>JASAUF010000445.1:1885357-2536785 GCA_030180095.1 Magnolia changhungtana | reverse complement strand
ATTCTTTCATCCAAACACTCTGTTGCATAGCTTACCAGTACTTCATACCAATGATGTATGCCAGCTAGAAGCAAGAATTAATGTGGGGGCATTTTCACACCGTGCTTGAGTAGGGTAGCCTGTGGGATGTGGGGACACACTGGGGGTGGGTGGCTCGTGTGATGTGGGGCCCACGAGGGGGGTTCGGCTGAGGTCCTAACCCGTGCAATGTGGGGCCTGGGCTATGAGATAGATAGATTAATTTGCCATGCTCTATCAGTTTGAGCTTTTAGAGCAAGTGGTTAATTGTCCTGCATCAAAGTGGTATCAGAGCGGGAGGTCTCTTGTTCGAAACTCCTCACTAGGGGTGATTAATGCAAGGGTATATTCACACTGGGCTCGAATGGGGTAGCCTGTGGGATGCGGGGATGCACTCGGTGTGGGCAACCCATGTGAGGTGGGTGGCTCGTTTGAGGCGTTACCCATGTGATGTGGGGCCCACGAGGGGGGTTCGGCTGAGGTCCTAACCCATGTGATGTGGGGCCTGGGCTAATGAGATAAAAGGATTAATTTGTCATGCTCTATCAGTTCGAGCTTTTAGAGCAAGTGGTTAATTGTCCTACATCAACTTCATTAGTCCTAAGACGGCAGGTGATGTGATGAGGGCAATAAAATTGCAAGCAGAACAAAATGAATAAGCAGATAAATGACCTGAGGGACGGAATGGATGGATATTGTGGATGGACGACCTCAGTGAGGGCTGATTGATGGAACAGATTGATTTTTTGGATGGACGGATGGCTGACATAGATATCAAGAGAATTAACTCCGCCCATGGTACCGGTGTCTGAAGAACATTTCAGTCCACAGAGATTCATGGAATCATGCGGTCTCTTCTAGGCAACCAGAGTTCTGTATGCAAGTTAGAGATGAAGTTAGTTCTGCGTATGAGCATGATCCCTGTCCCTGGATATCAGCAGCTCCCTTACCACTAGTAAGGACAAAGGTTGCCATACCCTCTAGTCATGATTGTCCAAATTACCCAGAGAGGTGGTAGTGATCTGTCAAAGCATGTAAAAGTTGATATCAAAGACTATTGTCACGGCCCAAAGTTCTTCCCCAAGTATAGATGGTGCGGCACTTGTATCACAGTACCATCATGAGCGAGTTAGCCAACCACCCACGTGCTAACCTTGCTACTTGAAGAGAAGAGAGCACTGTTTGGTTTTCCAATTTCCTATGAAATGTAAACTAAATGATCCATCATTATCATTTCTAGGTGTTTGTTTAAACATGAATTATGGCTTGTAAATCAAGAGTCAATTACACTGGTAAAAGTAAGTAAAGTAAATTATAATCATTACATTTTCACATTATAAATCTACCATTTTTACTGCGATTTCCAGGCAAAACAAAAAATGTAGTAAAATCATCATTGCAATCAAATGTAAGTGATGTCACTGTACCTTTACATAAGTAAATAATCATTACCCATTTACGGTCATTTGCTGTTGTTATTGGAAAACCAACCAAGCTCTAAGAGAGCTTGGAAGACGAGAATTTGTATTGTACTAGAACAATAGAGAGTTTACAACTTTCTTGGATGTTTTACAAATGAGGACCTCTCCTTATATGGAGCTAGGAAGCTTCCAGTCTCTCTACAGGAATGACTAGGAAGATGATGCTAAATGGCGATCATCCAATGGCTTAGAATACTCTAGAAACATTCCGCACTTCTTTATCTCCAGAACTTCCAGAGACCTCTCCACAACCATACACAACTCTATATTTCTCTTCACACTTCTACCTTATTCTAGAATTCTCTACACTTACGTGCAAAACCTCCGAAGTGTACATGATGAGCATAAATTTGGCTAAGTCCATGACACATGGCGGCACGGAAATGATCTGCCTGTGACCCTATGCTGATAACCTCGACCTCAATGCCTTCCATAATGGGCCAAGACTGGCAGAAGATTACTTAGTACCAGATAATGGATGATTTCAAGTTGCATTTCATGGCTTTGAAGCTGAAGGAGTCAGCTAGGACCTGGTGTACCAGTCGAAGTAGATTTGAAGCATAGCTGTGGTGCATTCCTCCTGTATCTGTTTAGGAGGAACTGAAGACCAAAGAGGAGGTCCATACCACTAGACCATGATCTTTCCTTTTGATGTCTCCTTTCACACAGAATAGTGTGGATGAGGTCTCTCAGATAATGCAAGAATTCAGGTGCATGGTAGACGAATAGCAGCTGGATGCAATAATCGCTGAGCTGGAGGGGGGTTCACTATCTTGTGCTACTAAAAGTGGTTCCATATCACATTCTTCAGTTTTGTACTTCATTGCACCATGTTGTACTGTCTCTCGAGATAATAGAAGTGTCCAGAACACTTCTGCAGCTGGTAATGGGGGAAATTAGCAGTCCATGCTTCCTCAACACAGCAACGAAGGGAAGAGCAAGACTGTTGCTTAGAGTCAGGAAAGGGCATACCACTTGTGCTTCAAACGTGGTGGATGAGGCCACTTCATTTTCTCTACACGTAATCTGTAGCATGAGCAGGAAGACATAGTATAGCGAGGAACATTTAAGAGGAGGAAGAATTGGAAATGACGGCGATGAGTTATATGGCCTCACAAAAAACTTGCTGACATTAATGGTTCGGTGAATATCAACATCCTAAGGGGGAGAATGAAGATTGGTTGCAAATCAATTTCTTCCACACAAATGCTTTGTAATGATAAAGCACTCTAAGGTCATTATTGATGGAGCAATACGAATGTGGCTTCCTGGAATATGATTGACAAGCTGAAGCTTAAGATAGAAAAGCACCATAGGCCGAATCAACAAGGTTTAGAATACCCATATCGGATTGCCCAATATGATGGTACCAGATCTGTAGTGGCACGATCAGATACAGATACCCCAGCACACAAACAAAAGAGCAAAGAAAGGGTCCGTATTGGTAGGTAGAGGTGGTATTGGACGTGACTTGGTCAGAGCGTATCGGCCTGAGGCTGAAACACATATAAAGGCTTATTTTTATTTCTTTTATTTTTTTCCTTTTTTATTTTTATGTTTATTTCTATTCCTTCTCTCGATTTTCCTAAGGGTACCCTCGATTATGACTCTAATCATTAAGGTATCTTTGTTTATTATTTTGATTATGACATACAACATATTCGATTATGACATTAAGGATATCTATATTTGCCTAACCATACGACATATTCGATTATGACATTAAGGATACCTATATTCACCTAACCATATGACATATTTGATTATAACAATGATCATTAAAATATCGTCGTTTGTTATTTCCAAACAAGTTTGATAATTAGAAGAGTTGTCATTGTGAGACTTGTCAATTATCTAAGCCTTATAAGACTTATTTTCCTTGCTCGTAATAATAAAAGTTTGAAGCCACTTCATCTTGTAGACAAGTATATTTCTAGAACATGGCCCCTCTCTCTGGAGTGTGGGCCTTCTCTCTTTGGATTGTGGGCCTTCTCGCTTTCGACCATTGGTCGTCTCTTATTTTTCTCTTATTTATCTTTCTTTTGTTTTTCCTCTTTTGCCCTTGGTTCCAATGGTATTTTATGTAATTTGGGATATCACTTAATATAAATAAGAAGGGGGCTGAATTTCCAGCCTTGGGTAGAGTTTTTTCTCTCCCAAAGGTTTTTTTCTCACAGATATGGTATTAGAACATAAGAGCTCCTAGACCTGATTTGGTTTTTTTTTTTTTTTTTTTTTTATTTTAAGAAACTGGTTTATTTCAACTAGGGCTTGGTGGATATATTTGTTTGGATAGTTTTTTGGGTTCTTTTCACCCAGTTTACAACAATTTATTATTATTATTATTATTATTATTATTATTATTTTGCAGGCAACAATCAGGTATTTGAGTTTTGTTTATTGTTTTAAGATTCTCAAGATTTGTTGATATATGGTGAATTTAGCCAAAAGATCCCATTCTTTTCTTTGGTGGTTGATTTTGAACTACGGGGATTTGTGCCTTTCTTGCAAAATTTAGGTCTTTATTTGAAGAACAACTGCCAAAAGAGAGTTGGTTTGGTCATTCTTTCAGTTTAGTTATTATTATTATTATTTAGTTGAGTTTAGTGATATCAAGAATTTATAATGTGAGATGTGTTTTGGATAAACATCGTAAGTCTATTTATCCTCATGTAGAGAAAAGGTCTAGTAGAATATTTTCTTTGGTTCATTCTGATGTATGGGGTCCAATTCCCATTGCTTCTAATTGATTTAAATTATCTTTTTAATTGATGATGTTTCTCATACGACATGGATTTGTTTGATGAAAAATAGAGATGATTTTGGCTCTATTTTCAAAATGTTTATAGTTAGGTTAAAAATCAATATACTATGAATATTGGTACTCTTCGTACAAATAATGTAAATGAATATCTTCCCCATGCTATGATGTCTTATCTTCAAAAGCATGGTATTGATCTCAAACCACTTGTGCGCATACCACCCAACATAATGGAATTGTTCAAAGAAAGAATAAACATCTTCTAGAAGTTACTCGTGTTTTCCTCATTGTTATGTTTGTTCCTAAATCTTTTTCGTCGATCAGATACTGACCTTACTGCATGTTATTTAATCAATCGTTTTCCTACTAAAGTTCTTTCTGGTCAGTTTCCTATTTGATATTTTTCAGCATTCCATCCTATCCCTAAAATCCCATTGTGGGTCTGTGTGTGTTTGTTATGTCTATAATACCGAGCCTCATCGGAATAATTGTCAATCTAGGCCGTCAAATGCATTTTCTTGGGATATTCATCTTCACGAGATAAGTGTTTTGATCCAGTCACCAAAAAACGTTGTCACTATGGATGTTAAGTTTTTTAAGATGCTCTATGTTTTTCTATAGGTTAGGGGGAACACAATTTTATGGTTCTTTTTGTTCCTATTATAGAGTCTGGTTGAATTGCTTTTGTTCCTTCTAAACGTGATAGTATTAAAGAAAAGGTTTTTTATGATTCACAATCGATTAAATCAGACTCGAAGGCATATGAAAGAAGAAATTTATGTACTCCAGTTCTTCCTCAAGTTACCACAATGCATGCTCCTGTGGCAACAGGTACTGATAGTGTTCCTACAACCATGCTAATTTAATTATTGGATTTCCCTGTTGCTATTAGAAAAAACTAAAAGACTCTGTACTTCTCATGTTATTGAACAATTAGTTTTCTGTCATTCTTTATTTTTAGTTAATAAGTCATTTGTTTCTGCCCTTAAGTATTCTTCTTTCACTATTCCTAAAAATTTTAAAGAGACTCTTAATTCTCCTTTATGGTGACAAGCTATGGGGGAGATGGTGGCTCTTGAGAGAGATTGGACATGTGAGATGGCTCATGTATAATTAGGGAGAATTCAGTAGGTTTTCACCATGTATATGCTCTCAAATACAACCCTGATGGTAGTGTAACTTGATATAAAGCTCGTCTTATAGCTAAAAAGTTTATACAAACATATGATGGAGATTATTCTAGGACTTTTGCTCTTGTTGTTAAAATGAATTCGATACTAGTGATAATTTCTATTATTGCTAATTTGAATTGGCCATTGTGTCAATTAGATGTTAAGAATGCTTTTTTAAATAGTGATCAGACTGGGGAGACTTATATGCTCGACCCCTGGTTTTGCTTGAAAGGGGGAGGATATAAAGGTATTTTGTCTTAAGAAGGCTATATATGGTTTGAAGTAGGCTTTTCAAGGTTGGTTTGAGAGGTGGATCCACTTGAGATTTGGATTTGCCGCATTTTTGGGCTCATGCCCTAAAATGATCTCTTCAAATGGATGGGCAGTGTGGATATGACACGTATCATAGTGGGGCCCACAGAACTTGGTGATGTTGGCACAACATGCAATCTGCTTTCGTGAACAGGGAGGGAGCGTGAGAGTCGGGCGAGAGTCTTTCTTGCAGCCAGCCTGTTTTTTTCCGCACGTGAGTCTCTTGCTCTCTTCTACTTCGAAAGTAGCTTCTAATTTTAGCCATCAAAATATCTGAAGGCAAGGTGTATTTGAGATCATCTCTCTCTCTCTCTCTCTCTCTCTCTCTCTCTCTCTCTCTCTATATATATATATATATATATATATATATATATATTATAGTTTTATAATATTTTTTTATTTTTTTATTTGCCGGTTTATGGTAGGAGAATTCTGCAGCATTCATCCTCTGGCCCTGCTCAAATGGCCCCTTAATCCCTACTGTGGAATTATGTTTTTACTTGTTTCCAATGCATGTTCCTTTTTTATTCCTCTTCCTTCAAGGGCCTGTTTGGTTTTCCAATTACAATGGCAAATGGCTGTAAATGGATGATGATTATTTGCTCTTGTAATTGTGTGGTGACATCACTTACATTTGACTGCAATGATGATTTTGTTACATTGTTTGTTTCACCCAAAAATCATTGTAAAAATGTTTCTTTTATAATGCGAAAATGTAATGATTACAATTATCTTTACCTAGTTCCTTTACAAGTGTATTTGACCCTGTATTTATAAGCCACAATTCCTATTTAAACAAACACCCGGAAATGATAATGATGGATCATTTACTTTGCATTTCATAGGAAATTGGAAAACCAAATAGGCCCTAAACAAAATTGTGAATTATAAAGATAAAATAGAGAGAAGAAAAAAGTTCAGTTGGGCATGAGCTTCAACAAACCATCATAGTTAAAAAATTTCTTCTTTGGCATCCGAAGATGGTGTTGTTGTACTGGCCATGTAGGTTTTGGTGCTCCCATACAAACTGTTCAAGGCTAGTATTAAGATGTTCTTCTGCTCTACTATTGACTTTTCTACATAAATTTCTTGTTGCCAGGATTCTTCTTTATCAGAGTGGTCCTCAATACGTAGATTCTATCACCGGCATTATGCAGGAACTCAGGAATGGAAGGTGTTATTGCAGTGAATGTAAATCAGGGTTTCCAACCATTAATGAGTGGACCAGCAATGAATGGTTAGAACTTCTCAACGACAATGAAATGTCCTTCATGCAAAAAATCATAAGTGGAATTGTAGTCTTAAGGTCTGAGAATTCTTCTCCCCAATCATCTCCAATTCTCGCCCTCCCCCCCCCCCCCCTTCAAATTCAGTTTCTTGCTTGCTTGAATGTTCCTGGATTTTAGTTCAGTGTGAAGTTGGGTAGGGTTAGATTGGGCTATTTCTAGATCAATGATGATGAAATTCACTTATTGGTCAAAGAAAAAAGAATTGGAATCATTGCTTTTTCTGTAGACATTGTGGCATGAACTCCTTTGTGTTCTCAATGAAATTAATTGAATTTAGTCAAATCTTCCAGTACGTAAGGTTTGTTTGGTTGCACCAAATATCATGATTAATCAATCTAATTTGGTGCAAAATATCAAGAAATTCCATGCTAGTCGATGCAACGAAATGCAACCCTTATTCAAGTTTTGCTTAAGTACGTTGAGGTTTGCCAAAAATCCAACCTAACGGAGTTTGATTTTCTTGTGCTGAAGGTGTGGGACAAAAATTGTTTGTGCAGCTTTTAAAGAAATGTCAGCACATCTATATGAATCTCATCGTGCAAAGCCTTCTTATATCAACAGGAAATTTTGATAGTGTAAATTTGCCAGAACAGGTACATGATTTATTCTTCCTACTTATTCTATATAATCATGTTCAGTTAATGACTGGTTGATCAAAATATTAACTTGATTTTCCAGTATCTCCAATCCCTTTTTATGTTTTCATTCCAACAAAGTTTAGGATTTTTATTTTATTTGAGATTTATGGGGTATTGTCCATCCATGGTGGAAGTAACAAACTAATGATCTGGATTTTACCCAAAAATGGACCCAACTTGTCAGAACTGAAACCCAAGTACAATGCCGTATCCGATCGTACAAGGGTGTGTTACAACAAACGGGACTTGAATCCTCAACAACAACAATTTTACACAGTCGCACATAAAGCACTAAGTTCTGTGGAATCCCCCATGTTGTATATGTAAAATCCACTCCGGTCATCATCTGAGAACCGTTATTTTGATAAGCCCGACTACAAACTTGGACTATACCAATGGGAACCATGTAAAATTGATTCCAAACGGTTAAGTTTACTCAGTGTGCTCTGCCTGAGTTGTATCAGTTAGATTTTTGTATCCTCCCTTCATCATGGTGAGTTACATCTAATTAATGGGTTTGATGAAAGATAAGAACCATGTTGGCGCCACAAACAAACCTATGCTTGGCGAATCCGGATCCTCTGTTTGCAGAAAACAGAAAAATCCTGTTTTCCTACATCGTGATTGGTCCACGTCACTGTCAGCACTGCTGTATTAAATGCAGTGTGTGATGATGTGGCCCAATCAAATTGCAACAAACAGGATTTCCTGTTTTCCACAAGCGGAGGATCTGGATTCATGCTTGGCATCCCGTCCCCATTGTTCCATGTGGTGTGGCACATGTGAGTTGTGGATCTAGCTGATTTTTGGCCCTAGGACCTACCATCTAGGATAGAACCTGATAGGAGTGGATTTTACATACACAAAATAGTGGGTCCCAACAGACTTGAGTGTGTTGCACTGCTTAAAACATGTTGTAGAGGATTCCAGTCCACAGCAAACCACTTGGTGTAAAACCACCCAATCTATATGGAACCCACCATATTACATATGAGAAATCTACTCCATCCATCAGGTGGGAATCCGTAAGCTCACCATACATGTTAAAGATCATCCCAATAAAAGGCACATATGGGCCACAAACATGGTAACAATGTAAAATTGTACCTCACTTCAAAAAAGAGGTGGGGACACCCTGTGTCTTCCAAAAAAAAAAAACCTATCAAGTTCCATGCAGTATGGCCTGCTTGAATTTTGAATGAGGCCAATTTCCTTGTGACCAACATCTAATGAATGGTTTTAATACACACCAGGTTTCCCCACAAGACAAACCTACAGTTGGAGGCCCATCCCTGTCGTTTCCTGTGGTGTGGGCGTGGCCCACCTCAGTTCTACATTTGGCTGATTTTTTGCCGCAGTCTAGAACCCCTAATGGATGGAGTGGATGTCAACCGGACAGCATGGTAGGACCACATTGAACTGGATTCTGGTCGGCATACACACAATGGCGGCCCCACAGACAGACCTATGGCTGGCGTCCTATCCCCATTGTTTCCTATGACACGGCCTACCTGAGTTATAGATCTGTACTATTTTTTAGCTCATTTGTCTGGAATTGAGGAGCACACCTATTGAATGGAGTGGATTTCAAATATATGACATGGTGGGCCCTTCGAATTCCAATCCCTGCTTCCATGTGCGCAAGGGTGGACTCCTAGGATGGTTTACCACCATGACCTATCCTTCCTATGCGTGATCAGTTGAGCAATCTTAAGCGTACCATGCATATAGTTGAAGAGTCACCACCATTTTAAAATGGTGATGAATTATCATAGAAATAGGCTCGGGGTATATTATCAGAATAAGAGAAGAATTTGATGTTTTCCACTGTTTCCTGAAGCAGGTGGAGCTCTCTCTCAGATGCAAGAGGTAGTTTGGAACAAAAACTAAACAAGGCGGGTTGGCATTGGAAGCTTGAGAGGTTTTTTTGTCATAAACCCTTTGATTTAGATTCGAACTTTGCTGTTTTTGTTCCCAGTTTTGGTCTCAACGTTATGAAATGCCACCCTTTTGATCACTCTCTTTATTTTACCAGTATCAAATCTAAGTGATGTTCCTTAGCTTATTTTTGAAAATGACGAAAATACTCTCGAAAAAGTGGTCATTATCTTTGTACATATTGATGGAAGGATTAGTCTAGACGATTGTCCACCATCTTGGAACACTCCATATTGTTGTCCACCTACCCTTGAATGGTCTAGATTGTTGTCCACTGTCTTGTAAAGGTCCAGATTGGTGTACATGTGCTTTTGAATTGACAAAATAGCTGTTCACCTACTTTGCGAACAGTCCAAATTGCTAGCCACCTAGTGTAGAACAATCTAGATCACTGCTCAATAACTCGGAATGGTTCAGATTGCTGTCCACGTACTTTTCTAAGGTTCAGATCTTGTCCAAGATTATCACTTCTTATGGGCATTTTTGTCATTTTCAAGAATAGGCTAATGACCTGATAGAAAATGGTAAGACAAGAGACCCTTAAAAATGTGGATAGTTTTGTACATTTATCGTGTAATGCACTAACACCATTGGGATACGGACACATATCGGTTATTGCATGGGATATATCGGTTGAATTGTGTAATGTATTGTTGTTATTGGGAAACATTGGAAAATTGGTAAATTTTTTTCAATGAAACTTAAGTGATTGTTAAACAAGCCATTAATACATGTAAAAATCAAAGCATCACAAAAAACAAATGCACATAATATGTTTCCTTTGTATGGGGGTCCTTATCAATGTGTTGTTTGACTGAATTGATGCAACTATATTTAAAGTCCATTCATATAATTTTTAAATGTGAAAAGACATGTATGGAAATGCAAGCAATGCATTCAAAAACAGAAGTAAAAAATTTGAAATGTACCTGTGAATAATATATGTGGCCATGGCTCAGACTCACATGGAGCTGCGCAGTGGGTAAAAATCATCATATCCATCTTAATGAGGCTAGGAATAGTATTTGCTACTTCACAAACCAACAATACTATGCTCGGGTCATAGTAGAGTGAAACCAGTAGATACTCTCCAGCATAATGCTAGTACTCTTCCTCTCCAATTTGAGAAAGTTTTGAAATTTTTTCAATTTTTCGCAAATTAGTCCATCTTCCACAAATCCCAAATCCCAAAATTAAAATACATGCAATGATGATTTCATCAAATACTCCTAAATACTTTCAAATAGAGGTCAATTGACTATTGAATATTGATCGAAGTGGAATTTTGAGAAAAAATATTTTTTTAAAACATTTTTAAAATTTTAATTAATTTTTTCCCTAAAAAATCCATAAATTGCCAAGAATCACTAGATCAAGTCTCATGCATGTTTATTTTCATATTTGGACACTAAGATTACAATTGATTTATGAAAAATTGAAAAAAAAAATTGATTTTTTTTTTTTTTTTCAATTTTCATAAATCAATCCATCTTCCCTTGGATCTTCAAAATTAGAGTTTATGTAACGATGATTTCATTAAACACTCTTGAATACTCTGAACTAGGGGTTAATTGACTGCTGATTGAAGTGGAATTTCAAAAAAAATATATTTTTTAAAATTTTTAATTAATTTGTTTTTCTGAAAAATGATTAAATTACTAAGAATCACTGGACCAAGTTACATGCATGTTTGATTTTGTATTTAGACAATGATTGGAACCGATTTGAGAGAAATTAAGATTTTCTTTTTTTCCAAAATTTCACAACTAGGCCCATTTCCCACAAATTTTGTAATCGAAGCTCGAAATGTATAATTTTCACGCAAAATATGAAGAATCATGGATTCATAATATCATTGATTTATAAGCATTTTGTTTTAACATGATTTATTTGAAAGAATAGATTGAAATTTGAAAATACTCACCGAATCAAAAATAGTCCTAAATCGGCTTGGATATTGATTCCGGCTCGAAATCGGCTTCTTTTTTTTTTTTGTTTTTCCGAAGGAATTCATAATAAATTTATTTAGAAGTGGAGAGAAATCAAGAAAAAAGGGGCTTGAATGTAGGTTTTTTTTTTTTTTTTTTTTTTTTTTTTTTTCTTTCTGCCCTTAGCCCATGGACTTCCCACATGTTCATATGATAATTGTCTAATTGTTGATATTGATAGATATTGTTGATATGAAGTTTTTTTTTATTATAAAGGTTTGGTCCTGAGATTTCATGAAATCTGTGATACCATGTGGTATATCCCTGTGATATGAAAAATTTTAGACACTACCTGTGTGCTTTGTATTGCATAAGTGGGATGTTAGATATATCATAAGATTTATCAGCCGATATTATCCATACTGAAAACATTGGTTACATCTAAAGAAAATTCTTTTGGGTGGTTTTATATAATTAGTTTTAAAGCAGGTGGCATTTCATTTTAAAAAATAAAAATAAAAATTGTTACTTAAAAAGTAGGAGAAATTGGAAAGAGGGAAAAAATAAGGAGGAGATTGTAGGAAAGGTGCCAGCTACAGAGAGAGAGCCCATCCTCATGTTTTTTCTCTGCCATTGTCTACTCGAGCTTTAGATTTACCTCATTTTATCTTACAAAAGTACTTTGGTTGCCAGTTAAATCTATAAGCAGTTTGAAGGATTTTTGTTGGTAAAATAAGAACCATACATCTGACAATAGCTATATATTTTCAGTTCTCAAAATACCTAAACTTTCATTTAAATCATCATTTTCATGTCCTTTAAATATAAAAAGTTTTCCACTACAACTGTAATTGGGCATGCAAAAATGTCCCAAAGCTGCTTCACTTAGTTATATATAATATAGATGTAGGTAGCCATAAAAATAGTGGAAATGCATACACATTCCTCTCTCTCTGAAACAAGGCTGAAGATTTCTCAGCACTGTATTCCTTCAATTGTGGATTAAGGTTACATCTCTTGGTCATTTGTAAGGTAGAAATCCCTAGATTTCATGGCTCTAAAAAAATAGGCGAGCTATGCTATTTGATACTCTGGCTGCGTATGAGGCTTGATACGCAAGCACTTAGAAATTACGCGAGGCATACATGATGTCAAGTTAAACTAAACGGTGGGACTTTCTGTCGCCAAGTTACTGTACCAAAATCAGATTGGTCCAATGCTTCTAAAATCTGATTTTGATTCGTAAGTTGGACGCTTCTTTGTGGAAACAGGACCCTTCAATATTTTCATTTTTAACCATCCAATAAATGTCCACCAATTGGACGGTCAGCCAACCATCTAGCATGCTTAAATTATTATTTCTTTTTGTTCATGATCCATTTAAATTAGGACCCACATTGTGGACAGTTTAATTTGAATTATTTAGGTGGGACCTATTGTGGAGCTCCCTCTCTCTCTCTCTTGATGGTTGAAATCATGTAATCAGTTTGTAATGGACCGGGAAGGTCAAAATCAAATGTGGACCTCACGTGATGGATGGTTCAGATCAATGCTCGAACCTTTTCTTGTATAATAAATATGGATTGTTCATTCCTTGTCTATTAATTGGATAGTTAGGGACCTCTAGTCAGAGCTGCTTATTAAAGGTATGGGCAATGGAAGGTGGACCCTCAAAATGCACGCTCTGGATTAATGATTGGACCTCTATTGTAATCGAATTTGTGGCTGTCCATTTCTTCTAGCCATTGGTCAGGTGGTGATTTTTTGGGAGGATAAAAGGGTGTCCCACATTATGTACAATCCATGTCAATCGTCCAATTAGTGTAATATATATATATATATATGGACCGTCTATTTCTTAGTCTTTGAATTGATGGTCAGGATCATCAAATAGGAGCAATTTTAAAAGGGATGGGTAATTAACGGAGGAGAGTCCAAATCAGTATTAAATCTTCATTGTTATAAAATGGGTTTTCCATTTTTCTTGCCACTGATTAGATGGGAGGGATACAAAATCACTGATTTGACCCTTTTTAGTACAACGGTCCTTTGATTCCTTTTCAGTTTAGTGGATGGTTATGATCATCGAACTAGAGTGACTATTAAGATGGATGGGCGGCCAATCAAAGGTGGGACTCCATATGATGGACAGTCCAGATCCATTATATTTAGACCTCTTTCTAATTTCTAACCATACATTGGATAAGGATCATCCGATCAAAGTATTTTTCTGGCAGAAAAATCAAAGGTGGGCCTCACATGGACGGTGATCCCTACTAAGAAGCATTTTAATACATAAATGGATGGGATTATACACCAGAATTTTGACAACTGATCTCGATTGTACATTATGTGGGGCACAACTTTGACTGTCAATCCCTCAACAAAAATAAATAAATAAATAACCTGATTGGGTGATCCTAACCATCAGTCTCCTGACTATTTGATCAATGGCTAGGAAAATGGACTGTCCATGTTGATAATAGGGGTCTCGATACTGATATGATTGTCCATCATGTCTATATATGAATTGAACAATCTCTATTTATTATAATCCTCGGGAGAGGCATCCAAACGGTGGCCTGTACCGATGACGAATAATCACATACAAACTGGTTGTATGTTAAAACACCAACAACCCCTTGTATATATATATATATATATATGGAAAAAGGTACTATGCGCTCGACCTCACGAGTTCGTCCCATGAGGTCGAGCTGTGTGGGCCCCACCATGATGCGTTTCGAACATTTACCCCATCAGTCAGATGCACCATTCCATCGTGGACCTAGGTCTCAAAAATTAATCCGTGACTTGTGTGGGCCACACCACATACAGTGAGATGTGGTTTGCAAATCCAGCCCATCCATTATGTGTGTCCCACTTGAATGAGGGTTCAGACCAAGTTTTAGGAGCATGCAAAACTCAGGTGAGCCCCACCAAGTGCTTTTATATGTTTTAACGGTGTCTTCACATAATTTTAGATGGTATGGCCCACCTGAGTTCCGTATACGGCAAATTTTTTAGATATCCTATAATTTAAAGGGGACCCATCAAATGCATAGTGTTGATGGTCGCACACATCACGGTGGGGCCCACACAGCTCGACCTCACACGAGCTTATCGTGAGCTCGAGCGCATAGTACCTAAACCCTATATATATGGAAAAGGTTCTCATGGGAACTTTCCATGAGGTCAAGCTATTGGGCATCACCGTGATGCGTGTTGAACTGTGGAACATCTACACTTGGGCCTCGGTCTTAAAAATCAAGTCAATCGATGACTTTTGTGGGCCACACCGCATACAAAGGGGTTATCCTCCCATTAAAATATTCGTAATCATTTTTTGGGCCCACCGAGCTGTGGTTAACAAATCCAGCCCATCCATTATGTGTGCCCCACTTGGATGAGGGGTCAGACCAAGTTTCATATGCATCAAAAATTTTAGGTGGGCCTCACCAAGTGCTTCTATATGTTTTAGGCATATCTTCACATGATTTTAGATGGTATGGCCCACTTGAGTTCAGTATACGGCTGATTTTTGGGATATTTCATAATTTAAAGGGAACCCATCAAATGCACGGTGTAGATTTTCAACACGCATCACAGTGGGGCCCATACAGCTCAACCTCATGGGAAGTTCCCGTGGGGTCGACCTCGTAGTACCATTTCCTATATATATCACCTTTGTTTTATGGGATATCCCAAAAATCAGCAGCTAAGGCCGGCCATATCATCTAAAACCATGTGAAGACATGCCTAAAATATATAAAAGCACTTGGTGGGGCCCACATGAGTTTTGAATGTGACTGAAACTTGGTATGACCTCTCATCCTAGTGGGATACGCATAATGGATGGGCTGGATTTGTGAACCACATCTATGTGGGCCCAATAAATGATTATCAAGATTTTAATGAGATGATAACCCCTCTCAACTGTTGTATGTCGTGTGGCCCACCCAAATCATGGATTGACTTTATTTTTAAGAACGTCGGCCACCATGGAATGGCACATCTGACTGATGGTGTTGATATTCGGCACACACCACGGTGGCCCACACAACTCAACCTCATGGGAAGTTCCCATGAGGTCGAGCTGCATGGGGCCCACCGTGATGCGTGTCGAACATCAACACCGTGTATTTGATGGGTCCCCTTTAAATTATTGGATATCCCAAAAATCAGCCGTATACGGAACTCAGGTGGGCCATACCATCTAAAATCATGTGAAGACATGCCTAAAACATATAAAATCACTTGGTGGGGCCCACCTAAAATTTGTATGCATCTGAAACTTGGTCTGACCCCTCGTCCAAGTGAGACACACATAATGAATGGACTGGATTTGTGAACCACATCTCTGTGGACCCAACAAATGATCATGAATGTTTTAATGGGAGGGTATCTACTCTCAACTTTTGTATGTGGCGTGGCCCACCCAAGTCATGGATTGACTTGATTTTTAAGCTCTTGCCCACCATGTGATGGTGCATCTGACTGATGGGGTAAATGTTTGACCCGCATCACGGTGGGACCCACACAGCTCAACCGCATAGTACCTTTTCCATATGTAATGGGAAAAGGTACTATGCGCTGGAGCTCACGGTAAGCTCCCATGAGGTCGAGCTGTGTGGGCCCCACCGTGATGTGTGTCGACCATCAACACCATGCATTTAATGGGTCCCCTTTAAATTATGGGATATCCCCACCAAGTGCTTTTATATGTTTTAACGGTATCTTCGCATAATTTTAGAACACGTTTAGGTCTAATTCTGATTTTGGTGGGCCCCATGCGTAACTTTAGCAACTTTAGTGCGGAGGATCCCATCCATTTGGAGGGCATGGGGCTACCAAAATCAAAAGGAACGGCTGCAGGTGATCGGTTACATAACATGCTGTCTTATGAATCTATGATAGAAGCTGAAATAATTGCCCGTTTCCATACATTCCATGTAGATATCATCTTTATTATTATTATCGTGTGGCTCAGAACGTTTCTTGGCCATCAAAAGAAGGTGATAAATATAGGGACTTACCCTGACCGTCCAAAGCAGGTGAAAAACTCATGAACTCATCTTGACCATCCAAAACAGGTGATGAATCGGTTATTATGAACTGAAAAATGGTGCACCGTCTATGTTGTGGCACAAATGTGATGTGTTAATGGATGCCCCACAGACCCTAAACTTAAAAACTGTGAATGTTTCAGATTCAGAACGACTTCCCTGTAAAACCAAGCTCTGTAGGGCCTTATATACACTCCGTTCATCCATTTTGCTACCCATTTTTAGGATATGAGCCAAAAAAATGAAGCAGACATAAAACTCAAATGGGGCACACCACATAAAACAGAGGTTTCAATGGTGGGCGTTCAATCCCTTACCATACACTTCTGAGTTTTGAATCTGCTTGATTTTCTACATCAACCCATCAAATAGGCTTATACAACCTGTAGAGAGAGGGAATATAACACATATATCATTGTAGGACTGTTTACTCCAGGTCACAAAAGGATCCATAGCTTTAAGTGGTAGACTGAGTGAAGATAACATCATTTCAACACCAAGGTCTTGGTATGAGATGTCACCTGCATTTATGCTCAGCAAGCGCAGGTTTCTAGTGCTGCCCGTGTGGGGGCCATAGTGCTGTAATCAGACTGTTATTTCTATTGCTGTGGATGGACAGTGTCCCAAAAATCTACCAGATGGACATCCCAGCCATCAATCTTGGTTGGGGCCTTTTTCAGAAGATGTAGTCTCTTTTCAACCTGTTATTTCTGTGCCACCAAATCAAAAGGTTAATCTCGCATCATCAAGGAGATTTTTTGGGCATGGCCCATCCATGTTCACCCATGGAAGGTCTCTAGTCGCAACATAACAAAACTGCAAACCGCAAAGCTGGATCATTTATTATATGGTTCTTCTAAACACAGATTAATCCATGGACAATGAAATCTGATGAAACCTTACCCAATTCTCTTCAAGGATGGAAGTAAACTCAAAACATTAAAAAATAAAAAACAAAAAACAAAAACCAAAAACCAAATACCCAAAAAAAAAAAGGAAGAAGAAAAAGAATATGATTCTTTATATATATATATATATATATATATATATATATATATATATATATATATATATATATATATATATATATATATCAGTAGTTACCTGCTAACCGTGGACATGCTAAAATCATGAGCCCAAGTCATCCTCCTAGTGTGTACTGTTATCACACACGTCATCATTTATTTCTAATGAATTATTTAACACTGGCAGAGTATGAAGTGAAGCATAAGAATGCACTTGTCTATGGTACACATGGCATGCATGAAACTAAATCCAAACCTTCCAATTTGTAGGAACCCAATGATCAATAGACATCATCTAGTTATCGAATTTTCACCATTGGTTTGG
Source organism: Magnolia changhungtana (assembly GCA_030180095.1). Lineage (NCBI taxonomy): Eukaryota > Viridiplantae > Streptophyta > Magnoliopsida > Magnoliales > Magnoliaceae > Magnolia > Magnolia changhungtana. The sequence continues at coordinate 2,518,832 of JASAUF010000445.1, read as the reverse complement.
TTCATTTTGATCACCCATTAAACATCCACTAATCGGTCAGTTTCTGCATCAAACCTTCAGTGTAATTTTTAGGTGTGGACCATCTATAGCTGAGGCCCAAGGCTTGCTTGATTATATTCTAGTTACTTGTATGTCACATGTACAACAGCTATATGTATGGAGATCATCACACTTCTAGAGTCTAGACTACCCAAAGTTTTTTGTTTTTTGTTTTCCCTAAATATTAAGATGCCTAATCAAATCTCCGACTATTATTGGCAACATCATTCACAAAGGAAGCATGACTTAGGCCATCACTCAAGAGCTTAACCATAAGGACCACCAAGTACAAATCACAAGGATACAAATAGTGTGTGGGACCTCATACTGCATTTGAAAACCAAAAATAAAAATAAAATCACTGATAACCTTACATCCGACCATAAGGATGGCCTCATACATGATCTGTATGATGATGTTGATCATGGTCACCCCACTACATGATGCATCTATGTCTCATGCTTCTCACCTCTCTCACCCACCAATCAAAGAGGCTCAAATTGACTGGACGAACAAACAAGCGCGAGAAGAATATTCAGTTACCATCATGGCTTCGGAAGACTACCCTGGGTGTGTGAACCCCCCACCCATCCCAGATCCCGGCGTCCAACCAGCTCCCATTCCACATCTACAATCACCATCTACATCAGCTTCACCTTCTGATGATATTTGTATTTCCAAGTCAAGGGAAACATGAATGCTTATGATTGCCAATCTCCATCTAATGCTACTTTCAGTTATTTAGGTGTTAATGAAATGAGAGTAAAGATGATATTGTGAATTTTCCTTGTTCGTTTTTACTTTCTGCCTTTTTCTGTTTGGCATGACGCCATCATCATCCGTTACCTGTAATATTTCATTTGACTAAAAGGCTCAACAACAAAACTGTGTGCCTTGTTTACAAACAAATCCTGAGCACATCACAGAAAATTCAGTAAGCTATTTATACTCATGATTGGTTCTCTACTACGTTAACCTTACTGTAGAAAACTGGTTGGTTTTAGTATCCTGGGCTTGCAATCATTCATCCCAAGCTAGCGTATCTGCCGCCATGCTTCCATCTTCCTGGAGTACGTTGCATCAGGTTATAAAACACCCTCAAACAGCAGCTTACCTATTTTAACAAGGAAACGAAAATATTAAAACATCACTCAGCTTCATTTATCTTCATCAGAACATGTGAAATGGCTTTTCACACCATGTTTATATAGCTAAACAGCTCACTACCATAACAAAGAATCAAATCAACAACACTATAACCGAGTTATGTGCTCTCTACCACCATCAAATTTGAATTTACCACATGAAAAAAAAAAAAAAAAACTGACTTATCCAGAAACGGCCTTTCAACCCAACAATCTGAAAATCAGATTTGGAGGGTGTGTCAGCATAGTACAAAATCAATATGACACGGCAGATTAGATCATATCAACACGATTTATTTTTTTTTCATTTCTTTCCCAATAGTAATGCAAGGGGAAAAGGAAAGAAAGAGGAAAATGCAAGAATCTATCAATCGTTTGTTTTGACATGCATGCATGTAATGGTGCATCAGACAAATCTTCAACAAGAATGTTGTTTTTCAGCTGGACATGCTGAACGCTGGGTTCTCGTGTACCTCGAAACTTGGTGAGAAAGTCTAAGGGAATGAAAAATTCTTTGGTCAATCGCCAATTTTTTTTAACTATAGTGGGTTTTCATTACAAATCAACTGAACATCATGGGAATCACCACAAATGCCTCCGGATTCAAAATCTCTACGATTACGATTACAAATATCACGAGTCCAATAAGAATCAACAACATACCATTGTAAGTAATTATATGCCTGTAATCCCAACTTTTAATGAGGTGTCGCTCTTGTTTCAATAGCGCTCCGGACTAGCTAGCACTCCTGCTCGCTTCTGTTGTATACTTGCTAATTATTTTTAAACATAGTTTTCATCATTCCTGCACCCAAATTTACTGCTATTCACGTTTCATGCAACTATAGGTGGATCACAATCAACATTACCTAAATCATTGATCATCCTAATTTTATGATCCACATTGCACAATACGGTTTGTGGATCACTTGCAATCCAGATCACTACTTTTTTTGACAGGAAATCGTGGTCCTTTTTGTAGACTTAACTTGTAATTTAGATTTAGGATCTAGAAATTTGGACATCAATGCATATAATATAATAGTATCCTTTCAAAATAATAATAATAATAATAATAATAATAGTACGCTTTAATGCATCACTTCAGTAGTTTTATAGTACTAATATATTTTATATTATATATAATACAAGCTTTGCTAAGCGCACACTTGTGTGCAATAAAGCTCATGTACACGCCATATATGTTCCAGCCTGGCACGTAGGTGTGAGGTCCAATCCACCCATTGGGTTGGTCAGACCTACATGTTTACCTAAAAATATCTGGTCCACTCAGAACGTGGGCTGCAATATTTGAAACAGGTGGATGGGTTAGAAAGCTTCAGCCAAGTTTTTCAGAGCCACACATTTGTTTTGTATGCTGTGGCCCACCTGACCAGTGGATGAACCTGATTCTTGGGCTAGGCATGAATATAGTGGTGACTTTCTGATGGATGTATTGGATCTTGGACTTATTGTGCCATGCTGGCACATGTGTTGTGTGTACCTGAGATTTATTGCAGATGCACGTGGGCTTAGAAAAGCTCTATATACTACTATGCTTGCAATATTCATCCTAATAATATTAAATTTCGTATATAAATTACCGCTACAATTTGTGTATATGGTAATCTTACTTTCAACTCTACCAGGTACCCACTGTGCCAACCAGACCACAGACCCGCTAAATGAGAGGTTTGATGTCAGTTGGAAAGCCGGTTGTCAAACTATTTCCAGGCAATCACGACACTTACTATTTAAACAGGATTAGCAAAGCAACCATGAATAGCTGGAACAAGGCTATGACGGTGATTATGATGATGTTGATACTTATATTGCACATACTTAGTATTCTGTAATAGAGTGACCGCATGATCATAACCCCAGTGTACAACACATACTTAGTATTTTGTACTTGATTGACCAAATGATCCTAACCCCAATGTAACACATGCTAGAGGAAGTGGTGTACCGCATACCCATCTCCATACCAAATACCAGAGCAACTGAGAAACCTGTTTTCTTTGGTGTCAGGAAAACCTAGATGAGTCCAAGTCTACCCAGGAAACCAGGCCGACCAACACTGGAACTAGTAAAAGAATCAGCCACATTGCACACCAACCAATAAAACCAGGCCGAGTCAGGCATAAACCAGGATGGCATGGTTTCCTGACCCAGCTACACAGTGAATGACCAAAAGTGGTTAACTCAGGTGAATGTTGGGTTGACCATACCAGTTTGCTAACTATAATAGTACGAAATACTTGCAAGAGAGAGTCAGATAGAAGGGGATAGAGCGTTGAATTATTGCTGCTCTTTTCTTTTCAGCAAAGTGCATTCTATAATTCATGATTTTTTCCATGGGTCGCTCCATGGCTTAGTGGTAGACAGACTCTATTTCAACACTGAGATCCTAGGATCGAGTGCTCATGTGGTGTGGGTGTATATGTGTGAGTGGGTGGGCGTGTGTAAAAAAAAAAAAAAAAAAAGACACTTAGAAAAATAATTCATTTTTTTCAGGAAATAGTTCTTCTAATACTGCTGACAGATATTGAGTCGCATCCAGTGCTACCAAGAGTGATTGCATTTGGATGACTTGCAGATAAAGATGTGAACTAACATCAAATCATCTTAGGAGCAGACAAATGGTCATAACGAATGGATGTTTTATGTTTAAGAAATGAGGGAACAATGGACCACCTATAATGCATTGGGCATTAATGGCGGAGACTTGACTAGAAAATCTGTAATCTGTCAAACTTAATTAAAATACAAATATCGAATCTCCGAATAATATTGAAATGAGCTCCAAAAGTAAATTCCAAGTAAATTAATTTAATGCTGGCCATCGAAGCTTACATGAGACGGATAGAAGATGGTGCTGAAATAGCAGCAACCTTCTGAGCCCGCTGAGCTTCACACTTGTATAGTTCCTTCAATTCTTTCTTTGCACGCCGTGCTTCCCGTCTCTCCTCTTTTATAGCAGACTGTGTATAAAGAACTCAACCGCAACCACATAAGCATCAAGTAAACCTTATGAAACACCAGTCTAATGTATCAAGAAGAAGAAGAAAGAGAGAAAAAGACGACATCTCTCAGTGTCAAAACTCTAAAAATTGCACTAACTGATAACCCTTGATTTTTCATGAAGTGACCAGAAAACTGTTTCTATTGGGAACACTGAAAGTTTGATCAACTTGGCCTTTTTGAACATTTGGTGTTAAAATACACAATTTTTGGATTAATTAAATGTCAAAACATCCTTGATTAGCAATAAAAAGTCTTCTTCTTTTTTCCTTTTTTCGAAGAAGAAATAAAACCATTTTCTTTCATTATAGATCAGTCTTCTACTGTTTTGCAAGTCTAGGTTGACTGCCTATGAATACATGAAGATACAGTCGGAAATTATCAACAATTACCTTGCGTTCTTTCTTTTCCTCTTTTGACTCCTCACCATGTGGCCTCCTCTTCTGCTGGTGATCTCCCAAGCTTGGTGCTTTCTTCTCCTTTTCCATGACACTTTTCCTACCCATTGGCAAAAACTCCACCGGAAGCTTTTCCTTTCCTCGAAGAGAAATCACATGATTGTTGTTACTCGAAGCACCAGAGATAGCTATGGCAAGTCTCTTCCTAGGCTTTTCTGGAGCTTGTATTTTCCCAGGGTGGTTATCAAGATTTGAATAAGTAGAAACAATAGTCTCACAGTCCCACACCTCAGATTCATCGCTGCTTTCCTGCAGAACCATCATGTCCGCATTATCTTGGTTTTCATTACTGTACATTTCAGCGTATTCTGCACACTTGCGGATCACATCAGCAGAGAAGTCCATTTGTTTCGCTTTGCTTGATTCTTGATCCCCATGAATGAAATCACCAGGAACTCTATACTGGTCATCGAGTTCAAGGTCATCCATTACATGGTCTTTAAGAGCATGATTCAGCTTCAGTGCAAAGGATTCATTTTCATCGGTGAATGGACCATCATCATCACTATCACAGTCTCTGTCATACTCCCGTAGGGTAAGCTGTAATACAAACAGCACACATGTAGAAGATAATATGTTAAGAGCATTAACAATAGGAACAAGTGATACAAATAGAAAATGAATCTTCAAAAACTGCAGTTCATGCAGTTCTCTAAAATGCAAGGACTGGCATTTGCATATCCGAAAGTAGAAGAAAGTTGTTAGAATATGGGCAAGAAAAACCACTAGGGGTCAACCCCCATGTAAATAGCTTACTAAGAGATTAGAGCTCTTAGAATCAACGTACCTTGGAGTCTTGGATGCTGATAGGTGTGTAGGTACTGGACACACAGTTACACAGTCCCAAACATGATGGTTTTTAGTCGGATTCACGACATCCATACGTTCTTTTCTGTTTTTGATAGGTAAGCAGGGTCCAAACCCAATAGGTCTTGGAACAAGAGCCTTGGACGCAGATACATGCAGGTGTGGGACGCAGATACATGCAGGTGTTGGACAAGGTTACAAGGAGCCAAACATGGTGACTTTAAAAAGAAAGATCCGTGACATTTCTGTACAGTAGTCATCTTTTTTTTTTAGATGATGATGATTACATGTATTGCATGAGGTTGTTTCCAACAGCATTAGAGTTTGGTGGATAAAGTGACAATATGCTTCGAGAGTGTTGTGTGATTTCGTTTTCTTTCTTTCTTTCTTTTTTAAGGGTAATCATTTTTATTTCAAAACAAACAACATGAAATTGCAACAGCAACCCGGGCATTAGGGGTGTCAATGGGCCAGGCTCGAGCTTGCCAAAATCAGAATTTTGAATAGGCCCAGCCCGAAACAGTTCAAAATCCAGGCCAAGACCAACCCAACCCCAGGCCTGGCCCGTTGACAGCCCTACCAGGCATCCCTGTGAATGCATAACTATTCAATTCCAGTGTTTTAAATAGCAAATAGCATGTAGCATACCGTTCACCCCTTTGAAGGGTGAGGCCTACATAGCATGTAGGGTAAGCTACACACAACTTCAAGATTTTTAATCAAGATGCTTGGTTGCACCAATGTCATGATATTTTATATGAAATTAGACTGTTTAACAATGAAATTTAACAAAATTTAATGATATTTGGCGCTACAAAATGCAACCTAAAGTAATATTGTTATTTATATTAGTTTACTAAAAGCATTAAAATGGTTAACTAATTTTTATTGGAAATGGAAAAATGTAACAAATCATTGACAACATCATGTAAGCTGCATCGTGTGTAGCATAGTCTATGTAGCGTGTAGCATATGCAAATTATCATGTAGCATAGGCTAAATGCAACTTTAGCTATTTTCATGGGCTACATAGCATTAAGACTAGCTACGCTACATAGTGTAGCTATTTAAAACATTGTTCAATACAGAGACATCCAAGATCCCAACAGACATAAAACACAACTGTATCTAACCACTTCTATTCACCTCTGGAAGCTCCTTTTGACAATGAATCAGCTGCAGCATTTCCTTCTCTCTCTACCTGCCAGAAAGAAATCTATCTCTGCTTAATTCAAGGGCTGCTTCCCATGATGGCTCATGAAATAACATTTTTTGGAATCGCCTTCAACCTCAGCCTGGAAAAAATTATGCTCCACCAATAACTTTTCCACTTGCAGTAATGCTCTTCCTTCCTGAATTCCAATATTTGAGTCCTCAATTCCAACAGGACCCAAAAAATCCAACAAAATCAAGGCCTGGCTCTCTAATGCACACATCAATGCCAGAAAAACCAAGATTTCCAAAGGAGCAGCCATCAAAGTTGACGTTGAAATGGCCCCTTGGAGGTGGCATCCATGATGGCACCTCTTTTGGAACATATGGGTTCCACTGAAGAATATCTTTCCAGTTTACCTCAAGGAATAGAAAAGGGCTCTTTCTAACCCCTCCATCAGCCCTGCTCCACATCAGAAGCAACCCAAAAATCCAGCTGACAATGTCCCTAACCTGCTCAGAAAATCTTCTTATATCTCTCTAGCCAGAAGCACTGCACTGAACCTGGCAGCACCGGAAAAATGCCAAACTTCTCAAACACTTCAGCCCAAATATTTCTGGCCATACGACAGTTAGTCAGGCAACAGCAGTTTACTGTCTCTTCTTCCTTACAACATATCACACATCTATTTGGAATGCCCATGCCTCGTCTTTTCAAGTTGTCTACGAAAAACACCTTAATTTTCAACAGGGTAGCAGTGCTCCAAAGGCTCCAGAACTCACCTTGGTCTGATCTGTCTCCTCTGAAAAACATCCATCAGTCTTTAACGACCAAATCCTCCTAGCTCTGAAAAACATGCTGCTTTCTCAGCCTTTCAGATTCGTCCTGCAGACAAGACACCCTCTTCTAGAGTGCTGTGTCATTGCCGCGTGGCAATAGAACTTAAGGGATTTTTATGAGACAACTGTCAGATCAGCTATGCTACCTGGGGCAGAGTACTGGGAAATTAAGAGGTAGCATTAACAAAGGATGAACATTTTAGAGATGACGAAATTGAGATGAATGCCTACAAAAGCTAGGACGTATAAAATTATGAATAATGTCATTCAAAGCAACTTTGGAATGATCCGAAATTGAAACGATGGAGAGCCGATTGAGATGGTTCATCCATGTGCTAAGAAAACCAGAGATGTGTGGATAAGAAAGGAAACTTCGATTGGTGTTGAAAGAGCCTAAAAGGAGGACAAGAAAAGGCCTACACGGACTTGGGTTAGTGAACATGAGAATGGATACGAAAGCTTTTTCGTTCACAGAAGTTAGGGCATTAAGAATTTTTTAAGAAACAGGATTCATAAAGCTGGCACCAAATAGCGAGGGAAAAGCTCTGATGGATATGTATGCATGTACGCATGTAAATTAGTAGTTGAAAAGTGCACCTCTGATGCGGTGATTCGATGACATGGAGAGTACATGATGGCTTAAAAGCTCTCTTTTGAAACAGACATAAACAACCTAATCTTTCAACAACCCAAGAAAGATTTAATTTGCTTACGGGAACTATGGTAAGATAATAAAATATCTCAGTACCATCATATGTCCTGACTACTAATATAATAAAAGTTTCCATATACACCATGTTTGATCATGGCACACTTTCTCATCTAAGCCAAATAGCATAACCCAAACACAAACTATTTTCCAACACCCTCATAAGTTTCATGTTTAAACGATTTTTTGGATTTTAAAGTACAAATAGCCAATCGATGCATACAACTACCTGATTTAATCCAGTGCTAGAGCAGCCACCAACCATAGAATTTTTGCCTTCTAAATCCATTTAGGAAAGGGAAAAAACAAAGCTTTGCCATGTCTCTTTATCTTGGATTTTACAGAACCAGTTGATATTTTTCCAGGAAATAAAAGTGTGATCAAGGTCTTCCATAAAATTAACGGTGGCCAAAACAGCCACTGACATTACTGTTATGATACGGGCCATAACGCTCATTACGGATCCTTTTCTTCTTTTTAAAACTACTTATTTCAGCCCCATAACCATCCATTACAGGACTGTTACAGCCGTTACGACCCCGTAATGTGCAACAGTTACCACCATTAGCATCACATAACGGTCAGTACAGCCATTATGCTGTTTTGGAATACCTTTGGTGAGTTGCAATTCTTATTTTAATCAATAACAAGAAAATTTATTAGGCAAGCCCAATGAGCGAAAGATACAAAAATCCATCACGGCAGACAAGGAACCCCATCTAAAAAGAGAAGATTAAAGGAGCACTTCCTTCACAAGGGAATTGGTAAGACCAATGGCTTCTCTAGGATATAGTGAAAGGTAATATCCATAGAATGGGAACACAACCTAATGCTATTGCAAATAAAAACTAGATCCCACAGGGATCGCATTTTCTTGATGCATAAGCAGTCGCATTACAAGAATCGGCCTCAACCATCATGGACTTGCAACCCGAATAGCGAAAAAAAAAAAAAAAAAACTTCACACCAATATCATGGCCATAGCTCTGCCTTTTTCAAGTTTCTAGACCCCACCTGCCAGATAATGTTAAGTTGATAGAACCATACCCATCCCTTAGAATGCCCCTAACCCCAAAAGCAATAGGGTTACCGGTTACCCAAAGAGCTTGCATTGATGTCAGGCTTCCTCTGGCATAGATGATTACTCTAGCTTAGCTTCAGCTTTAGAAGATTACCACTAGTAATCATCAATCATGCTGCTCCAATCGCAAAGAAGATCAAAGATGGAAATTTCTTGGAACACTTGAGCCACATAGCCCCAAAGGACATCTTTTTTTTTCTTTTTTCTGCCACTTGAGCTATGGTGGAGGAACTGTTTATAAAATTAAAAACAATAATAATTTTATTTAAAAAAAAAAAAAAAAAAAATTCTATTATTCCTTTCTAGCCAAATACCCCATATGGTGGTTAGCATAGCATCCTCCTTAAACTCTTGACTCAAAAGCCCACCACTCCATCTGTCCACAAGGCCTACAATCTTTTTTTTTTTTTTGAAAAGTCACATATTATATTATATAAAAGAAGGAAAGGAACAAACAAAATAAAGAAGCCTGCACCACCGAGGGAGCTACACAGGCAACTAAGATCCTAAAAACAGCAAATTACAGCCCTTTAAATTTTCTATGTTAACAGCCCATTCAGCGACTAGAAATCTGGCTCTGGAAGCGACAGAGTAGGCTAATTTGGATATCCCGTTGAAACAACTGTCATTTCTTTCTTCCCAAACAGCCCACCAAATAGCGAGAATCGCCATTCTCCAAAGAGACCACTTCTTCTTGTCAAAATAAATGCCATGCCAAGCCTTTAGAAAAGTACCAGTCCACGGAGGAGCTGTCCAGTTCATTTCAAATCGAAAAAGGATATCTTTCCAGATATGACTAATGAAGGTACAGTGAATAAATAGGTGATTCGTCGTTTCCTCATTAGACATACAACAAAGACATACGTTAGGGAGGATCATCCCTCTTTTTCTCAAGTTATCGATCGTGAGGACTCTATTCTTGACCACTAACCAAGTAAACCCTATTATCTTTGGAGGAGCTTTGTACTTACATATCTTATTGGTGTAGATCTCTTCTTTCTTATCCGCCCCTTTATCAATACACCTGTAGAACGATTTTACCGTGAACTTTTCTGATTTGTGTTTGATCCAAACTAACTTGTCTTCATTTTCTGAATCTATCTTGACATTGTGAATACAATTTAAAAGCGCCACGTACTCTTCAACCTCGTTGTCACGGAGATTCCTTCTGCACTCAACATTCCAGATTACCACTCCCCCAATCACAGAATAACTGGCCGCTACAGATGTTTCCTGATTAGTCGCCGTGCGGAAGATGCGAGGAAACTTATCTTTTAGCACTCCGTCCCCTACCCAGGAGTCATACCAGAAACTGATCCTATCTCCTCTCCCTATTGAGAAGCCGATATGATTAGAGACTTCCACCTGAGTAGATAAGATCCCTTTCCACACCGCTGAAGATCTGTGTAAGGATGAGGGGTTAGTCCACCAGCCCCCTTTAGACGACCCATACTTTAGCTTTACTAGGGGGTTCCACAAACTACCATCTTCGGATCCCAACCTCCAAATCCACTTTCCTAGGAGAGCCCTATTCATTTTCTTAAGATCTTTTATACCGGCCCCTCCATCTTGTATATGCTTACACGCCTCTTTCCAATTCAAAAGATGAAACTTCTTTTTATCTTCCTTACCATGCCATAAGAAATTTCTCCTTAGCTTCTCCAATTTTTATAAGATCGCACCTGAGCATGAAAACGACGACATAAAGTATAAAGGGAGATTCGTGAGGGCTGCCTTTATAAGTGTAATTCTTCCGCCTAGAGAGAGGAATCAGCATTTCCATCTAGCGAGGTAAGACCCAAATATGGAAATTACCTTATCCCACATGAATAACGGGGGTTTTCCAAAGCAGAGGGGGAGGCCCACAAATGTAGTCGGAAGAGAACCCGCTTCACAACCAAACGAAACCGCAAAAGCCTGAACCTCTTCTTCCTCCATGTTTATACCATACATTTTTTATTTAGCCATATTCACCTTGAGACCCAAGACCACCTCAAAACAACAGACTATCATACGAAGATTGGAAATTTTTTATTCCTCTGCTTTGCTAAATATTAGAATATCATCCGCAAACTGAACGTGCGAAATCGACCTATTCATGCCTTCAACATTGATGCCATCAATAATGCCTCGATCTTGACCAATATCCAACATTTTTGAAAGAGCTTCCACCACTATCAAGAACAGGAAAGGGGATAATGGATCCCCCTGTCTCAGACCCCTGGTGCTTTTGAAAAAGCCTTTAGGGGAGCCATTGATGAGAACAAAAAAAGAAGTAGAACTCACGCATTCCCCTATCCATTTCCTCCACCTGTCACTAAACCCCAACCGTTGAAGCATGTACTGTAAGAAACCCCAATCAATATGATCGTAGGCCTTTTCGATATCTACTTTGCATAAAATACCTTTATGCTTGGATCTGTGGATCGAGTCCACACATTCTAAATCAATAAGAGTGCTGCCAATAATCTGCCCACCTAGAATGAATGCACTCTGATTATCTGAAATGATCTTCCCCAACACCCCTTTCAATCTTGAAGCTAGAACTTTTGCTAGGATTTTATATGGGCTGCCAATTAAATTGATCGGCCTGAAATCTTTTAACGAATCTGCACCTGAAAATTTTGGAATAAGAGTAATGAAGGAAGTGCCCAACTCTTTTGATAACCGACTTCAATTAGAAAATTCTCGCACATAGTCCATAATGTCACCCTGAATTGTTTCCCAAAATGATTGGAAGAAAGCCATTGGGAACCCATCTGGCCCGAGAGCTTTATTGCCTCCAAGATCATCCAAAGCCCCTTTCACTTCCTCTACTGAAAATGGAGATTCCGGCCCTTTTACTTCTTCATCAGAGATTCTGGCAAACTGTAATAAATCTAGTCGAGGTCTCTTCCAGCTTTCGCCCTTAAGAAGGTCACCGAAATGACGAATTGCCTCTTCGGATATGAGTTGTTGATCTTCGGAATGTTGCCCATTCACCATCAAGTTGATGATTTTATTCCTTCTGGCCCTCGCACTTGCTATAGAGTGAAAAAAAATAAGTATTTTTGTCACCTTCTTTGATCCACCTAACTCTTGATTTCCATCTCCAAGAGATTTCATCCTCCAAAAGTCTAGCTGAATATATTTGGATAAGCTGCATTTTCCTAATCGATCTCTCAACTGTCATTTGCCCAACTTCCCCTTCCTTGTCCAAAGCATGAATCTCAGATAAGATCTCCTCTGTCTGAATATCCTTTTTTCGAAGCACAATGTTCTTCCACTCTTTGATCGTAATCTTAAGCAGCTTTAACTTTCGAGAAAGTCTATAACCTGCGAAGCCTACCACCTTGAAATCCCTCCACCACTCTGAAATAAGCTGCTGGAATCCCTCTATTTTTAACCAGGCCATGTCAGATCTGAAGGGTTTTGGGCCCCAGTTCTTATCATCAACAAAGAGAATGATCGGGCTGTGATCTGAAGTGGGCCTGGGTAGGACAAACTGAAAACATCTATCCATTCTTCAAGACGAGAAATTGATCGAGTCTAGACATGGTTAAGTTAGGATTGCTCTCATTAGACCATGTGAATCTGGCCCCCAAGAGAGGAAGATCTAGCAATTCTTGATCCTCAATCCAGTTAGAAAAAGCTGTCATACCTGAAGTGTTTTTTCGACCATTTGATTTCTCATCAGCATAAAGAACTATGTTAAAGTCTCCCCCAATACACCAAGGACGTATGAATTTTTTCCTGGATTCTATCAGTTCCTTCCAAAAATCCGCTCTCTTGCCTTCTTCATGAGGGTCGTAGACCGAGGAGAGTAAACAAGAGTAATCAGAGGTAGCATCCTTTAGAATAACCGATATTGAGTAGACACCTTTCCAGGAGTCCAGGAGGATCCAATCTGAAGACTTCCAAGCGACCAAAATTCCACCCGTACTTCCGATAGCATCCAACGATTCCCATCTGCCATTTGAAGCTTTCCAAATAGACCCTATCAGTTTATCAATGATCTCCTGCACCTTTGTTTCCTGGAGACAGACGTTGTCCACTTTACTTTTACCACAAACATCCTTTATAATTCTTTTCTTTTTTTGGGACCTCAATCCTCTCACATTCCAAGATAAGATCTTCATATGGAAACCACATTGCCCCGATCTCCCTATAGCCCAATTGACGCAGAAATCTCTCCTAACCTCTAAGAATGAGACCTGTATTTGCACAGTTTCTTCCTCCTATAATCCTTACTGCTTTTTGATGCAGGGGAAGTATTTGACTTAAGAGGTCTGCCCTACTCTCAACACGGTTGAAGAGAGCGATAAAATCTTCAGGGTGATCTCCAAACGACAGCCCAATCGATCTTCCCACATGTCCCGTGGTGTCTTTAATCCATTTCTTCTTCTGAATGACTCCTATAATCTTTGCTCTATGTTCCTCAGTGTTTGCATTCTGCCCCTGTTGAGTTCTCATTCTGATCTGGAGAGGTTCCGCAGTGATAATCGCCTCGCCATGTCTTCTCTGAAAAGGTCTGTTAGATTTTTAACTGAATCTGAATCCCGGCAAGAGGAAGAACGAGAAGACAGGCTATCTAGAGTATCAGCACAATCTGAGTACCAAGGAAGAAGATCTGTGTCTGGCGCGTGCTTCATCATCAACTGAAGAGGCTGATGCCTCCGGGAGCGAGCTCGCGCGGATCCCAGCCATTAGGCTTTGGAAATTTTCTGCTTTCTCGCACTGACTGATTTTTTCAAAGTGAAGAGCGGGAGAGTTGTTTCCTATTGTTATCTGCTGCGAACTCGGATATGACTCTGGTAGAAGGATCGGATTTGAAGATCTAATCGGATCCGGCATTCGCACCATATATGGGATTCGCTTCGAGTCTGAAATGCTCATCGGGTCTCCAAAATCCATCTCTGGGTCTGAAATTGGATCTGGGAACCTCGTCGTTTCTGAAGAAATCTTTGGGTCTAGCTGGATCGGCGGGTTCGAGTCTGAGTAAGTGATTCGATACGTGTTGTATGCGCCTTCCGTGTGGCCACGTGTCTATAATCGAGCCCATAAAAGGGTAGGGACCAATCTATCTCAAAGAGGTAAAAGAAGGATCAAATTAAGTGAGACCACTCAAAATGAACAAAGAGATGACCAACCAAATTGAGTGAAGCAGATAGTGGGAAGAGTACAATTTCTTTTTTTAGAGGTTATTGATAGTAAGGATCTTATGAGCAGTGGCTGCGTAATAGGATGCCTCAACACGAGGAGGCAATTCCTGCACATTTTCACCGATAAGGACTTCGGGATCACAACCAATCACAACACCTTGAGGAAGTTATGGACAAAAAGCAACATAAACAAGGAGCCACAGAATTGTGGATGAAAAGCATCCCTAACAGGGGCTAGGATTGAAACAATCCCATTAAGGGGGTCAAGAAGCTCAACCACCATATTAAGTTCGAAATCCCACAGATTATGTTGTAAATGAAGTGACCCCGCTGTTTTACCCTCCACAACCTCATAAGAATCTTTAAAAACTAAAACAAAAACAAAAACAAAAAAAAAACAAAAAAAAAAAACAAAAAAAAAACATGCTTCCTGGTGAGAAGCTATATCTCGTAGTATTAAAAAAACGATTACGTCGGGATCTACTATGGGATACAAGGCCGTGGCACCCATTTTGACAAAATGGTCCATAATGGGCTGATACAAGGCTATAGCGGGCCAAAACAGTGTGTGAGTGTAATGGTCCAATATGGGCCTATAATGGTCCAATATAGAGCCAATACATTATACGCGCGCGCGCGCACACACATATCGACCATTACAGAGCTGTAATGTCCACTACGGGGGTCGTACCGTCAACCTTCGTGGCCATAAGATTTGGCCATTATGGCCGCTATTATACCTTGGTATAGCCTAGGAAACCTCATAGCAAGGGAGCTCTCCTCGATCAAAAGATTCTCCCAAAAGCACAACCTCTCTCACCACCATCCACCTTGAGTCTAACTCTCATCATAATAATTAGACCCACAACGAAGTGTTTCTAAATTGAGAGTAGCTTCCAAAACAAAGGGTGCAATTCCCTTCATCACCAAAGTTAAAAACCTACCTCTCCATATCCCCATATTTTAAAGCAATAACTTCTCTCCAAAGAGCCTATTGCTCCTTGTCAAATCTCCACCACCACTTGCACTTGCCTCTACCGCTATTCAGCCCATCACCATCCTTATTCTGGATATCCTCCCAACTAACAAGATAGTACTCCTAGCCATCACCACACGCCTTCTAAAGGAAATTGCTTTGAATCTTCTCAAGCTTCCTTGCCACCATAGCAGAATTTGGAAAAAATAAATAATTTTACGGAGACTTGATGACAGTAACACCTCCACCGAGTGAAATATAAGATCTCTTCCAAATTGGCAACTTTTCAAGCACGTAAATATCAGTCCCAAGTGACTACTTATATAGGGTCGGTCATGAGCAAGATACCAAGACGATTGATGGGAAATGAGACTACTTTGCATTCCAAAATAGAGGCATGACAACATCTCTCACCTCACATCCCCTCCCCAAATTGCAAAAGTGTTGCAATGGAAGTATGGAACTTCTGTTAAAGTTAATCCAGAGGTCCGAGCTAGCTTTAAAACATCGTAAAATGATATGATAGTGTCAATTTGAGAAAGAATGGCTTTGCAATATATATATATATATATATATATATATATATATATATATATATATATATATAGTATTGTACGGTAATTGAAGCTGAGAGGTCAAGATGCTCGGATTGCCAACAACAAAGCTCCTATGAATTCCTAAGTTGAAAGACCCAACAATTTGCTTGGAAAGGCCTTCCTTAACATGAATAGGCTCTCTCTATGCACACCAATATGAATAGACTATGTCTCTGTGCATACCAACATGGATGGGCTGCCTACTAGATCCATGTTATTGTTGGGCCCTGCTAGAAGATCCTAACCCTCCACTCGTTGGACCATTGTCCCTCTATATATGGGTTGTATTTTATTTTTTTAAAACCTAATGTACTCCCAGACCCTTCATGTAAGGGTTATGACCATTCGGTTGAGGAGATTTTTAAGTAATGCTCGATACATAATAGGGCCCATCAGATCAATGGTTTGGATAAGCAATAATCTCACATGTAGGGAATTTCCTCTGGAAATGTCTCCATGCTGGGGCTTACCATCTTCAGCACGGGCCAGGCTTGGGTCTATATATCTTGGCCCAACATGGGCTCAACCCTCTTTTTCTTGGCCCAACATGAGCTCAGGCCAGGCTTGGGCCAATGTTTCATGTCACGGGTCCAATTCATGCCTAGTCCATTGACAACCCTACCCATAGCACATTTGGTAGAGAATACACAAATAGAAAGAAAATCTAAGCTTTGAAACAAGTAAAAAGGAAAACATGGATATGATGACTAATACCAAATTTCCAATGTATTATAATTTATAACTCATTCTTTAAGAGAAAGAATGAATATGACTCCAAAGCATGAATTAACATTAACCAGATTCATACAAATTCCACATAATTATTGGAACACATATAACAAATAAATGAAGAGAAGATGACAATTGTGAAGAAAAGAAAGACTCACCAAATCAAATTGCTCATCTAGAAGACGACGTACTCTAGGCTTCTCAACACCCAACTCATTTTCACCTTCCTGCTCATGACTTTTCAAATCAGCCCCATGAATCGACTCGACTTCCTGCACTCGAGAAGGATACTCAGGGATTTTCTCCTCCTCCCCATCTTCAGGAACATTAGCTTGAACCACAAAATCCTCTTCCAAGTCCTCCACATCCGATCCAAACCGTGACAAATCACTGTCATCAAGCAGCGCAGCTACATCTGGATCGACAGCTTTCTGAATCTTCACGCCAACCGTCTTCGACGCAACGTTATACATTGAATTGGCACTTGAATCTCCACTGTCAATTTCTGAATGGATCCGTACTCTTGAAGAGTCATAAGCCTGAAATTGGACAGATTAAATAAAACCTCACACTTACCATATGCACAGTAGAAATAGTACTAATACATGACTAGGAGGTATCACCATATGCACAGTAGAAATAGTACTAATACATGACTAGGAGGTATATAAACAGTAGAAATGGTAGTGATGCTTAATTCAAATAGAGTATGTTTTTCATTTGCAGGAAGGAAGTGGTGCAGATGGGGCCCACCTAGGAGGTCCATTACGGCTCACGGATCTGATGATCTTATGAAAAAGGGCAATTGAGGCAGTTACGGTAATCTGGAGGGGAGATTGTTAGCGCATCTTACACCCACCACACCACCTCGCCATATGAACAATTCATACCATAGTTACCTGAATCGCAGTTCGACAAATTCAGATTCTAATTCATAGTTTGCAGTTCGATACTTTTTTAAAATTCTCTTTCAGGTAGGTTCATCTATTTCGTTTTGTAATTCCCATGATGAATCTAGATTCGCCTAGTTCAACACACTAATAAAATGTTCTAGCTCAATATATTTCAACATTCGGAATTCAACAAATAAATACCAATTAACCAAAGGATAGAATCACTCAATCAATCTAACTTTTGAGTGATGACCCATCAACATCGGGACGATATTGCAAAACAAGTCAAAATTTTGCAATTTACAGTCGATGTACGCCCTTTTCCATCACAGTGTGAGACTATCCAACTTTTAGTGGGCATGCTGCCATATACCTTGCCAAATGATCAAATACTCCCAGAATACATAATTTTTAGCACGGGTTTTGAGACTGCTCATGTACGGAATTTTGAGTGTACGTATTGCCACAGGATTAGGCACTTTGAATTTACAGTTCTCTAATACATGTATTTCCATCTATAAATTATGGGAGCTAGACTGTTGTCACAAATCATCACCATTTTTTAAATGGTGATGACTTATCTTTCTCACATGCAGTACTCGATGCATGGATATCCATACCATCCTAAGTGCATGGAACATCCATACTATCCTAATCCTGATGGCTATCAAATGGATTGTTAGAAGTAAAATAATGAGAGGTCTGAATTCCAAGGGCAAACTAAGATGTTTGCTGTCAGCTTCTCATAATAAATAAATAAATTATGTTCCATCAATATAGATGTGTGGACAATCTATATTGTTGTGCAAATAAACCATGTGTATGGTTGAAGAGTCACCGCCGTTTTCACAATAATGGTGAATGAACATTGACACATTACCCATATACTCTGTCGCAGGATCAAAGTCCAGCCAATTGATGTGAATTAAGTATCCAATGGGATGCAGTTAATTCAATTGTAACCCTGAAATTTGGGCAAATCGAACTTCAATTTAGGTTGTTCTACTTGAATTAGAGTTTGTTTGATTTAGGTGACTGTGATTCGGACGGCCAATTACTCGATAAAAAGAATAATGCATTTTCTCCATGAAATCTGCTAACCTTTACATCGAGTGGGACCTGATCGAGCTTGGCCTTGCTGTTATGAAAAAAGGAAGAACCACCTCCAGCTGCCCTGATTTCACGCAAGTGGAGGAGATAATTATAACCGTCATCTGGAAATCCAAGCTCCAAAATCTCTCTCCGTATGTGATCAGGAAGGCTTCCTACCACCATTGTTGTTTTCGCTGCCGGAACTGGATTTTGGGCCCCACCAATCTGATCATCATCATCATCACCAGGAGCATCAGCGAATATCGAATCGGGACCGTTGAGATGGGGACTTCTGGAATTATGGCTGGTGGTTTCATTTTCATCAACATCATCTAGGAAGCCCTGAGATGAGTATTGATTATTGTCTACCCTGACGAAGACGCGATCGCTACCATTGGCGGAGTGGGAATTGTTTGGATCGGAAGAGTCTCGAGCCAGCAATTGAAATGTTGCAGAATTCTTCTTGTCAATGAATTTCTTCTTCCGGCCCATCCTAACAACGATTAAAGAGAGAAATCAGGGAAAAGAGATGGAGACTTAGAGAGCGGGTAGTAGGGTTGTAAGAAAGCAGTGAAAAGATATGGAGACCGGCCCGTTCGGATGCCTGTAAGTTGGGTAAGTGGGAAGAGATTTACAGGTGGTGTTTGGGGGAGAAAATTCACCTGTAAGTAACTTATAGGCAAATCTACCAAAAAACTGCAGGGCGATGGGGTGAGAAGTCACTTCCCTGCAGGCCACTTACAGGCTCAACGGTCGGATTTTTAAAAAGAGGGGAAGATGGAGAAACGCACTCTCCCTATCTGCAATCTCTCTCTGTCTGCAACGACCGCCCTCCGTCTCTGCAATCCCTCTTTGTCTGCAACGACCGCCCTCCGTCTCTGCAATCTCTCTCTGTCTGCAACGACCGCCCTCCCTCTCTGGAATCTCTCTCTGTCTGCAACGACCGCCCTCCCTCTCTGCAATATCTGTCTGCAACGACCGCCCTCCCTCTATACTCCTTCCCAAAACGGTAGGGTTTAATCGCAATGTTTCCTTCTCTTTTTTTTCTACTTTGAAAACGGGAGTGGCTTTGGTGTTACTCGTACATAGGCATCCTCACCTCTGCACGTGCGCACGTGCTCACCTTTTCACACGTGCCATGAGCCTGAACGGCCCATGTGGTGAAACATCCCATTAAACCCCATAGACTAATTTTCACCCCAATCTAGAACTCTAGTGAGCCATAGCAAAGTGATATGAAAATCAAGGAGGAAACTGTTTTTCTTTTAACATGGCCCACGAAAGTTCTGGATCGATATAAAAGTTGGCACCAAGGGTTTCATGGGGTGCTTTGTCACGTGGACAATTCACATTTTAGACTAACATTATGTATCGTAAGTTCCCAAAAAGTTCTCACAAGAACTCCACTAAATGGTGTGTAGCAGAGCATTTTGACAGAAGGGAATTGCGTACTGGGTAAACTCCATAGGATGGATCCAACTCCGTGGGATGGGATCCATTGTGATTTTAATGTATTTGATCCACCCTGTCCCTGCATCTTAATAATAAATTCTATGATGGTTTAAAGTAAGACATGTCAAGTGGTATATATACAATTGTACAATGTACACTTATTGGATGTTTGGTTTAGTTGATGCATCCATTCATAATGGTCGCACCAGAAATATGATCTAGATCATTAGAAGGCGGGTGCACCTACATCTTATGCTACTTACACATCATGCCAATTTAACTTTAAAAAATTCATATATATACACACACACTACAAAACAAGTGTATACTCATTTTAAGACGTGGTACCAAAAATTAAGTTGATCCAAATCTCATGTGGACCCCATCACAAAGTTGTGACTAGTTTAAAGAACCCATGGGCTGTTTGCCTATTTCTAATGGTGTGGTCCACTTAAAATGGATTCTTTTTATACATTTATTTATTAATATATTAAGGTGGGCCACATATGAATTCTTTTTATGCATTTATTTATTAATATATTAAGGTGGGTCATACAGATCTAATCCTAATATGCTCCTTTGGATTCTTTTAAAGTATTTATTTTTTAATTTTTATTTAATTATTTTTATGCATTTGGATTTTAAAAATTGGACGGTAATGATAATTCTGATTTTGTTATATATGGACCATTTATGCTTAATGGTATGTATTTCTCAATTTAATAATTCCTTATTTTTTAGATTTCTTTGCAAAATGAATTTGGATTTTGAGATGGATTAATGCTTATTGACTTATTAATGTTTTTAAGTTTCTTATTAATGCTTAAATTGAGTTGTTGATCCATATTATAGATATTTTGAATTTATGGGCCCATTTTTATGGCCCACTTGATATTTAGTTTGGCTTAAGAATTAGCTTAAATATCCATCTTGATGGACTTAATAAAATTACATATTTGATCTCATATGTTTTTATATAATCATAACGTTTTGAAACAACTCCTTAATCTAAGTTTTGTTCGATGCGAATATACAAATTTTTATCTCTAAATAACTTATAGGTTATTCAGACTGAAAAACTAACTTACAGGTTATCCAGACTGAAAAACTAACTTACTTGTAAGTGACTTACAAATTACATTCAAATAGATTACCTATAAGTAACTTTTACATGTAAGTCACTTACAACTTAAAAGAATTTACTAGCATCCAAACAAGCTCTTAAAGAGAGGAGAGGGTAGTAGGGTTGTAAGAGAAATGGAGACGAGATGGAAGTAGGGTTGGAAGAGAGAGGGAGACTGAGAGAGAAGAGAGGGGGGGGGGGGTGGGCGGAGAGAGAGAGAGAGAGAGAGAGAGAGGTTTGGAGGAAAGCCTTCCGCTAGAAGTTCCTATACACTGGTATGCTAAGTGGGGCTCACAGTGATATTTGTGTAAAATCCACATTGTCCATCCGTTTTGGGAGCTCGTTTTAGGACATGTTGTGAATTTTGGGGTGGATAAAAAACTCAAATATGCCAAACCAGAGGAAACAGTGTAGATTAAGTGACTACCGTTTGAAACATTCGTATGGCCACAAAGTTTTATATCAGGCCAAATTTTTGGTGTTTTCACTTAATCTGAGTTGAAGTGACCTTTGTAAACAGTTTGGATGGCTTATAAACATCAAGTTAGATCCCATAAAGGTTTCAATGGTGAGAGACTGTTTCCTCGGTTTTACTCTGATACGGCCCACTTAGTTTTGGATCCACCCCATTTTTTATTTCATGACTCCGAGTTGTAGAATGGTTCAAAGTAAATCAAAGTTACATAGGACCCACAATGATGTATTTATCATATCTACATCATTCATCCCTTTGGCAAGATTATTTTAGATCTTGATATAAAAAATGATTAATTTCCAAAACTCAAGTGGACCACACCACAAATTGTAGCGAGACAATGACTCTCATCATTAAAACATTCGTAAGGCCCACGGTAATGCTTACTTTCCATCCAATCTGCTCGTAAAGATCCAAACGATGAGGATTTCTCAAAATGAGGTGGATTAAAAACTCAAGCGGGTTGTACGAGAGTGAAACTTGTGAAACAGTTTTCCATGTTAAAACCTTCATGGATCTACCTTAATGTTTATATGTCATCCAAACCCTTTATAAGGTCACCGCAAATTTCGCCTGATATGAAATTTAGTGGCCACATGAATGTTTCAAATGGTGGTAACTGAATCTACTTTATTTCCTCTCGTGTGTCCTACTTGAGTTTTTTATCCACCCCATTTTTTTATAGATGTCCTAAAATGTTCTCTCAAAACGGATGGATGGTGTGGATTTAACACAAACATCACCATGGCCCACCTAACTTACCAATGACTTCCTGCTAAAGGCTCTTGCAGGGAATCCGCGTCCGAGCTCGAGTAGCACGTCTTCGCAACACACGTATCCACACCAGTTATTTTCTGTAGTGTGTTCCACTAGAGCTTTGGATTTGCCTCATTTATTGGATCATACCTTAAAATAATTCAAAAAAAAATGTATATATGGAGGGAATAGAGCACAAACATCATAGTGGGACCCAAAGATCTTTTACCAATACCAACCGGTACCCAGCTAGGTACCCGAGGGGATTCACTGCCAAGTCCAACTCTAAAGCGGATTATGTTGTGTGCCACGCACCATCGACCTAGGTGGTGTGTTGACGTCACCATTTTCTGTTGTGCCGATCATGATTAATATATTATATCCACACCATCTATCCATTTTTAAGATCAATTTTGGACTATTTTTGGGGCAAATCCAAAGCTCAAGTGGACTACACTACAGAAATAAGTGGAGATAGTATACATGTTGAGGACAAAATCTGGATCACCCTCCACTTCTCGGATGAACCCTGATCCTGCACAAAGGGTAAGCAAAGGAGACCCTTGCTAAGCCGGGAGACCCTCCGATGCCTAATTCAAGTCAAGGGAATCGGGGTCTAAGATGAAAGGTAGAGGGAGAGTGTGAGATCTTGTGTACCTATAATGATGGGGTCCTCATGTATTTACACATGACTGTCGGATGATCTGAGTCCGTTAATCTCGACACGATTCACTCAATCAGGGAGATTTTCGGATCATGAAGATACTGCATGCAATCCAAGGATCATATAGTATATCATGCACATCGTGCATATCTGCGAACGAAGTAACTGGCTACAGCTACTTATAATAGTTCCTAAGCCTAGCTCATGGAGCGCTTACTTTGGGATTCAGACTCAACTCGGCCCAGTTGGCAAATGAGGCCTCAATCGGAATGATTACAAGCCTTCGTTGAGAAACGATCACGTTCATAGTCTGAGTCGACCCGGTGGGCTTGACCTCTCATTAGTTGTGCATTCCGAGAGACTTCTTCCATGAGGTTCGAGGAGGGATATCGTGTCTACTTTATTGAGTTGAGTTTTATCCTGATCGTCTCAGGGCCGAGGTGCCTCTACTACTCAATCAGTCGTGGGCGTCACATGTAGTTATCAGTCCGATGACATCAGTCCTCGGAATTATAAGGGGCTCGGATCTTCCTATAACAATACTTATCAATGAAACCTTCTTAAGGCCCAACATCATGTGTATTTGCTATGGAAATTGTTGCTAAGGTTTGCAGGGAAAACACAAATATTAATTTATCCAAAACTTTCTTGGTTCACAAGAAGTTTTCAACTGTAGAAGTTTAATCCCCACTACTTTATATCATGTGGTCCACTTGAGCTTTAGATCCGAAAATTTTGATCCCATGCCTTAAAATAATCTAACAAAGTTGATAGATAGGGGATATAACATATGTATTATAATTAGCCCACAAAGTACAGGGCGCGCTTGCTGCAACCTATAACCTACTGAGGAGAGCATGTTAGGTGAGACCCTGGAAGTGCGGCCCTTACCGTGGGGTTACCGTGGGACCCACTTTGATGTATGTATTATGCATTCATGGTGTTTATCGATTTTTGCATATCATTTTAGGGCATTTATTTTAAAAATGAAGTAGATCCAAATTATCAGGTGGGCCATATTATAGAAAATAGTAGTGATTGACCATTAACGGGCCACAAAAGTTTTGGATCAATCTTATATTTGTTTCTTCCCTTCATTTAGGCTTATGTGACCTTATCAACATATTGGATGGTAAATAAACACTATGGAAACATTAATGTGGGCCTTAGGAAGTTTTTAACAATAGAACTGTCAATCACCACTGCTTATTTTAGAATGGTCCATTAACCATTGGATCTATTTCATTTTTCGGATAATACCATAAAATGATAAGGAAAAATAGACTTGCAACATAAATACTTAATACATACATCACGGAAGGCCTCCACAGTATCCTACGGTTGCAATCTCTCATGGTCTCATCTAATCGGCTCTCATGGGCAAGACCCTAACCGTAGGGTCTACCTTGATGTAATTATTGTATAAGGAGCGGATTAGGTGATACCCTGGCCTCACTTAAGAAAGTGCGGCACTTAATGTGGGGCCCACCTTGATGTATCTATTCTTTATCCAAGCTGTCCATCCATTTTTCCAGCTTATTTCAAGGCATTAATATAAAAATAAAGTAGATCCAATTATTTTCCAGCTTATTTTAAGGAATTAATCTAAAAATAAAGTAGATCCAAGTATCAGCAAGAACGTACCATGAGATGGGAAACAACACTGATTGAAAGCCTTACCATTAAAAACTTCTTAGGGAGCACATTAATGCTTGCCTAGTGTTTATATTCCATCCAATCCATTGATAAGGTCACATAAAGATGAAGGGAAGAAATAAGTGTCAGCTTGATCCAAATCTTTTGTAGTCCATTAATGATCAATCACTACTATTTCCTATGATATGGTCTGCCTGATAATTGGATCTACTTTATTTTTAGGACAATAGCCTAAAATTATCCAAAATAAAAAATAAAAATGATAGACGGCATGGATATGGAATACATCCGTCAAGGTGAGCCCCATGGCTAGGGCCCCCACGGTGGGTGAGTAGGTCTCATCGAATACGCTCGGCGTTGTATAACCGAACATGTTTTTTCAACTTGTTTTAAGAGACAGTCCCAGAACTGAAGCAAGTACAAATTTCAGTCCACCACACTACTTATTAACCATTAAAAACCTTTTTTGGCTACAGAAGTTTTGGATGATACTGTTTTTTTTTTCATCAGGTCTGTTTGACATTATGGATGGTCAATAAACATTATGTAGATGCCAAGAAGTTTTAAAAGGTGGGCATTCAATGACCACTGTTTCTTGTGGTGTGGT
Source organism: Magnolia changhungtana (assembly GCA_030180095.1). Taxonomy (NCBI): domain Eukaryota; kingdom Viridiplantae; phylum Streptophyta; class Magnoliopsida; order Magnoliales; family Magnoliaceae; genus Magnolia; species Magnolia changhungtana. Next base: position 2,493,417 of record JASAUF010000445.1, on the reverse strand, counting down.
CCACCTGAAATTTGTATCTTCTCCATGTTTTGGACCATAAATTAAAATAAGCTGAAAAAATCTATGAACGGTGTGGATATATAATGTATAAAGTGAGGTGGGTTATGTTCATAGTCTCACTGAGTGGCTGCAAAGTTGCGCTCCACCACACAATCCGCTTCCATCCGCTTACGGTTGGATTGCACGGTGTGACACGCACCACCGACCTCCAAGTTGCCTTCACGTCACCAGGTCTCCATCATAATGTATTTGTTATATAAATTCTATCCCGCGTGAGGGATTGGATTAATCTAGCTATCATATCATCCAGTCCCAGATAGCAAGTCCTTCGGATTGTTGGTGGATTTAGAAATCCACTACAGTGTTGGTCCACATTGATGCAAGTGTTTTATCCATGTCGTGCATCCAAATGTACCCTTTATATAAGACATGCAAGTTGCATACGGGTACATGTGACCTCCTTCATACATGACATTCGAGTTGTATATGTGTACCCGTGACTGGTGATTGGAAGTGGATTGCATACTAACAACGGCAGTAGCGAGGTGGCTACCAACAATGCTTTTATTGAAGCTGTCCATCTATTTTTTTCAAATCATTATAGAACATGATCCTGAAAATGAGGGATATCCACATCTCGAATGGACCACACTACAAGAAAATAATGGGGATTGAATATTCACTACTAAAAACTTTATAAGGCTCACTGTGATGTTTATTTGCATTTAACCTGTTGATTAGGTCATGCACACCCCGGTGAAGAGAAAACGCAAATATCATCTTAACCCAAAACTTTTATGGCTCCTAAGAAGTTTTAATGGTGAGTGTTCAATCACCACTCTTTCCTATGGTGTGGTCCATATAAGATTTGATCTGTCTCATTTTTGGGCTCATGCCATAAAATAGTCCATAAAATAGATGGAAGGCATGGATAAGATACATATATCATGATGGGGCCTACGGAACTGTTGATAGTCACCTTACTACTAACATTGTTAGTACACAATCCGCATCCCAAGTGACCAACATCAATTGTGAAATCTAGTCCGGTCATTGCAATTTCATGGTCCACCAATTGCTATAGGATTCACTTAATACCATGTTTTTTCCCAAATGAAGAATTTGATCCTAACCGTGGGATTGAATGGTCAAAATACCATGGTATTTTCTAACATGCAATGCCATACCATTTAATTGTGAAAATCTAATTCACTAATTGCAATTCCATGGCCCACCAAATGCATATTTCACTTAATACAGTGTTTGATCCCAGAGGAAGAATTTGATCCCAAATGTGAGATTAGACTGGCAAAATACCATGGCATTTTTAGACATACAATCATTGTACAATAATGGTGTTACTTCCATCTAATGCAATTTCATACCATTTAATCATGTGTACCAAACAAGCCATAGGGATAACCCAAGGCAGAGTACCTGTGCTAATCTTTAAGCGATAACCCAAGGCAGAGAACTTGTGTTGATCTTTTACGAATAACCCAAGGCAGAACACCTATGATTCTAATTTCATTTTTCATCCAAATAGAACATGCAAATAATATATAAACAAACTCACAACCACATTCTTTTCACATAATCTAAGCATTTAAGTAAAAGCAAAACGGTGGAGTCGCCGTCCGGAAGTTTTTTTTTTTTTCTTCCATAGTTTTTATGTTTTGTTTAAGAGATTTTGGTTCAATTATGTCTACGGTTGGCTAAACCTCTTAGCTAGGGCTAAGAGGTGAAGCTTGTAGCGTGATTGAGATGTTTACTTTGCTTTGATTCACGTTTATTTTAAACTTCATTGATTTCTAGCTGATTTTAAGGAATATTTTCAATTTTCAATGGTTTGTTGTGATTGCAATTACAATTGAGTCTGCGATAGCTTTGAATATCTTATTTTCCTATTTGAAATTGTGGGATTGGTAAATCCTGTTGTTCACCATCGTCCCTTGGGCATAGTCGGGTGATGGTATCCATTCCAAACTCCACAATTCTATTCCATTGAGACTGGATCAATAAGAAGTTCAGAGAGTCGATCATCTATTTTCTCTAACTGGATAAAATAGGACTCCAATTCTGGTTGGATCTCTTGAATCAAGCGAAGTAGCATTTTAATTTCTACAAGTGGAACCTTGACACCCTAATTCCCACATTTAAATTCACAAGTCCCAATTACTAAACTCACAATTACTCTCTCAATTATTTCATATTTAGTTTTAGAACTTCTTTTAGTTCTACTTTTAGTTACTTTCAGAAACGTATGAGATTAGTCTTTGCGGATTCGACATCGGTCTCACCCAGATTATTACTACATCGTGACCCTACACCTAGGGTTGTGAACACTCCCCGAGATGTTAGAGTTCCAAGATGATTTTTAAAACTGCTTGTGGAGGTTTATCATTCTCAGATGATCCAGTAGCGTCCCTCAAGAAGGAGTAAGGATTGCGCAGAAAGGAGTGGGAGAAGGAATCGATCCCCTTCGTAAAGATCTCCTTCATGATCTGAATAGATAGAGAGAAGAGGGTGGGAGAATTAATGGCGTTTAGAGTGCTTTTGACAGATCTTCTCACTCATAGCGTGCCATGAATATAGAGGAATGCTTTTATAGATTCAAGATTTACAGTTAATGCGCACATTGGATAAGGTGTGATGGTTCGGAGTCTAAAATTAACGGTTGGTGCGGCAATTAGTTTCCGAGATTGTGGGAGAATGTAGCAAAATAAATAGGAGTGTCTTGAGAAATGTGCGCAATTATTCCTGCTGAGTCAGCATGTGATGGGGCATGTGTGACTTGACAAAATGGCTAAGTATAGTATGGCCAAGTGGAAACATAGGTGCATGGTCGATAACGAAGATGCCATCGGACATAGCCCGAATTGTCCTTGGAGAATTGCTTAAAAATGCATTGTCAAAAGAAAAGTACGTCCTATGAATATTTTATTGATATTAAAAAGTTTATTTGAAGCACTGCAGGTCATTGACCGCATTGCACTGGAAAGTAATCAAAACAGTGGAAGATAAATGGCTTGGGAGCGGTCGAGCAACTCAAATTTTCATTCCCTCGAACTCATCGAGGAGGGCCTGCATTTTAGCTTCATTCTTCTCCTGTTTCGACACCCAGCTCGCCCCCTTTTCGATGATGACTAGTAGAAGATGAAGCAGTTGGTCAATACAAAGGCCACTCGAGGAAACTACATCCTCAATCATCATCTTAGCGCGGAAACTTGTCTTCGACCGAGCTTGGTACAAAGCAATTTGCTCATCTAAAAATGAAAGATCTTCTGGGATAGCCATCTCATTGGCCTAAAAGGTGCACTTTCACTCTTTTGGTTCTTCTACCAACTTGGTTTGATAAGCTTACAACATCCTCGGCATGGTTTGATTGAACTAATGCGTATGAACACACCACAATCGACCATACCAAGCTAGCTCACACACCTTGCTTATTGTTGCAGAGTCCTCCTTGGCTGATGTTTGTTGTCGAAGTCATTCCGAGTTCACTTTGTTAGTGAAAGTCAGTTCATGGAATCTATTGCTCATGACATACAGACGCTTCAACATCTGCACAAATTTCCCAAGCATGGCCTTCGACTCAGCCGAAGATGATGCTTCCATCACAAAGTAATTAGCAACAAACAATAATGAGTGAGAGTATTCTCTCAAACCACATTAATAAATCTCCTTAAGATAGTATTCGGCGACTGCAATGAGGGAGGGAGGATTGAAAGCCATGAATGCAGATTGGAACTATAAAGAAGAAAGTGGTATGAATTCAAGTAAAGGGCGTAAGAATGTTTAAATAGGTGGTTTAGGCACCTACGATTTAAAGAGATCATTGCGATACTATCGTTACATGTTCTGAGCAACTAGGAGCACGAAGCAGTTAAAGTTATAAATTAGGAATTGGCCTACATTGTACCAATTTTATAGGGATAATTCAGTAGTTAATTAACTGCGAACAAAAAAAAGGGGAAATAAGTTGAAAAGGGATAATATGGTACAAAAATGGCTCAGTAACCGTTTGTAGTAATGAAGTCTACTACCAAGTACAATTCAAAAGATGCAAAGCGCTGCATTAATCTCTTTATCGCTTCCAATTGGCTTTTCGCGGCTTGTAAAGTAGCGTCCTATTTAGTCGCTGATCGAGATAGTCGACCGATGAAGATTTTAAATCTACCTCAATGATCTTACAAAATGGATGAACTACGTGGATTTCTCACTAACATTACTGTGGGGCCCACCTAACATCCCACATAGGAACTTGCCAAAGGCTACACTCTGATGTAGTGTATGTCTGAAACACACGTATGAGGTTTTGCCACTGACTGAAAATTTTACATACCAAACACAAAATAAGGCTTGTTGTATACATCTAAATCCTGCGACAATTTCTACTCTCCTTAATTATTGCTTTTATTGTAATTACATCTCACTTACTCCCACTATAGTCCATGCACCAAACACTCTATTAGGGCATGTTTGGACGGGCTGATTGAAAGGGATTGGATAGTATTAGGGTGGATGGCATCGGTTTCAAGGTAATGATGGTTGCGTCAGTGGATTGGTGCCATTCCCATGGGATTCATATATCCCATGGCCCAAAATGTGGCATGTTTGGTTGGGCGGGCTAATCCAAGGATTGCAATGAGTGAGCGTGTTTGGCCGGGCATGGGATTGCATGCAATCCCATGGATTTCAAAGGCTGCCAAGGGTGGGCAGATTCGGTTTAGATGGGGTGGGAATCTGTGCTCATAACCCGTCACTGGACAGGCCCACAACACGTCTGGGCAGGCCTCTATGGGGCCAACGGTGATGTATTTATCTCATCCACGTCGTTCATCGTGCCACTGGATTGATGTAAGTACATAGTCCAGAAATTGGTACGTGGTCCATATCTCTAATGGACCACACCAACGAAATGTGCGATGATAATCAAACCACCAAATATGCGATTCCATTGGCCACCATTCTTTGCTTTGTTACCATCCAAAAAAGCAGTGGGCCACACCCTAAAATCTGGTTTATTCAATCAAATCACTCTCATGTAGGACATGTCCACGTATTCAGTGGACCACACCATATAACAGTGGTATGATACAAACGTATCGAGATAATATGAAGCAGTCGATAATGTAAATGATCTCCACGGCTCATATGGTCGATGTCAGCATAAGTCATACACGAGAAAGAGGCTAAAAAGAACAAGTGATAATCCCAAAGTTACAGTACCAGTGTTGGGCTAGAATTTAAAAATAATAACTAAGGCAAGAAAAAGAACCACGACGACAACCAGAAGTACACAAAATCTCTCTATCTGATGGGGCAAAATCATCAGTCGATGTGGCCCTAGAAACCATGGCCTAGGTCGTCTGTGTCGTCTGTCGGATAGACGAAGTCAAAGAATGGTGGATGTCCACCTTATTAGAATATGTGGCAACCTGAACCACAGGAGATTTTGTGCAAGGTCTCGACAATGCACTGGCCTTAATGAAGTGACCGTCTCAACATGCAACAGCTTCCTTCCAGTTTCTGAAGGCTCGATGTCTCGTTCCGCTAAATCCATCCACCTCCAATCTAACATCGTCCCATGTCAGATATATACCTGGCCGACGTCCCACCAAGACAACATAGTACTTCTTATTTCCCATCTGCAATGACATGGAGGGAATTGGCACGAGATTCGTATTTTGGAATAGGATCACGAACGAAGTGTACATGCATTATTGTCCTACCGAAAAAAGAAGTACAAATAACCTTACTAAATGAAAATAAAAAAGGTTGTAAGTACGTACCCTTCCTCCAAGCGAAGTGTATGGTCTTATCTGTCTTAATGTGCATAATGCAAGCATGTGATTACATATATGAAAGATGTTAACTAGTAAAAAATTGTCATCATCACATAAGTCATATTGGTATACACTATGCATATACCAGCATATATCGGTCCCCCTCCCCCCAAATATATATATATATATATAATCATGTCTAACAAAGTTATTACATGTCCAATTAAAAAACAGGAAAACATAATCAAGGACTACACCCTGTCAGACAGATTCAACACTTTCATCACCAAAGCTATCACGGAGTGTTTTCTTCAACCACTCCACGCAGGGCTCAGGTGGAAGACTGATAAAGAACGATGTCAGCTTCTTGTCCCTACTCAAGAGCTAACCAACTTCGATAAACTCTGAGTTGGTCAGGCCTTGCACCTCTTCTAGTATATCAAGTACTTTGGCAGTGTGATTCACCTATTTGCCAGAGCCAAAATCACGCATAGCCTCTGTAATGGTCAAAAGAGAAGTCCTGAGTACTTCACAGGGACGAGGAGGGCGCGATCATTTCTTTGTTGTGCTCCCATCTCGACTACCATCTGAATCAGCAGTTCGAGTGGGAGTGCTACGGGAGCTGCATTGTCCCATCGAAGGACTGTCCGACAAAAATGGAATGGTCTCTGTGGAGTCTATTACATGATCCTCTGAGAGGTCAATCATATCGTCGATATTATCATCGAGTTCTCTCCATGCATCATTGAGATCTCGTTGAAGACGAGATGATGATGATGATGCGGGCATACTCCTACTGCCTTGCATATAACGTCCCGTGGCCTGGCTGGATCAGATGATAACTGCAAGGTCATCCATTTTATTGATGCGTTTCCCGCGGAGTCTTTCAGCAAGCGGGTGAGACTGCAGCTATGAAAGACAGTTGTAAAGTCAGTAAGTAGTAGATACTGATGTGAAGAGCAAAATTTCAACTTTTGTAGATCTTACCTTAAGATATTCCTTTTAGACTTCATCAGGAGCTGTGACCACCATCCACTCATTATCCCTTCCAAACCCGCTGGCCACCAGCATACCCTTCACTGCATTATACTCTCTCTTGTAATACCTCAGCCGGTTCGACACTTCTGCCACTTGACGACTATATCAATATACTTCGTCACTTCTTTGACAGCAATTTGGTACACCTCCCGCTTGAAACCATTATCAGTTTTACGTCCTAATGCAACTTGTTTGAGAAATGTGTCAAAAAAAACCTGATCCATAGCACTAGTCCATTTGATTTTTGGGGCTCGGCACGGAGGCTCGACTAGGGATTTCACCATCTTCCCGCGTGGAGAACATCGAGTGGGCACCACTAGTATTTTGATCGGTGATTGAGTCGGGAGTCTGTCATTCCACCTGAATATCAAGTACGTATGATGTTTTGCAAATGTCAACCATAATCGTGAGAATGACAATTATTAGAAAAGAAGGATTAATAAAAAAATTCACTGGTCATTACTTATGATGAATGAACCCAACCAAATTTTGGAAGACCATAATTCCATTGTCAGGTACTTAAAGTTTTGTGAAACTAAATATCAGCAACTAAATAATGGAAATTAAACATATAAAGATCGATTATCTACTCCTACTATTCTGTTGTGCATCTCCCCACATTCTGGTTGCAATATCATCGTGCACGTGAATCCAAGCATCCTTTTCACACTGAATTACTCGCAGCAATCATTGTCGCTCGTCATCCGTTGATACCTTGTGAGGTGTTGGGTTACTCTCCCCATCGACAACAGATATACCAGCGTATTCTCGGTCCTGATGAGACTGATATCCAGTATGTATGAAACTGTGTAAGACACAGCAGTCTATCACAATTTTAACTTGTGTATGGAATTCATTCTGCATAGTGCTCTTCAAGATGGGGAATCTGCCTTTCATAACACCAAAACAACGCTCAATTGCATTACGCAATTGTGCATGTCGGTAATTAAACAACTCATTCATGTTGGTCGGCACTCTCCCGGTTCGATACTCCTGTAAGTGGTATCGAACGCCCCAGTATGGAGCCATAAAATCGGGTGAATGATCGTATCCAGTGTCGACAATATAATATTTTCCTACACATTTGAATCAATGTCCCATTAAGTGAACAATCGAAGAATTCAAAACTATGAAATATATTGGCAATCGTTTAATAGATAACCAGTACCATGCGACACAAGCAAGGGATCATCTGATCGACTCAATGCGTTGTGTAGCACCCTCGCATCCGAAGCAAAACCCTCCCAACCGGCCAATACGTATATAAAATTTATATCAAATGAACACGCCGCCAGTACGTTTTGAGAGAGGAACCCTTTTCGATTGTGGAAGCTTGCATGGTCGACTGCGGGCACATGAGCTGGAATATGTGTACCATCAATTGCACCAACGCAATCCTAAATGCATTGAATCAAATGTCATTTAGGCTAAAGGTGTGAATGCAGGGAAGTGAAAAATACATATATAGAAATTCGACCCAATGGAAATAATACCTGAAAGTAAGCAGCCCGATTTACATTTATTTGAATCTCAGAGGGAGTCTCTAGTCTGGCCTATTTAACGAAATCGAGGTACATTGATACAAGTGCATCTAGTACACTGTGAAAGTGGCGGCTCACGATTTCACTTGATCGAATGAATTTGTGACCAATGACACGATTTCGAACATTGTGCCCCAATGTGTGTAGGAAAATAACTAATTGTTCTTCAAGACTCACCATACAAGTATCATGCAGTTGTGTCTTCTCGCGTAGCTAGGTACATAGTTCAAAGAATGTTTCTCAATTCATCCTAAGTTACGTGACACAATTCTGGTCATTGGCCTGAATGATAGAGTTGATGAACCTGGCTCACTCATCATCTCCATGACGAGCCGGTTGTTTGAACATGTATATGCGACAGTATTCCCCGACAGCTGCTACACAAGCCATCATCGCTTGAACAACAATGGCCCTCTCCATCTCTTCCTCTTCTTCATTTTCCATCACCAACTGATAACCAACACTATCATGTTCGGATGTCTTTTAAATATATATCATAAATCTATTGGTTTACACTACATTATTATTCCATATCCTATTTTTTCAACCTGAAAAGTGAATCCTAACATATACATTCGTGTAACAGTCTCCTCAACGTTACATAATTTACATCCTTACGGCTTAAATTAATTTAAAGCAAATAAGCCTTCCTACATAAAGCAACATTTCCTCTAGTTAAATATGCACTCTATAAAAATCAAGCACTAAGCTGTATAAAGCAAAAATATACAATTCAAGTTCAATCAAAGACAAAGATAACATAAGCGATGTACCAGGGGTGATATCTCCTTTTACAATCGCGGTAATTCCCAATGAGTAACCAACATACGAAGTGATAACAAACCTGACACATTAAAAGCAAAGAGTGGCTAAAGCAAGTGTTACATTCACCATAAATTCTCAAGATGGTCAAGACTAATGACAACAACATATGGCAATCCAAACAACCAAACTTATTTTGGATGGATCTCATGAGGATTGGTGAGAAATTTATTTATCAGTCTAAACCAATTGGACAGTCACGAGGATTTAATCACAGTACAAGTAACTTCCCAATTAAATGAAAAAGTTTGGGAGCTAACTTCCTTTTCTGATATAAATGCTCGTTAAAGAAAATGGTAGCTAAAAACTCCAAACTAAAGCCTCATGGCTCGACGTCTGTAAAACCCAGTGTATTATAAGTTAGAGTTTTTGACCAAACAGAAAAGAATTCGTCCACTATATAAAGTATGAAAATAACTGCACATATCTGGATTGAATTCAAATAGATGAATTTGACAACATCATGCCATATCATAAGGTTTCAAGGGTGAGAAAATGCAAACAGGAACATAGTTCTGGTAACCAAAGAGTCACATACGTAGTTTAAATGAAATTTCATAACTGGACTCCAAGGAAACCAACACTAGTAAATCCATCCAAGAACGCTAGTAATAAGAAGAACAAACTGAACTTCAACTTCAACTTCTTCGACATATGAGATTCAATCAAAGTAACTTTCCAAGGAAGTAATCAGAAATTCATGAAGAACATTCCACGTCAAGTTCAGAGAAATTAGTAGAACATGATCCATAAAACCTTTATGCATATTTAAGAACATCCATATGACAAAATTTATGAGCATATTCAGATGAGTCGGACTTGATAGTAAATGAAATTCCACAGAATATTAAAAACAGAATCCATCTACCCACGTTTTAAGAAACAGTAAAGCACAATAGATGCTAGTAATCATACCAGAGATCTATAACAAATCCCACAGATGAGACGTAACACCCCATACTTGATGGGTTTTTTTGACCCGTCGTCGACCGGTCGTGAGCCTCGCTCTACCGGTCAAAGACTGGTGGTCGATCAGTCGTAGAGTTGAGTCGTGACATGACTCAAAGTCTAGCGACTGTGGACTATTTTTCTCCGAGGTGCTCGACCGATCGAAGAAGGTGCTCGACCGGTCGAAGGTGGCTCTCGACCGGTTGTGGACTCGGTTCGACCAGTCGAGGTTACGAAGATTCGTTCCGCAATTTTGTGCAGATTTCGTGTCGCAAGTTCTTTCACAACTGGGATGCGGAAAGAAGTTTCCTAAAACTTTAAATAAGAGTTCTTAGTGCTTTCTAGGGATAACAAGAGAGTTTCCTAAAGCTTTACAAGGGATTTGCTAAAGGGTTTAGGGCTATCAAAGGTGAGAGAGAGAGGAAGCTTATAGAAGGGAGGTTCTGCTTGTGGAGGTTATCTACTATGCAATCTATATCTCAGAGCTTCTATGTCCTCGTAATCAGTGAGATCTCTTCATTTTTCCTTTTGTTTCTCTCATGGTTTATCCACTCCTGCGTGAGTGAAGAAGTTTGTAACGTTCTACTTCATAGTGGATTGTTGATCTGGATGAGGTCCCGTGGTTTTTACCTCTTTGAGGGTTTTCCACGTAAAATTCTCCTGTGTGGTGTGTGATTGATGCATTGATTATTTTCATTGCTTTATTATCCATAATTCTGGTTTGTTCCGGAGGGCTAGATCCTAAGGTTTTGTGCAAGGCCCCTAACAAAGTGGTATCAGAGCTAAGTTCATTGAATGGTAAGATTAGGTTAAAATTATGAAAGGTGGCTCATCAAGGATGATTAGCCTCAATGGTTCTAACTGGACCATATGGAAGGCTAAGATGGAGGACTTACTTTATTGCAATGACCTATATTCTCCAATTTTAGGCATATCAGCAAAATCCAAGGATATGACTGATGATGATTGGAAGAAGGTGGACCAAAAGGCGGTGGGGTTCATTAGACAATGGTTGAATGATTCTGTGTTCCACCATGTGTCTACAGAAACCTCAACCGCTAGCCTATGACTGAAATTACAAGGGCTGTATGAGAGGAAGACAGTCGGTAATAAGATTTTTCTGATAAGGTGACTTGTGAATCTCAAGTTCAAAGATGGTGGTTCTGTGGCCGAGCACATGAATGAGGTCAGCAATATAGTGAACCAACTCACCTCTATGAAGATGGTCCTAGATGATGAATTGCAGGCTTTGTTATTGCTTAGTTCATTGCCTGACAGTTGGGAGACATTGGTGGTGTCTCTAAGTAACTCCGCGCCAGACAGAAAGATATCTATGGAACAGGTAATTAGCTATCTCTTCAATGAAGAGACAAGGAGGAAGTCTCAGAGGTCTACTCAGCAAGAGGCCCTTGTGACACAGGAACGAGGGAGAGGAAAGAACAGGAAGGGCGGGAAGGCCCGAGATAAATCAAGAGGCAAGTCGAGTAACAGGAAAGATGTTGATTGCTAGAATTGTGGCAAGAAGGGCCACTACAAGCATGAATGTCGTGGTAAGAAAAATGATAAGAAAGGAAAATTGAAGGAAGATGAATCAGATTCCACTGCGGTCACTTTAGATGGCGATGTTGTAGTTATTCTTTCTGCAGATCATAATATATGTCTCACGGCTACGAGTCAGAATACTGACTAGGTGATAGACTCGGGAGCTTCTTTTCATGCGACTACACGCATGGACTCCTTTACAAGCTACAAGTCAGGTGACTATGAGACCGTGAAGATGGGAAATTCTAGCGTATCAAAAATCATGGGAGTCAGTAATATTTGTGTGAAGACCGATGTGGGCTACACATTAGTTCTCAGGGATGTGAGGCATATCCTAGACCTTCGTCTCAACTTGATGTCGACGAAAAGGTTGGATGACGATGGCTACGAAAGCCAGTTTGCTGGTGGGCGATGGAAGCTCATCAAGGGTTCATTGATCATGGCCAGAGGAAAGAACTGTTACACCCTTTACAAGGCAAGTGTCAGTATGTACAAGGGTGGGTTGAATGCAGTGGAAGATTCAGCTATTGACATGTGGCACAGGCGTCTGGGCAACATGAGTGAAAAAAGGTTTCAACTACTAGCGAGGAAGCGGCTCCTTCCAGACGTGATAGGTACACCTCTCAAAACCTGTCTTGATTGTTTATCAGGGAAACAACATAGAGTTTCATTTGTTAAATCTGCTTCTCATGTTAATAAAGTGTATGCATTAGATTTGGTTTATTCTGATGTTTATGGTCCTATGAGGATAAAAACCTTGGGTGGGGTATTGTATTTTGTTACTTTTATAGATGATGCATCTAGAAGGGTTTAGGTTTATGCTTTGAAATCCAAGGACGAGGTCTTTGGCGTGTTTAAATTGTTTCATGTTATGGTCGAGAGAGAGACAGGTAGACCATTGAAGTGCATCCGCACTGACAATGGTGGTGAATACATTGACGACTTTTATGAGTACCGCAAGTCCCTGGGTATACGGCATGAATAGACGGTTCCCAAGACCCCCCAACATAATGGTGTAGCTGAGCGAATGAATCGCACCATTGTTGAGAGAATCAAATGCATGTTATCCCATACGAAGTTGCCCAAGACGTTCCGGAGAGAAGCAATGCACATGGCGGTGTACTTGATAAACAGGTCTCCATCAGTCCCGTTGAATGGAGAAGTGCCTGAGAAGGTGTGGATTGGACATGATCCATCGTACAGTCATCTCAGGGTATTTGGATACAGGGCATTCGTTCACGTACCAAAGGACGAGAGGTCTAAGCTCGATATGAAAATCAGGTAGTGTGTGTTCTTAGGGTACAGTGATGAAAAGTTCGGTTACAGATTGTGGGATCCGACCCAGAAGAAGCTCGTCAGAAGCAGAAATGTGGTTTTCTTTGAAGATCAGTGTATAGAAGACATTGGTAAGCCAAAGAAGGATCAGCCTAGTTCAGGTGAGCTAGAGGACATGAATCCGATTATTTCTCCTGTGGTGCCTGATGACGGGGGAGTACAGTAAGGTGCAGAGGATGAAGGAGTTCCTTCAGAAGATGGACCAGGGGAGCAGCCCCCACTTGATCCACCTGTTGAGCCACAGGTGAGGAGGTCATCTAGGGACAGACAGACGTTCAAGAGGTACTTGCCACATGAGTACATTATGCTGACTGATGGGGGAGAGCCAGAAGATTATTCTGAGGCTCTAACCAATGAGCATAAGGGGGAGTGTTGAAAGCTATGCAAGAGGAGATGAAATCCATGCATAAGAATCACACCTATGATTTGGCAAAATTGCCTAACGGCAAGAAAGCTTTGAGCAACAGTGGGTGTTCAGAAAGAAGATTGAGTATAAGAATTCACAGACGAGGTTCAAGGCCAGACTTGTGGTGAAAGGGTTTGGTCAGAGGAAAGGCATAGACTTCGAGGAGATATTCTCACCAGTGGTGAAGATGACATCTATATGGGTGTTGCTTGGGTTGACGGCTAGCATGAATCTGGAGATAGAGCAGTTAGATATTAAAACTACTTTCCTCTATGGTGACCTGGAAGAAGAGATCTACATGCACCAACCAGAGGAGTTCGAAGTCAAAGGCAAAGAGCATATGATGTGTAGGTTGAGAAAGAGCTTGTATGGGCTGAAACCAGCTCCACGGCAGTGGTACAAGAAGTTCGACTTGTTTATGTTAAAACATGGGTATAACAGAACGGAGTCAGACCACCGTATGTTCACGCGCAAATTCTCAGATAGTAATTTCTTAGTTCTGCTCTTATACGTTGATGACATGCTCATCATGGGAAAAGACATCAAGAAGATAGACAGGCTGAAACAGGAGTTGGGCAAATATTTTGTAATGAAAGACTTAGGCCCGGCTAAACAGATCCTAGGAATGGAGATAACCCATGACAGAAGCAGTAGTAAGCTCTGGCTATCAGAAGAGCGGTATATTGAGAAAGTCCTAGAGCGGTTCAACATGAACAAAACAAAGCCGATCAGTACTCCACTAGATGATCACTTCAAATTGAGCGACAGACAGTGTCTCAAGACGAAGGCAGAGGTGGAAGAGATGCAGAAGATACCCTACGCGTCAACAGTAGGAAGTTTGATGTATGTTATGGTGTGTACACGCCCAAACATAGCATATACGGTTGGTGTTGTCAGCCAGTATCTTGCCAATCCTGGTAAAGAACATTAGGCAGCGGTGAAATGGATACTGCGGTATCTAAGAGGCTCATCCAGGTTGAGCCTATGATATGGTGACGGTAAACCTGTGTTAGAAGGCTACACAGATGCAGATATGGTAGGCGACATAGACTCAAGGAAATCTACATCGGGGTTCATGTTCATGTTTGCAGGGGAAGTGGTTTCTTGGCAAAGCAAGCTACAGAAGGTCGTAGCATTGTCGATGACAGAGGCCGAATACATTGCAGTCACAGAGGCATGTAAAGAGATGCTTTGGATGAAGAGGTTTCTATAGGAACTTAGCCTGAAGCAGGAGGAGCATTTGGTTTATTGTGATAGTCAAAGTGTTATACACTTGAGCAAGAATCCAAGTCAACATTTCAAGTCGAAGCACATAGAGATTCGATATCACTAGATCAGGGATACTTTGAAAAGAAGGTGTTACAGCTTGAGAAGGTCCACATGGACGATAATGAGTCAGACATGATGACCAAGGCTTTGCTCAAGGGAAAGTTTGAGGTTTGTAGAAACCTGAATGGCTTGAAGAAGGTGGATCCCTCTCGGGTCAAAAAGGGAAAATTTGATGGGTTTTTTTGACCCGTCGTCGACCGGTCGTGAGCCTCACTCAACCGGTCAAAGGCTGGTGGTCGACCGGTCGTAGAGTCGAGTCGTGGCACGACTCAAAGTCCAGCGACTGTGGACTATTTTTCTCCAGAGTGTTCGACCTGTCGAAGGTGGCTCTCGACCGGTCGTGGACTCGGTTCGACCAATCGAGGTTATGCAGATTCGTTCCGCGATTTTGCGCGGATTTCATGTCGCAAGTCCTTTCGCAATTGGGATGCGGAAAGGAGTTTCCTAAAACTTTAAATAGGAGTTCCTAGGGCTTTCTAGGGATAACAAGAGGGGGATAATAAGAGGGTTTCCTAAAGCTTTACAAGAGATTTGCTAAAGGGTTTAGGCCTATCAAAGGTGAGAGAAAGAGAGGAAGCTTATAGAAGGGAGGTTCTGCTCATGGAGGTTATCTACTGTGCAATCTATATCTCAGCGCTTCTATGTCCTCGTAATCAGTAAGATCTCTTCGTTTTTCCTTTTGTTTCTCTCATAGTTTATCCACTCCTGTGTGAGTGAAGAAGTTTGTAACGTTCTACTTCGTAGTGGATTGTTAATCTGGACGAGGTCTCATGGTTTTTACCTCTTTGAGGGTTTTCCACGTAAAATTCTCTTGTGTGGTGTGTGATTGATGCATTGATTATTTTTATTACTTTATTATCCATAACTGGTTTGTTCTAGAGGGCTAGATCCTAAGGTTTTGTGCAAGGCCCCCAACAGTACTTTCCAGTACTCAGGTGTTATCGTACAACCTAACTTAGTATGAGCGCTAACCTAACTTACTCGAACAGTCGCCCTCAATCTATCCATCTTGACTGCTTGACTTTGACCATGATAACCAGACCTCTAAGATTTAAGTTCAATCTGTCCTGGATCCCTAATGACCCTTCAAACATCCGATTTTAAACTATGAAAACTCATAACACAATAATAAGATTTGAGATCAATTTGTCCATTTAACTATCATACCAGGATTACACTGACCCTGTACTTAAATAAATAAATAAAAATCCTATTTTTGGAACCTTGATCGTAATGATATTTCAGTATACACTTATTTAGTATGAATAAATCATATAAAGCAAGTTAGAGATCAAAGACACGAGATCCATTGTTCATCGTGTCCATCACACCCACGTTACACTTTTGCTAATCAAGAAGATGATCTGATCCACCCCTTAGGCCCATAACATATCATTAAAGTGGTCATATAATTTAGAAACTCCTAGGGCCATTGATAGTCGGGCCAGTATCAATCCAACCATTGGATTTATATGGGCCGACAGACCATAGGACTTCAAAGATGTGTAATTAACTATTAGGGATGTTAATTAAATCCTTCTGCGGCCCACATGTCTACATAACCACCTTAAAATAAGGCCCTACAACTTTTAATTTTAAAAAAAAAATAATAGTAATAGTAATAATAATAATAATAATAATAATAATAAATGTTGAAATTATTCTAATAATAACATTTAATGTTCGAAAATTCATAGAACAAGGGTCGTAGTCATCTAAATAAATCTTAGGGCCCTTTTAACCGTTGACGTTCACTTGGAGTGGCCCAGTTTAATGCAAAGTAATTTCAACAGTAGAATATATGGTTAAATGACACAAAACGAGTAGCCCCACACACAAAAAAGGTATGATGAAGAGATAAATAAATGATGGCAACAATGATAATAATTAATATATTAAACAGTGTAAAATCTTAAGATGGGTAATCATAGTTCCCTACGGAGTGGGACCCACAACATGATCAAAAGCGCATGCACTTGAGAAGGAAATAATAATAATAATAATAAAGGTAAAAGGAATAATGATAATAATAGATAGTTTATAATGAATTGAGAATAATAAAATTTACATTAATGTTAGTATTAGTATTTGGTTAGTAACCTATTATGAAAATCCTACAAACAGCCCATTAGAACCTTTTTGATCGTTGATGCTTTGATTGAAATTAATCCGACCACCAAATCAACATAACCAACACTTTAAAATTTCAAGTCAATTTGCATGGCCTGCCTGAGCTTTGGATCTGCCTGGTTTTTGTCAGAGGGCCTAATAAGAGCCTCCAAAGTGGAATGGATGGAGCGGATTTCTTAAAAACATCACTGTGGACCCCACTCACATGATGCTTGTCACACGTGGTGCACCGGACCACTGAGTCGGGTCAAACGCAGCTGACCCGAGCATGCCCAAAATGGGAGAGGTTCTCGCCTACGGCTGTTTGAAACGGCTTGTGTTTCTCCCTTCTTGTTTAATCAAGATGTGGCCCACCATCTCATCACAGTCGAAAGATCCAAACCACCCATCTGATGGAGCGTCCACGCCTAATCAAAGCCTCACCCATTTCACATGATGACAAGCACATGTGTGGGCACAAGCTCGGGCGTAAGCGGACTATGTGTTGAAGGTTCCTTCCAAAAATGGAAAATTCCTATTTCTCCGTCCATATGCCAGCTTGGCAATCCGTGTGAGGTGAAATCCCTCCATCTTAGCCATCCGTGAGGTGTAATCCTAGCCCTCCAAAGCTAGGGTTGTATAAAAGAAAAGAATGAGAAAGAGAGAACAGCCGCGAGCCTCCACCTTTGAACGCATCGACCCATCCGCCTCCAAGCTTCAATAGAGCTTGTCTACAAGCTTCCTAGGGACCCCACGAATCATCTACAAGAGGCAAATTGGAGGAGGAAGCCTTCGTCTGAGATCCTCCATTAATGGCGGATCGTCTTCCTTGGCAATCGGATCTGCTACTGGCTGCGTTATGGGTGCAACAGGTAGGGAGGGAATGGAAGAAAGGAGTCT
The DNA here is from genome assembly GCA_030180095.1 of Magnolia changhungtana. NCBI lineage: Eukaryota > Viridiplantae > Streptophyta > Magnoliopsida > Magnoliales > Magnoliaceae > Magnolia > Magnolia changhungtana. The sequence continues at coordinate 2,475,658 of JASAUF010000445.1, read as the reverse complement.
AAGAAGAGGGGGACAAGAATGGAATGTGAGAAAAAGAATGGAGAAGAAGAGGGTGGTGCGGTTGTTGCGCCGCACCAACTCAGCTCCTTGAACCGAGCTCAACTGAGTGCGCCGCGCCAACTCAGCTCCTTGAGCACTGAGCTCAAAGTGCGCCACAACTTGAGCTCAAACACAGATTCAAGAAACTACTGATTATTGTAGCAAACAGAGAGAGAGGGGATCTGAGTGGTGCATTGCTGCACCAGCTCGGGCCGAGCTGACTCACTGGGCCGAATTAGGCCAAGTTTCTGGCTGAGTCAGGCCAAATGTCGGGTCTGGCTAGGTTGGGGTGCGTCTAGGTCGAGTCCAACTGCATTTGGACTGTTATGAATCAGAGAAGGAGAAGAAAGAAGGAATTTGAAGGTAGAGTTGTTGTCGATCCACTCTTACCGAGTCCAGATGTGATTCTGGCTCGCTGGCGAGTCATGAACTCAAAGTGGGACGAGTCTCGATCTGAGTTGGGCTAAATGCTCGGGCTGAGTTGTTAATTTTCTCTGACTGGAATTCCAACAAGGAATGTAAGAGAGAAAGCAAGAAAGGAAAAAATAAAGAGAGAGAATAAGGGAGAGAAACAGAGCAGGTGGTGGGCGACTGCCGAGTCGGATTGAGTCGACTCAGCCCACACTCTGTCCAGACTTCGAGTGGGAGCGGCCCTACTGCACCCCGACTCTCCCAATCAGGTTCGAACCCATTTCAATTGAACACAACACACTGTAGCTAGCAAGATGAAATTGAACTGAGCCAACTCAGTCCCCAAGTTGAGACGAACCGAGTTGACTCAGTGAACCGGTTCTCATCTTAAAGGCAGTTGGCTTGTATTGTTAATCTGACTTGATCTTTTGCCAGATTAACACCATCTCAGGGTGTCTAACCAACCAACCAGCTACTCATCCCTGACTTGGGTTAAGGTTAGTAGATCTTCCTACTCCCTAGTTGAAATTGAGTTAGAATGTTTCTTAGCTATGTGTAGCACTAAACCTACTCATCTTGGTGTAGGAACCTTGATTCCTTCAAACTCACACAAAAACCTTCCTTGTTGGACAAAAGAGCAAGCCAAGTGCAATTAGTAAATATGGATGGCCATTAGTAAATCATTTATACTAATAATAGTTATTATAGACAAGTAATAATAATAATTATTATAATATCAATATTGACTTCTAATGTTTTGTCTTACCACTCTTAAATGTTATAAGAATAGATCACAATATTAGCTATCATCATAACGATTGTCATTACTATGTTAGCTAATATAAATCATGACACTAATGATAATGATTATCTTGTAAATTATTAAGTTTATATTGTAATTAATGGTACACCAACTAGGGTTCAAATCCTAAAATTCATCGTAGACCTAAATTCTAGGATAGAGTCCTGGACCTAAGTAATTAATCCCTTGGACGAAATCCTAAATCTAGGTTATCTAAACCTTAGTATGAATACCCTAAATTCTACACTAAAACCCTAAAAGATAACTCTAGGCTATGATCTTAAACCCTAGGGTAGTATGTAGAACTTGGATCTAATTGTACATCCTGATTTATGGTAGGATTTGATTTTAAGGGAACACATATTTCGTAGCGATGCTGGTAGATGATGCGAACTATGAGGTGATGATTCTTACCCTTGAGCTTTCCATTTTCTCATTAGCTTAAGTTATAGTTTTTATTTTAATTTATAATTGATATCTCTATTTTATAATCACATGTGTTAATCGTTGGAATTGAATTGTTATATTACATGCTTAATATTTATCCTGCATATTTATCTCATACTTGTGGATTATTTGTGGATTACTTATAGGACTTAAATTGGTACATCAGTGGGAAACCCTCACCCATGGATGTGCACCGATACTTGGGATGTAACTCGATTGTTGTGATCATAATGGACTTTCAACTTAGTGGTTATTGAGTAGTGGGTTAAATTGATCATTGATGTGGGCCTACTATCCAGGGTTGTTATGTCCAATGGTTTTTAAGGACGTTTTCTTATCACATGATTTTGAAATTGGCCCTACGTGTCTTGGTTTTAATAATTGCCCTATATGGCTTAGTTTTGATATTCACCCTATGTGGCTTTGTGTAAGTATTTGCCCTAGATGTGTTCGATGTTTTATTTTGTGCAACAGTGAGATGGTAAGCCCCCATATACTGAATATGATTGGCCACTAGTTGATTGAGATCTATTAAACATCTTAAGGTAGTAGCCTCATGAGCCGAGGATGGTGGAATGAGACATTATGCTTGAGTTTTCTGCCTACGTTGGGCTCTAAGCTCCCCATAGTGACCTTTGAACTTATTAAACCTGCTGGTTGTTAAACGGACTAATAACAGTTGGACTAATCATGTCTTTTCATAGCATATGGTATTTTCCGGGTGATTAAATTCTCCTTGGGCGATGTATAGTCTTTTCCGGGGTGATTAAATTCTCCTTGGGTAATCTATGTTCTTTGATCTTTTCCGGGTGATTAAATTCTTCTTGGGCAATCTATATATTATGATCTTTTTCGAATAGCTGGTTCTCCTCGGGTGTACCTTTGTGTATTTTTTCAGGTGACTAATTCTCCTAGGGCGACCCTTTAATTCGATAGCGGGATGTGCATCCACAGGTTGATGATGGATTCACGCATCCATGCATTTAATAAGACTACATCATATATTGTTTTGTATGCCTTGCCATGTTTTTGTAACTATGCTTACCTAATGCGACGGTGTGTAATCTTGAGGGGAGTTCACACTGAGTTAGCCACTCATCCATCAAATATACAACCGTACATGTAGCACTGGTGGCTTAAGTGATATACAGGTTCAGATTGATGAGGAGCTGTTATGGTGGTTAAGGATGTGTGGTTGTACCTGTCAAGGAAGCTGCGCGATCTTGCGACTTTTGTTTATATGTCTTATATGCTTTTAAATTTCTCATGTATGTAATTTTGTAATTTTTAATGTTAAGACATTGGTTTGTATAAGTCATTATGGACAGCTCGTGTATATTTAAATGATAATGTAAACTTTCAATTATGTTGATTTGTCCATATTACGCTAATCCGCTTACTCTGAATGGGAAAAAAAATGTATACTTGAATTTAACCTTCCTTTAAGGTTAACACTTGGGTTTTTGGGAAATGGGTCATATACTTGGGTCCTGAAAAGTCGGGATGTTACATGAGACTAATGAACTTCATGTCAATGAAACCATGCTGTGAGTAACCAACACAATTTTATAGAAAGAACCTAACTTTAGGTTAAAAAGAAAAAAATATATTCGATGTATAAAGAAGGAATCCAACTGCATATATCTGGATTGAATCCAAAGGATACAATCAAAACCACAAAAGACAACAATTTTCATATATGTTGACAAAAAAAGAAAACAATTCTTCCTATTTATAAACCAAGAAACTTCTTCCATATCCAAACTAAATGTGAAGAACATGATACGTAAGAATCTTTGCACAAATAGACCACTTGACAGATGCAACTAGATGAAAATACCAACATCATCCCATGTCATATGCTAGATGGGTGGGAATGTAAAATCTGGAAATTTACTGAGAATACATTCCACCTAACATATGAGTTCATCTCATTTTACTTAACAGAAACCATAGATGGTTAACTTTTAGCCAATGAAGATAACTCTGGTAACCAACGATTCATATATGTAGTTTAAATGAAATTTCATAACTGGATTCCATGGAAACCAACACTAGTAAATCCATCTGAGATCACTGGTAATAGAAAGAATAGACTGAACTTGAAGTCCAACTTATTTAACATATGAGATTCAATCAAAGTAACTCTCCAAGGAAGTAAACAACAATTCATGAAAAACAATCCACATCAATTTCATAAAAATTAATAGAGTATCAGACAAATTTCCACTTTATGCATATTGAAGAAACCCCACATGACAAAATATACCAAGATATTCAAATGAGTTGAACTCCATGAAATTCCACACAATATAAAAAAACAGAATCCATATGCCCACATTTTGAGAAACAGTAAAGCAAAAAAGACAAATGTGAAAAATAGGATACTTAATAACAAATGATAAAATATATATGGATATTCAAAGAAATTCCACAGACTAAACTGAATGTGAAAAATAAGATACTTAATAATCTTTACACAAACACGCCACTTGATAGATGCAAGTAGATGAATTTGCTGTCATTTTGCTATGTCATAAGTTTTCGAGGGTGGGAAAGTGAAAACAGGAAAATTTATAAGCATACATTCCACCAAAAAAAGATTTCATCTCATTTGATTTAACAGAAAATACACATGGACATCTTTCAGCAAATGAAGATAACATTGATCAAACGGTGATTATTATACATAGTTTAAATAAAAATTAATGACTGGATTCCAAGGAAAATCAACAACAGTAAATTCATTTGAGATCACTGGTAACAATAGTTAAAAAGCTTGATTTTCAAGTCCAATGAATAGACATATGAGATCTGCCAATGTAACACTCCAAGTAAGTAGAGAGAAGTTCATAAAGAACAATTTATAGCAAATAGTCAAAAAATTAGTAGATTATATAACATATGAGATCAATGAAATTGAAGAAAACCCAAATAATCAAATTCCACAAATATATTCAGAGAACCCAAAACCCCCTGGATCATGATATTGTAAAGAAGTTTATAATCAGAATCCGAAAGGCCTAAACCTGAGAAGCGATATAGAAGAAAACCCACACGGTCATATTCTTACGACAAATCCACTATCCGAGTTCTAAGAACTTGAAGACAATGAAACGATGCAGTGAAATACATCAAATGTGCATAAGATTGCTAAGAGCATTAAGAATAAAAGAACAGTATTTATGACCTATGAAGAAGAAATCCAATTGCACATATCTATCAGAATTCCAAACGAAGCCATGACAGACAGGCCAACTTCATCTCGGAGGGCCTGTTTCACCGGCGATGACAGGTTTATATCAGATGCATGAAAATCCTTCGTGACCCTCTCAGACGCTACAAAAATCAACATTTTTTGGAACATGCAAGACCTATGGACACTACACAAGGGTGTTTCATGCTCGTGGGCGAGGAAGAAGACCTACCTCAGCCTGACCACACTGTCATCTCGCGATGGCAGCGCTCGGTCGATGAAAACAACCATCGCGACTTGAAGGTGGCCCTTATAATCGATTTCATGCAAAAAAAAAAAACCCCTCCAGCTAGCATCTCTCCTGCCAAATGCAAACTCTGTGAAATCCCATCCCACGGTCTGTACGATGGACGTGGAACGAGCATGGGATGGGCTCGAGAAGATATCCTAATCCAGCGATTTCTCCCGCGCGGGATTTCACAATCCCACAGAAAGATGACTGAATCCAGCGAAATCTACAAGCCGTCTTCAATCCCTCGCCACCCAAACATACCTGCATACGGACAGGATGAGATTCGACAACCCTATCCCACCTACTCCACCCTACTCCATCTTAAGTTGCTCGTCCAAACTAGGGTTGTACACGAACCGGGCTAGCCCCGTTAACTCACTTGACTCGACTCGAAAAAGCTCGACTCGGCCCGATCTGGAACTGAGTTCGTTCCGGGACGGGCCATTTTCTTCAGCTCGAAACTGAGTTCGGGCCAAGTTCGAACAGGTCCCAGTTCGACCCGACTCGATCCAAAACCCGACCCGGCCCGACTCGGCCGTGGATATATATATATATATATATATATATATATATATATATATATATATATATATATATATATATATATATATATATATATTCCTAAATTCTTACTCTAACCATTTGAGACAAAGAAGTGAGAACGCCGCCTGGCCTATGAACTTGTTGTAAGGTCCGAAATTGGCCTGAACTCGCCCGATTGCTGATCTGGCCGAGTTCGAGTTGTACATGTTAGCCCGATGACAGGGCTGGGCTGGGTTCGGGCTGGTTTGGCTGGTGACTGGGCCGGGCCGGGTTGAGCCCAGTTCAACTCGGTTCAGTCCGATGTACACCCCTAGTCTAAACACACCCTTACGGTATTGATGCGATGAACAAGTGATATATCAGCTGAAAAGATGCTACGGTACCACAAGTTGTCCTATCGTGCCTGCGTGTGATTATTTCTCTTCCATAAAACCACGGGTCTGCTAACTCACATGCACGGTACCCGCAATTGCTCATGCACACGAATACGTCGCACATGCAGGCCTAGGATACTATATCCGTGTGTTAGATGGAACCCAATAGATAGATGGCCTGACCCAAAAGTTAGGCTGACCAACTCATCTGTTGGGCCACACATATATGGAACCCATAAAACTATTCATTTATTTGCACTGAGGATACAGCCATTTCGATCCCACACGTGTATGAGTTGATGGACCCTATTTTGTGGCACATGATCCACATGGTGGGTCCGATCAATGAGATACTACCTACGCACCCGCATCTTTCACCTGATCCATGCCTTGGAAAAGGTAGGCCCCACCATCAAGATCACCTGGCATAAAAATCAGGACCGTTCAATTGTAAGGTGGGCCACACTGACAACTCCATGGGGGTCTTACTCAAATACAGGTGTGGCACGCTTCTTGGCCTGGACTACTATTTGCATGGTTCGGATTATCTAGACGAGAAAAAGGTAGCCACATCTGCATGACAAGCCAGTATAGTTAGGAGATGTCTGTGATCAGTTGTCACCACAAATTACCATGTACTTTCCTCATGGCCCTTTGGTGAGGTGGTGGATTGGGACGGCTCCGAGGGCCACTGAAGGACCGCCGTGATGTATGAATCTTATCTACACCGTCTATCCCTCTTTTCATATAATTATAGTATGCTTTACCAAAAATAAGGCAGATCCATGGATTAAGTGGACCACACCATAGGAAGCAGCGGTGCTAAGAGGATCACCGTTGAAACTTTCTTAGGGCCCACTATGTCGTTTTATTTCCATCCAATCCCTTGATATGTTAATATCAACCCAGATGAAGTGAAAAAACAAATATCATTTTGATCCAAAACTTCGGTGGTCCCTAAGAATTTTGCACCGGTAGGAATTTAATACCCACCCGGGGGCCCTTTTGAGACTTTGATGTTCTATATTTTTGGGATTATCTTCTAAAATAATACGAAAGACTGTACGGACGGCGTGTATAAAGTTCATACATCAAGTTAGCCCCGCAGTAGCCCTCGGAGCCTTCGCCTCCCGGGCTCTGAACAGGCGGGGATAGTACTAGTACCTAATCCGCGCGCAGTGGATTGTTGGGAGAGACCCGTGACCTGACTCTGTGGGTTCCACTGGATGTATACGTTTTATGTTGGCTGTATATCTACTTTGCCATATCATTTTAGGATATAAGCCCAAAAACGAGGCAAGTCTACCGCACAAGTGGACCACACCAAGAATTGAACTCCCAGCTTCAGATTTTTATCATCAAGCTGGCATCTGTGTTTTCCCTTCATCCCTCAGCGTTTTAATCTCATGGACATGCTGGATGACAAATAAATATCATTAAAATCTCCGGAAAGGTTTTAATGGTAGATGTCATTATTATCAACGTTGTTTCTTGTGATGTGACTCACTGGAGATTTGGATCTATCTCTTTTTTTCCCTTTTATTTATTTATTTTATTATTATTATTATTTTATTATGTCTCATGTCTTGGAATGACTCCGTAAAACAATTGAACACAGTAGATAAAAGACATGCGATCAGTGTAGCTTCACAGAATTGGGTCACCAGCCCTCAAGGCAACAACCATAAATGATTATAAATAAGTAATGATTATTGACTCAGTAACTTAACTTACATTTGAGTGCATATCAATGATTTTGCAACTGTTTGTTTCACCCAAAAATTACCATAAAAATAATAATTTAATAGCGTGAAGATGTAATGAATATGTTGGTGGAGAAGAGAGATTTCTGGTGGATTTTTTCTATCTATGGATTGATTTGATTCTCCGTAGTTATATTTTTGCTAAAAAAGATTGCTCCATTGTCATTATAAATTATGGTTGTAATCTCCATTGTCACCATGAATAAGAATATCTCCCATCTTCTTCTCCCGTGCACGTAGAATCGTTACTCTAGCGGCCGAAGCATATAAATCTGTGTGTAGTTTGTGATGGATTTTTTTGACCCGTTGTCCTTTCGCAACTGGGATGTGCAAAGTCCTTTCGCAACTAGGATGCGCAAGTCCTTTCGCAACTAGGATGCGGAAAGGAGTTTCCTAAAACTATAAAAAGGGGTCCCTAGGATTTTTCTACAGATATTGTGTTGATGAGAAAAATACAAGAGGACTATCAAAGGTGAGAGAGAGGGAGAAAGAGAGAGAGGAAGCTTATAGAAGGGAGGTTCTGCTCGGGGAGGTTTTTCTATTTTGCAATTTATATCTCAACGCTTCTATGTCCTCATAATCGGTTAGATCTCTTCGTTTTCTCTATTTCTCTTATTGTTCATCCACTCCTGCGTGAGTGAAGAAGGTTGTAAACGTTCTACTTCATAGTGGATTGTTGATCTGGACGAGGTCCCGTAGTTTTTACCTCTTTGAGGGTTTTCCACGTAAAAATCTCTTGTGTGGTGTGTGATTGATGCATTGATTATTTTCATTGCTTTATTATCCATAATTCTGGTTTGTTCTGGAGGGCTAGATCCTAAGGTTTTGTGCAAGGCCCCCAACAAAGTGGTATCAGAGCTAAGTTCATTGAACGAGTAGGATCAGTTTGAATTATGGAATGTGGCTCAAGGATGATCAGCCTCAATGGTTCTAACTGGACCATATGGAAGGCTAAGATGGAGGACTTGCTTTATTGCAAGGACCTATATTCTCCAATCTCGTGCATATCAAAAATCCAAGGATATGACCGATGATGATTGGAAGAAGTTTGACCGAAAGGCGGTTGGATTTATTAGACAATGGTTGGATGATTCGTGTTCCACCATGTGTCTACTGAAACCTCACCAAAAGCTATGGTGAAATTACAAGGGTTGTATGAGAGGAAGACAGTGCCAGTAATAAGATATTTCGATAAGGCGACTTGTAAATCTCAAGTTCAAGGATGGTGGTTCTGCGTGGCCGAGCACATGAATGAGGTCAAGAATATAGTGAACCAACTCACCTCTATGAAGATGGTCCTGGATGATGAATTGCAGGCTTTACTATTGCTTAGTTCATTGCCTGACAGTTGGGAGACATTGGTGGTGTCTCTAAGTAACTCTGCGCCAGACGGAAAGATATCCATGGAACAGGTAACCAGTTGTCTCTTCAATGAGGAGACAAGGAGGAAGTCTCAGGGGTCTACTCAGCAAGAGGCTCTTGTGACGCAGGAACGGGGGAGAGGAAAGAACAGGAAGGGCGGGAAGGCCCGAGATAAATCAAGAGGCAAGTTGAGTAACAGAAAAGATATTGAATGTTGGAATTGTGGCAAGAAGGGCCACTACAAGCATGAATGTCGTGGTAAGAAAAACGACAAGAAAGGAAAAGGGAAGGAAGATGAATCTGATTCCACTGCAGTCGCTTCAGATGGCGACATGGTAGTTATTCTTTCTACAGATCACAATGTATGTCTCACGGTTACGAGTCAGGGCACCGACTGGGTGATAGACTCGGGAGCTTCTTTTCATGTGACTCCACACAGGGACTCCTTCACAAGCTACAAGTCAGGTGACTATGAGACTGTGAAGATGGAAAATTCTGGCGTATCAAAGATCGTGGGAGTCGGTGATATTTGTGTGAAAACTGATGTGGGCTGCACATTGGTTCTCAGGGACGTGAGGCATATCCCAGACCTTCGCCTCAACTTGATGTCGACGGGAAGGTTGGATGATGATGGCTATGAAAGCCGGTTTGTTGGTGGGCGATGGAAGCTCATCAAGGGTTCATTGATCGTGGCTAGAGGAAAGAAGTGTTGCACCCTGTATAAGGCAAGTGTCAGTATGTGCAAGGGTGGGTTGAACGCAGCGGAAGATTCGGCTATTGACATGTGGCACAGGCGTCTAGGCCACATGAGTGAAAAAGGGCTTCAGCTACTAGCGAGGAAGCAACTCCTTCCAGACGTGACAGGTATGCCTCTCAAAACCTGTCTTGATTGTTTATCAGGGAAACAACATAGAGTTTCATTCATAAAATTGCTTCTCATGTTAATAAAGTGCATGCATTAGATTTGGTTTATTCTGATGTTTGTGGTCCTACGAGGACAAAAACCTTGGGTGGGGCATTGTATTTTGTCACTTTTATAGATGATGCATCTAGGAGGGTTTGGGTTTATGCTTTGAAATCCAAGGACGAGGTCTTTGGTGTGTTTAAGTTGTTTCATGCTATGGTCGAGAGAGAGACAGGTAGACCATTGAAGTGCATCCGCACTGACAATGGTGGTGAATACATTGGCGACTTTCACGAGTACTGTAAGTCCCAGGGTATACGACATGAACAGACGGTTCCCAAGACCCCCCAGCATAATGGTGTAGCTGAGCAAATGAATCGCACCATTGTTGAGAGAATCAAATGCATGTTATCCCATGAGAAGTTGCCCAAGACGTTCTGGGGAGAAGCAATGCGCACAGCGGTGTATTTGATAAACAGGTCTCCATCAGCCCCGTTGAATGGAGAAGTACCTGAGAAGGTGTGGACTGGACATGATCCATCGTACAGTCATCTCAGGGTGTTTGGATGCAGGGCATCCGTTCACGTACCAAAGGATGAGAGGTCCAAGCTCGATATGAAGATCAGGCAGTGTGTGTTCTTAGGGTACGTTGATGAAAAATTCGGTTACAGGTTATAAGATCCGACCGAGAAGAAGCTCGTCAGGAGCAGAGATGTGGTTTTCTTTGAAGATCAGTGTATCGAAGACATTGGTAAGCCAGAGAAGAACCAGCCTAGTTCAGGTGAGCTAGAGGACATGGATCCGATTACTCCTCCCGTTGTGCACTCGATGACGGAGAGTATAGCAAGGTGCAGAGGACGAGAGAGTTCCTTCAGAAGATAGACCAGGGGAGCAGCCCCCACTTGATCCACCTGTTGAGCCACAGGTGAGGAGGTCATCTAGGGACAGACAGTCGTCCAAGAGGTACTCGCCGCATGAGTACATTATGCTAACCAATGAGGGAGAGCCAGAAGATTATTCTGAGGCCCTAGCCGACGAGCATAAGGGGGAGTGGTTGAAAGCTATGCAAGAGGAGATGGAATCCTTGCATAAGAACCACACCTATGGCATGGTGAAATTGCCTAAGGGCAAGAAAGCTCTGAGCAACAAGTGGGTGTTCAGAAAGAAGATTGAGCAGAAGAATTCACAGACGAGGTTCAAGACCAGACTTGTGGTGAAAGGGTTTGGTCAGAGAAAAGGCATAGACTTCGAGGAGATATTCTCACCAGTGGTGAAGATGACATCCATACGGGTGTTGCTTGAGTTGGCGGCTAGCATGAATCTGGAGATAGAGCAGTTAGATGTTAAAACTGCCTTTCTCCATGGTGACTGGAAGAAGAGATCTACATGCACCAACCCGGAGGGGTTCAAGTCAAGAGCAAGGAGCATATGGTGTGTAGGGCCGAGGAAGAGCTTGTATGGGCCGAAACAAGCTCCACTAAGAATGGTACAAGAAGTTCGACTCGTTTATGTTGAAACATGGGTATGACAGAACGGAGTCGGACCACTGTGTGTTCACGCGTAAGTTCTCAGACGATGATTTCTTAGTTCTGCTGTTATATGTTGATGACATGCTCATCATGGAAAAAGACATCAAGAAGATTGACAGGCTGAAACAGGAGTTGGGCAAGTCTTTTGCGATGAAAGACTTGGGCCCGGCTAGACAGATCCTAGGAATGGAGATAACCCGTGATGAAGCGCGGAAGCTCAAAACATCACAAGAGCGGTATATTGAGAAAGTTCTAGAGCGGTTCAATATGAATGCAGCGAAGCCGGTCAGTACTCCACTAGATGGTCACTTCAGATTGAGCGACAGGCAGTGTCCCAAGACGAAGGCAGAGATGGAAGAGATACAGAAAATACCCTACGCGTCAGCTGTAGGAAGTTTGATATATGCTATGGTGTGTACACGCCCAGACAGAGCATATGCTGTTGGTGTTGTCAGCCGGTATCTTGCCAATCCTAGCAAAGAACATTGGGCAGCGGTAAAATGGATACTACGGTATCTAAGAGGCTCATCCAGGTTGAGCCTATGCTATGGTGACGGAAAACCTGTGTTAGAGGGCTACACAGATGCAGATATGGCAGGTGACATTGACTCCAGGAAGTCTACATCGGGGTTCATGTTCACATTTGCAGAGGGAGCGGTTTCTTGGCAGAGCAAGTTACAGAAGGTCGTAGCATTGTCAACTACAGAAGCCAAGTACATTGCAGTCACAGAGGCATGTAAAGATATGCTTTGGATGAAGAGGTTCCTACAGGAACTTAGCCTAAAGCAGGAGGAGCACGTGGTCTATTGCGATAGTCAGAGTGCTATATACTTGAGCAAGAATCCAAGTCAAGATTCCAAGTCAAAGCACATAGAGATTCGGTATCACCGGATCAGGGATACTTTGGAACGTAAGGTGTTACAACTTGAGAAGGTCCACACGGACGATAATGGGTCGATATGATGACCAAGGCCTTGCTTAAGGGCAAGTTTGAGGTTTGTAGAAACCTGGGCCGGCTTAAAGAAGGTGAATCCCTCTTGGGTCAAAAAGGGGAGATTTGATGGATTTTTTCACCCGTTGTCCTTTCAAGAATCGGGATGCGTAAAGTCCTTTCGCAACTAGGATGCGTAAGTCCTTTCAAGAAATAGGATGCGGAAAGGAGTTTCCTAAAACTATAAAAGGGGTCCCTAGGATTTTTCTACGATATATTGTGTTGATGAGAAAAATACAAGAGGGCTATCAAAGGTGAGAGAGAGGGAGAAAGAGAGAGAGGAAGCTTATAGAAGGGAGGTTCTACTCGGGGAGGTTTTTCTACTTTGCAATTTATATCTCAGCGCTTCTATGTCCTCATAATCGGTTAGATCTCTTCATTTTCTCTATTTCTCTTATTGTTCATCCACTCCTGCGTGAGTGAAGAAGGTTGTAAACGTTCTACTTCATAGTGGATTGTTGATCTGGACGAGGTCCCGTGGTTTTTACCTCTTTGAGGGTTTTCCACGTAAAAATCTCTTGTGTGGTGTGTGATTGATGCATTGATTATTTTCATTGCTTTATTATCCATAATTTGATGCAGGACATGGAAAATTAAATATGACATGCAAGATTTTAGGCTTAGATCATACCAATTAAGAAACAATTACGCGAATTCCACATCCCACATGAAAATCCAAACATTCAATTAAAGAGGAATCTATGCGGGTCCAGGCCTACACATGATAGGGCAGGATCAATAAAAATTATGAACTAAACAATACTCAAAGATAAGAAATAATCATCCACACATGCATAGTAATCAGTCCCTAATCCAAGGGATTCACCAATTTCAATTCGGGGAACCCTAGGGTAAGAACAGGGACATATAACTTAGGAAAAATGTAATCTAGGGCTAGGTTTCATGAAAAACGACTATGAGAGGATAAAAGAGGATAAAAACCTGAGCCAAAAGATGATCCCGCGCGTGGACAACAGCAATGGCCCAGACGGACGTGCGTGTGATCCCGGCCGCACGTGTGTGGGGCCCACTATTCAGAAAAAAGCCAACTTGGCCCTGATCAACCAAGGATGGACTCCAAAACTCCCAAATCTCAACTCGATTCGATGTACGGTTTGTGCGTGGTACTCCGTCGAAGTTTCAGCCCTCCCGTAGGGCCAGATTCTGAAATTCTAATGTGGGGAGGAGAATTGCCACAATAGATGATTGACTCAAAGTGTAGATGATGGGGTGAGATGAGAAGAAGGGATGATAGAAGATGGGTAGTAGAGATGGTGATGGATGGGGGCGAATCGGGATAGATGTGGCTTCGCACCACGGTAGTTAACCCTTCAATGAAGGGAGGGCTTCGCACCCAATTAGGCTTCACAACTCAGAGAGTAGAAAAACGCAGAATTTTTATTAATCTTTAATGTCTCAAAAAAGCTATAAGGGGTGCCTATTTATAAGAAAATCCTATACCCCAAAAACTCGCACCATGTGCGCAACCGATTACTTGGCGATGAAGTAAACTAAAATAAAAACCAAACACAAAAATCTAAAGCGTTCATAATGTTCTAAATAATAACAATAAGTAAAATCTAAAAAATGAAATCAATCCGACAAGTGGGCCACGATCATGAGATCCCATAATGGGCTTTTCTTGACTATCGGGCCCACTTTTCTGAATCAAAACTTGTCTTCTAACTAGGAGGCCCTCCCTGGACGTCGTCATCGAGCTAGATCAATGATGGGATCCTCCTTTTGCGTACGTACGTGCGTAGGGTTAGTGTGCGTGCGCGTGTTCGCGAGATGTCCCCATCAATTGGCCCCCAACAGTTTGTTCTTGCTATATTATTTCTTTTTTGCTATATGGTATCAGAGCGGAAGATCTTGTGCAGTTGTGATCTAATTTATCATTAAGGAAGAAGGAAATGTTGTCTCCTTTTTTTCATTTTCTGCAGAATTTTTTTTACATACTTTATCTCTCTCTTTTTGTTCTGATCCTTTCTCCTTTATCAATAAGTGAATCGGATGCAAATCCTAGTTGGAAGCTTTCATCAATCCTCTTGAATGGTATTAACTATGTATCTTGGTTAAGGGCTGTAACCTTATCTCTTGGTGGTAAGAAAAAGTTGGGTTTCATCAATGGAACGAAAGTTTGTCCTGCATCTACTGATACAGGATATGAAGATTGGATCTCCACTAATCAACTTGTCAGATCTTGGATTCTTAATTCGATGGAACCCCATATTGCTGGAATTTTTACATTCTCTGAATCTGCAAAAGAGTTGTGGGATTCAATAGCAAATTTATATAGCAGTCAAAATAATGCCGCTCGCATTTTTGAACTTAAACTTGAGATTGCTAGAGCACAACAAGGCGAAAAAATGTTCAGCGAACATCTTGGGAATCTGAAAAGGATTTGGGACGAATTTAATATGTACTGTCCACATACTACTGATGTGAAAAATCTTCTAAAAAGAGATGAAGAAGATAAAATTTTCTCATTACTCAGTAGCCTGAATATGAAAATATCAGGAGTAATATTTATATGGATGCTACGCTTCCTTCTTTTTCTAGTGTTTGTGCTATTATTCAACGTGAAGAAACTCGGAAGAAGACTATGAATTTTGAGCAAAAATCTTCATCTGAGAATGTTGAATCGAATGCTCTTTTGGTTGAGAAAGAAGATAGAAGAAAACCTTCTAGTAGTGAAAAAGGAAAAAATATTTATCGAAATAAGGGCAGAAAAGAGCATTACCACTGTGATCATTGTGGTAAAAATGGGCACACCAAGGATCAATGTTGGGAATTATATCCTCACCTCAAATTGAACATTGATAAGAATAAGAAGGATTATGTTGCAAAAGCCGATACATCGATCATTATCAGTTAAGTCATCTTCTTCAACAAATCAGTAAGTCCATGTCTTCTGAACAAGGTCATTCTGCCTCTACTCATGCTTCAGGTAATTTGCAAGCTTACCTCACTTCATCTTCCAAAATTAATTCTTGGATTATTGATTCTGGAGTCACTGATCATATGGCCAATAGCCCTTCATCTGTGCATAATTTTATTCCTAAGTCTGATAAGAATGATGTTTCCGTTGCTAATGGGATTACAGTTCCTGTATTAGGGAATGAAAAATTTGACTTTTTTTCAAATAGTCCCACTTCTGATGCCCTCGTTGTTCAGTCTTTTCCAGTCCAACTCCTTTTTGTTGGGAAAATTACTAATTCTTTGAACTGTGATGTTATTTTCTCTCTTACTTCTGTCATCTTTCAGGATCGAGTGTCGAAGAAGACGATTGGTGAAGGAACTTATTCACATGGATTGTACTTGCTAAATCTCACTGATAAGGCATGTTATACCAGCGGCCTGGTGGAAAGTCACATCTTACATAAACGACTTGGACATCCTTCCAATCATGTCTTGATGAGACTTTTTCCTTCTATTTCGATTGAATCTAGTGTGCGTGATGTCTGTCAATTTTCTAAACAAACTCGTTTACCATTCGTTAGTTCTTTGTCTACGTCTGTTGAGTCTTTTGAACTGATTCATTCTGATTTATGGGGTCCTGCTCCAATTGATTCATATGATGGATATAAATATTTTGTGTTATTTATTGATGATCGATCTCGTGCTACATGATTATACTTGCTAAAATAAAAAACTGAGGTGTTATCTGTTTTCAAAGATTTTCATAATATGGTGATTACTCAATTCAATGCTGAAGTTAATGTTTTTAGGTCTGATAATGGTACAGAATATACCAAAGGACCTTTCTCTGAATATATTCGCAGCCAAGGTATTACTCACCAAACTAGTTGTGTGGGAACACCACAACAAAATGGGGTGGCAGAGAAAAAAACCGGCACATTTTAGAGACCGCAAGAGCTCTCATGTTTCAAATGAATGTTCCAAAAAGATATTGGTCCCATGGAGTTTTGACTGTAACATATTTGATTAATCGACTTCCTAGTCGAGTAATCAATTTTCAGTCACCATTGGAAGTCTTGAAGAATCGGAAGCCTGACATATCTCATTTGCAGGTATTTGGTTGTGTCTGTTATGTGCACCAACAAGCTATCCATCATGATAAGTTGGATGCTCGATCAAATCGGTGTGCATTTTTTGGGTATTCTTCCACAAAAAAAGGGTACATATGTTACGACTTGACATCTACAAAGATTTTTATTTCTCGTGATGTACGCTTTGTTGAATCTGAATCTTATTTCAAAGGATAAAGTGATTACAAGAATCAGTCCCAGGGGGAGTACTTGTATGATTTGGTACCGCTTTCAACAGTAACTGATGATGTTATTGCCCGAGCTATACGTCCAGAAAATGAAGCAACTCCTGCAGTTGAAACAATAGTATCTCAAATAGCAGCACCTCCAACTCAACGGAGATCCAGTAGAGAGACTCATCCTATAGAAAGAATGAAAGATTTTTTTTACTTACCATGTTGTTTCTTATCCTATGCAGGCTTATTTGACATATGATAATATTACTCAGTCTCATTTTGCTTTCTTGAGTGCAGTATCTAGTGATCAAGAACCCAAGACTTTTCGAGAAGCTAATTCCAATCCAGTTTGGAAAAATGCCATGAAAGAAGAATTGCATGCACTTGATGAGAATAAAACATGAGACATTGTTAAATTGTCTCTAGGAAAGAAAATAGTTGGGTGTCGTTGGATATATAAAATAAAATATAAGAGTGATGGAACCGTGAAACAATATAAGGCGAGACTGGTTACTAAATGATTTACTCAAACTTATGGAGAAGATTATAAAGAGACATTTGCACCTGTTGCGAAGATGAACACATTTCGAGTTCTTATATCCTTAGCAGTTAATCAAGATTGGAAATTATTCCAAATGGATGTAAAAAATGCGTTCCTGCATGGTGACATAGAAGAAGAAATTTATATGAGTGTACCACCTGGTCATCCACAAGAATCTAAACTTGGTTTAGTGTGCAAACAAAAAAAGGCTATATATGGGCTTAAATAGTCACCACGAACTTGGTATGCTAAGCTCAGTTCTGTCCTCATGATTAATGGCCTACGAAGAAGTGCTGCAGATCTTTCTCTATTTGTTAAAAAGGGTATTTCAGGTACCATTATTATTCTGGTGTATGTTGATGATATAGTGATTACAGGTGATAATCAAGATGAAATATCAAAGCTCAAAACTCTCTTACACAAGTAATTTGCTATCAAAGACTTGAGAGTTTTAAAGTATTTTATTGGATTAGAAGTTACCTACTCAAAAAATGACATATTTCTTAATCAACAAAAATGTGTTGGACCTGTTACAAGAAACTTGAAAATTGGGAGTAAGACCGTCAGACACTCCTACTGACAGTGGCGGTAAGCTTGGTGATGATGGTGAATTATTTTATGATATTGGTCAATTTTAAAGATTAGTTGGAAGACTAATTTATTTAACTATTTCTCGGCCAGATATCTCATATGTAGTTAGTTTGGTCAATAGATTTATGCATGCACTAAGAGTTAATCACATAAACGCTGTTAACAGAATCTTGCAGTATTTGAAGGGTTCTCCAGGAAGAGGTATATGGATGCATAAAAATGGACACAGTTCCATTACTGCTTATACTGATGCTGAATGGGCTGGGTGTCCAGTTGATTGAAGATCTACAACAGGGTATTGTACATTTGTTGGAGGTAACCTGGTAACATGGAAGAGTAAGAACAGAATGTTGTTGCGCGATCAAGTGCAGAAGCAAAATATCGAGCAATGGCTTCAACCACTAGTGAGGTTATTTGGCTCCGGGCCTTATTGTAGGATTTGAGTTTTGGTTCATCCCAACCAACAAAAATGCTATGTGACAATCAGGCTGCAATGCACATTGCTTCAAATCCATTTTTTCACGAGCGGACTAAACATATTGAGGTGAATTGTCACTTCGTTTGAAAAAATGTACAAGCCAATGTTATTCGTCCTCTTTTTGTTCGTGGCGACCAACAGTTAGCGGATATTTTCACTAAGGGACTACCTGCTGCCAAGTTTCAAGAGATATTGTCTAAGTTGAGCTCTATCGATATTTTCACACCAACTTAAGGGGGAGTGTTGGTGGAGAAGAAAGATTTCTAGTGGATTTTTTCTATCTATGGATTAATTTGATTCTCTGCAGTTATATTTTTGTTAAAAAAGGTTGCTCCATTGTCATTATAAATTATGACCATAATCTCCATTGTCATCATGAATAAGAATATCTCCCATCCTCTTCTCCCGTGCACGTAGGCTACACTGGCGGCCGAAGCACGTAAATCTGTGTGTAGTTTGTTCTTGCTATATTATTTCTTCTTTGCTATAGAATATTATTTTATATACTTTATTTATTAATGTATTCAAATCTTGAGCTAAAATTACAGTTTTAACAAACATATAAAAATGTTAATGATGACTCATTTACTTTGCATTTCATAAGAAATTAGAAAACCAAATAAGTCATTAATCTCCTTCCCTATATACCAAAGTTTACATTATGCTGGAAACTGTGTTCCTAACGGAACGCGGACAACCAAATCGGCCCTTAGTAAATACTTTCAAGTTTCACCAATGGTAAATAGCAAATACGACAAGGCAAAAAAAAAAACAGTTTTACAAAAGTGGTATCCCTAGAGAACAAAACAAGTTTGTGGTGGGGCTGCTAGCTACAATGAGCATTTTATAAAATGATAGTTATTATTCATTGTACACATGGTATATGTTGTTGTTTATTAGTATATTGTATCTTGTGTATCTCACGCATGTGCATTTTGTCACACATGTAAATGGGTGGGTCAGCCCTAAAATCATTTTTTGTAATTATTTATTTCATGATATATAATCTTCTATTGACCCTAATTAGTCTAAGAGAATTTATTTATTTATTATTATTATTATTATTAATTTTTTTCGGATTGTGACTTCGTTGATGTCTCCCACTGACATGTCTGTACGTTGATCTGGGCCATCAAATTAGTTGGTTGCTGAATAAATGAACCATGGACATGGATTTTCTGTGAAAGGCTTTTGCAAAGTTACTAAGCTGGATTGCTAGGTGGGGCGTACTGTGATATCAGTGAGAAATTCATTATGTTTATCCCTTTTGCAGGCTAATCATACGACGTGCCACTAAAAATGAGGCGAATCTAAAGTAGGAAAATTTGAGGAAAGACATGCTATTATAAGGTCATTCGCACTGGGATGAAGAGAAAATACAAAAAGCTTAGGGGTGGTTTGGCACCCTGGTGGATTGGAGGGGGTTTCAAATCCCCTTGTTGTTTGGAGCATAAAGTAACAGGAGGTTGCAAATCTAGGGGGTTTCTAATCCCCTCTTTGAGAGGTTTGCAATCCACCGTGAGAGCTTGAAATACACCTAAAATCATTTCAATAGTGGCAGGTGTGACATTTGTGTCACTGTACACTATTATTCTATTGGGCATGTGGCCTGCTAATGATGATCAGCACTGTCCAAACATTGTCCATGTAAATCAGCACCATCCAAACATTGTCCAGCACCGTCCAAACATTGTCCCTATTAATCAACAGTTAAAAATCGTTGGTTAGTCACTCAGACATGATCTTGTGCTTGCGGTCCATTTGAGACTTAGAATTTCTTCATTTTCAGGCAAAACAAATATTTCAACGGGCTTATTACAACCATAGTGTCAAAAAATATATATTTCACTAATTATAAATATTAAAGTTGATTTAATAATTAAATTGAAACCCTCCTAAATATACCATGCATAAGTATTTTTGTATTAAAGTTGATTCACACTCCAGGGTGTCAAACACACTTTGAGGATTGCAAATCCAGGGGGTTTCCAATCCTGGGGTTCCGCATCCATGCTCTCAAACAGGCCCTTAGCCTGATAGAAGAATATTGTAACCATATGAATATTTCAATGGTGGTTATTTGATCTCCACTGTTTTGTCTGGTGTGGTCCACTTGAGTTTTTGATCTACCTCATTTTTTGTCACATGCCCTAAAATGAGATCATAAAATAGATTAACCGAATGGATTTCTCACAAACATCACGGTGGGCCTTAACTAAGCATCCCAACTCACGAACTCCCCGGAAAGACTTTCACAGGAAATCCACGTCCATGAATCATTGCCGGAAATAAACAATGGGACAATTATATCGAGCATTTGTCCATTGAATTTGGTTTGACCATATTGCTTTTAAACAGTGCATTCGATGGTCCCACCAATTACATGGTTACGATAGTCCCATCAGCAATGTGCGCAAATTGGACGGTCTGGATTCGATGTACATGAATGCCACATGCACGACCCACGAGTCTTGAACATTTAAATAAATGGTGTCAAGACGCACACCATAGTGAAATCCTCACATCCCGCCAGATTCCTCTCTGCCACCTTCCTCTCTTTTTGGAATCTAGCCTGAGAGTCTTTGAAACAGCTTTTATGTGACCTTACCCAACTGCCAATCCTCTCCCTCCATTGTGTTTTTTTTTACGGCCACTCACACCCTATCAGAAAAACTAGAACTTTTGTAGTCCCCCACATGCAACCCTCTCAATGAAACCTGGCACGTGTGTCGGACAGTGACATCTGAACCGTGGATAAGGTGGACCAAAACTTGCAGCTGGAGTGCTCTTGAGTTTCCTGTAACCCAAAGCTCTGTGGGGCCCACCGTAGTGTTTGTGTGACATCAACTCCATCCATCAATTTCGTAGGCTCATGTTAGTTTGTGGGCTGAAAAATTAGGCTAGTCCAAAGCTTAAATGGGCCATACCAAAGGAGACAGTGAAGATGGAAATACCAATCATTGAAACCTCTCTGGGCCCACCCTGATGTTTATATGCCATCTGACGCAGGGATGAACGTGATGAGGTAGATCATCCTCTTCCTCAAGAGGATAACTACTCTGAATCCACGGAGCTTCTCTGGACTCCTCGCAAAGACTTCTCGAATCCACGAGAAAAAAAAGCAGAAAATAGAAATAAATTCTAATAAATTTGAAATTGATTAATTAATTTATAAAAATGAGTTCACAGCCCTTTAAATAGGGGTACCAAGCAATGGAAAAGAAATCATAATCAAACTACAACTAAAACTCCTACAATCCGCGACTTACTATAAATAGTAAATTTACTATTGTGATGTCTACTAGCGCGCAAGGTTTTTGGCCGAAAATAGTAAGTGTCCTATTTGGCTTCACCAAACCGTTCTCCTAATTATTCTAAGCTCTTTTCACATTGGGCGCAACTCTTAAAGCCCGACGGATGAAGACTTATAATCAAACTAAAACTTACTATTTATAGTACAAACGAAATTAAAACAGGGAAATGACCATCAATCCAGGGGTATTTCACAATTCAGGGTTACGCAACCCAACATAGTAGGGTTGGTTGGCTAAAGTAGCTCGTTCTACCCCAAAATCATATATTTTATGCTCAATAACTCATTTTGGATTGTGAGATATGCCCAATCTAAGGTCCGACGGTCTGGATCACTTCTGTCATTGACCGGGCCTTTTCTGGTCCATCTTGGCAATGAAACTGTCCGCGACCCGCTCTACATCACCATCTAACCCATTCATATGGTGATTCCCACAGGGATGAAGGGAACGGATAAATATCAGCCAGATTGGAACTTCCTGGCAGCCACCGGGAAGATTTCAATGATGGGTGTTCAATCCCCATTGTTTCTTGTATTGTGGCCCACTTAAGTTTTGAGTCTGCCTCATTTTTGAGCTAACTTCTTAAAATTACATGTAGAAACTGATGGATGGAGTGGATTTCACATGGACATCCTGGTGGGTCCCGCAGAGCTCTGGGTCAGAGGAACTCCCCTCTATCAGGTCCTTGCAGTTGATCCAGCATAAAAATTCCATTTCACCCGGATGGTGGTCCACCCAAGTAGAAAAACAAAAAATCTAGAAGAAATTCCCTGACAGTCTTGCATTCCCGTGCCTATGTGGGCCACCTGATGAGTGGACTGAACTGATCTTTTCTGCTCGGTCAACTTCAAAGTGAGGCCCACATTAGCACAGATGAGATGCTCACACTATACCATTTTCTACTACTGAACACTACTTCTAATCTACTATCACTACTTCCTCAACAAACTACTACTGTTCTTCTTCTTCTTTTCTCTTCTTCTATCAATGGTTCTAAGGATTTTCTTGCTGATTTTAATGATAGCAAGCACGGCGTCATTGCCGCATTTTCATGTTTCTGATGGGGTAGTGATCAAAGAAGCCTACTTGAATTGGATCAAACAGATGGGCACTCTCAGGCACTCTCTCTTCAAGAAAGCAAAGAACAAGCACAAGCCTTGCTTAACTATAACCGTCGCCAAACACCACGGCGCCGGCGATTTCGAGTCCATCCAAAAAGCCATAGATTCTGTTCCTGATCTTAATCACTGCCGAGTCATCATATCCATCCATTCCGGCACCTACAAGTAGTAACATTTCTTTTCCTCTCTCTATCTCTCTCTTAACGTTTTGATTAGTGGGACGTACGCCAATTTGCGATATGTGTGCTGCATTTGTAGTGCTCATCATTGAGAGAATTCGTGATCAAGAAGGTCCATTTGTAATGTGGGCCACATGGTTTTCTTTTTTTTTTAAATTATATCGATCATCGGTCAGCTTTGTGCTAACTGCCCACATTTTTTATACATGCATGGGCCACCTAATAAGTGGATCCCCCAACTGATCAGTGGCATAGATCCCACAGAAATGTGCTACATTGTTTTGTGTTGCTCATTCAAGCTCTTCTTTCAAAATTTTGATTGAAACAATAGGGAGAAGGTTGATATTCCTGCAACAAAGCCTTACATTAGCCTCCTGGGTGCCGGACCGGGAAAGACCGTCATTCAGTGGGGCGACACTGCAGATCGAATCGGGCGGAATGGGAAGCCATTGGGCACCTTTGCTTCTGCTACCGTTGCTGTCAATGCTCCATACTTCATTGCCAAGAACATCACCTTTAAGGTCTGGAAATCTTTTGAAAATGGTTCAGTTTTCTTAACAGCCCATTATATCATAGCCCAATATTTACCATTAGCATATGTGGCCAATCTTGATCAGACGGTGGTAAGGAATGGATGCAGCAGCCTTTCTCTTCGAGCATTTCACAGCAGATGAACCATACAAATTATTGCTAGTCCCACTGTGGATAGAGCACAGTGGAAAATGAAAATGATAGGTTAGCTGTAAAAAATATTTGCTACCTCTCAAATGGATGGTTTTACCACTCGCATCAAATGGCTTGGACGTTGCCAGAGGGAAAAATTACCCTTATCCACGGATAAAACGGAAAAAGGAATCTCTCTCTCTCTCTCTCTCTCTCTCTCTCTCTCTCTCTCTCTCTCTCTTATGCACAGTTGCACTTCAATCACACGAGGCTCTCTCTCCTATGCACAGTTGCACTTCAATCACACGAGGCCACACATATCAGCAAACAACCCGTGTTCATTCAAATTTGTGCGATTAAAATAGTGTTGGGCGTGCCAAAGTTATAGTTGTACTTGAATCGAGTTCAAAGCCAAATTAAACATAGAATCGAACATGTGAAGGTCGACATGGTGTCCAACTACCAATGTTACCGTGATAAGGTAATTGAAAAGGAGCATCAGTCCTATACGAGATCTTTTTGTCTTAAGTTAAGGACCTTTCTTTCAACGGTGATTGTGAGCCTTGGGTTCTCAATAATATAGTAATGTTGAAAAGAATTAAAAACTAAAGGTTGAATCGTTGATTTTTATTAATTTATAATTAAGATTAGTACAATAAACAAGAACATAAAATAAACAGAGAATAAATAAAATATATATAAAAGCAATCGAGGCATATGGTCAACAGAATGTGATTGGGGTGATCTTCCAAATAATGACTCAATTGATCAGGATCTAACGATGGTGGATCATGGATATTTACACTACTATGTGTACTGCAGCGATGGTGTTGGAACAACAACGATCTAAGTTATGCTAAACTCCGAACATTTTGCAGTGGGGCTGGAACTAAGGATAAAACTAAGATATGACAGTATTGTGCTATGGGAGGCCGTCTGTGATGGTTTTATGACTACCTCAAGCTTTTTTTCGAATGCCGCTTTTATAGATTTAGAATGGTGGTCATCGTATTGGGATTTTCTTATCATAAAGGATTTGGATGATCAGCCATGTAAATCTCCTTCATTCTCCGTATAAGCATATCATATTGCATTGGATCATGTGTACAGGAGAGATTCATAAGCTTTTATATATTTTGATTGTGCAACATTCATAGGACGCTTTGATACGGTATTGACATGACTGGACTCGTTCCTTTTACAGAGTTGCTTTATAGCAGGACTTTAATTTTGTAATTTTCTTTTCCCATATTCTAGCATTGATCTTCTCTACACAAATACTCCACTAGCCTCTTAGCTTTGAGGTTTATCCTCACTACATATGGCATAGCTGCCACATGGCGCCTTCTGAACCATCAATTTAGTTGTGATCAGCCGAGTGTAAACACAAGATTTAGTGAAACCCTCTCATTTAAGCAGAGAGCAGGAGTTTAGATGAGACTAGGAATTATCTTTCCCAGTAAGAAAAGTTTCTAAAGTAAAGGAGACTCATATCATATGTAATTAGTGGGGCCCACCTGCCACGGGCTGCATAAGTGGGCCCCATGATGGTTCCATCAGTTAGTATTGTCTGATCAATTTGATTTTTGAGCCATGATCCATCCACAATGTGGCATGGATATCTATTCATTCATTAGCCATCCACAACTAACAAATTACCATGATATTAATGCTCCTTTTTTTTTTAAAAAAAAAGAAAATTTTAAATCCTTTTTAAAGTCATTCATTTTTCAGTTGATGACAAACATGTTTATGATAATAACCAAAATGGAAATGCAGAACACGGCACCATTACCTCCATCAGGAGCTCTGGGGAAGCAAGCAGTGGCACTGAGGATATCAGCTGACACAGCAGCATTTGTAGGGTGCAAGTTCCATGGGGCCCAGGATACACTCTATGATCACAAAGGGAGGCACTACTTCAAGGAGTGCTACATAGAGGGGTCCATTGATTTCATCTTTGGGGATGGACACTCACTCTATGAGAGCTGCCACCTACATGCAATAACCAACACCTATGGTGCACTAACTGCCCAAAAGAGGGAAAGCTTGCTAGAGGAAACAGGCTTCTCCTTCACCAACTGTAAGGTGACTGGCTCAGGAGCACTATACTTGGGGAGAGCATGGGGCACCTTCTCTCGGGTGGTTTTCGCCTACACTTACATGGACAAGATCATCACTCCAAAAGGATGGTACAATTGGGGTGATAGGAATAGAGAAATGTAAGTACCACATTACTTTCTTTATTATGGCGGGTCAATGGGCATGACCTGCTTTTGAATTGATTTTTGTAAATAGTTAAAGTAAATAAAAGACTCATAACGGAACATAGATGCATGGTATGGTTTGTTGGTAACAATTTTCTTTAAATGACTAAAACATAGGACTTCAATTTATCACCATACTCAAAATAGAATTTTTTGTTTTTCAAACTGAGGTTTGACATTGAAATGACCTTATTTTGTGAAATCAGTTGTGATCATCAACCAAGATATAGAACTTGTCAATAGCTTTCTAACGATATTTTATAATAGTAATTCTGATAACCACTTACTAAGTTTTCATCATCAAAAGCTATAGTCCAATGTTAGGCAATTTTTGAACTTGATTAGCGCCTACTATTTGATTTCTTTCAATCCTAACCCTTCATAAAGAAGTCATTTGTGACTTGTCCTGCAAGGGTTAAAATAAAATATAATTATCATCTCAAATCGAACTAACCAATGTCACTTTATAAGGTTAGGATGATCCAATTTAGTTGTAGAGAATTGATCACCTTTAGGCAACAATACCATAAGTTGTGATATTGTACCATAATTCCTAGTAACATGCCACTTTTGTAGGACATTCATACCATAAAAATGGTACATCTTATATGAATCTCAACCTTATAGAAATTTAGGCCAACCCACCGAGTGTGCCACAACTCTATGTTTAGTCCGACCACAGGTTATTCATTGATTTGAATATTGTGGCCCATCTTATAGGTAAATTAGCATGATTTTTCAGTCAAGTGATCTTCATAGCGGGTCCTATGATTTACATGGTATGGATGTCCTACAAAAGTGCATATTAGTGAGAAAGATAGCCTGACACAACTATACAGCATTTCTCTTTTTGATTCACAAACCTGTGCATTTCTCTCATTTCTCTTTCCAAATCTTTGAAAAGTTGAAGGGAGAAAGGCAATATTGGGATCCTCTACACAATCTGACTCAAAATGGCTTCCCAGATAATCTCAACTGTGATATGATAATGTGATTCTCTCTCTCTCTAGATTATGAGTTTTTTGGCAATTTCAAATCATATTTTTGCTCATTTTTTGGTTTCTAGTTTTGAGTTTTTCTTTTATTATTTGGAAAATCATATTTTGGGTCTATGCAGGACTGTATTTTATGGACAGTATAAGTGCTCTGGGCCAGGAGCTGATTATGAAGAGAGAGTGTCATGGTCAAGGGAGCTCACACCACAAGAGGCTAAACCATTTATTTCCTTGAGTTTTATTGATGGTCATGAATGGCTTGATTTGTGATTCCATTCCCTAATGGAAGATATTCTTGTTGTTTCTAAATTGACCTTGAACACAGTTTGAACTATTAGAATCTCTTTATTTTTTATTCGATCCATATTCAATTTCAATATTGATCATCAGAAAGGTTTAATATCAGAATAATAGTAGTGTCACATTGGATAAAGTATCTAGTGATACCATCGATACAATCGTCCATTCAAGACACGGATGGTATCGAAATGGACCATTTTGTATTAATATCAAGATGTAGATAGAGTATCGAAATGGATCGTTTGTTCATTAGATTGATGTAGAGCCCCACTTGGATCTCCGGCACAGTCCCTACCGAAAGTGGCCTTATTATCTAATTAAGGTCCTGTTTGGTAACGCTGAAAATTTCCACTTAACGCAGAATTTGGAAAGCACTCGGGTTTAGTGTTGTTTGTTAACACTGAACATGGAAAGCGCTCCATAATTTTTTGCTGAATTTTTTCCCCACTAGAGGTCTAGCTTAATGGTAAATCCAGAATGAGCTTCATGGATTCTCTTTACAAAATCCAAAATTGCCCTCCACCGCATAACACACTGTAACGCCCTGAAAATCGAGGGTCGAGCATAAACTCAACTCCCGAGTTTCAGAACATCACTTATGCAACAAAATGAATGATAATTGAATGTTGACTGTATTTGTGCGTTGAATATGAGTGAGATTAAGCCAAAACAGCATATCATACTCCAGAGACAATTAAATTGCAAGCGGAAGACTGTGATAGATATGTATAATATAAAAACAGTGGTGAGTCTCCAGAGTGTGATAAAGTTACCAGGTTAGTTAATTATAAGTACAATTCTAAAATATACCTAATGTGAGGAAGTGTAATGTCTTCTATACCAAGTACCATAGCCCCGTCAATACAATATCAGGTCTTCATAGACCTGCCAGAGAGATACAGTATGAGAACTCCTCCTCATCACCATAGAAGTAGTCCGGCTCTGCTTCATAAGCATTGCCATCACCTGAAACTCAACAAATCTTGTTGGTGTGTACAACACCGTCCCGTAACGTGGGAGTGAGTGATCAACTCGGTGGAACAGTGAAGCATAGGTTAACATGTTATCAATTCAATCAAGCGAATGATAAAGCAGTACAAATCAAACAATTCTAACTACTCTTATTAAGTGCGAGAATGAAATAATGATCTTTGTATGCCCTTGCCAAACCACCCTCATGCGACATCATCTTACGTTCGCGAATGCTTAACTCCCTCGGGTGCCACATCTACTAAGCACATGCGGTGCGATGATGATCATGATTACCGAGTTATTATTAGTCCATTTCAAACAAAAAGATTGAGAACTAAGGTACCTCCTCTTGTATCATTCCTAAACATGATCCATTCTAAGGTCGTCGATCCTAGTTAATCTCATACGATATTATGGTTTGAGAGGCATAGCGAAGGCATCACAAAGGGCTCGTCACCCGTCGACGGATACGGATCTCACCGTATGCGGCTTAATTGCGACCGTCGGCTCGAGTACAGGTCTCACCGTACTCGGCTCAATCACTAGCCGTCGGCTCGAATACGTGTCTCACCGTACTCGGCTCAACTCATACTCCGGTTCTTTGTGAAAGACTCGTCGCCAATCACGGACAGGAGTATACTCGAAGATACTACGAGAGGACTCGTCGCCCGTCGGCACAGTACGGTCTCAGTACTCGTACTTTCGCTCTCGCCGTAAGTATCGACACTCGAATATAGTGTCCCATACCACCATAATCGGCTCACGAGTCTGGTTGCTCACTGGTCACTACGGGGAGGCACGTGGCCCCAGCGTAAGCCGACAGCTCGACCACGGTGTCCCATACTACCATGCCCCGCTCATGAGTCTTAGTGGATCGAGGTACCATGGTTAAAAGGGATTTCACTGGTAAGTTTGGTACCCTAGGTTCAGGCAGTAGCGAACAAACATGGTGAACATACATAAGACAGATCGGGTTACTTGACGAGCTCGGCTAGCTCGAGCGCACAACAAGTTAAACGACATGAAGTGCATAAGCACTTCAGCGTGAACCACTATCGCCAACCGGTACGACTCGGGTTCGTCAACACATCTCACGTGGCAAATGAATCGCAGACGAATTCACATACCAATTGTCTGACTATAATCATAGCCCTAAACATGATAACTTGTAGATAGATAAAAACTTCCACTCATACAATCAATGTATGGTATTATTCGTTTAGGGTACATCCAGTGGCTGCACGCACTCGTTGCTCCGCTCCCCCATCACCCATGACGGATCATACAACGTAAATATAAATTTAAACATATGCATTACATAGTTATAATCATAAAGCAGTTGAGCATGTTATGAATCACAACACAAGCATGAGTTTATACATGTTTAATTCCTAATCACACAACAATCCAATGAGATCATACACATAGTTAAAAGAGGTTGAGAATCATATCTCAACACCCTTATATATTACAATTTGCTAACTACTACTCATTCAGACATTTCAAAAAAACACTTAAACAAACATACATCAACATACATGACATATGTCTATCACATAGGCATTAGGCCAAATCCTTTCCCTAGGGAGTTGCCCCAATCATAACACGCGTACACTCACGACGGATAGTCATGGCAAAGCAGAATTCAAGTTCCATATTCATTCACCATTTCCACAAACACTTGGGCCACACATTTTAGCATATATGGTGTATATTGGCCGTGGCGTGATTTAGGGCAAATCCTTTCGTCAAAGGGGTATTGCCAATACAACAATCATGAATCCATGACAACTAGTCATGGCAAGTACGAATGAGAATTCGGTACTCATTCAATCATTTTCACAAACACTTAAAATAAACTATTACAATATACATGGTGTATGTTAGCAAAACATGTATTAGGGCTATCCCTTAGCCAAGTGAGTATTTTATCCATGTATAATATATTACTACAGCAAATAATCATGATAAATTCATCTCCCAATATTTATACGTATACAGTATTTTCTAGAATACGCATTTTCAACTACATAGTGTATACAAGCAAACATGTATTACGGCGATTCCCTTCGCCAAGCAAATGTTTTATACGCACATAATATATTTATACGACAATTAATCATGACAAACACATCACTAAAATATACATGTATACGGTACTTTACAATACCGTATTTCTACATACATAGTGTTTATTAGTAAACATGTATTTAGGCGAATCCTTTCGCCAAATAAGTATTTTATCCATACGTCATATATCCATACGTCAAATAAACATGTCAAACAAATTTTCAAAAAAAATACGTATACGGTATTTTATACGAATACCTAGAGTACGTGAATTTCCAAATTTTACAATTATAATCGAAACAGAAAACGGAAAGCATTTTGTACATGTGCAATTGCATGCAGATCATGAATCTATCATTATCTGACATTGAAAGCGTTGAAAACCATAACCTATACACCTAAAGTCCGCACCTTTTGTCGTAGAATCGTAACGGAGTCGATAGGTTCGCTAAGCTTCCGTATACGGGAGTTTAGCAACCTAGAGAATGAAATAGGTTAGCTATTTCCTAACCTATAACTGTCTAATCCCCCAAACAGGTTAGGGTAATGGTTTATTACCTAGAAATGACGCCGAAATCGCCCGGAAAGCGGCAAGAATGAGGTGGTTAAGCACCGATAACAAGCAGGGAACAACAAAATAGGAGTTTCTCCCAGATCTCCCACACTTTCTCTCTCTTTTCTCTCTCTCAAATCCAAATTCGTATGGCTGCCATGAGAGAGGGTTTAAGGTCCTTATATAGTTTCAAAACTCACCAAAATAGACTTCAGGTCAAAGTATACTTATGTTATAACCAAAGCGGACCTGTTTCAACTCAACTAAGACTTCTCAAGAAGAGCCAAAGGTTGGACTTAAGCTCACTAACGCTGGATCTACGTTCTATTAAGTTTTCATTTCGGTCGGGATTCCAGATCACGCGTGGCGGACCAGTTTCAGTTCAACGGTCAGCGGATCTCGATCGGAGATTCCGAGTACATGTAAATGTGTATGAAATTTTTCCTAATCCAAGGGTGTAATTTGGTCAGATTCTGACGGTCTGGTTGCTTAATACTGATCCGCAAATAAATGATGCCAGATCACTATTCAAGATATTTATTTTGTA
The DNA here is from genome assembly GCA_030180095.1 of Magnolia changhungtana. NCBI lineage: Eukaryota > Viridiplantae > Streptophyta > Magnoliopsida > Magnoliales > Magnoliaceae > Magnolia > Magnolia changhungtana. The sequence continues at coordinate 2,444,186 of JASAUF010000445.1, read as the reverse complement.
AAGGAAATGGTGGTTTTCACACTCCCTCGCTCCGGACACGATCGAATGGCCATGGGACATTGTCTGGACTTGATTTCCGAGATGGTTGTCGAGCCCAATGAGGCGGTCCTAATTCCTTAACTTCGAGTTATTCGGACTTCCGACGTGCGGTCCAGATCTGATACGGAGTTTCGATGTACTCCCGAGAGCAGCCGGGTAATGAGATTGATCCTAGATTTTAGGGTAACCTAGCGTCAATGATTCTACAAGTTTTGGGTCTTGCATATCGTATTTAAAGCGATTCAAACGGATTTCGTAGCTAATCTGGTTTCACACCTAGTTACTTTGTCTCGTTTCTAAAGGATTTAGTCCTAAGTGATTTATGGTCGAGGTGGTACTCAGGCCTTTGTAGTTTGTATATAAAGTGATCTAAGTTATACTACTTAGCTAGTTTAAGATAGTGTCTAGGGTGAAGGTGCTTTGAGAAATTGAAAGCACAAGGTAGTGAAGGGTGGGATTTGTGAAGAAAATGGTTTAAAAAGAGATTTGAGCTTTAATTGAGCGTTTAAGAAGTCAAACCTATATTAGGATTGATCCATTGCCTAAGGATGTCTAATCCCAGGTTGGCAAAATCCGGGGTGTTACACACACCACCCAACTTTTAAGGTGTGACACTTTTTTCTTAAAAAAGAAAAAAAAAAAAAAAAAAGAGTGGCATATTCATTTCTGGACAAAATTACATATATTTGGGTCTTCATAGGAAAAAAGGACCTATAGAAGACCTATCATAAAAAGGCCGGGGCATCCAGGCCGAAAAAGACAAACCCAATTAGGAACATCAAAAGGAGGTAAGGCCTTAAGTCTTCCTCTCTCTGATCGCTCCAAGGCCAACCTTATCCAGGAAGAGTAAACCCCTCTCCTGCTGAGGCAAATCCGCCCTGCTGGAAGTAAAGAAACAAGCTTGGGACAAACTTCCTTTACGCGCGAGCGCATCAGCCGACGTGTTTCCTTCCCTGAACACGTGTTTGAACTCCACCGAGGCGAGAGCCCATAGACTACTTGTTTTGGCTTTCCAACTATTCCATTGCCAATCGATGTTTGCACCCTTATTAAATATCTTAATCACCATATCTGAATCTGATTCCACCACAATTTTGAAAAAATCTTTTTATAGACACAGAAGAAACCCATCGTGAGCCGCGCGGACCTCAGCTCCTATATTCGATATCACACCGTAGCCAAAAGCAAGACCAATTATGAACTCTCCCTTATCATTTCTACAAACGCTACCACCCCCTGCGAAGCCTGAATTTCCCCTAGAGGATCCGTCTACATTTACTTTCACCCAACTTGTAGGGGGTTTCTGTCATAAGACCGCGGACTGCTGTGGTGGATGTAGCTGCACATACCTCCTTTTGATGTCTACAGTCATGGTGGTGTTCAGCCACCAAGAGACTTTGGCAATAACTGATTGAATCGTCATAGGTTTTCCATCATAAAAGGCCCCGTTCCTGGATTAATTTCCACAGCTCCTAAAGAATAAAGGCTGGTGTGAGAAGCTTGCTAATCGACCTACCTCTACTGTCAGCACATGCCCGACTCCATTGCCGAATCCTTGCTTCCACCGTTGTCCCCTGCATGATGGAAAACCCAGCCTGCACTCCAAAAAAATCCCAGACAGATGAGGCTTGTTGACCGTTCAGGAAGAGATGAGACACAGACTTTGTCTGGGCCCTGCTCCAGATGAGACACTTTTAAGGTGTGACACTTATTTGTGCCCACTACGCTACTATGATTTATGTGTTAGATCCACACCACCCATCAGCCTTTCTATATCAACCTAGAGCATGATTCCAAAATAATGAGACACATCCAAAGCTCAAGCAACCACACTATAGAAAGTAGTGGTAATGGAGAGACTATCCTTAAAACCTTTTTAGGGTCCACTATAAAGTTTATTTGCCATCTAACTTCTTCATAAGGTCACACAAACCTGGATGAAGGGAAAACACAAAAATAAGCTTGGTAAGAGGCTTTTATGGCCCTAAGAAATTATTTATAGTAGGCACCTCACTCCCATTATTTATTATAATGTGGCCCAGATAAGCCTTGTATCTAGCTTGTTTTTTGTCATATTCCCTAAAATGATATGGAAAAATGGATGGAGTGTGGATAAAATATATACATCAAGGTATGCCCCATAGATTGCTTTGATGGGACCATCCATCTCTAGCTAGATCCAAGTGCGGATAGTCCGCCCATCCCCACCCGGATTTGGGGGGAGTGCATTAGGTGAGACCCGGATCCACCATGGTGGGTGGGACCCCTGACTATGGGCCCACTGTGATGTATGTGACAACATCCGCACCGTCCTTCCATATTGAAAGCTCATTTTAGGGCGTGATTCAAAAAATGAAGTGGTTCCAAATCCCATGTGGACCATGGTACATGAAATAGTGGTGATCGACCATTAAAAACTTCTTGTGGGCCACAAAAGCCTTGAATTAAGATTATATTCGTGTAGTCTCTTCATATAGGTGTTTGTGTCCTTATCGGCAAGTTGGATGACAAATAAACATTTTGGTGGAATCCATGGAGTTTTTAATTGTGAGCATTAAATCATGACTATTTCTTATGGTGTGTTCCACATAAAATTTTCCTAGGCTTCATTTTTAGAATAATGCCCTAAAATAAACTTTGAAAATGGCTGGATGGTGTTGATTTAAGGTACATACATCATTGTGAGCCCCACAGTCAAGGGTCCCACTCACCTAATCCGCTACAGGGGTTGCCACTCTCAATTTAAGTTGACCTCACAAGTTACGTGGGACCCACCATGATGTATGTGTTGTATCCAGATCATCCATCCATTTGGAGATATCAATTTAGTCATGATCCAAAGAACTTTGAGTCAGATAAAAAACTCGAGTGGACCCCACCACAGAAAATAGTGGAGAGTGACACCCACCGTTAAAAGTTTCTAAGGGTCATAAAAGTTTTCAATCAAGCTGAAATTTGTGTTTTTCCTTCTTTCATGTATGTCTTAACTTATGAACACGTTGGATCTCAAATAAACATCATAGTGGACCTTAGGAAGATTTTAACGGTGGGCATCACTCTTCCCACTGTTTTCTGTGGTGGGCCCAATCTAGATTTGGATCTGACTCATTCTTTGTGTCATGCCCTAAAACGATCTCTCCAAATGGATGGACGGTGTGGATACAACACATACATCATGGTGGGTCCCATAAAACTTAATTACGTCACTTCATTAGCCAGTCTTACTATTCAGCCTGTCTGTATCTAATCCGCACCTCCAACCTTGACCATTAACGTGGGCCCACCTTGATGTATGTATTCTATATCTGCTCTTTCCATCTATTTTTTCAAATCATTCTACGGCATTATACAAAAAATGAAACAAATCCACTTATCAAGTGAGCCATATATAGAATGTAATATTGGTGAGTGACTATTAATGGGGTAAGAAAGTTGCAGGCCACACAAGATTTGGATCAGCCTCATTTTTGGAATCAATCCCTAAAATGATTTGGAAAAATGGATCTACAATGTGGATAAAACACATACATTATGATGAGGGCCACACAATATTGTCCAGTAGGTCGGTCGGGGCCACTGATGTCATTAGTATGCAATCAGTGTCCACCAAGGTGAGTGAGACAAATTACCATGAGGCTTATTGTGATGTACGTGACTATATATATGTTGTCCATCCGTGTTGAAAGCTCATTTTTAGGCATGATCTAAAAAATGAAGGAGATCTAAATCTCAAGTGGACCATGGTACAAAAAAACAAAAAAAAGTGGTAAATTAGCAAATAAACATTTTGATAGAACCCATGAAGGTTTTTATGATGGGAATTCGATCATTAATGTTTCACAAGGACAAATGTGTTAAGTTAACATATTCCAAACATTTCTGATATTAGTTAACAAACAAACTACTCTAGATTTAATATTAGGTTTCAGACTTAAATTCAGATTTCAGATTCAAACTTTTGTCCTCAAATTTAACCGACGGGTCGTAAGTTAGACCTCCATCGATAAAATTCAACCACTTGTGGTAACTTGAAAACGTAGAAATGCTAAGGATTATGGGAGATTTTAGCGACGGATATAAACCGTAGCTATGTTACAGGGATTTAATCCTCAGCTAAACAAGCTTACCCACCTCGGCAAAAGCACATCCGTTGAAAGTTCCATGAGGCCTGTCACAATTTTTTTGTTTAATCTAAGCCGTCCATCCATTTTGAAATTCATTTTAATCCATTATTTCCAAAAATTAGATAAATTGAAAGCTTAAGTGGACCACACCATAGAAAACAATGGAGATTAAGTGCCTTCTGTTGATATCTGGTATGGTCCATGTGAGCCTTCTATTTGCTACCTTTTTTGGGATAGTGCCCTAAAAGATTAGTTGAATTAAATGGATGGCACAGATAAATGAGATATATTATGGTGGGCCACACGTAGCCCCTAACACATCACCATCACCGTTCGTCTCAAGTGGGCGTTCGCGCCAAAAAAAAAAAAAACATCCCATTTCATTCTCGCGCCCACTTTTCATTCTAGCGCCCACAAAAACAGCCGTCTCGCTCCTTTCTCTCTGTCTTCTCCCCACCTCTCTCTCTCTCTCTCTCCATCTCGACTCCTCATCTCTCTCAATCTCTCTCCATCTCGACTCCGGACAAAAACAGCCCCATCCTCGACTCCCCATCTCTCTCCCTGCCCATCCTCGTTTGGCCGAGCGGTGGTCCAAGGCCCTCCCTACCCACGCACCACCTTCATTCCTTTCTCAATCACGACCTCCCTTTCTCTCTCTCTGAAGCTCGATTGAATTAGATTCACGAACGCGAGGTATCTCTCTCTTTCTCTCTCAATCTCTCTCAATCTCAATGTTGATTTATGAATTTGGGGATTTAGTAATTTGTGGATTTCCAATTCGAATGTGGACCCTTATTTAGGGATTTGGGGATTTTAGGGCTTACAGATTTGAATGTGTCCCTGAATTTGGGTTTTTCTGATTTTACAAATTGGGGATTTGGGGATTTTAGGATTTTGGGAATCTGAGAATTTTTAGAATTAGGAATTTCACCTTCCAGATTTGAAAGAGCGATTTTGGTCTCAAGTTGTGCAGTTTGGATTCACTCAAAGATGCCCCATGCATGTGTTTTATGCAAGAATGTTGGGGTTGCTGTTTGGCCGTCTTCTGTATCCGGTCAAGGACCATCAATGGGGAATTTGTCTATTTTTTCTTCACTTACTCGTTGTTGGGATGTGTGGAATCCTCTGTTGAATTCCATGGAACTCGAGATTTCCAATGTTTGAATGCCCCGAGTTCAATGGATTATTCCCAACCTGACCTTACTCAACCTGCATTTGCTCAACCCAAACACAACCTGAGTTCAAATCGGATTGGTGTTTTCCAAACCGAACCAACTCAAGGACCTTGACAGCCTCAGCCAAACTGCTCAACCCAAACTCGAGTGGATTATTGTGGTAAATATCAGAAGAGGTAAATCATTGTTTTTAATTTTTTTTTTTCAATCTTTTGTTGTATCTGTATGTAACAGGCTCCACTACACCAAATCATGCTTAGTTTGTGTTCAACTAGGGCCTATTCAGTCGACTTTCAGAAGGTCAAGCTGACATTGCCCAACAAACAACATTCGTACTAAAGAAAAAAAAAAGAAAAAGAAAACATATTTGGATCCTCACTTTTTTTTTTTTATAATTTAAATATGAATTTTACCATAATTATTTCTATCTCCCCTAGGTATTGGCTAGCAAGTTGGCTGATACCATTACGTAATGCCCTTGTGTTAGGTGGTTTAGCATATCTTTGCCAGTGCTTCTGCACTCTGTTGCATCGCAGTAGCTAAGGGACCATGTTCATGTTTTATTTCATGGAGATTTGCTTTTTGGAGTTGTTTTGAGGACTGCTGCGGCAACCCATTTCCATATGGAGGCAAGGGTTTGACAATGGGCTAGCCTATCAGTAGTCTACTGGCTGATTTGTGTATTAAATTCAGCCTCAATTCAGTTTTTGGAAGAGGCTTGTGCTGTAGTGTTTAGCTTTTAATTGGAGAATTTTATTTTGTTGCCATGATAAATCCCTTTTTTTATTGTATGATTCTGCTGTTTTGCAGGGACCTTGGAAATTCAAACCTATCAGGCCATCTGGTACCTGAACTTGGAAAGCTTGAACATCTACAATATTTGTAAGTGTTACCATCTTGTTTACTGTCTTCCATAGATGTTTTTATATGTATAATGGACTACTTTCTCGTGACATTTTATCTCCTCATAATCATTTATGACTGTAAATGACTCGTATACTTTAATTGGTTTGCAACAAAAAAATTTCTAATGTCAAGAAGAAGAGTGATACAATGAAGAACTAAGCATATGGAATTGAGCCCCAACCATTCATGAATAAACATTACAACGGGCTATATAAAGTTTTTAATCGGCATTCAATTACCATTGTTTTCTGTTGTGTGGTCCACCTAGGATTTGGATCTACCTCTCATGCCCTAAAATGAGGGGTAAAAATGGATGGACAACATGGATAAAACATATACATCGTGGGGTAAAATTCGATCTTCTTTTGTCATTCACATACATGTAAAGTACCATTGTGATTTCTCATCGTTGAGATAAGATTTCAAAACTTTTTTTGGTGTTTTAGCTGGTTTCAAATCAAGATCATAGATGCACGTGTTTAGATTTAGATTCGTGATTGGATGAAAAATATTTATTTATTTATTGGTAAGGTGCAGGTAGGGGTGCACACGGGTCGGTTTGATCCGGTTTTGGGGTGAAACCAGAACCGAACTGTTCCTAACGGTTCTAGGATATTCGGAACCAGAACCGGACCATTGGCACCCTAGAACCGAACCGGAACCGAACCGTTAAAACCGGTTCGGTTCCACGGTTCTGGGCTTTTTATAATCCAGCCCAATTGCATGTTTAATTTTATTATCTAGCCCATGTCCATCCATGTTGTGGTCCATTTGATGAATGGTTTAGATATTGTATAAGGTGTGCAAAAATATATTTATGAAAATAATTAAATGGTGCATTATAAACCATAAATCATAAGTCAAATATGGAAACAATCAAATGGTTCTTGGTTCGGTTCCAAGTTCGGTTCCAGGTTCGGTTCCACGGTTCGGTTCTACGGATTGGATCCACGGTTTGGTTCTACGGATTGGTTCACGGTTTGGTTCGGTTTTACATACCCCAAATTGAGAACCGAACCGATGTAACCGGTTCTTTGATTTTTAGAACCGGAACCGGTGCACTCTAGAACCGGACCAAACCGGACTGTTTGGTCGGTTTCGGTTCGGTTCCACGGTTCTACCGGTTTAATGTGCACCCCTAGGTGCAGGTTCAAAATGGACCCCTTGGTTAATCGAGATCCGGTTGTAATAGATAGGGAGGGGATGACACTAAGTTTCCCAGACTTACGGTTTATTTCTGGAATAAGAAACTTTTCGAAGTTTGCACGAGAAAACCTTCCTGGTAGAGAAATCGTTCCTTGTCCATGCACCACTTGCAGATGTGCACGTTTTCCAATTTCTTATGATGATTTGGAAATACATCTAATGAGAAATGGATTCGACCCAAGCTATAAGGTTTGGAACATGCATGGGGAGCATGTATCACCTAAGTGTACTGAACGTGAATCAAGTTCTCAACAATACCACAGTGTCCCAAACTTAAATGAGGTTCACAACTTGATCGTTCAAGAACTTGGTGGTAATAAACTAGATGAAGTTGTACAGGATGAGTCGAATGTGACCCTTGTAGTCGAAGGTGTCTTTGGAGAAAATGAAACTAATGAGTTTGAAGCAAATCTACGAGACACAATGACTGAGCTATACCCTGGGGCCTAAGATTTCATCGTGCTGACTTTCATTGTATAACTTTTCAAATTAAAGGTGAATCATGGATGGAGCGAAAAAAGCTTTACAGAGCTTCTTCAACTACTAAAGAAGGTGTTACCTTCTGGTAACAAGGCCCCCAACTAATACCTACCAAGCGAAGAAGATCATTAGAAAGTTGGGTCTTGATTATGTGAAAATCCATGCTTGTCCAAATGACTGCATCTTGTACTGGAGAGAGAACGAGATGAAAACCGTTTGTCCAAATTGTAAAACTTCTAGGTACAAGACTGAAATGAATTATGAGAGAAAACAAACTTAAGTACTTGCGAAGGTGTTAAGGTATTTTCCATTAACACCAAGGCTACAAAGAATGTTCAATGTGCCATGGTTGGCGAAAGAAATATCTTGGCACTTAACTAGGAAATTGCAACATAAAAAGATAGAGCATCTGACTAATTCTATTGCATGGAACAATATCGATAACAAGTATACAAAATTTTCAGTTGAGCCTCACAATGTTTGATTGAGTTTGGCTACGGATGGGTTTAACTCATTCGGCGCTTTCAGTACATCGTATAGTTGATGGCCCGTTATGTGTTTGACTACAACCTTCCACCAAAGCTTTGCATGAAATCTCAGTTTACTATGTTGACTTTGCTCATTGAGGGACCACGACAACCGAGAAAGGATATTGACGTTTATTTACAACCATTGATTGATGAACTGGAAGAATTATAGTGAAAAAGGGGTTACGACGTTCAACACATACCATGAAAACAAATTCAACATGTGTGCCGTTCTGCTCTGGACAATCCATGACTTTCCAGCATATGGTAACGTTTCTGGTTGTAGGACCAAGGGTAAGTATGGTTGTCTTGTATGTGGTTCCAACACAGATTCTTTGCGACTCCAATATGGAAAGAAACATGTTTATACGGGTCACAGATGGTGGTTGCCAATGTTAGACCAGGCTAGGAAGGACACAAGTGTTGACATGTTCAATAAAAAGGTGGAGATACGATGTCAACCGATCCGTCTGGACGGGATTGAGGTCAAAAGACAAACTGCAAACTTTAATATGCAATGGGGGAAGACTGGGAAGATGAATATGAGGGGTATTGATGGAGGTTGACAAGAGCTAGCGGATGATGTTGAATCACCATGGAGTATTGGAAAGATATTCCCATGCATCACAACCTTGATGTTATGCATATCGAGAAAAATATATGTGAAATCCTTGTTGCCTTGATGTTGAACACGCTTGGCAAAACTAAGGATGATGCTAATGCGTGTAGGGACCTAAAACAGTTGGGAATTAAGAAGCGTCTATGGCTGAAAAAGAACGATGGCAAGATGATTTAGAAACAAAGTTCTTTTTGTCTAAGAAAAGAAGAGAAAAAGCTTTTCATCCAGACTTTGCATGAGTTGCGTGTTTCAATCGGTTTTAGTGCGAATTGGAAGACCATCGTAAAGAAAGATTGCATGAATTTAAAGGGAATGAAGTCTCATTCTTATCATGTGTTGATGCAACATCTGCTCCCAGTTCTCGTCCAGCATGCATTCAGGGATAGGAAGGTCATTCGTCCTATAATTACAAACTTTTGCACCTTCTTTAATGCCTTGTGTTTGACATTTGTAAACCTTCAAACGCTCCTTACTCTTGAGAAGGGCATGGCTAGGATGTTATGTCAGCTTAAGATTATATGCCCTCCATTGATATTTGTCATGATGATGCATTTGTTGATCCATTTGGCTTACGAGGTTCGCATATGTGGTCCTGTATACTATCGATGGATGTATCCATTTGAAAGGTACGGTATGAGCTTAATAAGAATAAATCGTCTTAACATCTACAATTGCATGTATATGCAATGTATCGTTATCTTTGTCAGGTTCATGAAGACATTCAAGGCCTATGTCCGTAATAAGACATGACCTGAGGGTTGTATTGCAGAACAGTACATCCAAGAGGAGACAGTTATATTTTGCAACCAATATAAAGGAAAACAGAAAACAAGCCTCTTGAAAAAGCTAGAAAAAAGGTTTAACGGAGTCATTCCAAGACTACATAAGTTGCAAGATATCATCGATGATGACCCTAATGATGACGATGTTAGTCTAGTAGGTTCGGGTCAAAGTGTTATCCTAGTGGGTATCGAATACGAACAAGCTCGTACATGAGTACTGAAGAGTCATCCTAGCTACGATGTGTGGGAAGGGTATGTATAATAAGCTCATATGTATATGTTTTTGTTACTTTATGCGATTTCAATATAACAATGGTATCGAATATTGTGCAGGAAGTACAAAGATTTCTTGCAGCAATGTTACAAGAGGACCAACAGGGTGCCTAACGAGGATGGATTCATACCTTGGTTGAAGAGGCAACCAGAGTTCAATGAATCTAACGATAAAGAATTTAAAGATATAGTGAGAGGACCTCTAACTTTTTCTATACAATACAATAAGTATTGTATTAATGGTTTCCTCTTCGTCACCAAGGACTATGAGGAGAATAAAACAAACCAAAAACAGTGGGGTTATGACAGAGGGTATGACAACCTTCCAATCAAGTGCTAAAGATATGAATACAGTGGATGAAAATCAACCTTACTACGGAGTCTTTCATAGAAATATTCAATTGGAGTACCGAACAAGGTACAAGCCTGTTTTATTTAAGTATGATTGGGTGAAGGTGACGCATCATAGTGTTTCTTTTGATGTTGAAGTGAATTTGAGATTAGTAAATTTGTCCAGTCTTTACAGTTCAGACAAACTTGGTGATGAGCTCTTCATTCTTGTAGAGCATGCCACGCAAATTTTCTACTCCAGAGATCTAAAAAATTCTGACTGGCATGTGGTCTTGGAGGTTCCAAAAGATTTTTGTCGAAGAAGAGACGTGCGTTTTATCGGAACGATTAAAGGCTGTAAGTAATGCTGATGCAGGACTTGATCTCACCTTATTAGCGATTGTTGATGAGTTGATATTCAATGAACCCAAAGACGTCAGTGTTGTAGTCGAGAAAACAGAAAAGAAAGCGATCAAGGAGAATCTACTGAATTATTTGTATTTTCTAAGCATGTAACAAAATGATATTTATTGGAGGAAATTTAATCAAGGTATGGATAATATAGTGAATTATTTGTACTTTATCTGTTATCTAAATTATTTCTTAACCATTAGTGTGCTTTTTTTTTTTTTTTTTTTTCATTAGCGAAGAAATAGGCACATGGATTCACAACCAGAGGTATCGGGTGCGCACTTGCTTGGGAGTACAGATGCGAGCAACACCAAAGGTAATAAGATACTTCTCTTTAATTAGATATGTAAATTTCATTTTTTTTTATATATTAGTGGTAATCAACGACGTGTATATATAATTGTTATTCTTTTTATGTAATTGTGCCAGCTTCTTCGTCTAGAAAGAGAGGCATTACTAGGGGGGTTTCTTTACATGTGCAATTTGATAGGAAAAAAGTCCTAAAGACGAATGAATTCGGGCAACCGAATGAGGACTGTTCCGATCACAGAGACTTTGCATTGCATATCGGTGTCCTCACCCGTACTCATATCCCGATCATATACCGGGACTTTCGCCAGGTGCCTCATGCACACATTCAAATGGTCATAGAGACATTGTCACGGTTTTATGAGTTTGAGGGTCAATGTTGGGATGCAAGTCTTATATACATTACACAACGCATCAATGAAGCATGGAGGAATTACAAGAAAAGGTTGACTGCAAAATATATTAAAAACAAGGATCCTACTGCTGTGAGAGATAGTCCTGCCCCCCTAGGTATCCCTATGGAGGATTGGAGGGTCTTCGTGGATCAACATACCACCGAGGAATTCAAGAGAGCAAGCGCAAGGAATAAAGTCAATCGGGCCAAGCGAAAAGGACCTGCGTGTCTTAGGAGGCGCAGCATGGCTGTTACTCGCCATCAAATGGTATATATTTAAAAATAGATATTATAGTTTAAAATTGAATTTAATTTTGAATTATCATTCATCTAACTCCATTAATGATGTGAATTTGAACGATATGTAATGAGCCAAGGGCGATGAAGATGAATTTTATCTCTGATGCCAAGATAGGTAGATGTGAAGTCTACTTAAGGGCTCATACAAGCAAGAACAAAGTTGTCCAGTATCTTGACCTTATTGTAAGTGCACCCCTCGTACCACTAACTAATAACTTGATTTACAATGATTTACAGTTGGTTGGTTCTGACAGTAGAGGGCGAACGCGGGGTCTAGGTTGTTCGATAAGTAAGATAGGATTGCAGAAGTCAGCCCCTGCTTGTTCAAAGGTGGAGATGGTGACAAAAGAAATAGAGAGCCTAGCGCAAGAGATATTTGAGATAAAGAAAACATTGGTTGATATAAATGCCTTGGTGGATATGCAGAAAGAGGCACAGTCTACTCAAAATCTCTCATCACCACCAGCCACTAGATCTTCTCAGGCATCGTCGGTATGCAAGTATAAATTTTATTCTGTATTGAGCTTACAATTATATTATAAACGCTAACAATACCAATGCCATTTTATGTGTAAATGTAGCCGGATATTATATGTATCGGTAAGAGATGCGACTTGCTTGGTTTTGGAAAACGTGGCGTAGTTGCTCGTGGTCAAGTACACGAAGTTAATCTAAATGCAGTTGACCATTGCGAACCGTTGGAGGATGAAGCCTTTGTTGTTGTCCTGACTGAGGTTATACAACCTGACGCTCCTTTGTGGAAAGAAGATGGGTTTGCATTTACACTTGGAGAGGCCGGTATAGGATCATTTGTGCAATGGGGGAAGGAGTCTTTGAGAATTCAATAATTTGAACAAATTTGGTACTCTATAATTGAACATATGTAGTGTGCATATCTTTATTTTAGTTACTTTATATGATGTTTGGCACTCTATAGTTCAACATAGTTATAGTCTGCATGTTCTTTCTAGTTACTCTATATGTTATTTGATTTTTTTTTATATAACTTTTGAATGATTTTGTACTTTATATTTGAACATATTTTTAGTTTTAGGCTCCATTTGGTCATCATATTAGTATTTATGAATACAATTTTTTTTTTTCAAACTAAATGGAGCCTAAGCCCTTTTTTAACTCCGCCAATGCAACTCTTTGCATTGCCGGTCCCAAGCCCGGGTAAAGGAGGAGGGAGAAGGGCTTTAGAATGAGATCATTAACTATGTGAGTTGTAATTGTAGTTCGTTGCTATTGTTTGGATTATCATTATGTGATAGATAGATGTTATTGTTAATGTATTATCATTATGTAGGGAAAAGTTTGCTTCAATGCCTTCTGGTGGTGGTGGCGGCGGCTTTGCTGTGGCTGCAAGTGCCGGTGGTGTTGCTGTCGCTGCAAGTGCTGGTGGTGGAGCTGCTGCTGCTGCTGAAGCACCTGCTGCTGAGGCCAAGAAAGAAGAGAAAGTGGAGGAGATGGAGAGATGCTCCATTGCTTTCAGAGTAATGTAAGTTATAGTGCACGTGGTTGCCTTGGGACACCTAGTCCAATCCATTGATCTAGACTGTTCATCATTAACCCTTACATATGATTCTTACGAATCACTCTTATTAGGCAATCATGACCATGCCATCCATCTTAAGCAAATGTGTAGATGTAAAAAATAAGGCCAAACCAAGATGGATTGGATCATCTAATCAGTGAGATTTTTGCATGGTGGACCATGAAATGTGTTTCGTACTTAATGGATAGTTCAAATCAGTCAATCGGACTGTCCAAATGGACTGATGCAAGGAGTACTAGAGCTCTGAGAGCTCTAGGAGTACTAATGCAACAAGAGGGATTGGATCATCTATGGTATTATTTGAAGAGTGATTATTTATTTATTTATTGTGAACCACATTGAATAGTTTTTTAAAAGATCTTTATGTGCATTACTGTGGTTTCCATTTTTTTACCATATTTGTCTAGAAGTAAATTTGGAACTGATGCTCATAAAAGAAGGCAAACGTGAAATCAATATGCCAGCTAAAGATGCTACTTTTGACTCTTGGGACAGTTTCCCCTTTTGTAATCTGTTGATTTCTCTGTTTCTCCTGTGATTATGTTAATACAACTATTGTTACCAAACGGAAATAGGGTTGTGGGCTTGTGGCTCTATGGTAAAGTATTATCTGTACTCCATGAAACTAGAAAGTAGCTGGCTGATCTGCTTTGCAAGTTAAGAAAACGGTCTTGAATACATCCTGACGTATTATACTAAGATAGGTCAGGACTCTAGCCGGTAGATTGGGCCTCTTTCCGTGATTCAAATTGTTCGCTGTGCATGCAATGGTAGTGAAGTATGGTGGGAAGTTTGTTGATTCTTTCCTAAAAGGTAGATTTATTGTGTCTATCTTGGTTCATATTCTATCTGAAAATGTTTTATGTGCTGAATATTGATATTTTCTTCGGCTTTTGGCTTCCTTCAAACCCACTTTCGTGCACACAATGACATCATACTTCAAGTGGTAAGATGCTCTTTAGCTTCCGCTGGTTAGTGATGATTTGTTTCACTTCAAAGAAGCAAATTAATGCATATGTCCTGCTGTTGTAAATTTTCACAGGTCAAAGAGCTTCAGAAGGCAACAAGAACCATACAGACCGTCTGTTCTGAGGCCAAGGTTAGCTGTCAATCAAATCCTGCTCCCTTGATTAAAATTTCAATTTTTTTAATGCAAAACACTGCTTGGTTTTCTCAAGGGGTCGAAGCGGACAATGATCACCTGCAAGATCCTGGCTACAAAGAGGTCTATGGAATGCTTCTTGTTTCACGTCAAGGCTCTCCTTCACAACACATCAAACAGGGAAACTTTTTGGATGGGTGCGTTAAAACTTAAACAGTTTACTGTTTTTGAATAGATTGGTATCTTCAATGCCATGTGACATGTCTGTTATTGGAACTTGTGCAAGGCGCATGCATACAAAGCACAAATTAGGGTTTTTCTCCTAATAGTCGTGGTGTTGTGTCTGACAACTAAATTTCTTAGAATATGGTCTTCTTTTTGAATAGATGAAATTCCACAAGAGTTGCCCATGGTTTTGTCTAGACTTGTTTTCTACCTGATCAGACTCTATTCCAAGTTCCAACTACTTGTTTTATATTGCATGTGCTTGGTTAGTGTATTTTTGCAAAATGCATGTTTGTTGTTAGTTAATCAGTTTGGTTTTTACTCATATCGTACTTCATATTCCAGCTGGAGATCATAAACAAAAAACTTGAAGCTTATTATGATGCATGGGATAAGTTTGTACAGTCGGGGATAATTATCAAGATCAAGGACCCAAGCTGCATCTTTCGGTGGCGGTTGAAGGTTTGTAACATTTTCATGAATGGAAGTTCTGACAGGGAAAAAAAAAAAATCTAAATTCCTCTATTTTATCATCCTGCATCAAGACAATCATCATTCTTATGGCTGCATTTTTTAAAACTTTGTCGCTTGTATGACTTCGCAGGCCGAGGTTGCTATGAGGGCGGAGGGGAAACCTGGTATGTCTGATGAAGAGGTATGTTTCTTCATCCATCATTTTCTCCTCCCCAACGATGCCGTCTTTTCTAATGAATTTACGTAGTTTGATTTTTTATTTTTTTTTTCATTTGTCAAATTGATGTAAATGTATAGATATCTCTCGTTGTGGGAACACCATTATTATAGTTTCTATATGGGCATGTACTAAATCACCTATGCATCATAGGGGAGCGCCCTCCACATGCTTGAAAAATGTTTCCCCTTATGATGTAGCGCGGGTCGGGGACAGTTTCATGGCCAAGATGGATTAGAAAAGGCTCAGTCGACGACAGAAGTGATCCAAACCGTCGGACCTTAGATCGGGCGTATCCCACAATCCGGAATGAGTTATCGGGCGTAAAATATATGATTTTGGGGTAGAACGAGCTACTTTAGCCAACCAACCCGGCATGGTTGCGCAATCTGGATTTGCGAAATACCCTTGTATCGACGGTCATTTCCTTATTTTAGTTCTGTTTTTACTATAAATAGTAAGTTTTAGTTCGATTATAACTCTTCATCCGTTGGGCTTTAGGAGTTGCGCCCAATGCGAAAAGAGCTTAGAAAAATTAGGAGAACAGCTTGGTGAAACCAAATAGGACACTATTTTTGGCTGAAAACCTTGCGCACTAGTAGACATTACGACTGTCTATAAATAGTAAGTTTACTATTTATTGTAAGTTGTGAATTCTAGTAGTTTTAGTTGTAGTTTTCTTCTGATTTTTCTCCCATTGCTTGGTATCCCTATTTAAAGGGTTGTGAACTCGTTTATTTCATTCATTAATCAATTTCGAATTTTATAAAATTTATTTTCTATTTTGTTTGCTTTCTTTCTTGGGGATTCAAGAAGCCTCTGTGAGGAGTCCAGAGAAATTCCGTGGATTTGGAATAGTTATCCCTTTGAGGAAGACTGTGCTCGACCTCATCACGTTCATCCCTGCGTCACCTTAGTAGCTGGACTTATCTAATAATCCCTTTTTTTTTTCCTTGTCTGAATTGATGCAGGATATGGGCTTCTCTTTGTTTGATTAAGCGGTCTTTGGATTCATATTGGTACGTAGGACTATGGAGTTTCATTCGGTTAGAGAATATCGGCTAAAAGATTAGTTACTGATGAGTCTTTTCTATTTGGATTTTCCCAAGTAGGTTTTGGAATGTTGGATTTTCCCATACGGGTTTTGGAAGATGGGTGTGAATCACTCCCTATGCTTACAAGCTACGGCCTATAACTGTAGCGATATGGATTTAGCTACGGTTTTTATCCGTAGTTTTTTGCCCCTTTCCTGGTAATAAAGAAAATCTCCCGTATTGGTCTTCATGGCTAAAAGCTAATGCATTGCCTCTTAAGCCCATTTGATCGTTATTCTAAGGCAATATCTTGAAGTTTCTCATGGCTAGATCCTCATGATTCTCCTTGCTAAGTGCTCTCCCTTCCTCTCCAAGTTCAAGATTGCATTTTTCTTATAGAAAGTTCTAAAGGGAAAAAACTTACCTAATTTCCTAGTTGATCATCTAGTCATATACTTCAAACTCATTCCTAATGGTCTTCCTAGGGTGTGTTTGGATAGATGTATTGTACTATAATGAATTATAAAAGTACAATGGTTACAAATTACATTACTTATCTCATGGATAACAAAAAAATTCAATAAAAATTTTCATGTTTGGATAGGCATAGTAAAAGCGCAATAATGACATTTTTATATTACTGAAATATTGTCAAATCAATATAAAAAATACACCTAGTTTTATGTTTGGATAGAAAATTTCTACAGTAGCGTATTGTAAATTTGTAACAATTGCAAATTTCTTT
Organism: Magnolia changhungtana; assembly: GCA_030180095.1. NCBI lineage: Eukaryota > Viridiplantae > Streptophyta > Magnoliopsida > Magnoliales > Magnoliaceae > Magnolia > Magnolia changhungtana. The sequence goes on along the minus strand of JASAUF010000445.1, from coordinate 2,426,956 downwards.
ACCTATCTTCTATTACATCTACATTTAATCATCAAATTACGCATCTAGTTAGGTCTTTAAACAAACAATGTAAAGTAATGATGAGACGCTTCTACATTACAATACTGTTGTAGTTTACTATCCAAACAAGCCAAGAAAGAAATTTTAATTCCCTAACTTCTTGACCCTCACCGTCTACAATTCCAACACTTTCAGTAAAGAAAGAAGTTGTTCTTGCACTGTATTCCTTCACACACTCACCACAAGTTGCTTGACGAAGATGATCGAGTCACTCTCATCCTAGGGCATGAAATTGATTCACAGATGAATGCTAGGGCGGCCTGGTCGGATCAGGTTGGGCTAAAATTACTTGAGCCCGAGCCCCACCCAAAAATTAAACAGGCCATGCATGCAAGGACCAAGCCAGCCCATGGGTCAAGCTTGTAGGTCCAAGCCCTGTCGAAAGTTGGGTTGGGCACATTGGGTCAGGCAGGCTACCCAGCCCATTGCCACCCTTTTTGTCTGTTGGGCACTCAATGGATGGGTCATACACCATATGGCCGTAGAGCCCAATAGTTCTGTATTTTGTTATTCCATCCCATGCGTACAGAAGGGAGGGAGTAAAATGGACTGGGTAGCCAGGATAGGCCCAAATCCATTTAGACTTTTGGCTGGTTTGGGCCGAGCATCAGGACCCATGTATATTACTGGGCTTGAGTTTTAGACCAGGTACCTGAAAAGGCTCGATGGGTACACCCCCCACCCTTTCCTCAGCTCATGGGCAAGGGCTGGGCTGAGCTTAGCTTGGATTTAGGCACTTATCTCATAAGCTGATATTTTGAATTGCTGGGCTGTGCTTATCGAAATATTAATTTTTCTTGGCCCAGGCCCACTGAACATTCTTCTTAGCCCATATAGGGGTGCACATGGAACTGGTAAACCGGACCAAAACTGACCAGACCGCACGGTTTGGTCCAGTTCTAAAGCGCCCTGGTTCCGGTTCCGAAAATCAAAGAACCTGTTAGTTCGGCTCTTTTCTTGGTTCGAGGTTTCGTAGAACCAAACTTGGAACTGGACTCCTCAGTCAATAAATATTTAATTTTTAATTTTTTTTAAAACAAAAAGCAAAAAAAAAAAAAAAAGACCTAATTTTTCTTTATTCTACCCCTCTTTCATGGCTTCTCTGTCTCTCGAGAACAGTGCAATTATACTGGATTATTTAAAAAAAAACCCATGCAATTGAACTGGATTATAAAAATAAATCATGTGATTGGACTGGATTATAAAAAGTCTAGAACCGTAGAACCGAACTGGTTTTTTACCATCTAGTTCCATTCAGTTCTAGGGTGCAAAGGGTCCGATTCCAGTTATAGTTTTCCTGGAACAGTTGGGAATGGTTTGGTTCTGGTTTCACCCCAGAACTAGACCGAACTGAACCATGTGCACCACTAAGTTCATACAAACGAACCGTCTTAATTCATATTTATATATTTCTCCTCTATAAATGAATGAAAACAGGACGCGAGAATATCATTCCAAATTCTTTCCAAGGACCCAACCCTCTCGGATAGGGTATATGGACCAATCAGGTCTGATCAGGTGTCCATTTTAAGACACTGATCCTTTACCTGATTAATACCCCACCTTATTCAAATCTATGAGATGGTTTGGTTTTTACAAATTGATAGAAAAATGTTATTTCCATCAAATCTACATTTTTTACATTTGTAAGGTCTTTTCCCACTTGAATAATATAATTCAAGCGTGCATCTCATGTAGATGCTCCCTGTCCGTCAGATTCCGGACATGGTCCTCTACTTGTAGAAAAATCCAGAAAAAAAGTCCAAACAAGAGCACAGGTCCCATAAATGTAGACCCTTAAAATCAGGCCCCCCTTGCAAAAAATGACATAAACAAACATGCACTGAGATAAATTACACTCTTGCCCATGAGAGTTGGGCTTGCTACATCTTATATATGAGGGCATTTCCGTCATTTTAACTATACACAACTGCATTTTCCATGACTTGTGCCGACAACTATCCTTATCTACAACAAATAAACTTCTCTCTTACCCCCACGACTTAAGGGGGTTCTACCCACAATTTATTATATGAATTTCAGTTTTTACAAGTGGGCCCCATCCTTTAGAGTGATCCGGATCGTTGATTCTCAGCCCGACGAAAGGCCCAGGATTAGTGGCTCCGATCGCCTAATTTAGGAAATTTTGGGTATAATCCATCTAGAGTGAGGCCTACCAAACCATCGGTCTAGATCATTGATCCATGTGCACCATGATCTAATCAAACCTTTCCAATATGTCCTTCTGGGTCCTTATTCTCTTCGTGTGTTTGGTTGTACTTGTTTTGTTTAGTTACCTTTAGATTTATGCTCCACATGAATTCTAAAATTATTTTTAGTTAGGGTTTGCAACGAAGTAGGCCAAGATACCGACTAGGGGCGCGTTGATGTAAGTGGTGGGCTCCGACTTTCGGAAGTCGACTCGATCGTCTGCATACTCATCATCCTCTCCAGGTCCACCTACCACCGCCCCGACTAAAATATTCGAGTTGGGCCCCGAGGAGTTAAAATATGTGGAGCCCTCCTTGCAAGCGATGAACTGCGGGTGGTCCGCGATGGACGGCAGCGAAGAACCGCGGTGGTGTATACGTTGCGGGTACTTATTTCCGTACCCCACCATGTAGGACATGCTCATGGGGTTGTCTCCTAAGATATAGTCAACCTGCACAATTTTAAAGTTAAAACATTGATTAACAAAGAGCCCCACCTCATTAATTCAAGGGAGTGTTGTTGGTGTCCATGAAAGATATAAGACCATGCATGGGGACCCAAGTGCAATTTTGTGCATGGGCAGGTTCTCATACATTAAGCCCGCTCTTATTTATCTTAAATCAAGAGCAATTTGGTAACAACATAAGTTTAGTTTTGAATTATTTAATTAGATAAAAGGCTGATAAATGACTTATTTGTTATTTTTTTATACCATATTTTAAAACATATATAAGTTTACATTTTTTTTATTTATTATAAAGACTTTTGTTATATTTAAAAATTTTAAGAGTTGCTCATCTCATTGTACCGTATAATAAACTATTTTCCTACCATACATATGTGATAATGTATTAAAAGTGTCATCATACACCTTTAAGCATTACAAATATGTCACATTCAACCTCAAGTATCCTTCATATGCCAAGATATACACGAGATGCATGTTGCCTGCAACATTTTATATCATTAAGTGCCCCCACTTGTATTGCGTGTGTGCCACCACCATACATCTTTAAGCATTTTTACATGTGCCACATATACCATGGTATATTTTCATGCACGGCATGCATCATGTGTGCCAAGTTCTCAATGTGAATATGGCACACGTGCTGAATTAACCCTTCTAGTTTAAATATTCGACAAATGCTAAGAAAATCATTAATTTAAAATTGTATGATTTAGACAAGATTAAGATGAGCTCAATCTTAAAAAAAAAGTTGTCTAGACTAAACTTTTGTTGCATCCAAACAAGCCTTAAAAGACAACTCCTATGTAACCGTGCCTTTACTAATATCACCTAGTCACGTTGCAACTACATACAAAAACTTGTATGTCCTAGTCAAGTGGGCCACACATGTACATTGAATTTGAATAATTTAATTTCATTTTTTTAAGGTACATTTTTCACTTGTAACAATTTTGGTCAATGTCATGTTTACAATGTGCACCAATGAATGGCCAGGTCTTGTACATGCATGCCATCCAATGGTCAAAAAATCGTCATGTGTGGTAGTTGTGATGTTGACCAGCACATTTTTTTCCTGGCTTTTAACCTGTACCTGGGCTCCCATAGTTTCCAAATAAGAGAAGCTAATTGCATCTAAGAATGGAGTCTTACAACACCTAACATGGCCCAATGAAAATATAATATTTTTATGTTATACAGATGAAAATATAATGTTTCTGTGTTATACCGATTCAGAGTCTGTAAATCACTTTAGAAATATTTTAGATAAAACGATGATTTTACTCTTTTTATTGTGGTTTAGACCAATGCAGTACGGCCTAATTTTGCTCATATAGTAAAAGCCTGAAACGGATTGGCTACTCCCCTACCATCAGCCCGGTAGCTGCGTTTCATCCATTTTTAAAGATCATTTTAGGGCTTTATCCCAAAAAATGAGAGTGATATTAACATCAGGTGGACCACACCACAGGAAAACAATAGTGATTGGATATCCAACATTAAAATCCTCTAAAGGCCTACTGTACTGTTTACTTGACATCTAATCTATTGATTAGGTCATACAGACCCAGATGAAGGGAAAAAACAAAGATCAGCTTGATCCAAAACTTTTATGGCCCCCAAAAAGTTTTTAATGGTCGACATTCATTCAACACTATTTCCTGTAATGTGGTCCACTTGAGATTGGGATATACCTAATTTTTGGTCTCATACTATAAAATGATCTAGAAAAATAGATGGATGGCATAGATGAAACACATACATCATGGTGAGGCCCACATAGCACCAACCACCAGCCATTGGCTGGTGGCGGGGTGGTAGCCAATCATCTTGTCTTTTTTCTAAAAAAAATAAAGAGATGATGAGATCACATGTCCATCCCCCCACACTTCACATGTCTTCCCACCGACACATCACATTAGTAGGAAATTCAAGCGGGGAAAAGTTGTTATCACCACGAATATCATCTGACCAAAAAATAAATGCCCATTGAAATTAATGAGATGTGAACCATGTTACCAAGAAATCATTTTCATGATATAGTGGGCCCTCCTTATGCATGAATCAGACGTATTCCACATTAATTCGACACGTCAAGGGATGAAAATGAGACGGTCGGATTAGCTTATGTTTATGGGCAATAATTCAAGACATGAGATTTTTTTTTTAAAATGAAACATCTAAATTCCAAAACTCAAGTGGGCTACACCACAAGTAATAGTATAGATGAAAAACACCCACTGTTGAAACCTTCTTGGGTCTATCTTGATATTTATATGCCACCCAACTCATTTACAAGGTGGTTCAAAGACAAATATCAGCTTAATCTAAAACTTGTGGTGGTTCAGTAGTCTATGTTAAATCTTTATTATTTCTTGTGGTGTGGTTTACTTGTGTTTTTTATTTAACTATTTTTAGGTTATTTTAATTGAGAAATGGTTTTACGCGGTCAACCTCGTGGGAACTTTCCATGATGTCGAGCTGTGTGGGCCCCACCGTGATGCTTGTCTAACATCAACACCATGCATTTGATGGGTCCCCATTTGTCAGGTGGGCTATACCATCTATAATCATGTGAAGACATGCGCCCACCTAAAATTTGGATGAGTCTAAAACTTGGTTTGACCCCTCATCCAAGTGGGACACACATAATGGATGGGCTAGATTTGTGAACCACATCCCAACAAATGATTGTGAATGTTTTAATGGGAGGGTAACCTCTCTCAACTTTTGTACGTGGTGTGGCCCACAAAAGTCATGGATTGAATTGATTTCTAAGCCCGAGGCCCTCCATGAAATGGTGCATCTGACTGATGGTGTTGATGTTAGACACGCATCATGGTGGGGCCCACACACCTCGACCTCATGGGAAGTCATATACAACCAACTTAATAGTGAAACACACCGTCTACCACTCAAATCCTGGCCCACACGACTATGATTACTTGATTTAAAAATCAGGACTCATCAAGTGGGACACAACATCCAAATCAATGGACAGCCAATGGTACTACTCTGTCCTGACGTGGCCCATCAAATGGCTGAATCAGCTTGATTTTCACATGAAGTGATCATCATGGCATGGACCAGCTTTCGCACGGTTTTGATATTCTACACGTGTGACATGTTGGCTGAGAGAAAATGGATGTATCAGAACTTGTGACACAACCGCTGTATATTGAAATTTAATAACACAGGCACTTGGGAAGGTTGGTACCTGCTTCTTGGCTTGTAATCGGAGAGAAGTGGGCCCCACACTGACACTCCCACAATTGACGGTCTGGAATGAACGAGAAAGATAATTAGCGTAGGTGAGGAGGAGGAAAGCGATGGAGGTCACGTGCTGCATGTTGCTCCCTCCTGGCTTGTATATGAGGCCACCGGCCGTGTATTGTATATGTGAGGATGATGATTCTGGTATGAGGGTGCACATGAAACTGTCCGCCGATTCTTTATATGATTGTAGAGACATCACCCGCCCTTCAAGGAATTCCTGAAATCCCAACCGTTCAATAACATAATTATAGATTCTGTACTAAATCTATGTGTCATCTTGGATTACATTACAATGGTTTTCTGATGTGGACCGTTTATTTGGTGGATCATCACATGTGTGGACCGTTCTTCTATTTTGCTCACCTCAGGTTTTTATTTTGTTCAAGAAGGTCCATGGTTAAGTAATCCAAACCGTTGATATCATGGATCACACTATCTATGGCCCATACTACAAATTGTTCTCTCAGATGGGAAGATCCTAACCATTCAACTTACGGCTAGACAGTATACGGTTAAATATTCAATAGCTAGGATCTTTCTATCCTGGGGATTTCATAGAAAGGCCAAGGTTCCACCATCTATGGTGAGACTCGTGATATCTACGGTCTGGATCAGCATTTTCGATGGGCCCATATTAATAAAAGGTGAAAGAGAAGAGACTGACCTTGGAGACAAGTACATTGAGTCCAGCATGTTTATTATCCCATCCAAACTCGTTGATATTGTCATCTGCACCGAGTGTCTTCCCGTTGTTTTGTATGTAACTCAGATAAGAATCGTTCTGAGATGCCCTTCTCAGCCATGCAGCTCCCCACAGCAACTCATCCTGTCCACACATCAAATGACCATCATCATAACCATAGTTTAAATTTTTTTAAAAAAATTAAAAAAAAAAAAAAACTCAACTTGCCTGAGTCGAATCGACTCAACTTACCGAGTTGACTCATCTCGGCTCGACCAGATTTCTCCTGGGCCTATTTTTATTGTTTTGATCCAATTTTTCTATTGTCTAGACCGTTGATCTGGTGGGGTGGTCCTTGATGGTTTTCCCAAGTGAAAGATCCCAGGATCCAATATTTCGCCGTCCATTTTCAGGTTACCAATGCTAGATATGATCGGATCAACGGTCTAGATTGCTGAAACATGGGCCGGTTTTCACTTTATAAATTTGACAAGAGATGTGATGAACCATGGATCTCACTTCTATGAATGGTATACATTTGCAGTGATCCTGGCCATTCATTTTCTTAGGTACCACTGTAGATGGGCCATGACCGAAATTCACACTCTGATAGATGGATCTTTTCCAGTTAAGCGTGGGCAAATGCAGTTTTCTTAATCAGATAGACGGTCAATCGGTGTGATTTCTGCAATTGTGGCCAATGGATGAACAGTCCAGATCAATCTAGAAAAAAAGTGAATCACACGGATGGCTGAGATCATGGGAAAAAGTGGGAACATTATCTAACGACTAACAATGATCTCGTCATCACAGAAGACTATCATTCAAAGTCAATAACTACCAACGGTGCAGGTTGTACTTCATTTTCGATGGTTGTGCGGATTAGGATATTTGGACTGTTTTCTGTACACGTGGCACATGTTTATGATGATCGAAACCAGGCATTCTGTTACTTTTATCTTGATTGGACACTGAAAAAAAATGGTTTTGATTGGACTATCTTAACTGATACTCTATCTACAGATTGCTGAACGTTGCTGTGTTTTGTCTTCTACTGTTTATCTGTCTGCCACCAATCAAAGCTCTAGAACCGTCCAAAAGATATGAATTTTGGGCCATCAGGTATTTACTACTGGAAATGGTAATTGAACGGTTTAGATTTCATCCATGTTTCCGACATGTCCAAAAGTGGCATGGATGCGATCCGTTCCCTTGCTAACACAATAACCAAATCTCCCGCTCAATCTACCAAATTAATAGGCCAGATGGTCAAGAGAAAGACTTTGATACTCTGCGGATGGTCATGGTTCATACACATGCACTCTATGAGTGTACACGTTAGAAACACGTAGATCAAATTTCAACCGTCAAAATCGTAGGCCCCCACTATAGATGGGTCATCAAACAAAAAATATACTGAAATGATATCCTAAATGGCCGATCGGTGAAATTTGATAAACCATCAAAATGAAAAAAAATAAAATAAAATCAAGATCGATATTCAACAATCAAGTGTCCGTTAATCAAAGGTTAGTAAGAACACCATACATGCATTTCACCGTATATCCACTTACTGGATGATCTTAACCATCCAATTGGTGTCCATCAAATGAATAGTTGAAAAGAAAAAGTTTGGATGGTTAAGATTTCCTGATCAGTTTGATTCTTGGCAATATATGCCATCCACATTGGGGCCAAAGACATGTTCGGTCCAGATGGTCCGAGATTCAAATCTTCAATTCACGAGTCTTGGTGAGTCGACTCAATTTTTTAGAGTTATGCTGAGTCAAGTGACCGAGTCTTGACCTAGTTGTTATCAAATGAATTTTTTTCTGAGTCCTGAAGAAATCGAATTGAGTTGAGTTGACTCAGTGAGTTGATGCATGAATGCCAAGAAAAATAAAAATTCAAGCATACATATAGAGGAACTGAACTGATCCTTGCCTGATATCCGTCGAAATCACAGTAAAACGGGCAGACTCCCGGCTTAAGGCCTGCATTATCACTGTAAGCTCCTTTATGATTATCCGCAAAGTCGAATATCCGAATCGCATTTTGTAAGAGGGTCTGAGAGTATGATGGATTAGACGATCGGAACACCATCGAGGAGGCCGCCAGAGCGGCCGCAGTCTCACCTGCGACGTCGGATCCGGGGTTGTTCACATCAACAGTGTATACGGTTCGAGCTGTGTCCATGTCTTCTGGTCTCTCCCAGCAGTTGTGGTCTACAAGCGGGTCGCCTACCTGGAATTAAAATTGATTATCAAAGATTATGAGAATAATTAGCTCTAGTTACCACATGACCGATACGCGATCGTTAATATATATATTTAAAAAACCGAGAATAAAATTATTTAAATTTTAATACCATGCTAAATCACATATAAATACGCTATCTGTAAAGCTTGATTCGCCCATTTATCGATTATTGACGGGTTACAGACGAATTGTTTTCAGGATAAGACAAGCCTTCTCTCTTAATTATCAAAGATTATGAGAATTAGCTCTAGTTACGACAAGACTGATATGCGAACAATCCAGTCTGCTTCGCAGTTGGGCCCCAACCATATATAATTAAAAGACTCATAGACTCGAGCTGACTCGGCGGGTCCTGAGTCGAGTTGCGACTTACCCAAGTTGGGGGTGACTCGTGGTATCGAACAGGATTGGGTCTGGCTGAGCCTGAGTCAACTTGGTCGAGTCACACAGACTCATCCGAGTCTTAAAAGAAAGCCAGGTAGGTCAGCAAGTTCTAATTGCTTGATTTGTGTAATAAGATCCAACGGTTAGGAAACTGTTGATCAGCAATCCAACACTCACTGCAAAAGATTCTGATAATCCGACCTATGTTTAATTTCGAGCCATTGTCCATCCTTGGTGTGGCCCACCTGATCAGAAATCCAAATCTCATATTTTACTGCCATGTGTCCTCATCCAAATTGGTCCTATACGGGCTATGACTTATAATACTACAAAACTAACATTCCCAGTCCTTATTTAGGTCGTTAACAGTACTTTCTACAGGGTTCACGAGTGGGCCCCACCTGTGTGTATGGCATCCAACCTACTACCCCAAATTAATAACCCCAATCAAATAATCATACCTGCTCCCTCTTGAATTTAAAAGTTTTTGAATGGTATGTTTTCATTTATTTTCTATAACATGGCCCACCTAATCATTTTACAGGCTTAATTTTTTTAGACCATCCCATCATCATAGTGAAACTCACTTAATACATGGATTGTATAAATTACGTACAATGCCGTAATGAGCCAGATACGCAGCCTTATAAGATAACTGCCCTCTAACTGTTACCTAACAACTTAAATATCCTATCATAGATGAACCCAAATGAACCCAAGTGAACCAGATACCTAGCCCAGGTTCAAGCCCTGCATCACCACATACAGCTTATGGACCATCTGCCAGACATGGCTGACTCTCACTCCCATCAGAACACTGAAAAACCAAACCCCCAAAAGTTCCACATTCCAAACAAAGCCCCCAATAATAAGAACAATACAAATCACAATCTCCCACTAAAAATGCTATTTACAGGATGAAATATACCTGCACGTGGACACGGTCAGGCTGGGAGATGGTCTTGAGTAGGTAATCAGTGGCCCACCTGATTGCAATCATGGCATTGTTCATCTCATCAGGAGGCATCAAATTCCCAAATTCAATCACACTCCAAGCCAGCATTGTAGTGGTGAAAGCCATCGGAAAACCGAACTTGATGTTATCTCCAGCATCGTAGTATCCGCCCTCAAGGTCGACCCCAGCCTGCCAACCGTCGGCTAGAGCTGAGTCCCGACGCCACGTGAGACGTTGGTTAGGTGGGAGACGGCCGGACCGCTGGCCTTCGAAGAAGATGATGCACTTGGACAATGCATCTAAGTAGTTATGAGGGGTGGAATTAGATAGAGGAAAACAGAGGAGGAGGAGGAGATGAGAGAAGAGAAAGGGAAGTTTCATTTTCTAAGTGAGGGAAGTTTTCAGAGTCAGTTGAGAGAGTGGTTGCTTTTGTTTGTTTCTACGTGGTGGGGTTTGTATGTTATTGGTATGGATTTATATAGCAGTGGGGACTACACTGTAGAGATGATCACGAGGGATACAGGGTTTTTTTTTTTAAGTTTTTGATACTCGGGCTATTGAATTTCACACGAGTTACTCGGGTTCTTTGTTTTTGGACATGTGGGTCCCACTAGATTGAGAGATCCTAGCCACCATTGTTGAGGATTTGTGGTCAGTAGTGTTTTTCGTTTGACCATAGGTGGGTCCCTGTAGTTTCTTACCAGCGAAGGTAGGCCCCATGGACACATGTTCTAGATTACTTTGTTTGGGAATTGGAAATTACTGAAGTAGATACAACGTTTTTCATGAGCTGAATTTTGTGTAAATTGATATATTTTAGTATACTTTTCTTTTTTAAATAATTAAATTAATTTCTCTAAAAATGTTTAAAAAATAAAAGATTTAATTTAATATGAATACATTTTTAATTAACATATCAATATTTTTAAATCTTCCTTTGTTTAACCAATTACCACAGTAATATAAAAGAAATAAGCAATGGTTATAAATTATTTTACTGACAACATTTGCAATAAGCAATGGTTATAAATTATTTTACTGACAACATTTGCAATTGACTACCACATCTTATATTTGATTTACTAGTGGTAAAATTATAGTGATGGTATTTTTACATTACTTCTATATTAAATTAACACTAAAATATAATAATCTTATTGTTTGGATTCAAATTTTTTACAATAATACTATGTAAAAATACAATGATTATCAACTTATTTACTTATCTTCTGAATGGAAGTATATTTGTCAAATGGTTCTCATATTTGATCTTATGGCAATACAATTAGAAGGATGACACTTGTTTATATATATAAAATTAGGATAATTAAAAAAAAATATTATAAAAATGAACTTGTAGATATTAATTATTGTACTTTTATGTAATCATTTATGAGACTTATGATTACACCGTATTTATTTATGAGACATTGTAAGTGTACCATAATTAAAATATAGCTTTAATTACACCATAATCATTTCCTGATTAGGAAATATCATAATCAATGCTCTTTATATTGACCCATTTTAAGAAGACCTTTCTACCATTGGCCTCAATCAAAAACCATGTCCTAACCACATGGTCTAGTGATATAAACCATTGGTGGATCCCACCATAGTTGAATTGAGAAATCCTAGGCACTCATATAGGACCTTTTTCATTTGATAATTAACCATTTCCTTTTTCTTTTTAGGCCCAAGTGGGCCCCAACAAGCTAACGATCCAGATCATTAAACAATTGATACCACATGCTTCGGATGAAAACCTAAGTATCTAGAGTACATATATGGGCAGAGAATCTAAGTATAGAGGGGAAGATAGAGAAGATAACAAGGAATAGAAAAAGGTGGATTCCAAGTTTAGAGAGAGGGCTTCGTATGTGAGCCGACACTCTGCCACTGTCAGTTTACTCACATGCATCACTAACGTGGGCCCCACTTCAACCGCAACCGCTCGTCTTTTATGAGCTTACGCGGCAACTTAAAAGAAATGCTACCATCCTCCGCCTCAGGAATGTATGCTATACTCGGTTTTTATTTGTAGGAATTAGGGCTGAAAGTTGGGCGGATTCAACCCAACCGACCCGAGACCGACCAGACAAAAAACTTGGGTCGGGCTCGGGTTGAGGTCTTAGGTTGCCCGACTCAATGCGAACTGATCAATATATAAGTTATTAATAAATTATAATTGAGTGTGGATCGAAGGCAGTGTTGTTAGGTCTCATTGGTCCACATCATGTCCAATGACTCGAGCTAATAAGATACGTTGGATTTTTCTCTCCCAAATAGATTGTGTGTTACGCAACAATATGACTTTTAAAGAAATAGTTATCTTATATTTTAACTTGTTTGTTTAGAAAAAAATGAATTTCTTTATATATATATATATATATATATATATATATATATATATATATATATATATATATATGGAAAAGGTTCAATGTGTTGAGGTCGAGCTGTGTGGGCCCCACCGTGATGCGTTTCGAACATCTACCCCATTAGTCAGATGCACCATTCCATCGTGGGCCTAGGTCCCAAAAATCAAGTCAATCCGTGACTTGTGTGGGCCACACCACATACAGAAGTGGAGAGTTGCTGTACACCATTAAAACATTCATAACCATTTTTGAGGGCCCACCGAGATGTGGGTTGCAAATCCAGCCCATCCATTATGTGTGTCCCACTTGAATGAGGGTTCAGACCAAGTTTCAGGCGCATGAAAAACTCAAGTGGGCTCCACTAAGTGCTTTTATATGTTTTAACGGTGTCTTTACATAATTTTAAATGGTATGGCCCACCTAAGTTCCGTATACGGTTGATTTTTGGGATATCCTATAATTTAAAGGGTACCCATCAAATGCACGGTGTTGATGGTCGACACGCATCACGGTGGGGCCCACACAGCTCAACCCCAAGATAAACTTATAGTCATCTCTAGCGCATTGTACCTTTTCCTAATATATATATATATATATATATATATATATATATATATATATATATATATATATATATATATGGGGAAAAAGGTACAATGAGCTCGAGCATATTACGGTCATCCATGAGGTCGAGCTGTGTGGGCCCCACCGTGATGCCTTTCGAACATCAACACCGTCCACCAGATGCTCCATTCCATCGTGGGCCTGGACGGCCCAAAATCAGCTATATACGGAACTCAGGTGGGCCATACCATCTAAAATTATGTGAATACATGCCAAAAACATATAAAAGCACTTGGTGGGGCCCACCTGAGTTTTCCATGCACCTGAACTTGGTCTGAACCCTCATTCAAGTGGGACACAAATAATGGATGAGCCGGATTTGTAAACCACATCTCGGTGGGCCCTCAAAAATGGTTATGAATGTTTTAATGGTGCACGGCCCCTCTGCACTTTTGTATGTGGTGTGACCCACAAAAGTCATGGATTGACTTGATTTTGGGCCATCCAGGCCCACGATGGAATGATGTATCTGGTGGACGGTGTTGATGTTCGAAAGGCATCACAGTGGGGCCCACACAGCTCGACCTCATGGACGACCGTAATACGCTCGAGCTCATTGTACCTTTTCCCATATATATATATATATATATATATATGGGAAAAGGTACTATGCACTCGAGCTGATGGGAACGTCCCATCAGATCGAGCTGTGTGGACCCCACCGTGATGCGTTTCGAACATCTACCCCATCAGTTAGATGCACCATTCCATCATGGGTCTAGGTCTCAAAAATTAAATCAATACGTTACTTATGTGAGCCACACCATATACAGAAGTTGAGAGGGGCCGGGCACCACTAAAACATTCATAATCATTTTTTGGGCCCACTGAGATATGGTTTGCAAATCCAGCCCATCTATTATGTGTGTCCCACTTGGATGAGGGTTCAGACCAAGTTTCAGCAGCATTCAAAACTCAGGGGGGCCCCACCAAGTGCTTTTATATGTTTTTTAGCATGTTTTCACAAGATTTTAGATGGTATGTCTCACCTGAGTTCCGTATACGGCTGATTTTTGGGATATCCCATAATTTAAAGGGGACCCATCAAATGCACGGTGTTGATGGTTGACATGCATCACGATGGGGCCCACACAGCTTGACCTCATGGGAGCTATTCGCTCAGCTCCAGCGCATAATACCTTTTCATATATATATATATATATATATATATATATATATATATATATATATATATAAAAGTAAGATGTATATTGAAATACAAAATACTAATGTAATAATGAAAATATTATCATGTACGAGCCGACCAACTGGACGAGTCCGCTTGGATTGGACTTGGTAGAGAATTTCCTAACTTGAGGTTGGGTTGGGTTAGGTTGGGTTAAGGTTAGAATTAGGATTGAGGTACAGGAACCTTGGGTTGGGCAAGGGTTGAGCACCAACCCGACCCAACCGCACGACTTTCAGCCCTAGTAGGAATTGAAGGCTCGGTTGAGCGATCTGTACCGTTGGTTTGTTCGTCCTAGCCTTGGATTGACCGTTTCAATAATAAACATCCATTATTGCGTTACACGCGCGAACTACTACACTAGGCAAGTTTAGTAGGTGGATGTGGAGCTATGATACATTTCTCTTTTCCCATGTTTGTTTGCCACCAATAAATTGAAAGGTTAGGATTGGCTGGAGAGATTTTTTTTTCTTTTCTTTTTAATAGTTCATCAAGCGTGGGGCCCATCATATCAATGGCTTGGATCACTAAACCACGGCCCCCACTTGTAGTTTCCTGCCCATTATATAATGGCTGGAAAATTGTTTTCATCTATTTAGTTAAGTAGAAAGGGAATTGCAAGCCACTCACCTCCTTTGTACTCACACGTGCCAAAATGACCAGCATGTATAAGATCCGAACCGCTCATCAATCAGGCCCATCTATGCAGTTACAGCAGCTCAAAAACAAGATAGGTTTGCTCATCTGTTAAACCACACTTATAAGTTCAACGAGAACAGTTGGCCAATTGATTTTAAACACTACTAAGACTAGTCAGCCGGATGATCGAAACGGCCAGAAATTAGGGCAAAAGCATTATAAAGCGTTGGATATCCAAGCAACGGTTAGGATTTCATTCACCTGGAAAATTAGCAGAACTTCACATGTGAGAGGCAGGGACCAAAAAGTGCAATGGACAGCATGTAGTGAGAAGGACCAGTCGATTGGACTACACACTAGTGGACCAGAAGATAAAACTGTACAAAAGTACATATAAAATATGTGGTGCATGTGAAACATGTAACGTAGGTTTGGTACCAAAGATGCCGCACGTGAGCGGATTAGGTGTTAGTGTGGTGTTACCCTTACCGTGGGGCCCACCTTGATGACATGTTATATATCCACACCATCCATCCGTTTTTCCAGCCCATTTTAGTACGTGGTCCAAAAAATTAAGCAGATTCAAATCTCAGGTAGACCACACCTCAGGAAACAGTGGTGATTGAATTCCCACCGTTAAAAACTTTCCATGTCCCACCGTAAGCAGATTTATATTTTTTATTTACCATCCAATCCCTTGATAAGGTGAAACGGACCTGGATGAAGGGAAAATAAAAATATCAGCTTGATCCAAAACTTTTGTGGTATACAAAAAGTTTTTAATGGTTAATCATCACTTTTTGCTGGTGTGGTCCACTGGAAAGTTGGATCTACTTAAGTTATAAGATAACTTCCTAAAGTGAGCTGAAAAAATAGATGGGCGGCATGGATATAAAACGAATTCATCAAGACGGGCCCCACAAGATGAGGATAACACCTAATCGGCTCCCTTGCTACACATACACCCTCATTTTCTTCAATTAGGGTTCCTTGCCTTGCTAAGCTTAATAAATAATAATAATAAAAAAAGCTTTGGAACATGTTTAGAACACTTTTTGCTCCAAAACATCCCCACAAATTCATTAAACTGATTTTTATCCGACATGCTCGGCTTTGGTCGGAAGTGCCCGTCCTTGGGCTAACAATGGTTAGGATTATCCTGTATAGTCTTAAATCATCATCATCATTTGTATTATTATTTAACCCTTATTTCAATTAAATAAGTTTTGTTATATAGGATCCTTACTCTTTCTCTGGTGGTAGACTCTCAGGAGTTTCAACACCCGGTCAAAGGGTTCGAGTATCCATAGGTGGTGAAATCCCACTAGTGTCTGTAAGGGTGGGTAAAAAAAGAAGAAGAAGAAGAAGAAGGGTTTGTTATATAAAATTTGTTATGGTATTATTTTGAACAAAGGTCGTACTTATTCTTTTATATAGTTTAATTTAATTAAAAGCAATAAAAAAATTTATTATTGTAGATGTGTAGCATTAATTTTTAAGTCATTATGCAACATGGATGCCTATATTGGCAGAAATGTTTAATGTTTTTAGCTTCAAAACATGCCCGCAAATTTGTTAGATTGATGTTTGGCCGACATGCGTTGGTATGGCTGGGAGTGCCCGTCCTTTAGCTAAGAATGGGTAGGATTCTCTTGTACAAACTCCATCACCATTATCCTTGTCTTCGTTATCTAAATGGTATCTAAATTAGTTGAGATCGGTTGCATCAATTTTATTATGTCATTCCACTCTATCAACAGCATGGCCGATTCTCTTGTATAATTTTGTTTAACAATAATTAAGATAGACCAAAATTTATTTGCAAGTATATATTTTCAGGTCATTATGTGATATTGATGGTTTAGTTCAACAACAACAATAATAATAATAATGACATTTTTAGCTTTAACATGCCCACAAATTAATTAAATGACATTAAACCGACATGCGTTTTTGTGGTTGGGAATGCCCCATCCCTCAAGGATTCTCTTGTATAGTCTCTATTATCATCATTGTTGACCCCAACTAACTTGATTGAGTCTATTGTCTTGATTGCATCACTAGTAGGAAGCTCACGGTAGTATCCTTCATCTGTGGCGACACCTTTAGATAAACAATCTTGATCATCGTACCATAAAACTTACCAAGTTGGGAGCAACGATGGCAATAGAGACTAGCCAAGGAGTTAGTTGTAACGGCCTAAAACCCAACACTCGAGTACGGATCAAATCCTGAATTCGATGGTGTTAACTAAATAATGTACGAATGTTTTGGCACCAACTTTGCAACACCACGATTTTGTCGCTCGAGTATACATATTCTCGCAACGAAAACCCAAGTGTCACATAATGAAATGCTACACGTGGTGTATTTCCCCACGTTTATACATAGCCAGATTACATTCATTCGCCATCAATAATCAGAGTAGAATTTATCAGCGGCACCAAAGATAAGTAAAGATAACTAGAGTTATACACGAGTCAAACCAAGTCGAGCTTGGCATAGCTCGGGTCGGCTCGGCCAGTAGCTAACCCCAGCTTGAATTGGACTTGGCTCGGTCCTCGAGCCAGTCTTGCTAGCTCGACTCAGTTCGTCAGCAGCTCGGGCTAGTTCGAGCCCAATTCGAGCATGTTCGGCATTTTCTCAAACAGGTAGAATGCATATTCAATTTCTCACATAATGTAAAACAGTAACAATATTTTACAGGTATTTCATCAAACACCTAAAGAGCGGCATAAAAAACAAACACCCAGGGGAGCAACATCAAAATCAAACAGCCGACATATCCATTCCTTCCTCGCCAACACTTCGTTGAGTCATTTTATCAAACACTCGGCAAGCAACATTCATATCAAAATAACCGAGTCACCGAGTTGATTCGATCCAAGTCGGTTCGAGTTGAGGTTCAATCTGAGTTGAGTCGAGTCGAGCTCAAACTCGGCTCGAAATTTTTTTGAGCTCCAAAAACTAGCTCAACTCAACCCGAATCCAATTTCGACCCGAGGCGAGCTGAGCTTTTCTGAGTCGAATCGAGCTAATTCGACTCGTGTACATCTCCAAAGAAAACTATACTAGGGAATGTCGGGACAAAAATCAACAATATATATTCTAAAAGTGGTATCCACCCAGATGGTTATACAAACCGCAATATAGAGAAATGTACAAGATGTAAAAATAATGAAAGGGAATAACTAGAAATATATTGGTTGAAATCGTATAAATCAACCACGCTAGTGAAAGGGATCCTCAACTCATATCTCTCCCATGAGGCCATATGCCATGATCTATACCTGCATCAACTGGTTATTGTTCGATAGTGTCAGAAGCTATCATAGTGAAGAAATCCTCCAAGATTATACACACAACACATTAGCCAAGTAAAGTTCTTAGATAGAGTAAATTTTCTAGTCATATAACCATACATGTTGTCAAATGTAGTTGCAGATGAAAAACCACAAACATTCATACAAATCACAAATGTCAATCTTGTTTAGAGGCATGGTTACGTGAAATGCACTCAGATATGAGAATACATATCTAACTAGTAAAAAAAGACAGTCGCATGGTGATTCAAAAATCATTTGATGTACCATGGCATCATGATCCGAAGATCACAAGGTGACATACCACGGTGACATAATTCAAAAATCACAAATGATGTACAATGGTATCACCCTAAGAAGTTTATAAAAATAATCTAAAAAACAATAAGTGATGTACAATAGATAAACTGTGGCTAGGAACTAGCGAAAGTAAACACTATACGTACATAAACAGTATTTAGCCCACAATTAACAGTGGGTAGCTGCCAGCGAAAGTATACTGAGTACGAGCTCACAACAGCTAGTACACTCAAAAGGGTCGTTCAAACGGTGGACTAGGAGCCAACGAAAATAAATAATTAGCATGCTACTACAACATCTAGCCACCTGATAACGCCCGCGTGCTATATATGCATGGTTAATCCAACTTTTATTAGTCCGATTCACAAACAACATATTCAAATGAAACATTTATAATTAGTGGCCAACCTTGATTAATAACTAGACCTTATCATCACAATTTTATATATAATCTTAAGAAAGAGAGTTCCTCCCAACAAATGCCAACAAGACACTAAGTCCATTTAAGGACACAACAAAGGGGTTCCACCCAACAAAAACCCATTAGAGCGCAATAATTCACAAGAGGTGGTAAGTCTACAATCACATTTCATTTAATCCAAACACAAGGTGGCCAGTAGTTTAAAGTACAATCTCATATATGTGTCCAACCATACAAATCACATTTTCCACAAATGGGGTAATCCAAACCTCCGAACTCCATCCACGATCTTACATGGTCCCACAACGAGATTACGATTGCCACATTTCATGAATCTAAGCCTTTTAACATGCAACACATGTGAATCACACCAAAGCATATTATAATTTAGATTTGTGCAAATCATACAAGGTAAGCGATATATTCAAGTGAATTTGAGCATTCTAAGGTGTGCTCGTATGTGAATCAATCTGTACAAGAAACTAAACATGTTATATGTGTATATACAGGGTTCGAGAGTTAAGGATTCTAGTAATCATCCTAAAATCAACACATGTGAAATAAATTACAAGAGTTATCGCATGATTCATATGTTAATTAGCATGATTATTAAATATTGAGACTATTGAAAGATCAAAATATCGTAGGAAAGCTTGAAGGGTAGATATTTACTTTAAAATCGAAATTCCTCACTCAAATGCGGCATAGGTGTAAGAAATTTAGAGAAAATCTCCAAACCCTAAGTTAGAGTGCAATTCTACTCTTAGGAAGTTAGATTTGATCATAATTAAATATTTAACAATGTATTAGTGGCTTACCTACCTTATTAGAATGATTACCAACTTGATTTGGCGAAAGGAGGCCTAGCTCGGTGCGAAACCGAAGCCTATCGGGAGCCACCCTCCAATACAGCTCTCGTAAGGAAATGGACTTCCCCTAATCGATGATCGGGAACTCAAAACCTAGCATGCACAAACCCTAAAGTTAAAACTATTTAGAGGAATATAGAAGATTGAAACCCTAACTAGCTTCAAATAGCTAGGAGATTGGGGAAAGATACATAGACAAGGTTAGGAAACCTCTTACTGCTGAGGGTCAAATATTGCATATTATCCCCTATTTATATATTGGTTTTATGAACATGATAATGCTTAATGTTCTATTTTACTCATGTTTGTGTTGCAAGGTGAATTTAAGAGCTTGGATTAAAAAGGGTGCTAAAAGCATGGATTTGATACTCAAGAATCACCAAGGCAATGGATGGATCTTAGGAGACCAAGATTGAAGAATTTACTTGCCAAAGATCCAAGAAAACTAAGTGAGAAATGAAGAGAATCAAAGATTTAAAGTGAATAAAAAGAATCCTGAAATTGTCCTAAAAAAGCATATTCTAAAACTCTGAGTCATTTTGTAAAATTGCATAGAGTGAAGTCTATTTTAGCAAACTACGTAAATTTGAGGCAGTTTATAGAGTTTTCCAACTAGGTGTGAAAGTTGGAGCTCCACAACTATAAATAGGACTCCCTAGGATGTTCCTAGGCATCTTCTAGGGTTTAAAGAGTGGAGCAAAAGGGTGGAGAAGCCGTCATTAAGAGTTTTTTTTTTCTTTCTTAGTTGTTTTCATGCTTTCTTCTAGAGTTTTAGATCCAATCATGTTTATGGTTGGCTAAACCTCTTAACTAGGGCTAAGAGGTGAAGCTTGTAGCATGATGGGATGTTTTTATTACTTTGATTCATGTTTATGTTTAACTCTATGGATTCTAATTTGATATTTAAGGAATACTTTCAGTTTTTAATGGTTTATTGTGACTCGAATTACAGTAGTTCTGCAATAGATTTGAGTATCTTTTTTTCCTAATTTAATATTGTGAAATTAGTAAGTCCTATTGTTTACCATCATCCCTTAGGCATGGTAAGGTGATGAAATCCTTCATAATTTTCACAATTCTCCTGCTTCGAGATTATGATATTGGTAAATCTTGTTGTTTGCCATTGTCTCTTGGGTATGGTTTGATGATGGAATCCCTGCCAATTATTATAGTTTTCCTTCATTGAGAATTAGGTCAATGATAGTTCAGATTTGGTTTTATTAATATATTTTTCAATTGGATAGGATAGAACTCCAATTCTAATTGTGTTACTTGAATCAAGCAAGAGGGCTCCCTGATCACTACAAGTAGATCCTTGGCACCCTAGTTCCCACCTTTAAATTCTTAGTTTTAATTACTTTATTCACAATTACTCTCTCAAATACTTCAGAATTAGTTTCACATCTTCTTCTAGTTAATTTCAGAAATTTACAAGTTTCCGTCCATGTGGATTCGACCTCGGTCTTATCGAGATTATTACTACATCGTGATCGTACACTTGGGGTTGTGAACACTTACCTAGTAGGACGAGGATTTCACCAGGCTAGGGTCAATTGCTTTCCATCGAGGAGGTCTCTGAGTAGCGCTCGCACGGCCTGAATATGGAGATGAATAACCTAAATCGGCGAATCTCCTTCCCCCTCTCTTTCTCTCTCAAAGTCCCTAGGTTTTGGTGGGATGGCATAAATGGGATGAATGGGGTCAAGATTTTTTTTCCCCCAAATTGTAACTTATGCAGCCCATTGGTTTGACCAATAACAATCGATGGTTTATTGGCCGGACCAATAGAGTATGGTTTCCCCACTTGCTTGGGTCCTTTTCACTACTTTAGGGTCTCAGGTGTGTCCGGATCAAAGAAATTCATTACAGATAGGGAGAATTAGTCGATTGAAGTGTAAACTAAATATCGACCCTAACTTTTGATCTGAGATAAGTTAAGGGACGCACAACCTAAGAATTTTAACTAGAACATGCCATCTAGGGCCAACCGATCCGCGTAAGCGAGTCACGTGGCTCCGTTTCATGAGAAAATGACTAATTCTTCTTCAAATTTGCAGTTTTACGAAATGCTTATTATTTTTAGTAAGTTATAGGTTGGACAAATCTTTTTTCATCTTTGGGCTTTAGTATGTGATGTTTTCTTAGGATTTGATTCTTATCATGTTAGGAATTCTCAAAATAAGACTTAGTATTTTTAGTAAATTTATTATTTTAGGTTAGTTTGGGTTTTCATAATCAAAGTTTCACCTACAATCTTTAAGTTTCAAGTTTCAAACATGTGTGTGCATGTGCGACTGCTTGATTGTTCAAAAAAATTCTAGGTAACACTCGAGGACTTCCAGTACTTAAGTATTGGAGGGTCAGAGTGTTACATTGGCCCAGTTTCTTAAGCCCTTGACTAAGTCAACCTAGTAAGGAAAAGAATTAAAAGTTGAAATATTTTGATTTAAGAATTATTTAAATTTTTTAAGTAAATAGAACTTTCATGGTCCATGAGTCTTCGAAGCATATACACTAGGCATAAAAATATTTTTTATGCAGATTGTTGGTTACAGTTTTATCAAATATACTAGTAATTTGAATTTTTATTGCATAGTATTCTGTGGTAGAAGTAGAGTATTAGTTGGTGGTTGTTATTTATTTGAATCGGAGTATGATTCAACCATATATGGGTAAGTCCTTTAATCTTATACATATACTATTCATTATATGTATGCCCAAGACAGAGGAACCTATTTCATATCTAATCAACCCAAAGGTCTCCTACAACCCACATACTAGTGAATGGGGCAAAATAAATAAATAAATAAATGAAAATAAGACCATTGAAAATCATACTTTTGTTAATCCCTATTAGTTAATTAGAGACAACCACATGGCTCCCTGGATAGCAAAGTGATCAAAATACATTGGATTTAAGATGGGGCCGCCAGTGGAAATTCGATTTTCCAACTATGCATGCCAAACCTAAGTACCGATAATTTTGGCAAAAGGGGGAGGAGATGGAGAAAAAAGAGACGAAGATGGCTAGTGAGTGGTTTTGAGGACATCTAAAGGCATTTCCAAGTATTCCTTGGCCCAAAATGGGAGAGAGAGAGAGAGAGAGAGAGAGAGAGAGAGAAGAAGAAGAAGAAGAAGAAGAAGAAGAAGAAGAAAAAATAGTCAAAATCTATCATCATAATGGTTTAAATAAGATGAAATATGATATGATAAGAGACATCCACTCATCTCTTTCTTGAAGAGTGTTGGGTTTCTCATTTTTCCTCTCACATCTTAGACATGCAATGCATTTTCATTAACTAATGATCATATACCTACTATTGATTCTCCTTTTATTTTTATCATTAAAATAAGAGTACCTCATAAGCCATAACCAATATTGAGCAACCTGTCTCCATGGTCATGGACTTAGTGAGTTGACTTTTTTTCTTTACTTCATGCTTTTAGGATTAGGTAACCTACAAAGAAAATTCCTTAATCCCATAAACTATATATCATACTTATGTACGGGCGAAGAAGGGTGTCTAACCCTTCATTCTCTATCACCAACGCCCTTACCTAATGTAACGCCTTGAAATTCGAGGGTCGAGTAGCAACTCAACTCTCGAGTTCCAAAACATCACTTATACAATATAGAGGATGATGATTGAATGTTGGCTGTGTTAGTGCAATAAACATGAGTGAGGTTATACGAAAACAGTAATTCGTACTCTAGATCCATGTATAAACGCAAGCGGAAGACTGAAAGATGTATATGGATGTGTATAAAACAAAACAATCTCGATCTCAAGAGTATGAATACCAACTGAGTCACCATATACATGTATTTGTTCCTGAATCAAAATGTCCAAAATGGTACAACTATAACCATAAACCCTGTAGCCCCGTAAATCTGGATAGCCTACGCGAAGCCTCCAGCGAACTGCATGAAGGAAAACTCATCTTGATCATCGTAATAATCAGGCTCAGCATCCTGTGAATCGTCGGTACTTGCGTCTAAGACAGAGTCTGGTGGGTGTCCAGAACACCGTCCCGTAATGTGGGAGTGAGTAGCTAACTCAGTGGAACAATAAAGCATAAGTTAACATGTTATCAAATCAGTCAAGCAGTAATGATAAAGCAGTACAATCAACAATCTTAAGTACTCTTGTTAATGCAAGTATGAAATGCAATCGTGATACGACACCATCATACGTCCGCGGCATGCATTCATCCCTCAGTGCTCCACATCTTCCAGGCACATGCAATGTGATGATGAGCATGATTACCAAGTTATTATTAGTCCATTTCAAACAGCAGTGTTGGAAAACTAAGGTACCTCCCTTATATCATTCCCAAACAATGATCCCTTCTAGGGTCGTCAATCCTAGATAATCTCATACGATAGTGCAGTTCTAGGTCGCTGCAAGGGCTGCCAGGGCTGTTACACGGAATCGTTGCACCACTCCCCCATCACCTTATCAATACAGGCCTAGTTTGTACTCTTTTACTACGGGAAGGCTCGTCGCCTCACCGCAGATTTAGAGAATGCTCGAGGTCACTACACCAGGAACAGTTAGGGCTGCCAGGGCTGTTACACGGAATTGTTACACCGCTCCCCCATCACCTTATCAGTGTAGGCCGATAGCTCAAATACAGTGTCCCATACTACCGTATTCGGCTCATGAGTCTGGGTTGCTCACTGGTCACTACGGGGAGGCTGGTGGCCCCAGCATAGGTCGACAGCTTGACCACGGTGTCCCATACCACCATGCCCAGCTCATGAGTCTTAGCGGATCGAGGTACCAAGGTTAACGGGATTACACTGGTAAGTTTGGTATCTTAGGTTCAAGCAGTAGCGTCCATATATGGTGAACATACATCGGGTCAATCGGGTTACTTGACGAGCTCGACTTGCACAAGTGCACATCGAGTGGATTGACATAAAGTGCATAAGCACTCCGTGTGGCCTAACCACTGTCGACAACTCTAGTACGGCTCGGGTTCGTCAAACACGCCCTACGTGGCGAATAAATCTCAGCCAAGAATTCAAAGCCTGTTACCGATTGCCTGAACTATACAATAGCTCCAATCACATTCAATTACAACAAAATATCCTAGAAGACAGTTTAAGCAGTAATGAATCAAGATTTCAAATCATACAAATCATACAATCAAAGGTCCGATATTATCCGCTTTAGGGCTGCCAGGGCTGTTGTGCGGAATCGTTACACCACTCCCCCATCACCCTTCACGGCTTTATTTTTTTTTACATTTTATGGAATATAACTTAAACATGGATTGATACATATGCATCACATAGATAAACAAACACTATAATATACGGTACATGGAGAAAAGCATACACATAGTTAAAGGAGTTGAGAAACATATCTCAACACCCTTATACATTACAATTTTCTAACTACCTACTCATTCAGACATTTCAACAAATATTTTAGATTACATACATCAACATACCTGACGTATGTTGATCACATAGGTATTAGGCCAAATCCTTTCACTAGGGAGTTGCCCCATTTATAACACGCGTGCATCCACGACAGATAGTCATGGCAAGCATGAATCCAAGTTCCATATTCATTCATTCATTTCCACAAATGCTTGGGCTACACGCTTTAACAGATATAACGTATATTGGTCGGGGCGTGATTTAGGGCAAATCCCTTCGTCAAAGGGGTATCGCCTATACAATAATCATATATCCATGACAATTAGTCATGGCGAGCATGAATGCAAATTCTATACTCATTCGGTCATTTTCACAAACACTTGGGCTAACAATATAACATACGCAACGTATGTTGATATAACATATATTAGGCTAATCCGTTCACCCAGAAGTTGATACACATGCATCTAGCATACATGGACAGCAATTAATCATGGCAAGCATAAATCCGTATTTTATACGTATATGGTATTTTCTACAAATACGAGGAATACAGTATATTCAACATAATTAACGTATATCTGAAAAATGAAACAGACAACACTTTGTACATGTGCAATAGCATCCACATCAGTAATATATCATTATCTGACATTAAAAGCCTTGAAAACCATAACCTATACGTTTAAAGTCCGCACCTTATGCCGTAGAAGCGTAACGAACGCGATAAAATTGCTAAGTCTTCGTCTACGGTGATTTAGCAACCTACAACATGACTCAGATTAGTTATTTCACGACTCACACTACCTGGAGCTCTAAAACAGGTTAGGGTTAGGTTTTCTTACTTAAGAACGAAGTCGAAATTGCCGAAAAAATGATTAGATAGCGATGGTTAAGCACGTAGATCGGCAGGGTAGAATAACAGGAAGATTCTCCCACTTCTCTCACACTTTCTCTCTCTTTTCTCTCTTCTCTCTCCTAGGGTTTCTCTTAAATTCGTATGGGCTGAATGAGAGAGGATTTAAGGTCCTTGTATAGGCTCAAAACACTCCAAATTAGACTCAGGGCCAAGGTATACTTAGGTTATAGCCAAAGTAGGTTTGTTCCGTCTCAACGGAGCACTTCTGGAGCCTCCCCTTGAGCCAAAGGTCGGACTTAAGCTGACTGACTATAGATCTAGGTCGAGTTAAGTTTTCGTTCCAATCGGGTTCCCTCATACGTGGCGGACCAGTTTCAGTTCAACGGTCACCGAGACTCGATCAGGGTTACAAGTACACTGACTTGTGTATGAAATTTTTCCTGATCCGATGGTATATTTGGGTCAGATTCTAACGGTCTGATTGCTTATATCAGGCCCGCAAGTGACAAGTCTCAGATTACTTAAATTAGGTTACATTTCTAAAGAAATCTTCGTTTTCTCACATTCCTCGCTCCAGGCTCAAGCGAATAGCCGTGAGACATTATCTGGATTTGATCTCTGAGATGGTTGTCAAGCCCAGCAAGGCGGTCCTAATTCTATAACCTCGTATTATTCGAACTTTAGATGTGCGGTCCAGATCTGATACGGAGTTTCAATGTGCTCCCGAGAGCAACTGGGTAATGAGATTGATCCTAGATTTTAGGGTGACCTAGCGTCGCTGATTCTACAAGTTTTGGATCTTGCAGATCGTATTTAAAGTGGATCAAGCGGATTTCGTAGCTAATCTAGTGTAGCACTTAGTTACTTTGTCTAATTTCTAAAGGATTTGGTTATGAGTGATTTCTGCCTGAGGTGGTACTCGGGCCTTTGTACGGATTTCTAAAGTATTGTTCTTTATCACCTAAACTTTAGGATTCATGCCTAATATGACAATACTTAGAGAATTTTGAAGGATAAGGTAGTGAAAGGTGAAATGAGAGATTTTGAAGAAAATGGTTTGAAAATGGATTTGAGACTTTTGAATTGAGTGTTTGAGAAGTTAATCAGGTGTTAGGATCGACCCATCGCCTAAGGACGTCTAACTCTAGGTTGGAAAAAATTCGGGGTGTTACACCTAAAATCTCTGACCGCAGACCAGCAATACGAGTCATTCAAGTTGGGAAATCTTCAATTCCCCAACTCGTAAAAATTCTATGTTGTCCAGCTGACGATAGATTCCAAACTTCATTGGTTATTGGTAACTCCAAGTCAAGTCAACACTACTCCCAATCAAATAAACAAAAACCCCAAGAGAGACCATCGGACGTGAACATTCACACTATGATATTATAAATATGAATAAAATGAACCTCAAAGATATAATTAAAAAAATCTAATATTTTATTATATTATATTAGTATCTCTGATTAAATTGTATCACATGTATGAAGATTAATATTTCTAATTAGATAATATTAGTTAACATGTATTGTTGGAGACTTTCATATGCATGTAAATAAATTCATGTTCTCTTTTATATTTGCATATATAAAATTTTCCTCACCTTTTCATGTCCATTATCATCTTGATAGATACAAGTTGAATAAGAAAAACATGAGTCGTTTAATATTGATCACAAGGGTTCATCTCTAAAAGTTCTCTCCCATCCTTTGTCACCAAACATTGTTCCACATGTATATTTTAGAGATCTCGTTTTGAGAAGTGATTACTTTCAATGATTCATCGAGTGCTACCTAAGAATTGGGTTGAAAGGGCCTACAAGTAGTACCAAATAGTTTTTATCTGATTGGATAAAGGAAACACCATGTCTTGAAGTGTTCAAGTTTTGGAGTTTGAGAAATTTTAATTTTGGAATCCTTTATTAAAGATGTGAAAATAAAGATGGATGCTCAAAGGTCGATTTTTAAAAATGAAGAAACATAAAGATATGCTTAAGGTTCATTTGGCATTGCTTTTAAGAAGTACAAAATTAATCCTTAATTATTGAAAATTGATTCTTAATAAACATGTTGGGTAAACACTATTGATTTGATATCTTAAATCTAATCATATTCTGTGCAAATTTTTTCACAAAACTGTGAAATTGTGGGATTTGTTTCCGATTTCGTTTAGGATTTTTTCCAAGGCTATATATATATATATATATATATATATATATATATATATATATATATATATATATATATATATATATATATGGGAAAAGGTATAATGAGCTCGAGCTGATTTTAACGCCCCATGAGGTCGAGCGTGTGGGCCCCACCGTGATGCGTTTCAAACATCTACCCCATCAGTCAGATGCACCATTCCATCGTGGGCCTAGGTCTCAAAAATTAAGTCAATCCATGACTTGTGTGGGCCACACCACACACAGAAGTTGAGAGGGGCCGTGCACCATTAAAACATTCATAACCATTTTTTTGGGCCCACCGAGATGTGGTTTGAAAATCCAGCCCATCCATTATGTGTGTCCCACTTGAATGAGGGTTCAGACCAAGTTTCAGGTGCATGAAAAACTCAGGTGGGCCCCACCAAGTGCTTTTATAGGTTTTAACGGTGTCTTCACATAAGTTTAGATGGTATGGCCCACCTGAGTTCCGTATACGGCTGATTTTTAAGACATCCCATAATTTAAAGGGGACCCATCAAATGCACGGTGTTGATGGTCGAAACACATCACGGTGGGGCCCACACAGCTCGACCTCACGGGAGCTTATCGTCAGCTCGAGCGCATTGTACCTTTTCCCTATATGTGTGTGTGTGTGTGTGTGTGTGTGTGTGTAAACAGGATTGGGATGCATTCAAAGGGTTTTTAAATAGTTCTAGGGTTTCAAAGGGGTGTAACAAGGGTGAGATTCGAGGTTATTCAAATTGGATAAGCTTTTTTTTTTGTAATTTTTGCTTTTATAGTGAATTTTTGTCGCTTTGTGCCATGGTTTTTTTTCTGAAAGAATTTTTCACGTTAAATCGTTGTGTTCTCCTTCCTTTTTGCTTAGTGCTTTTGGATTGCTATCCTAGATTCATCTTTATGTGATTCCGCCATTTCTCCAATAAACACACCTAAGGAAAAAATAAAAATAAAAATTTAAGATGATCCAACCACTATATAGTCAATAGGTGAATTATGAGGCTTTTGGATGATTATCCATTGTTTTCTTAGGTGGAGCTTATCCTATTGGGTATGCTATCAAATTCATACATTGTATAATACAATAGGATATCTCAAAAACTTATACAATCATTATGTGGGTCACACCATCTAATAATAGCTAATATGATGATTGAATTAGTCAAATTTTTAAGTCATCTAATTTTCATGTTAAACTGATTCTCCAAGATAGGTTGATGCCATACACACACACCTGGGTGGTCCCTATGTGGGCCTTGGGGAAGAGACCTCTCCTTGAAAAGATCATTTTGTACGGTGGCTTCTTTTATAGTTAGGTAGCCCATGACAGTTCATGCATAGACTGTGGACTGTGGAACCCACAATTGTCATTGATACTCTAAAAATCAGACGGTGGAACCCACAATTGCTAAGTGATACTCCAAAAAATAGATTGGTTGAGCAGTCCTATCCTCCAATTTGTGGACACTTGTTTGTTGAAATAGGCTCATTACATGTTTTTATTTTTAATCGTCCATTTCCCACCGACTCATTCCATTTAAGTTCCCATAATGCTATAATGCTACACCCTGATCCATAACTCAACTGGTATACGGAGTGGCGATACCTCGTTTCAATACTTTACCTTTATTTGTTTTTTTTTTTTTTTTAAATCCCTATTTTTTATCCCTACCTTTGAATTATTTTAACAGATTGTTGCAAAGTGTACATTTAATATTAATTATGAGTCTACATATGAAGAAAGAAGCAGACTATTGTTCAAGATTACAAATAGTTAAAGGTTACAAAAGATTGAAGAAAATAAAGTGGATGCTAATTTATAAAAGTATCATTTAAAGAAAGGTGTTGAAAATTACTAAGTAAATAGATCTTTTTTATAAAACAGGAAATGAAGGATAAATATGAATTGAATATTGGATAATTGCTTGTATTTTATTGAGTGTAAAGTCCAGAATCTGCACATTAGGAATTGCTAAAAATATGATATGATACAATAAATATGAAATCTAATGTAATTGATTTAATTAGAATATGGCAAACCAAATCCTAATAAAATCTTTTATATATATACACACAAACACGCACAAAATTAAATATTTTTCTAACATACAAAATGAGAAAAGTCCATAAGTGATTGAGTCTTTGATGCCTAGTCTTCTATATACATAAGAGTAGCGTTTCAGTCAGTGGTTGCTATTTTGAGTTCGCGTAGAAAGATACATTAATTTATTTATGAAACAAGTTGAGCAAACTTTTGAGAAGCCAATTCAATGTTTTCAAAGTTTATCTCGCGAGTTTTTACTTCTCATCTCCTTTATTTCTTTCCATCGTTCTACATGTATATGTGGAAGCCTTTCATCTTAATAGTTCATCACATGGTATTAGAGCAGTTCAATAAACTTATAGAAATTTTATTTGGACTAACATTCTTGACATTGAGTCCTATCATAAAAACCATAAAGGGTCTAGATCATTGGAAGAAGACACGAGTCTAAGCATCTAACCATCTAACTGATGTCTTCGTAAACCATAATTATTATAAAGTTGATGAAAACTGCTAACAAGTGTCTTTAAACCATTCATTTATCTTTATTTCTAACATTGAATAGCCTTATGCCAAAGGATTAGCCTTATACTATCTAAAGACTAGGGCCCTTCCCCAACAGGGCCGTATGTGTGTGTTGGGAACAGGGATCTTTTAGCTGGTGGGGCCTACCTTTTCATTGATACAGACGGCTCATCTGATGGCAATGCCCCAAAAGTATCCTCGATTGGGTGGTCCACACTCGGTAGGTGAAAAATTAACCGTCAGTATAGGTAATATTTTATAATGGAAAAATTCGAGGAGGTCGTCCAATCCATCCGGATAAGATAAAGGTGGGGCCCACCTGTGTGATCACATGCTGAAAAAGACACGCCTCTGTGGTGTGGCATGGATTTTTTTTTTTTTTTTTTCCCTTACTTATAGTATACAGGGGCGGCGTGAGTAATAGATTATACAGGCCATGTGCTTTATGGGCTCTCCCTCTCTCTGCCACCCATATCCTCTGCACACTCGGAGCTCGATGGGGCCCACCGTGTTTTATATGTTAAATCCACTCCGTTCATAAGGTTCCCTCCTCATTTTGATAGTCTAGAACGAAAAAGTCAGCGCACCCACAACACATGGTCGCCACTCCACTGGGAAAAATGGGAATGGGATACCAAACATAGGTTTGTCTGTGAGCTTCACTACGTTATTTACATTCCATCCAATCCGTTCATCAGGTGAACCTCACTAGGATGAACATAGCAACAAAAATTTTAGCCTGATAGGAAACTTAGGTGGGCCACAACACGTAAACTTGGATGTCTAAGCGTGATTTTTTTTTTTTTTTTTTTTTCTTTTCAGATCAGGCTAATTTTCAGGATTTATGGTTAAGATAAGAAGGTCCACCTGATGTATTGATGTAGAGCGGGTCACGGACAGTTTCATGGCCAAGATGGATCAGAAACGACCCGGTCGATGACGGAAGTGATCTGGACCGTTGGACCTTAGATCGGGCGTATCTCACAATCCGGAATGAGTTATCTGACGTAAAATATATGATTTTGGGATAGAACGAGCTACTTTAGCCAACCAACCCTGCTATGCTGGGTTGTGACGCTCTGAATTGCGAAAAAACCCTGGATCGACGGCCGTTTCCTATTTTAATTTCGTTTTACTATAAATAGTAAGTTTTAGTTTGATTATAACTCTTCATCCGTCGGGCTTTAGGAGTTGTGTCCAACGTGAAAAGAGCTTAGAATAATTAGGAGACTGGTTTGGTGAAGCCAAATAGGACACGTACTATTTTTGGCTGAAAACCTTGCGCACTAGTAGACATCACGACCGTCTATAAATAATAAGTTTACTATTTATAGTAAGTCGCGATTTCTAGGAGTTTTAGTTATAGTTTGATTTTGATTTCTTTCTCATTGCTTGATACCCCTATTTAAAGGGTTGTGAACTTGTTTTTATGAATTCATTAATCAATTTCGAATTTATTCTTATTTTTTGATTTCTTTCCTCGTGGATTCGAAAAGTCTTTGTGAGGAGTACAGAGAAGTTCCGTAGGTTCGGAATAGTTATCCTCTTGAGGAAGATGGTGGTCGACCTCACGTCCTCCCCTGTGTCATGTACGGAGAGGATGTCACGCTCACAACACTGTGGGCCTTCAACAGTAGAGGACTGTAGTCTCCCTATCTCTACCAGAGAAATAATATATAAATAAAACAAAATGAAATTTGCCTTGGGGTGGAGAATGAAGAAAGAGGTGAAACAAAAAAGCCATCTTATCACGAAAAGGCTAAAGAAGAATGGCCCACCACCGAAAAATGCCTTTGTTTTCTCAGAACCGAAAGTGGGACCCATCGAGTAATTAAACGGCTCATGAGCAGTACTGAAGTGGGTGGCTAACCAACGACAAACTAGTGGAATTTATGGGTGAGGAGGTCCACCTCAGTTGCACGACACAAGCTTTATAAACTAAAAGATTTTGAAGAGAAATCTCAACCGTAGAAACCAATGCCTCCCCCACCTATCACTCTATCAGCTACTTCTACATTTTTCTCCTTTAAATATATGACCGTCGCAACCACAATCACAAGTGTCATAACCGTTACATCTACGTGGAATCATATGATACACGTCTTTGCTTTGTACAACAACTGTTGATAAGTGAGCCACAGTTCGGTGATCTAGACCGTTGATCTATTGCATCCCACCGTGGATCATTACACTGGAAGGTCTCAGGACCCGATCGTCCAGTGTTGGCAGGAAGTTCCTGTGCTGGGATGCTAGGTGGGGCCCACCATGATGTTTTTGAGATATCCACACCGTCCATCCGCTTTGAGAGATCATGTTAGTACAGGTAACAAAAAATGAGGTGGATACAACACTCCAGTGGGCCGCACGAGAGGAAACAGTGGGGATTCAGTACGCATCGTTGAAACATTTTTATGGTCACAAAAGTTTCGTACGAGACTATTTTTTTTTTTTTTTTCTTGTTTTCACTTAATCCCAGTGGGAATGACCTTATAAACGGTTTGGATGGAATATAAACATCAAAGCTGAGCCCAGGAAGGTTTCAACAGTAGAAAACTCTTTCCCCAGTTTTCCCTGTCATATGGCCCACTTGGGTTTTGTATCCCCCTCATTTTAGGCCACATGTCGTAAATTGATCTCTCAAAGTGGATGGACGGGGTGGATTTATCACAAACATCACGGTGGGCCCCACCTATCATCCCAGCGCAGGAAATCAGCGTCCGTGCATTGTGTGATTGGACGGACCAATGGTCCGGATCTTATTTCTTAAACAGGTTGGCTTGACTCAAAACTCAACTGAGTCAACTCAACTCAGTGAACTGGGGACCTGAAGTAATGACTTGTGGGTGGTCCATGTTCTATTAATGGCCGAATATTCGTAGCCCACAGTAACGACTCACCCCAAGAGATCATACAATGCCTGTACGCCCTCCAGAAAGAGCATGAATAGTTTGTTCAATCAAGGTCAAAAACCTTCTACTCCACTATTTAACGGATACGATTCCTCCAATCTGGAGGATTTTTGTGTGTGGTCCATCTACACACCCACTTGGTATATTAATCTACCCTATAGATTGAAGACTGGATCCAAGATCATGATCTGCAGTTGGTTGGTGAATCACATCATCATCAAAGCATTATCCAAATTAACGTGAATCTTGTTTTGCCATTACATTCCATCATACACCATATTCTACATTAAATTGAAATATTCTCAATCAATAGCTTGTAATATTATATATTATTATTATTATTATTATTATTACGAGTAATGCTCACATAGAATTAGTTGGACAATTCAAATTAGTCCAACTATATGTGCATTAAATAATACAAATTCATCCTTCAATTCAATGCAATGCGGCAAGTGAGAATGTGTGACTCAAGTCTTATATAAGCATTATGGAAATTGTGTGTTAAAGATTCAGTCCATTCATCAAATAGAGTCCACTAATTAAATTTTATCTACTTCAAATTAGTAAATGTTTCTTATAAATGTAGTCATAAATGTAAGTTAAAGATGGACAGTTGGAATGAATTTCTAACGGCCTGAATTGTTTTAGAAGAATATCATATTATTGATCTTTTAAAAAAAATAAAAATGTCTTCACTTGCTTTCAAGGAATCGTACATAATTAGCCGATCAATTTTTTTACACATGCAGCGTCCGAATACATCACATGTACAAAGTTTTAGTCATCCCATTTTATTTGGAAATAATCATCTTCCTAATGCAATTAGAGGTGTACACGAATTGAGCTAGCTTGGTTAGCTCGCTCGACTCGACTCGAAAAAGCTCGATTCGACTCAGTTCGAAGCTTAGTTCAAGCCAGTCGAGCTGATTTTTTGAGCTCGAAAATGAGTTCAAACTGGCCCTAGCTCGACTCGACTCGGATCGAACCCAGCTCGAATCGAACTCGGATCGAACTAGTTTGGTGACTGGGTTACTTTGCTATTGATGTTGCTCCCTAGGTGTTTGATGAAATGACTCAAAGAAGTATGGCCAGTGGCAAGGAAGGTATGTATATGAAACCAACATCCTTTTTTTCTTGATTTTTATGTTGCTTAGAAGGTGTTTGATAAAATACTTGTAAAACCATTGTTGTTGTCTCAAATATAGTGAGATTTTGAAGGTGTAATCAAGGTGTTTGTGAAAATGCTATAATAGCGAACTTGGCTCGAACTGGCCCGAGCTACTGACCGAATCAAGCCAAGCTAGCCAGTCAGGCTCAAGGGCCGAGCCGAGCTGAGGTCAACTAGTGGCCGAGCTGAGTCGAGCTGAGGCCAGCTCGACTCGGTTCGACTCGATGTACACCCCTAAATGCAATGGCAAACTTGGCTCGAACTCGGCTCGAACTGGCTCGAGCTATTGACCGAATCGAGCCAAGCTAGCCAGTCAGGCTCGAGGACTGAGCCGAGCTGAGGTCAACTAGTGGCCGAGCTGAGTTGAGCTGAGGCTAGCTCGACTCGTTTGACTCGATGTACACGCCTAAATGCAATGTTATATCTCCCGGCTGCAAAAATGGTAACCAATAGACTCCTGTTCAACCTAGAGAGGGCTTTGTGTGGCCTACCATAATGTATGAGTTTTATCCACATTGACCATCTATTTTGCAAAATCATTTTAGAACATGAACCTAAAAATGAGGCAAATCCAAGGCTTAAGTAGATCACACAATGGGGATTAAACGCCCACCATAAAAAATTTCTTGAGAGCGGGAAGTTTTGGTTAAGTTGATATTTGTGTTTTCCCTCCATCGAGGTCCGTGTGACCCCTATGAACAGGTAAGATGGAAAATAAACATCATGGTCAGGAAGATTTCAACGGTGGGGTCATTGTCACAGCTGCTTTTTGTAGCGTGGTCAATTGTGTTTTGGACTCGTTCACTAAAATATTTCGAGAAAATATCCTAATGTGCTCCTCCCTTCTCACCTGTTCTCTTGACAACTTTTTGAGAAATCATCTCACCTTGTATGAGTTTAAAATTTGAAATTTGCATGTGATGCAGCACCCCATAAAACCCCGATGACCTAACTTTTACACTGATCCAAAACTTTAGTGGGTCATGGCAAAAGAAAATAGTTTTCTCCCTTTATTTACATCTCTATTTGCTATGGCTCACCAGAATTTTGTATTAGAGTGAAAAATGGTCTATAAGAGTTTCATGGGGTGCCGCATCACATGGACCGCTCAGATTTTGGGCCTGCTCACGTGTGTGAGCATGATTCTCTCCATATTTATATATATGGATAAACTCAACCATATGGTATGGTTGACCCACAAATGGATGGTAGAAAAGAATACAAGTAAAGGTGGGCATGGAATGGAGAGAGGTCCACCAATTCGATGAGTAGGGATGGCCAGTTAGTGCAGCTTTTAGATCGTGGCTAATCCATTTGGGGTACACCAGATGAATGGCCTAGATATGTCTGTATTCTACACACTAGGCAATGCACACAGGAAAATCTACCGGCTTTGATTATGTTGCTATGATTTAAAAATCAAAATGCAGAGAAAGCTCGGCCGCATCAAGAAAATTGCCCAAAAGAAAATATCGGTCTAATTCATCCATTCGTTAGGCAAAACCTGTACGTTTGCCAGATAGTCCGCTGACCATTGATTTAAATGGTGCGTGACTCACTGCCTGATTTTCATGTCTAACGATGTTAATGATGAGAGAAACCGTTTAAACCACGCAATCTTTCTCGTAAAACCACCATCAAGGTCACGCTTAGGGCCTTTTTGGGAGCGTGGATTTGGAACCCCTGTACATATGTAATATTAGACACAATGGTTAGTAAGCCCGTTGAAATATATACATTGTCCAAAAATGATGAAATTCTAAGTCCCGAATCGGCCACAAGCAAGAGATCACATTTGAGTTACTAACCAACGATTTTTAACAGTTGATTTACATGGACAATGTACTAAAGTAATTATAGTGATGTAATTGATAATCGATTGTTTCGGGATATCATCACTAGGTCATGCGCCCAATAAATTAATAACCTAGTGACACATGTTACACACACAACTCTTGGAAGGATTTTAGACCCAATCCAAGCTTTCACCTTAGATTTCAAACTCCCTGGTCGCGGGATTTGAAACCTAGTTGCTTTATGGTGCCAAACATACAAGTGGATTCGATCCCCTCCAAACCCTTCAAATCCATGGTGCCAAATGACCCCTTAAAATATTAGGTTGATCCATTGGATAAGTTATATCAGGTCTAACTAGGGCAAGTATTGGGTACTACCTCCACTAAAACCTAAAAAAGGACAGACAATCCTATCATGTAATCTATGGGCCTACTATGATGTATATGTTTTTATCAATGCTATGAAGGATCATTTTAGAGCATAAGCCCAAAAAGTTAGATCTAAAGCTCAAGTAGACTACACCACAAGAAGCAGTAAGGATTGAATTCCTCCATTGAAAACTTTCAAGAGCCACCATGATGTTTATTAGCCATTCAATTGTTTATATCACATAAACATGTATGAAGTGAAAACATAAATATCAGCTTAATCCAAAACTTCAATTACTTTCAAAAGTTTACGATTCTCACTTGTTCTTGTGTTGTGGTTCACTTGAATCTTTAATCTGCATTATTTATTCAATTTGTGCCTTAAAATGATCAGTTAAAAATGAATAGACCATGTAGATAAAATATAAACATCATAATGAGTCCCACAAAGCCCCTGACCGGACCATCCATCTCTAGCTAAGTCTTAGTGGGGTAGTACCCAATCCACACGGGTCTAACCATTGACTCCAAAAGTGTGGCCCACCTGGCAAGTGGAGCAGTCTGATTTTTGCACCAAGTGATCTTCCTACCGTGCCATGCACGGCTTCCTTCACAAGTGCCGTGTTAAGCGAAACACCGAAAGGTAGAGCCCACAGATAAACTGAGAGTGGTTAAGTCAGTGGCTGGTATCAAATTCTGAAAACAACTTCTTTCAAATCAATTTCAATAAGAAATCAAATAACCAAAACTTCCAAAAAAAAAGAAGAAGCAAGTGATGCTAAAGCCCTTGATAATTACACAGATCATGTGAGCTGCTCCGACAGTGCAGATTAGAATGTCTGAATTAAAAGGAAAGACCCACATGATTAAACTACGAAAATCAAGGCATAATCAATGAGCATGATGTGTGGTTTGACGTTAATGAGAACATTGATAGGTCTATTCACTACTGATTAACGTCTCACCTATCACTATGCTGCTGCTGCTGCTGCATGTGAAGCCCTCGGTTGAGTGGTCCAGACCCTTGTTCATGTAGGCCCCACTGTGATCTCACAGGTTGGAAGATCCTGACCTTCTATCTTTTTTGTATTTTCATTGAACATGGACTGTTGGTTTATTAGTTAAATGTCTTTTTGTGACACATGGATGGACCGATCAAGATGTTACGATCGGGAGATTTTCTGGGGTCCTGTTTTCAAGTCTCCATCATCAGATCAACGGACTGGTTTACTGAATATTGGGTTCCACATGGACAGAATCTGTGCAGCAACAGCAAAATTGTGCCTTCGCTGCCGGACAGGACTCTGTAATTGGTCTTGAAAAGATTTTTTTTAGGTAGTTTGACGTAGACAAAGCATTGTGGAAAAAATAAATCGTATTGGAATTTTCGAATGCAGCCATTTCTCCCGTGATGACTTAGCAACTGCCAAATCCAATCTTGTAAGAGTTCATGCACTTGAGTTACACAATCTTTATCTTTTTTTAATCACCGTCCACCTTGTTCATTGTGCATCACCATTATATGCATGGATTCACGGATGAAGACTGCAGACCATCCATTTGGTGGGCCCCACTATTCTTGTGGCCACGTTGGAATAACCACCTATTAGGCAATTTTAGATATTCCATGTGTGTCCTTCAAGCATAAGATGATAATGAACATAAACAGTCCATTGGCCCATTCAGACCATTAATCTCAAGGTTGGTCTAGTCGAGTGGTTTCAGTACAATGGGACATACGCGGTGGAGCTTACTAGACGAATGGCATGAACTCGTTAAAGGGGAGGGTGTATTTGATATGTATTGACAATTATGATAGGATCCATATGAGTTAGAATCACTAATTGTTTTTGGCAACATGTAATTTGAATCCATGTGAATATATTTGACAGCTTGTATTTCAACGCATGTACGAGTAATCAAGAAAGGTCTTCTTTTACTATAACTAGTAAAATGCATATCATCATAGTCTACTGATTGAATGTGTGTCATGTGGCATGGTAAATAAACCACTCAAAGTTTATGCTTCATCATTGGTGGACCATAGCTCAAAAGTCATTTTTGTTGAACATAGGCCAGTGGGGCCCATTGGTGGGCAATCACTAGAGGGTGGGTCCTATAAGGCTTGGCCTCCTTTTTATTAGTTATTTTTCTTTATTTTGTTTGAAGTTGAATTTCAAATTAAATTTTAAATGAAGATTTAGATAAGAAAATAAATATAAGATCGGAAAATTTCTAGTCTCATTTAAAAAAAAATAAAATTTGAGATATTGATAGTTGTCCATCTAACTTGTCTTAGGACGATCTAAGCCATATATCATAATCCGAGGCCATCTATACTATGAAATCGGAGGGGTGATTAGACCCATCTGCTCCAATAGTTGTTAGGTGAACCGCTAGATCTAGACTGTTCATCTTCGACTTTATGGAGGTCCCATATCGTGTACACCGTCAGATCTTGAGGGCTCACTCTTCCGCACATACTTTCAATTTTACCTATGAAATTTGAACCCTTGAACATTTTACTATAATCATCCTTTAAATATCCACCTTATAGATTATTAAGATTATTTGATCATTGTATTATGGTGTTGTGTTATAGTAATGGGCCCACATGATGGCCTAATAGCCATACATATATGCCATGTGTATGATAAATATTTTCAAATTTGAAGATCTTAACATCCATTCTTTTGAATTTTCTTTTTTCTTTACAAGTGAGATCTGATAGGGTTTTTTCTCCGTGCTCGACTGGTTGTGAGCCTTACACGACTGGTCGAGGGCTGGTGCACGACCAGTCGTGGAGTCAAGCCCTAACTCGACTCAAAGTCTAGCGACGTTGGACTATTTTTTCCGGGGGTGCTCGACCAGTCATGGCCTCGTCTCGACCGGTTGTGGTTACGCAGATTCGTTCCATGATTTTGTACGGATTACGGATTTTGAGTCCTTTTGTAACAAGGATGCGGAAGGGAGTTTCTTAAACTATAAATAGGAAGTACCTAGGACTTTCTAGGTATGACAAGAGGGTTTCCTAAAGCTTTACAAGGGATTTGCTAAAGGGTTTAGGGCTATCAAAGGTGTGAGAGAAATAAAAAGAGAGAGAGAGAGAGAGAGAGGAAGCTTGTAGAAGAGAGGTTATGCTCGTGGAGGTTATCTACTGTTCAATTTATATCTCAGCACTTCTACGTCCTCGTAATTTGTGAGATCTCTCCATTTTTCCTTTTATTCTCTCATTGTTTATTCACTCCTGCGTGAGTGAAGAAAGTTGTAACGTTCTACTTCATAGTAGATTGTTGATATAGACGAGGTCCCATGGTTTTTACCTCTTTGAGGGTTTTCCATGTAAAATTCTCTTGTGTGGTGTGTGGTTTATGCTTTGATTTATTCCATTGTTTTATTATTCCATAATTCTGGTTTGTTTCGAGAGGCTAGATCCTAAGGTTTTGTGTAAGGCCCCTAACAAAGTGGTATCAAAGCTAAGTTCATTGAACGGGTGGGATCGGTTTTTTTGAATTATGAAAGGTGGCTCATCAAAGATGATCAGCCTCAATGGTTCTAACTGGACCATATGGAGGGCTAAGATGGAGGACTTGCTTTATTGCAAGGACCTATATTCTCCAATTTTAGGCATATCAGCAAAATCCAAGGACATGTTTGATGATGATTGGAAGAAGATGGATCGAAAGGCGGTGGGGTTTAATAGACAATGGTTGGACGATTCCGTATTCCACAATGTGTCTACGGAAACCTCAGCCGCTAGCCTATGGCTGAAGTTGGAAGGGTTGTATGATAGGAAGACAATCGGTAATAAGATTTTTCTGATAAGGCGACTTGTGAATCTCAAGTTCAAAGATGGTGGTTCTGTGACCGAGCGCATGAATGAGGTCAACAATATAGTGAACCAACTCTCCTCTATGAAGATGGTCCTGGATGATGAATTGCAGGCTTTGTTATTGCTTAGTTCATTGCCTGACAGTTAGGAGACATTGGTACTGTCTCTAAGTAACTCCGCGCCAGACGGAAAGATTTCCATGGAACATGTTACTAGTTGTCTCTTCAATGAGGAGACAAGGAGGAAGTCTCAAGGGTCCACTCAGCAAGAGGCCATTGTGACACAGGAATGGGGGAGAGGAAAGAACAGAAAGGGCGGGAAAGCCCGAGATAAATCAAGAGGCAAGTCGAGTAACAAAAAGATGTTGATTGCTGGAATTGTGGTAAGAAGGGCCACTACAAGCATGAATGTCGTGGTAAGAAGAACGACAAGAAAGGAAAAGGAAAGGAGAAAGAAGATGAATCAGATTCCACTGCAATCGCTTTAGATGGCGACGTTGTAGTTATTCTTTCAGCGGATCATGATGTTTGTCTCACGGCTACGAGTCAGGACACTGACTGGGTGATTGACTCAGGAGCTTTTTTTCATGCGACTCCACGTAGGGACTTCTTCACAAGCTACAAGTTAGGTGACTATGAGACCATGAAGATGAGAAATTCTGACGTATCGAAAATCGTAGGGGTCAGTGATATTTGTGTGAAAATCGATGTGGGCTGCACATTGGTTCTCAGGGATGTGAGGCATATCCCAGACCTTTGCCTCAACTTGATGTCGACGTGAATGTTGGATGATGATGGCTATGAAAGCCGGTTTGCTAGTGGGCGATGGAAGCTCATCAAGGGTTCGTTGATCGTGGCCAGAGGAAAGAAGTGTTGCATCCTTTACAAGGCAAGTGTCAGTGTGTGCAAGGGTGGGTTGAATGCAGCGAAAGATTCAGCTATTGACATGTGGCACAAACATCTAGGCCATATGAGTGAAAAAGGGCTTCAGGTACTAGCAAAGAAGCGGCTCCTTCTAGACGTGACAAGTACATCTCTCAAAACCTGTCTTGATTGTTTATCAGGGAAACATCATAGAGTTTCATTCATTAAAACTGTCTCTCACGTTAATAAAGTACATGCATTAGATTTGGTTTATTCTGATGTTTGTGGTCCTATGAGGACAAAAACCTTAGGTGGGGCATTGTATTTTGTCAC
The DNA here is from genome assembly GCA_030180095.1 of Magnolia changhungtana. Taxonomy (NCBI): domain Eukaryota; kingdom Viridiplantae; phylum Streptophyta; class Magnoliopsida; order Magnoliales; family Magnoliaceae; genus Magnolia; species Magnolia changhungtana. The sequence continues at coordinate 2,384,639 of JASAUF010000445.1, read as the reverse complement.
TTTTATAGATGATGCATCTAGGAGGGTTTGGGTTTATGATTTGAAATCTAATGACGAGGTCTTTGGTGTGTTTAAATTGTTTCATGCTATGGTCGAGAGAGAGACAGGTAGATCATTGAAGTGCATCCGCACTGACAATGGTGGTGAATACATTGACGACTTTCATGATGAGTACCGCAAGTCCTGGGGTATCAGATGAATGAACAGCAGACGATTCCCAAGCCCCCCAGCATAATGGTGTAGCTGAGCGAATGAATCGCATCATTGTAGAGAGAATCAGATGCATGTTATCCCATGCGAAGTTGCGCAAGACGTTCTGGGGAGAAGCAATGCACACAGTAGTGTATTTGATAAACAGGTCTCCATTAGCCCCGTTGAATGGAGAAGTACCTGAGAAGGTGTGGATTGGACAGGATCCATCGTACAGTCATCTCAGGATGTTTGGATGCAGGGCATCCGTTCACGTACCAAAGGACGAGAGGTCCAAACTCGATATGAAGATCAGACAGTGTGTGTTTTTAGGGTATGGTAATGAAAAGTTCGGTTACAGATTGTGGGATCCGACCGAGAAGAAGCTCGTCAGGAGCAAAGATGTGGTTTTCTTTGAAGATCAGTGTATATAAGACATTGGTAAGCTAGAGAAGAACCAGCCCAGTTCAGGTGAGTTAGAGGACATGGATCCGGTTATTCCTCCCGTGGTGCCTGATGACGGGGGAGTACAGCAAGGTGCAGAGGACGATGGAATTCCTTCAGAAGATGGACCGGGGGAGCAGCCCCCAGTTGATCCACTTGTTGAGCCACAGGTGAGGAGGTCATCTAGGGTCAGACAGCCATCCAATAGGTACTCGCCTCATGAGTACATTATGCTGATTGATGGGAGAGAGCCAGAAGATTATTCTGAGGCCCTAGCTGACAAGCATAAAGGGGAGTGGTTAAAAGCTATGCAAGAGAAGATGAAATCCTTGCATAAGAACCACACCTATGATATGGTGAAATTGCCTAAGGGCAAGAAAGCTTTGACCAACAAGTGGGTGTTCAGAAAGAAGGTTGAGCAGAAGAATTCACAGACGAGATTCAAGGCCAGACTTGTGGTGAAAGGGTTTGGTCAGAGGAAAGGTATAGACTTCGAAGAGATATTCTCACCAGTGGTGAAGATGATATCCATACGGGTGTTGCTTGGGTTGGCGGCTAGCATGGATCTAGAGATAGAGCAGTTAGATGTTAAAAATGCCTTCCTCCATAGTAACCTAGAAGAAGAGATCTACATACACTAACCAGAGGGGTTCGAAGTCAAGGGCAAAGAACATATGGTGTGTAGGCTGATGAAGATGTTGTATGGGCTGAAACAAGCTCCACGGCAATGGTACAAGAAGTTCGACTCGTTCATGTTACAACATGGGTATGATAGAACGGAGTTGGACCACTATGTGTTCACGCGCAAGTTCTCAGATGGTGATTTCTTAGTTCTGTTGTTATACGTTGATAACATGCTTATCATGAGAAAAGACATCAAGAAGATCGACAGGCTTAAATAGGAGATGGGCAAGTCTTTTGTGATGAAAGACTTGGGCCCGGCTAGACAGATCCTAGGAATGAAGATAACCCTTGATAGAAGCAACATGAAGCTTTGGCTGTCACAAGAGCGGTATATTGAGAAAATCCTAGAACGGTTCAATATGAATGCAGCAAAGCCGGTCAGCACTCCATTGGATAGTCACTTCAGATTGAGCGACAAGCAATATCCCAAGATAAAGCCAGAGGTGGAAGAAATGCAGAAGATACCTTACACGTCAGCTATATGAAGTTTGATGTATGCTATGGTGTGTACACACTTAGACATAGCATATGCGGTTGGTGTTGTCAGCCGGTATCTTACCAATCCTGGCAAAGAACATTGGGCAGTGATTAAGTAGATACTGCGATATCTAAGAGGCTCATCTAGGTTGAGCCTATGCTATGGTGACGGAAAAATTGTGTTAGAGGGCTACACAGATGCAGATATGGTAGGCGACATAGACTCCAGGAAGTCTACATCGGGGTTCATGTTCACGTTTACAATGGGAGCGATTTCTTGGTCGAGCAAGCTACAGAAGGTCGTAGCATTGTCGACGATAGAGGCCGAGTACATTACAGTCACAGAGGCATGCAAAGAGATGCTTTGGATGAATAGGTTCTTACAGGAACTTAGTCTGAAGCAGGAGGAGCACGTGGTCTATTGCGATAGTAAGAGTGCTATATACTTGAGCAAGAATCCAAGTCGGCATTCCAAGTCGAAGCACATAGAGATTCAGTATCACTAGGTCAGGGATACTTTGGAATAAAAAGTGTTGCAGCTTGAGAAGGTCCACACGGACGATAATGGGTCAGACATGATGACCAAGGCTTTACTCAAGGGCAAGTTTAAGGTTTGTACAAACCAGGCTGGCTTGAAGAAGGTGAATCCCTCCTGGGTCAAAAGGGGGAGATTTGATGGGGTTTTTTTCCCATGCTCGACCGGTCGTGAGCCTTACACAACCGGTCGAGGGCTAGTGCATGACCAGTCGTGGAGTCGAGCCCTGACTCGACTCAAAGTTCAACGACGTTGGACTATTTTTTTCGGGGGTGCTCGACTGGTCGTGGGTGGCGCTCGACCAGTCGTGGCCTCGTCTTGACCGATCTTGGTTACGCAGATTCGTTTCACGATTTTGCGCGGATTGCAAATTTTGAGTCCTTTCGCAACAAGGATGTATAAGGGCGTTTCCTAAACTACAAATAGGAGGTACCTAGGGCTTTTTAAGTATGACAAGAGGGTTTCCTAAAGCTTTACAAGAGATTTGCTAAAGGATTTAGGGCTATCAAAGGTGTGAGAGAAAGAGAAAAAGAGAGAGAGGAAGCTTGTAGAAGGGAGGTTATGCTCGTGGAGGTTATCTACTGTGCAATTTATATCTCAGCACTTCTACGTCCTCGTAATCGGTGAGATCTCTCCATTTTTACTTTTATTCTCTCATTGTTTATCCACTCCTGTGTGAGTGAAGAAAGTTGTAACGTTCTACTTCATAGTGAATTGTTGATCTAGACGAGGTCCCGTGGTTTTTACCTCTTTGAAGGTTTTCCACGTAAAATTCTCTTGTGTAGTGTGTGGTTTATGTTTTGATTTATTTTATTGCTTTATTATTCCATAATTCTGGTTTGTTTCAGGAGGCTAGATCCTAAGTTTTGTGCAAGGCCCCCAACAAGATCAACCTAATGGATGAGTAAGATCTCACATCCATGTCACACGTTACAACATTGAGAGTTCTTAAAAGTATTTTAGAAATCTTTCACAAAGATATATGATGGTGGTCACATTCCAATTAGAGCTCTAGATTTTAAATGGTAGGCCCCTTGGTAAAAAATTTTTTGATGTGTATGATTCTGATTCTCCACTGGAGAAGTTCTTTCGGAATTTGCATCTACTCCGTTAATTCAGATAGTCCCAATTCTTATACCATCGCATGTAAATCATTGAATTACCATTCTAATGGTATATAGATGTCCAGATTTGGCCTGTTGAGCATCTAAATAAGTGGTTCCAAATAATGAAGGGTCCTGCCTGAAATAGTTGTTCCTATTTTTACAATTTTGCCATTGGCTACAAGGCCTTTAGCCAACTTTGATTTTCCTCCATTTTCTAGGAGAAATGTTGTAATTAGTACCTATTAAGAATGATTTAGAAAGGGTTGCAAGGATTAATCATGTGCTTAAGTTTATAAGATTTAGAATTTGCTCCTAAAATGGTGATTTCTTAACAATACCCTCATGTAGGAGCTTCCTTGATTCCTTTCTAATAAAATTTATCAGTCAGTTTTAAGGAATTATAATTTTGTCCTTAATCCTAAGACTGAAATTGAAATAACACATTTTGCCTATACCCTTCCAATTACCTTCTAACAACACTCATTTGGACGTGTTTACACCTGTCCTAGTGCACCCACACCGACCAATGAGATCCTGCCATGTGTCAGCACTACTAACATCCTGGCACGCCCACACAGACCAATGAGATCTTGCCATATGTCGGCACTACAAACGAATGACGGACGAAATTCTACTCACGCCTCGAGGATATTTTTCACTCCACATCCCTCGGCAACACATCACTTGCCAAAAGTAGCATGGCTCGGAAATGTATGCACGTCTACAAATAAGACACTATGACGAATGACACATAACCCTCACACAAGTTGCACATGTGGTTAAGTAGAGTGCACGACAAGCTTATAAAGTCCCGCTGAGATATGAAGTCTATCACAATTTGAATATGCCATCTCATATAATCATGCTTAAATGAAAAAACTTTCAAAGATAATCGATGCTTTTACAGCAACTACAAATATTAAAGAAGTGAATTTCTCACAAATTATAAGGAAATCAAGGGATACAATGAGGAATCCAAGTCCAAGAGGGATACGATCTGATCCTGTAACCTTCAAGGACCCAACGCCAACAATGAAATCCAATATAGTTGCCGCCTCCTAATTTATATAAAAAGCATATGACAAAGAGCTCAGGGCACCAACCAAGTCATCACACACCTCTCATAGCACAATAAAATTGCGTGGTGAGATAAAGATACCACGGCTACGTGCGAAAGCTTGAAAAAGCTATAGAATGAAGGCTATGTCCTAAAAGGAGGGTGATTAGGACCAAACAAAAAAATTTCAATTAACACACAATTTCTTACTTAAATTAATATGCCAATTTAAACTAAGACAATTAACTTTAAGACTTCCAAGCTAATAGAGGGTCCAATTATATAGGCTACAATAAATGCAACATGCTAAGCAACTACTTTATAAATAATAGTGTACATGTGTACGGGATGTGCTAACTATTAACTCCTAACATTCAACTAATCATGCATACATATAATTCGCTAATTAATCACATAAGCATAATTAAAAAAGTGTGCAAATGATAGTCTCAAACACAAGCATATATAGTGGTTTGGTTTCCCTACTCCACTCCTAGTGGTCGCACCTAACCCATGAGTGTACCCGATTTCACTATCGGAAGTTTTAAACCGGGTTCATCTTTAATCTTTATAGCCCTACATAAGGACCTAGCATACACTTCCGCCGGAGGCTCTAGCAAGAGACTTTAATTAGTTTTCTATTGGCTAACCAACAACATCGATCATAGTCCAAGGACCTACGTTTACTCCCATCGGAAACTCTCATGGAGACTAACACATACACACGTGTCTGATAAATTCGACCCTACAGAAGAGCCTAAGTCCGACACGAGAAACTATCGAGTTTGTGTTATAAAATATTGCCCTTAATCTTACACAAGGAAAGAGATCATGGACTCACTAATTGACACTTGTCAAATTGAGCCCCTTTGACGCGCCTTCTTAGGTTGATTGATCGATGCTATCTCGTACTTCAATCAACTCATCTTTTGCTTCCCCGATCGTTGATGTCGATACTCTGCCGATACTTCAATTCCAAGATCAAATACATTGCATGCAATGCTCCATTGAGGTGACCAGTGTGATGGGAGTTTGGTAGAATCTCCTACAATTAATGAAAATCTGAACTCTTATGGGATTCTTCTTGATGGACATGTTGGAGGTTGATAGATACTAGGATTTGCGAATATAATCGGTGTCTAAACTCTAGAGAATGGTTGACATCATGATCTTCTTGTGGGAGAGGTTGGAATGTTCATTAGAGTGAAGAATCACTAAGAAAATAGCATGGATCTCATTGAGATAGAGCATAAGAGGTATAGTAGAGCTTGGGATGTATTAGGGTCTCTAAAATGTCAAAATCTATGATTTGCCTAAATATTTGAATACAATATAATATATATATATATATATATATCCAACGGATCTTTAACAGCTAGACTCGAGTGATCAAGTCTGCGATCGAGCATGGCCCTCGATTGATTAAGATAGGCCAAAAATGGTCTAGTGAACTCGTTGAACTGTTTTGGCCATGTTCGATAGATCGAGCTTTGCTCGAGCACACCAATAAGTTTGCTAGTTTGGACAGTTTATTTTCCAGTCACTCGAGACCTCTATAGCATATCTTATCATGTTTCAATAAAGCTCCTAAGGCTAAGGGATGATCACGTGAGGTTTTTCTATTTATGTAATGACCATTTAAAGGTTCAAGGGTTGTTTTCAGGAAATGTTAGGGTCACCAAGGCATCTCATTTACATATTTTTTTTACTTCCTCGATGCTTATGTCCACTTGTGTCTTCGGTCTTCAGTTTCCAAGGGCTCGACAACTCCTTAACACAATGACTCACGTTATTGACAAATAATGGGCACGAATAAATGCACTAATGCACAACACTATCTTACCTTAGTCTTAGCTTTAGATCCCTCCACTTTTGTCTAATCCCGGTGTAGAACATCCAGAATTTAGTGCAATTTAGATCATTGCTGTCCAATGTCATCGCTGCAGTACGCATGGGAGTAGTGTAAATATCCACAACCCGTCGTCGTCAGATCCCGATCAACCGAGTCCATATTTAAAAGATCACATCAGTCACATCCTGCTAACCATCTGCCTCGATTGTTTGTCCATACAGGTGATCATAGACATTTATATTTTATTCTCTGCTTATTTTATGTTCACGTTGTTTATACTGATCTCCATTACAAATCAATAAAAATTGGCAATTAGCTTTTATTTTTAATTCTTTTAACATATTACTACATTATTGAGAAACTTAAAGCCTGCAATCACCGTTGAAAGAAAATTTCTTAACTCAAGGCAAAAGGATCACATTTAGGACTAACCTTCCCCTTCTAAATCGTCTGATATCTACACATTGGTAGTGGGACAGTCAGGCCAACCTTCACAAGTCTAATCCTACGACTAATTTGGTGCCTGGGGCCGTAAGAATTCAATCGAACTCAAGTCGAGTACAACTTTGGCACGCCCAACACTATCCTAACCGCAATGGAACTCAAGTCAAATACAACTTGAGCACGCCCAACAATATCCTAACCGTACACATTTGACCAAATATTGATTGTTTGTTAACATGTGTGCCTCATGTCTGATTGATCTGCAACACAGTTCTATAAGAGAATTTTACATATTCCAAGCAATTTGAACATTCTCATGTTTTGAGCAAAATAGAGAGAAGTAGAAGAGAAGACCGAGGGAATTAGCTTAAAGGAGCATGCTTCATTGTAGGATTCTGCTTTGACTATGCTAAATCCAATTGAGGAAGCTAAAGATCATATGCATGAGTCAAGGGCTTCTTTTGAGAAGAAGACAGTGATCTTCTTCCTAAATCCATGCACCCAGTATATAATAAATCCAACCAATTTATTAAGTTGGCCCCTAGGCCCAACATCAAGTAAGTCTAGTCATTAGGCTAGGGAAACATATGGACAGTTAAAAGTTGGCTGCATTCATCACACACTTATAGTTGTATATCACCTTGATGAATAGATCAGCCTGACTCTTGCAAACGCATTGAACTGGTGGTTTAGGAACCAGACCAAAGCCCACCTATTTCCGTCAGCATCCAATTCAAACTGGTCCAACTAGGTCAGTCCAGGTTGACCCATGACATCAAACTATAAAGACAGGCAGAGCAAACGGACGGGAGATTCCTAAGCAATCTCTCTGTGCAACAACAAGCTCTGTAGGGCCCACCATGACGTATGTGTGACATCTACTCTGCCCATAAGTTGAAATAACTCATTTTAAAGTGTCACAGGAATTTCACTTCCAAAGCAATCCCTCAGTGGAGGTTTGTTTCTCTCAACTCCTTTGTAAAATAAGTTTATACTTTCAAGTGATTCACCTGTCTGTGAAAAGTTATTCAGCTGCACTTCTTGCTTATTCACTTTTCGCCTTCGTGGGGCCATCATATTGTGTGTATTCCATTAAGTGAGCTACCAAGATGATGGGATGCGCCAGAAATCACAACTAACCGATCATTAGATGGGCCACGCTATCGGGAAAAAAATAATTAAAAATAAAAATAAAAAACTATCCAAGGACCTCCAAATTCACTGGCCCACATGATGGTTGGATCAACTTAATTTTTTGGACATCCAGCTTTTAGGTGGAGCTATCGTTCTGGACAGGTTGAATGCCATACACAACATGGTGGGCCTCACGAGAAACAATTGTAGAATAAGCTTTACTTTACAAGGAGTTGTCGAGGAACTAGCCTCTTACTGAAAAGGAAGAAAGTGACTCTTGGTACTTTTATGTAGCTTGATACGCAGGCATTCGGACACTGTACAGGTGGCATATATTAACTCAATGTAAACCAATCACAATCTCAAATTCTGATTGGTTGAACAATCCTAACCTTCCATTTGTGGACACTTCTTCATTAATATACACTTCTTCATTAATATAAGACCATTGAATATATTTCATTCCCAATCATCTAATAAATGTCCACCAATCTGACGGTTCGATTACCTACTGAGTTTAATGTTTGGTTCATGACACATCTAAGCTGGATACTATAATTTGGATGGCTTTGTTTGATTTACTTAATACCATATATGCAATATACAAGTAATTCTAAACAGCATGTGTATTATCTGTCACTCTTCCAGGAGTATCAATGTTGAAAAACCAATTTATGAAGGTTTGCCGGAGTGGTCTGATGATTGGAATCATCCATGTTGTGACTCTATGTTGCACCACCAACTGTAAGAAAATTATGCTGAACAGATTATTGTGATTTTCGCTCACTGGGCCCACATCTGAGTGGTCGGATGATCGGAACCATCCATGTTTTGACTCTATGTTGTATGAGTTACTTTAAGAAGCTTATGCTGAATGGATGTTTGTGGTCATCACTCTCCATAGATGAAGTTTTTAAAAATGAAAAGAAAATTTTCAGTATCTCATATTCTGCTCCTACAATCAAAGGTTAGGATCATCAATGAAGCATGATTACTGGATAATAGCTAATTTATGATAGTAACAAGAATACAAACAATTCAAATCATCCTAAACATATGGGCCCCGATGAGTGGCAAGAGACCGGATCCTAAGCTGCTACAGAGCTGAAAAAAACTCCATACTACAAGAAAATATGCAGGAAAGACTGTCACAAGGACAACACCTGTTTTATTAATGCCGAAAACACCTCAGCTTTGTGGGGTCCACCATATGTACTACAGTGTATATGTGGAATCCACTCCGTACATCATGCATGCACCTTTATGGCCACAGTATGAACAAAAGACCAGCCTGATAAATAAATAATAATAATAAATAAATAAATAAATAAAAACTGAGATGGGACATCCAGCCGAATAATGCTAATTGTCCCTAAAACCTCTAAGTCGACGCAGTGTTGCCCACTTGACTTTTGGACAAGGCTAATTTTTTTGCATCATACCTTCATTCCAGTAAGTAACGCTTGATGAACTGGCATGCTGAAAGATATATATCACAGCGGGCCCGTATAAAAACCAGTGGCCGGCGTCCCATCCCGATTGTTCCCTGTGGTGTAGCCCACCTAAGTTGTGGATCTGGGCCATCTGGCTCATTTGCAACCCCAGAACCTAGCATCAAGGGGCGCATCTGATGGACGAAGTAGATGTCACAAAAACAATATGGTGGCGGCCCCACAGAGGTTGGTTGTCTTGCTAACTGCATAAAACTCTAGAGAATTCCAGGGTCAATACACAGTGCGGAGGTATTTCTATCATGTGCGAGGGGTATTTTGGTCATGCAAAAGTCCTGAAAAAAGAAAAAAGAAAAAAGCCCGATGCACTTTTATAAAGTAGCATAGTAGCATAGATAGTATAAGATATATAGACTTACGGTGAGAAGATCCCACCTCGACGATCAAACCCCTTTTGCTGGGTGGCCCTCACACACCTATATAATAACCTGCCAAGAAGAAGTGAAAGTACTTTAAAATCACAAGCCATTGACTTTTGTCAGGGTGGCCAAAAGAAAAGCAAAAGTTGATGAGTTTCTTCCCATGCAGCTTTTGTAGGATTAAAAGAATGGAGATGTGCCTTTAGACAACCAGTGTCAGTCACAGTGTCTTTTACCGATGCCCGGGTATTACATTCAAGAGAACGGATCACCTACAGGCTCTTGTCATGCAGGCAGTTTCCAGCCACAAAAAATCTTTAAAAATAAAATTATTTCATCCCCAACACCCATGTGATTTTTTTGTGGTTAACTTCTAAAAAAATAAAAAAGAGTGTTTTTTTTTTTTTTTTTTTTTGTGACTGAATACTGCCTATGTGGCTCTTCCCATGCAGCTTGTAGGTGATCAGTTCTCTATTTCAAAAGTCACCTACAAAACAGGCAAACGCTGGGGAATTTCTCTTTTCAAATGTAAAGAACTATAATCTTCATAACCCAATAATTCATAGACCAATATAACTTGGACAGTCCAATCAATTATCTCAATTGTCATTCAGTTCAAAACACATTTCATGGGCAAAAAGAAATCACGATGGAATAACTTGATCCATCCTTAATTTAGCCTTATTTTCTATAACCATCCTTTTTTCCAAGCCATGGATGGAATGTTTATGATTGACTAACAGATGAATCATAAGCAATCCATGATGTTCCCCAGCAAATAGATGGATCAAATCGTTTTGGACCTATTTTTGTGTAAATGATCTTAACCGTTCATGTTCAAGGCCATTGATCAAATGGTTAATATTCGACTTTGTTAACAGTAGTGGTTACGGGCCTACGGCCCACTTATTTAGTCTTTGGATGTGTTAGGAATATAGTTTTTTGTATAAGCGGTTTTATCGGTATTTTTGCTTTTATTTCCTTAAGGGCACTATTATAATTTCATCTATCTATAATATAATAAAAAAGAAGAGTGAGAATGTGAGCCCTAGCACTCACTTCCTTTTCCAAGTTTCTTCTCTCATTTTTCTCCCTTTTTTCTTTTCTTCTACTTATCTCTTTTTTCTATAGCAACTTTCATGGTATCAGAGCCATCCTAAAAGTGGTTTGGACTTCGTAATTCCTCCCGATCTAACCCAAGTTATTGGATCTTTTGTTTGAGGGTCTTTCAAACACATATGGGGCTGATCGGACCATAAGGAAAGCGTGTTTCAACATCCGTTTGTGCAGAAAACATGTTGTTTCTCCTTTGTTCCTCGAGTAGAAGGGAACGCTCATGAAAAGGAGCATGCATGCCTTGTTGAATTATGAAGATTTGCTGATTTCTCATAAAGTGGTGTGGGTTTGGTATTGATGTGGAATAGGGTAATAATGAGCCAGAAACCTCCACGTCATATTATTGTGGAAGTATAGTTGTCTGTGGATCTCCTCTCAAGTCAGCGTTTTTCTTTTGGCGTTGAAGTTAGTTGATTGTGAAATATCTATGGAGCCTGAAAGTACAATTGTTAGCTCCTAATCTCTTGGGGAAATGTCTGAACCCTCCTTCAATGCATCAATAACTTTTGTGATGTTGAACGAAAATAATTATCTTATGTTACCTTCTTTGAAAATATGCCATTCTACGTTAAAGATAAGTGTACTGTCGAAGTCACATCCGTGGAAGCTCCCTTGCCAAATGTATTTCCTTCAAAATTTGATGTTGAGATGCCACCGCCAGCTCAGAAGGATTTTACGCAGACTTACTATAGAAAAAGGAAAAAAGACCGAGCATTACAAACTATTCATCTTCAGTCCGCACAATCGACTATTGCGCCTACTAAGGTTATTGATTCATTTGAGTCTCATGAGGTTGCCAATGAATTTCCTATTGTTGTTTGAAAAGGTAAATGTTCTTGTGTTACTCATCCCATCTGCAATTTTGTTACATTGTCTCATTTGTCTACAAATTATCATAAGTTTTCCCTTACCTTGTCTATTGTGCCCATTCCTCAGGCAAGAGCTGAAAGCTATGTATTCCAATGATACCTGGACGTTGGCTGGTCTTCCATTAGGTAAGACTTCAGTAAGGTATAGATGGGTGTACATAGTCATGTTCTTGCCTGATGGATCAATTGATCGTTACAAAGCCAAATTGGTCGCTAAGGGGTATACACAGATTTATGGAGTTGATTATCTTGATACGTTTTCACCAGTGGCTCAACTTAATTCAGTTCGGGTTTTTCTATCAACAGCAACAAATCATGGTTGGCCTCTTTTTCAACTAGATGTGAAGAATGCATTCCTGCATGGAGACTTGTGTGAGAAAGTCTACATGGAGCAACCTCCTAGGTATGTTGCTTAGGGTGAGTCATGCAAGTTTATATATATATATATATATATATATATATATATATATGGGCTGAAGCAATCACCATGGGCCTGGTTTGAGAAGCTCAATAGTGTGGCTGTGTCGTTTGGATTAAAAAGAAGGTAGATCACTCAGTTTTTTCAAGGCATTCTACCTCTGGCCACATAATACTTGTTGTGTATGTAGATGATATGATAGTGACCGATGATGACTTGGAGAGCATTAAGAAGTTGAAGTCATATCTTCAAACTCAGTTTCAGATCAAAGATCTTGGTCTCCTTCAATATTTTTTGGGCATTAAAGTAGCAAGATCCAAAATTGGCATAAATCTATGTCAAGGAAAATGTGTTGACTAGTTGGAAGAGACAAGTATGTTGGGTGCCAAACCGGTTGATACACCAATGGAACCATACCTCATGCTTGAACCTAAAGAAGGAGAAGTGTTAGAAAACCATAGTATGTACAGGAAACTTGTTGGCAAGCTCATTTATTTAACCATTACCATGCCTGACATCGCATTCTCTGTTAGTGTGGTGAGCCAGATCATGCGAAATCCGAGGACATCACATCTAGCAGCAGTTATGAGAATCCTCGGGTATTTGAAATCTTCACCTGGAAAGAGTATTTTATACAGAGCGCTTATGGGCATCTTTAAGTAGCCGGTTATTCAAATGCAGATTATGAAGAGTTGAGATGTGATAAAAGGTCAACTACAGATTATTGCACTTTCCTAGGTGATAATGTGGTTACTTGTAAAAGCAAGAAACAGAATGTAGTTGCCAGATCGAGTACAAAAGCTGAATAAAGGGCGATGGCGCATGCAACTTATGAACTTATATGGTTAAAGTCTCTTCTTGAAGAATTGGGATTCGAAGCTCACAATTAGTGTGCCTTCCCCCCACAATACCGAAAGTTCCAATGTCTTTACGCTACAACAATCAAGTTGCGATACATATTGCCAATAATTCGGTGTTTCATGAGAGAATGAAGTACATAGAGGTTGATTGTCATTTCATTCGGGACAAGATATCTCAAGGAGAGATCCACACGCCTTATACTTCTTCCCATTATCAAATTGCAGATTTATTCACTAAGGCTCTCTTGGAAAATCTTAGTTTGACAAATTAGTCTCTAAGAAGGACATGCTAGACATCTATGCTCAAGCTTGAGGGGAGAGTGTTAACAGTAGTGGTTAACACCACTGTAATATCGATATTCCTAAGAGTAGTGGTTGGGAATATGGTTTTTTGTATAAAAGGTATTATCGATATTTTTTCTCCTGTGCACTATTGTAATTCATCTATTTATATAATACATAAGAAGAGTGGGAATGTGAGCCCGGGCAGTCACTTCCTTTTCCCAAGTTTCTTCTCTTTTTCTCTTCTTTCCTTCTTTTCTTCTACTTTTTCCTTTTCTATACCAACTTTCAGACTTGATGACTTAGTAATACAGGGGCATTTTTCACACTGGGCTCGAGTAGGGTCGCCTGTGGGATGCAAGGGCACACTCGGGGTAGGTGACCCATGCGATTTGGGGCCCACGGGGGAGGTCTCATGTTTGAGACTCCTTACCAGGGGTGATTAATGCGTATTTCACACCAGGCTCGAGTGGGGTAGCCCGTGGGTGCGGGGACACACACAAGGTTGGCGGCCCATGTGATTTGGGGCCCACGAAGGGGGTTCGGCTGAGATCCTAACCCATGAGATGTGGGGCCTGGGCTATGGGATAAAGGGATTAATTCGTCATACTTTAACAGTTTGAGCTTTTAGAACAAGCGATTAATTGTCCTACATCAAATTGGTATCAGAGCGGGAGGTCTCGTGTTCGAGACTCCTCACCGGGGGTGATTAATGCAGGGGCATTTTCAGACTGGGCTCGAGTGGGGTCGCCTGTGGGATGCAAGGGCACACTCGGGGTGGGTGACCCTTGAGATTTGGGGCCTGCGGGGAAGGGGGTTCGGCCGAGGTCCTAACCCATGAGATGTGGGTCCTGGGCTATAAGATAAAGGGATTAATTTGCCATACTCTAACAGTTCTAGCTTTTAGAGCAAGTGGTTAATTGTCCTGCATTGATGGGGACATCACGCGCACACGGGTAAGCACGCCATCCCCTCTACGCACGTACGCACGGAGGAGGGCCCCACCGTCGATCTGGCTTAATGACGACGTCCAGGGAGGGCTTCCTGGTTAGAAGACAGAGTTTTGGTTCAAAAGAGTGGGCCCGATAGTCAAGTAAAGCCCATCGTGGGATCTCATGATCGTGGCCTACTAGTCGGATTAAGTTCCTATTTTAGGTTTTGCTATTTATGTTATTTAGAATATCATGAACGCTTTAGATTTCTTTGATTAGTTTTTATTTTGGTTTACTTCATCGCCAAGTAATAGGTTACGCACAAGGCGCGAGTTTTGGGGTATAGGGTTTTCTTATAAATAAGCACCCCTTGTAGTTCTTTTGATTCATTGAAGAAATAAAAAAAATTCCTGCGTGTTTTTTTTCTACTCTCTGAGTTTTGAGTTGTGGAAAAATTCAAGTGGGTGGGAAGCCCTCCCTTGTCGAAGGGCTAACTACTATGGTGCGAAGCCACACCTATCCCAATCCACCCCTACCTTCTTCCATCCATATCTCTCACCTTCTACAATCATTCTTCCTTTGAATCCACCAGTTTTTGCAACCGTTCTTATCCCTACAGCCAGTTTCTATAATCTAGCCCTACAGGAGGGTTGAAACTTCGGCGGAGCACTGCGCACAAACCGTAAGTCGAATCGCCACGAAATTTGGTGGTTTCGAAGACCTCCCTTGGCCGACCAAGGCCAAGGAGGCTGTTTGGGAAATCGGGCCCCACTCGCACATGCGGCCAGGTTCGTGCGCACGTGTGTCAGGCCCTGCCGCTGTCCGCACGCGTGGACTTTCATCGGTTCAGGTTTTCTTTCTTATTTTCTCTCTTTTTATACCTATTTTCATAAACCCTAACCCTATATTACATTATCCTTAATTTATTTGTCTTTTTTTTTTAAAAACCCTATGGTTCCTTGAATTGAAATTGGTGAATCCCTTGGATTAGGGACTGGTTACTGTGCATGTGTGGATGATTTCTATTTCCCTTTTAACATCATTTGGTCCATAATTTTACTGATCCAGTCCTAGCCTATGTAAGCCTGGACTCGCACAAATTCCCTTTGCTTGAATGTTTGAACTTTTGTATGGGATGTGGAATTTTTATGTTATTATTTCTGAATTAATATGATTTAAATCTGAAATCTTGCATATCATATTTAAATTTCATGTCCTATGTCAAATTTGGTATCAAAGACTAGGGTTCTTGTAGGGGAATACATCACATATTTAGGGTTTAGTTTGTTTAAGTCCTTCACACAACCAGTTCATCACATATAGCTGTTTAGAAGACCGTAGTCCCTAATATCTGTTGCTGAAATTTCTGGCAGCAGGAAGTTAGCAATTTACATTGCTGTAACTTTCTGTTATTCCCTTATTTTGACAACTATATTGCTGGATTTTAGTAACTCTGCACAGTTCCCTCATATAGTCTCATAGGATCATTTAGTCCTATTTAGTTACATATAGTCGTCCTAGAAAGTCCTTTAGGTAGAGTTAGCAAGTGTATGCCCACGCATACTGGTCACGATTTTGGTTTGCACTCTACACTAAACATGGAGCAACTACAAGAAGCAGTGGCCAAGTTAACCGAGCAGGTTAATTCCTTAAGTAAGCGCTTGGAACAACGCATAGATCAACGTCTTAACCAAATAGAGGCCTCCCTCGGGACAAACCCCACCATTAGGGAAGATGTCCAATCTCAGGCAGGTGGTCAGGAAGTTAGACCAAGGAATGGAGGCGGCCAAGGAGTTGGTCATGGGCGTGCACCTGTGCACCCACCCCGTGAGGGGCATCATGATCAATAAGACTCAGATGCGCAACTCCTCAAGGGAGTTAGAGCAAATGCCCCTACATTTGATGGCCACTTGGACCCTAAAGTCTTCTTAGATTGATTGGTGGATATGAACCATTATTTTGAGTGTTATGACATGACGGATGCCCGTCGAGTCTGGTTTGCCAAGATGAAGCTTGTGGGCCAAGCAAAGAGGTTTTCGGCGACGGTAGAGCGAAAGAAAGAAAGAGCAAGGGAACTCCCAATAGTCCATTGGAGAGAGATGAAAGAAACACTTAAGGAGAAGTATCGTCCCTTTTCTTATCGCTTTCGGTTGATCGAGGAGTGGCAGTCTCTTCGACAAGGTTCCATCAGTGTTGCTGACTATATTGAGAAGTTCGAAGAATACTTGACCCGCTGTGAGGTTGATGAGGACCTTGTACTTACCCTTGGTCGTTTTAAAACGGGTCTCCGTCCTGACATTAAGAGAGAATTGCTCGCCAAAGACATAGACACTATTGAATAGATGTACCAAGTAGTGTTAGATATCGAGCAATATCTAAAAGCGTCTGTGGGAAAGCGGTTTGACTTTCCCCCTCTGGGGCTAAACCTAACACGGGATACCAAAAAAAACCTTCCAACAATTTTCAGCCCAGACCCAAGGATAATACGGGTAAAGAGATTGTTGGGTCTAGTTCACGTGTAAGTGGGGCCACTAGGTGTTTTAGATGTCAGGGGTTTGGTCATTTTGCTCACCAGTACGGCACGAGAGAGGGCACCAAAGTATTCTTTATTGATGGGCAAGTAAAAGTAGTGCCCCCAGAGAGTGACGGTGAAGAGGAAAAATATGAGCCCGTAGAGACCCCTAGTGATGAGGAAGAGGGAGGGCAAGAGTCTGTGGCCCCTTGCAATTGTGCGTTGCGTTTTGGCTCAAGACAAGAACATTGATGACTGACACCAGAACACGATCTTCTACACTTATGCAAAATGTGGAGAAAAGAGTTGTAAGTCAATCGTAGATAGTGGTAGTTGTGCCAACGTGGCATTGACTAGCACCGTGAGCCGTTTGGGCTTGAAGCTAGAAGTCCATCCTCAACCCTACAGAGTGTCCTAGGTTGATGAAACCTCCATTCCAGTATCACACCGTTGTCTTGTTCCAATTAGGTTTGGATCTTATAAAGACACGCTTTGGTGTGATGTTGTTCCCATGGACGTTGGCCATATTATTCTGGGCAGACCGTGGCTCTACGACAGGGATGTCACCATATTTGGTCATTCAAATGTGTGTACATTCTGGTTTGAGAGCAAGAAGGTCAAGCTAAATCCTCTACCACCCAAGAGTACGACTGGAAAGGAGTCAACCACATAGTGGTGTGAACGGCTTAAAAGAAGTGAAGGAATCGAAGTCCAAGCCCAAACCTCTCCATATTCTGAATGCCAAAGATTTTGAGCGAGAAACGGAGGCAGACTCGATGGTATATGCCCTTGCGGCTAGGGAGAGTGTACCAGAAGGTAGTGTAGAGTTACCCACTGAGGCCATTCAGGTAGTGCGTGAGTTTTGCGATGTCTTTCCTAATGATCTACCGAATGAGCGTCCCCCTATGACGGATATGCAGCATGCTATTGATTTAGTTCTTGAGGCAACTCTACTAAACCTCCCGCATTACAGAATGAACCCAAAGAAGCACGCGGAGTTGAAAAGACAGATTAATGAACTTCTAGCAAAGGGTTTCATTCGAGAGAGCATGAGCCCGTGTGTTGTGCCCGCCCTTCTTACACCTAAGAAGGATGGCACATGGAGGATGTGTGTTGATAGTAGAGCCATCAACAAAATCACAGTCAAGTATCGGTTTCCCATACCGCGTCTCGATGACATGTTGGATATGATGTCCAATGCTACCATCTTCTAAAAAATTGACCTCAAGAGTGGTTATCACCAAATCCGTGTACGCCATGGTGATGAGTGGAAGATGGCATTCAAGACGAAGGATGGGTTACACGAGTAGCTAGTTATGCCTTTTGGGTTAATTAACGCCCCAAGCACTTTTATGCGTGTGATGACCCAAGTGTTGAAGCCCTTAATGGAGAAGTTCCTGGTCGTATACTTTGATGACATCTTGATTTATAGCATGACCAAGGAGCAATACCTCAACCACTTGAGACAGGTTTGTGGGATCCTTAGGGCCGAAAAGTTGTAGGCCAACCTAAAGAAGTGTGCGTTTTTGTCGAGTAGTATGATCTTCTTAGGTTTTATTGTGTCAGCTGAGGGCGTATCGGCGGATCCCGAGAAGGTCAAGGCTATCGTCAATTGGCCTGATCCCCACAATATTCATGAGGTGGGCAGCTTTCATGGCTTAGCTACTTTCTATAGGCGATTCATTCGAGGTTTCAGTTTCATTATGGCTCTCATCATGGATTGCATTTAAAAAAAAAAAAAATTTCAATAGACAAAGGCAGCCTCGAAGGCCTTCATGATGACCGAAACTCCAGTCACACGACTCCCAGATTTTTCAAAAGCTTTTGAAGTTGCATGTGACCCGTCAGGAGTCGGCATAGGAGTACTTAGTCAGGAAGGACACCCTATCCCTTTTTTAGTGAGAAACTAAATGAGGCGAAACAAAGATATTCCACCTATGACAAGGAATTCTATGTGGTAGTGCAATCACTGCGCCATTGGCATCATTACTTATTGCCGTAAGAATTCGTCTTATTCTCAGATCATGAGGCTTTGAGATATCTGAACTCTCAGAATAAATTAAACCCTAGGCATGCCAAGTGGGTTCAATTTCTTCAAGAGTACACTTTTGTGCTTAAGCACAAGGCCGGTGTTGAGAATAAACTTGCCGACGCACTGAGTCGTCGAGTCGCATTACTCAACTCCATGAGCGTTGAAGTTACAGGCCTTGAGTTTATCAATGAAGATTATTCTAAGTGTCCAGATTTTGGAGTCGTGTACGCGCATTGTTAGAGAGCCCGTCAGGAGCTAGCAGTGAGTACTTGATTTTAGACGGATATTTGTTTAGGAGTGACCGCTTGTGCATACCACACACCTCTCTCCGCTATTTTCTTGTCTGAGAGTTACATTTGGGAGGGGTTGCGGGTCATTTCGGTCGAGACAAGACCATTGCCCTAGTGGAGGATAAGTTTCATTGGTCAAGCCTCAAGCGAGATGTGGCCAAAATTATAGGGTAATGTCGTACTTGTTAACTGGCAAAGCAAAGGAAACAAAATACAGGATTATACACACCTTTGCTAGTTCCATTCATTCCTTGGCAGGACATCAGTATGGACTTCGTGCTTGGACTTCCCAAGACTATTCGGAAACACGATTCCATATTTGTTGTCATGGACCGTTTCTCTAAAATGACCCACTTCCTTGTTTTAAGACCTCCGGTGCATCTCA
This sequence comes from Magnolia changhungtana, assembly GCA_030180095.1. Lineage (NCBI taxonomy): Eukaryota > Viridiplantae > Streptophyta > Magnoliopsida > Magnoliales > Magnoliaceae > Magnolia > Magnolia changhungtana. Next base: position 2,365,151 of record JASAUF010000445.1, on the reverse strand, counting down.
TGTTGCCAAGTTGTTCTTTATCGAGGTCGTTAAACCGCATTGGTTACCAAAAACCATAGTGTCTGACAGTGACGTGCGATTCATGAGTTACTTTTGGAAGACGCTATGGCACATGATGAATACTAGGCTCCAATTTTCTTCTGCCTATCACCCTTAGACCGATGGTCAAACTAAGGTGGTTAATAGGAGCCTAAGGAGTTTGCTCAGATGTTTAGTGGGGGAGCATACCAGGACATGGGACACCATACTACCCACAGCCGAGTTTGTATTCAATAGTTCTGTCAATAGGTCCACAGGTCTAAGTCCTTTTGAAGTCGTTACTGGTTATAAGCCTATAAAGCCTATTGATCTTGTCCATATGTCATTGTCTCATAGGCCATCAGATTTTGCAAAGTCTTTTGCGCATCACATCCATTCATTGCATCAAGAAATCAGGCGAAAGATCACTACTAGTAATAAACTTTCCAAATTTTCTGCAGACCAGCATAAAAGTTTCAAAGAATTCAATATTGGGGACTCTGTGATGGTCCGCATCAGGCTCGAGCAGTATCCTTCGGGGGCTGTTCGCAAGTTACATGCGCGTAGCGCTGGACCCTTCAAAATTATAAAACGGAATGGTCTCAATGCGTATATGGTAGATCTTCCACCTTCTATGGGAATTAGTTCCACATTCAATGTGGAGGATCTAATTACTTTTCAGGGGAAAGCAGATACTTTGTTTGGCCCTTCGGCCACCCATCCTGATTCCCCAGATTTACCCCTTGATCCATGGTCTCTTCCCAACCTTTCTTCACAGCCTCTACCTACCATACCTAGCCTTCACAGACCCAGAGAGGAAATAGAGGATATCCTGGACCATGAGATAGTTTCAACGTCGAACGGCGGGTTTCAGAAGTACCTAGTTAAATGGAAGTCGCGCCCAGCTTCAGACAGCACGTGGTTCATTAAGGAGGAGCTTCAGAGAGTTAATCCTGATATTCTGGAGCGGTTCAGGAGTTTTATTTCGTCAGTGGCGAAATCTTTGCAGCCGGGGAGAGTCGATGGGGACATCACGTGCACACGCGCACGCACGCCGCCCCCTTACGCACGTACACACGGAGGAGGGCCCCACCGTCGATCTGGCTCAATGACAACGTCCAGGGAGAGCTTCCTGGTTAGAAGACTGAATTTTGATTCAAAAGAGTGGGCCCGATAGTCAAGTAAAGCCCATCATGGGATCTCATGATCGTGACCTACTAGTCGGATTAAGTTCATATTTTAGGTTTTGCTTATTTATGTTATTTAGAACATCATAAACGCTTTAAATTTCTTTGATTAGTTTTTATTTTGGTTTACTTCATCGCCAAGTAATAGGTTGCGCACAAGGCGCGAGTTTTGGAATAGGGTTTTCTTATAAATAGGCACCCCTTGTAGTTCTTTTGATTCATTGAAGAAATATAAAAATTCCTGCGTGTTTTTTTCTACTCTCCGAGTTTCGAGTTGTGGAAAAATTCGAGTGAGTGCAAAGCCCTCCCTTTTCGAAGGGCTAACTACTGTGGTGCGAAGCCACGCCTATCCCAATCTGCCCTTACCTTCTTCCATCCATATCTCTCACCTTCTACAATCATTCTTGCTTTAAATCCACTAGTTTTTGTAGCCGTTCTTATCCCTACAGCTAGTTTCCAGAATCTGGCCCTACAGGAGGGCCGAAACTTCGGTGGAGCATTGCGCACAGACCGTACGTCGGATTGCCACGAAACTTGGTGGTTTTGAAGACCTCCCCTGGCCGACCAGGGCCAAGGAGGCTGTTTGGGGAATCAAGCCCTGCTCGCACGTGCAACCAGGTTCGTGCGCACGTGCGCCAGGCCCTGCTGTTGTCCGCATGCGTGGACTTTCATCGGTTCAGGTTTTCCTTCTTATTTTCTCTCTTTTTATAACTATTTTCATAAACCCTAACCCTAGATTGTATTATCCTTAATTTATTTGTCATTTTTTTTTTTACCCTAGGGTTCCTTGAATTGAAATTGGTGAATCCCTTGGATTAGGGACTGGTTACTGTGCATGTGTGGATGATTTCTATTTCCCTTTGAGCATTGTTTGGTACATAATTTTACTGATCCAGTCCTAGCCTGTGTAGGCCTGGACCCGTGTAGATTCCCCTTGTTTGAATGTTTGAACTTTTGTGTGGGATGTGGAATTTTTATGTTATTGTTTCTGAATTAGTATGATCTAAGCCTGAAATCTAGTATATCATATTTAAATTTCATGTCCTGCATCACCTATGGTCTAACTAAAGTTATGGTCGTTGATAGAGTGGAATGGCGGAAAAGGATTCATGTTCCTGACCCCAATTAGTTGGGATAAGGCTTAGATGATGATGATTGAATGGTTAATATTTGTCAGATCGGTATGATGTTTTCATGTTAGTCCATGAAATATGTGTTGGGCCTAATGAACAATCTAGATTAATGGATTGGACAAAGTGTCCTGATACAACTAGGAGCATTATAACATATAGTGTTATGCGAGCACTAGAGCATTTCTCTAAACTATGATCTGTAAGGGATAATTACTCTTAAATAAAATGAGATGAACTCATTTTAAGTGACAATAAAGCAGGGCCTAACTCATCCTTCCCAAGCTAGGTTATGCACAATACACCAAAGAAAATGTGAGCACCTATTTCATTCCGCACACCCAATTCTTGTGAATGAGAATGCCTGCTCTCTACCGAACAAACTAAGGATGCAAAGCAGGTTAAGTAGGGTAGCTGGAATATTAATAATTTCTTCCTTTTTACCAGGTGCTTACAGGAGCATATGAAAAGACCGTAATCATCATCAATAGATTGGATAATCTTAATTCTAGAATCAGCTTGTATCCATCAAGCCAAACCCCAAAGACTGAGCTCTTTCAGACACTGAAGTAGTAATGGGGCACTAAATTAGATGTTGTCTTACTTGATTTCGAGCCTGCCTATGTACCATATCTACTATGTAAACCACTCAAGACAGGCCCCTCCAAGTCCTGATCATCAGCATAGGGGTTCCATATAATCTGCAAAAATTAAAATGAGCAGCCATCGACAATAAAAATAAATAATAAAATAACTTAGAAAGTACTTATGCATGAATGAGAAGAGAAAGGTTGGAGCATTACATCGTTCTCACCGATCTAATCCAAAGCTCCTCTCAACAACTGGTCCTGATGGCTCATCCCAGCCGCCCCCAATATAGAAGGGTTTCCTAGGTAGCATGGGCATCTTCATCATTAGTCAAATCCACTTCAGTGGGCTCACTCAGCCAAGCATCAGCTTCCCTTCCAACATTTGGGATCTCATTCTGAGCGATAGCCGTGCCTCCCTCCCTTAAAGTTGAGCCCTATCAGCATCGCCACCCTCACTTGTACCTGAACCCCACCATCATAACCATCCAGCTCACCATGGCCCCACATGTCATCATAATTGATAACCCTCACACCTGACTCCCCCCCCGACAAGTCAATGGGAGGGACCTGACCTCCTCCTGCACCGTGGGAAGGCTCATTAGAGTCCGAAGAACCAGCTCCTACATCATGAAAATCTCAGGGCGGCCTTTGTTGAGTCCCAAGCTCCTCTCCTCACCCCTCTCACGCTTGCTTTGTTTCTTTCCTCAAGCTGCCCCAAACCATCAAAAGGCAGGGAAACCGTCACCATAATCCCATGGTGGAGTTAACCTAGCAGCCCAAGGAAAAATACTGTGCTCCCTTGGGCTAGTTATAGGGATCATATATGCGAGGCCTTCCAAGTAACACAATGTCGGATGCAGCGAGGTGCCTGTTAAAAAGGCCAAAGCATGATTAGCAAGAGATACATGTGATTTAGAAAAACGCCAAGTTAAGGAGAAAACTAATAAAAACATTGGACTTAACCCTCTGCTTGTGATGCTCTCAGTAATATCACTCTTTCCGGCCTCTAGTTCTCTGGGAGGCTGTAGTTCTGTAGCACTAGGAGAGGGAGTATCATCATTATCTGCATGTGTTTTCTCTTGGTTCTGAAGAAGAGACTCCAGAAGCTGGGACAAGATCTGTAGTGCCAGCAAGGATAGGAGCTTGCAAGCTTGAAGGAGCCAGGTTTGTTTGACGCAATCTCTCCACCATCCCTTAACATTAAGCAATGATACTTATATTAGTAAAAGGGAAATTGAAGAAATCAGAATAAAGGCTGAAAGACCACTGACAAGGAGGATAGTGCACTTCACTCATTAAAAGCATAGCATGTTATTAAGAACAGGCAAAGTTTAGTTCAAGGAACCATTTCATAGGCATGTGTCTTTATGCATTCAATACAACCCGAAAAAGGTCCAAAATTCATGCATTTCATGCATTCAAAATTTAGGTAGCAGATGATCATAGGCATGTGTCTTTCCAAACTAAATTTTAAAGAAGAAAAAAAAAAAATCTTTATCTCATGCATTACATATCAGAACATCTCAAGGCCAATATTGTCAAGGATTCCAATTCAGAAGCCCATGTTCACATTACTTTGGACCAACGTATTGCATTTCATGGTCTTTTGAATGAAGGGTCATATAGATGAACATCATCTCGGATCGTGCTATTTTATATAATTTAGCAGCTTGGGAACATTTAATACTACTATTGTCAAGACAAGTAAGACTCGATCGAGTCTTCGAATCAACTCGACCCGCCTTGATATCGCGTGGAGTCGAGTTTTTGGGTTTTTTTTTTATTATGGTTAAAAGCATACATTCATTTTAAATACAAAATTCATGAAGACTGTTCATTTGAATTGAAAATTCACGAATACTACGCATCACTCACTAGAGCGAAGGGTCTATGATGTGTGTTCTAAGTCTAAAGGTATTAATATCATGAGTTCTGTGCATTAGCCCAAGGGCTGTTAGGCTCATGATTCTAATTGAATGCTGTCCATATCATACATCTTTTCAATGCTATGACTAGAGTCTAAAGGGTGGAAAATTCACAAACTTCTCAAGATAGGATCAAGCCATTTAAAGTCTCATGTTCATCATTCAGTTAAGCCTAAGGGCTAGAACTTCATTCGGGATTCAAAAGTAACCCATGCATCTTACAACAAGGGTTTTAGAAGCATATAATTCATTCATACCACAAGAAAATATATAGAATCATTCATGTATCTGCATGAGCTCTTTTAGCCTATCCATATCATAGCATCCATCCTAATCCAAAGCTCCAAAATTAGGATTTTATCACACATTTAGCTGAGGCTTCCGTACAAAAGTTATGCATTTTAATTAGGTCCCATTTCTTAGAGTTAGGAGGCATGAATTGAGTCCATTGTGCTGGAATTGGTGAACCTGGCATTTCCAAACTACCCTCTGCCCAAGAATTCAAAAATGTGCCTTTCTCTGGAATTGAATTTGATTCTCACATTTTTAAGACCCTAAACGCAGGAATCTGCCCAAAGAATCAGATTTCGATTCCAAATGCCCCAAATTCCGGTGTGTGAAACGACCACTTAATGCAAACCATTCATTCAAAATTAAGATAAGCCATGCATGTTGTTTGCATAATTCACGCATCTAGCCCACTTAGCATTGCCAAAACACACACTTCAACAAGCATTTATGGCTTGTTTAGCAGCATGCGATCAGAGGGATTTGTGGGGATTTGCCTCTTTTATCAGTCTTTTGTTAGTAAGGAATTGGAGGCATTGGGACTTGAGAGGAACCCAAATACCCCAAAAGAGCTCTTTTCAACTCCCACGTCAAAACTTTGATATCAAATCCACTTGATTGCATATAATCAACCCGATTCCACAGGATTTCAAATCCACGCTGCCAAACAAGCCATTAAGAAGGAATCCAACCCAAAACCTTGGTTAACCTAACACCTATTTTAGCTAACAAAACCACTCGGGGTGGATAGCATATGATGAAAGCAGGCAAAAACGAAGGATGTTTCCTAATGGCATTTTGTCGAGCAAGTCACAGGCATATGATCAACGGTTCGGTTCGGTTCTACAGTACCTTAAACCGGAACGATCTGTAATCAACGGTTCAGAAAATTTAGAAACTGGAACCGGACCATTAGCACCCTGTAACCGGACCAAAGCGAACCGATCCAACAGTTCCGGCCCGGTTACACGGTTCCAACGGTTAAATGTGCATCCCTGGGCATAATAGAAAGCGCCCAAATTGATTGGCCGAAAGGGCAGTGACTATCGTTCAATCCATAAGAAGTAATCCAAATTAGAGCCCAAAGCATAGAAATATAATAAAAAATACACTCCCAATTTACTTTCCATCGCTATCAAAAATCAAGCTCCAAGACTATATAATCAAACGATAATGTTATCGAAGAGGAAAAGAGGAAAATAGAAAAGACCGCTTACCTTCCATACCATCCACAGGCATAACAAGAACAAACGTCAGCGAGAGGGGGTATAATCAGTCAAGAGTGCAAAACCGGAGAGTTATGCCTACGGACCCTACGCAAATTTTAAGGGTCTGGGTCTGGGTCCGGGTCCACGAGCAATTGAGCGGATTAGGTGAGACCCCGGACTCACCCAAGACAGTGCGGCCCTTACAGTGGGGCTCACCTTGATGCATATATTCTGCATCGACGCTGTCCATCCGTTTTCACAGATAATTTTAGTATATTATCCAAAAAAAAATGAAGCAGATCCAATTATGAGGTGGACCTTTCCATAAGAAACAGTGGTGATTGACTATTAATGGGACACAAAAGTTTTGGATCAAGCTGATATTTGTTTTTTCACTTCATCCAGGCTTATGTGACCCTATCAACATATTAGATGGAAAATAAACACTAAGAAAACGTTAAGGTGCACTACAAGAAGTTTTTAATGATAGGGCCTTCAATAACCATTGTTCGTATGGTATGGTTCAGTTGATCATTGGATGTGCTTCAATTTTGGGATAATAACCTAAAATGATTTGAAAATGGATGGACTGCGTGGATATAGAATACATACATTAAGTTGGGGACCATGGTAAGGGCTGCACCGCCTTGGGTGAGTCTAGGGTCTCACGTAATCTAATCCCTCTTGAGATGGGCTTAGTCAAATTAGGGGCAAAGCCGGGCATCGGACCAAGTCCTATAGGATTCGGTCCAACTCAATTCGGTCAGAAATCTTTATAGCCTGATCTGATCCGGGACCGAGTCCGGGACATCTGACTCGAACCTATCCGATGCACGGTTGGCCAGACTCGAACCAAGTCCGACTCGGTCAGGGAAATTGAGTCGGATCGAGTTGGGTACGATTCGGATCCAATTTTTTAACGGTGAAAATCATTATTCTCGCCGCTATTTTCGGTGTGGTTCATTTGAGCTTTAGATATGATTTAATTTTTTTGTCAAATGCTCTAAAATGATCACGAAAATTGGATAAACGGTATGGATATAATAAATACATCATTGTGGGGCCCATGGAATTTTGATCTCATTTGAGCCGCTCGTACAACTCAGAGCTCGAGGCTGCTACTTGTGTTGACGTGCGCAACATGAAATTGAAGCTGTGTTGACGTGCACAACATGAAATTGAAGCTAAGTTGTGTTGAGGTGCACTTTACGTATTGACTTTTGCAAGTTTTGTGGGTCTGATCATGTGGTATGTGTTATATCCAAACTGTCCATCCATTTAGCGAGCTTGTCTTAAGGCTTGAGACGAAAAATAAGACAGATCTAACTATCAAGTGGACCACACGAATTGTTTAACGATGAAAATCATTATCTCTGTTGCTATTTGTGGTGTGGTCCAGATGATCTTTGGATATTATTCATTTTCGGCTAATGCTCTATAATGATCTCTAAAAATATATGTACGGTGTAGATATAAAAAATACATCACTGTGGGGCCCATATAACTTTGATCTCCTTTGAATTGTTCATACAACTCGGAGCTCGAGGAGCGTCAATGCTCGTCTTTGCACGACACGTACCTACTGCAGCTATATAGGGGAACAGATTGGCTACTCCTATGTGAGATGAAATGAGTTATTTAAAAGGTAGACGGATGGTATGTATTTGATGTGCATGTGGCTCAAATGATGCCCCGACTGGTCTTATTTTCATGCCATAGAGCATGCATGGTGGGGTGCACATGATCAATAGATCCAATCTCCGTATATGTTCTACATTGATGCGTGGGGAGGGTAGGATTTGGAATCCTACTCGTGAGAGTAGGATACATAAAGGTAAGAAGAGAGTGGGGGTGGTGAAAGGTGAGCCCGTGGTGCAAGGCATGTTGTTGTTCACACGAGCCCACCTACATTCACGTAGAGAGAGAGAGAGAGCTCATGACATGATGTGTGTGGTTTATCCACTCTGGATCGGGTCGAATCTGTCCGAATTGACCACGATCCGAACTCGATTCGAAAAACATTTGGATCTGAATGGCCTAACTCGATCCACACCGATTCAGCCGTCGGTTCTGTTCGGATCTGGTCAGATTGGGTCGGATCCACCGGATCGGGTCAGACATGCCCAGCTCTAACTAGGGGGGATTTTTACTATAATTGTCCTATGGAATTAGGTAAGTGAGAAAATGACCAAATTCTCATGGGACTGAACTTTTTTAACCCAAGTTTTTGCTCTTTTTTCCGGATGAAACTACCCTTCTACACACCTGCTCCATCATACAATGTGCCTTGCAAAAAGGTCTTTCGAAGAGGAGATTGTGGGTCCCATGAAGCCATAAATGGAACCACTACTTGGGAGATCTGATCTATTCATTCCCTTCAGGGCATGCTGGGACATCAGAGGGCAATGATTTCATATTTATTGGAGGCTTTTGTAGCCCCCGATAGAGAGAATGGTAGTCTTTCTCTTGCAGTTATTTCCTCTTACGCGATCCATCCCTGATGTCTTTTTCCCTGATTCTAGGGCCCATGCCCTGAAATTATTTCCCTGAGCTAACGGTCAAAGGGAATTTCAATGGAGATGCAAGATGGACCCCACAATATCAAATCTTTTATAAACATACATGTGGGGTCGGACCCCACATTCCAACCCATTTCGGGGTTTGTGGAGGTTTGTTTTTGGGGATATGGACCACTGCCACCACCAAATTGGGGGGGGGGGGGACCACCACCGAATTGAGTGAGAGAGGGGACCACCACCACTACTGAAGAAGGTGGTTAAGACTGTTGCTTCCACCTCCATTGGACCCACTCTATCAATCTTCCAGTGTATTTACGATGATAGATATTTTGAGGTAACAATACCTTCAATCCAGCGACAATCTTCATTTTGCCGATCATTTTTAAGTTTTTCAAGTTTTCCTTTAAGGGAGCGCGACTAATATGGCGGGTAGAGGTAAGAATACATAGTGCAGATGTTTTTTTCAAGGATTGCTATTGTGGATCGTACGTGACCAATGTGGATCCCACTTGGGCACTGTGGATCCCACCTGGCCCAATATAAATACCACTTATTGGTTGTGTATCTCACTTGGGTACCATTTTATGAATATGGAATGAATGAATGGTAAGTTGTACGAATGCACATGTGGAAGTAGATGTGGATTTTAAATTGAATGCAAATGTGGATGTGAATGTTGACTTGTATGAATGAAAATATGGAAGTGGATGTGATATTGGATTAAGAAGTGGAAGTGGAAGTGGAGATGGATTTATATGAATGTCAATGTGGAAGTGCATTGGTTGTGAATTTTGAATTATACAGTATAAAAATTGTGAATGTCGATGTGAATGTGGAGTTGTATGAATGAAAATGTGGAAGTGGAAGTGGAAGTGGAGTGAATTTATATGAATGTGGATCTGGATTGTATGGTGTAAAAATGTGGAAGCAAATGTGAATGTTTTTTTCTATGGTGCGCATGTGGATGTGGTTGTCAATGTTGAATTGTATGAATGTACATATGCAAGTGAATGTGAATGTGGTTATGAATTTTGAATTGTATGGATCCCCCCTAAGCAGTATAGATCTCACCTAGGGGTGGATCACACCTAACAACTGTAGATCTAACGTGGGAGTGGGGTAAATCCCTCTGAGCATTGTGGACCTCAGGTGAGATCCCCCCCACCTGGGAGTTGGGGGTGGATTCTCCACTCCCAAGTGAGATCTACAATGCTCGGGAGGGTTTTACCCCACTCTTAGTTGAGATTCACAGTGCTCTGGGGGGATCCACCCCCTCCCTCCCCTTCGGACCCACTCCACTCCAACATTCACATCTTCATTTATTCGCATTCAACATTCGCATCCACTTGATGCATTCTACATGCACTTACACAGTTTTATTCTTTTAAAGAATATGATGTGTTTACAAAAAGTGTATGTGAATGGGGGATGTGGAAGTGGGTGTGAAATTTGAATTGTCTGAGTGCAAGTATGAAAGTGCATGTGCATGTGGAAATGGATATGAATTTTGAATTGTCTCAATAAAATGTGGAGGTCGATGAAAATGTTGAATTGTATGAATGCAATTATAGATGTGGATGCAGAAGTAGTTGTGGGTTGTGAATGTTGAATTGTATGAATGTAAATATGAAAATTGATGTAAATTTTGAATTGTATGAATGAACATGTAGAAGTGAATGTGGATGTAGAAGTGGTTTTAATGTTGAATTGTATAACTGTGGATGTAGAAGTAAATATGCATGTGAAAGTGCATATGCATATGGATGTGCATATGCATGTCCACTGTGGATCGCACCTGAGGGGGTGCTCCCCCATGAGCATTGTGGATCTCACCTGCAAGGACGGATCCCCCCTCAACATTATGGATCGCATCTACAGTGCTCAAGGGGATCCACCCCTAGGTGAGATCCATAGTGCTTAGGGGGATCCACCCCCCTCAGGTATGATCCACACCCACATTCAGATCTTCATTCATTCAAATTCAAATGTATGAATGCAGATGTGGAAGTGCATGTGCTTGTAAATTGTATGAATGAAAATATAAAAGTGTATGTAGTTGTGGATGTGGATGTGAGCGTTGAGTTACATGAATGCAAATGTGGAAGTACATGTGGATGTGAAAGTTGATATAAATGTTGAGTTGTGGAAGTGCATATGGATGTGAATGTTGAATTGTATGGTGTGGATGTGGATGTGTTTGTGAATGTTAAACGGTATGAATGCAAATGTCAAAGTGCATATGCACGTGGTTGTGAATTGTGAATGTTGAATTGTATAAATGTAAATGTGAAAGTGCATGTGGATGTGACTGTAGGTTGTAAATATTGAATTGTATGAATGAAAATGTGGGAGTGCATGTATATGTGGTCGTGAATGTTAAATTCAAGTGAGTGCAATCTACAGTGTTCAAGAGATATTCATACATTCCATGTGCAATCCACAATGCTCAAGGGAGATCCACCCTCCTAAGCGCAATTCATAGTGTTCAAGTGGGATCCACCCCTCCTAGGTGAGATCCAAAGTGTCTCAAGTGCGATCCACTACTCCCAAGTTCCAAAGTGTCTCAAGTGACATTTACACCCACATTCACATATTCATTCACATCTACTTTCACATTCACATCTTTATCCATATCTACATCTTCAATTCAACATTCACATCCATATCCATACTCACATTTTCATTCATTTAATTCTAAATCCACATCCATATTTTCATTTATTCGTATTTAACATTCACAGTCATTATTGCATTCCACATGCATTTTCACATTTTCATTCACACAGTTCGAAATCTCTATCCACATTCATGTTTTCATTAGTACTTCTTATGTGTTTTATACGTATACTTTCCTATGAATGTTTGCGCACAATAATGGTCATTAGTAATAGACCAGGAGGCTAATCTTCAAAGAAAATAAAGAAGCATGTCTCAAAACTACCCATAAGGAGGCTAATGATAAGGAGATGTTATTTGAAAAAGAGAAAGAATCCACCTTAGTATAGGAATTTCAGTTTTATATATTTTCAAAAGCTATGTAATTATTTGTATGTGTCATTTGTGTGGCCAATTATTTACAAAAGTGTTGTGAATTATTTTATAAAAATAATGAATTGAATGAACATACTCATTATTTTTTTAATAATTGTTAAATTGAATGAATGTGAATGTGGATGTGGATGTGGTGGTGAATTTATTATTGCTTATTTATCATTTTATTAATTATATTACCTCGTATGTTAATCTATAGGAAGAAATCCTCAAGTTTAAACAAATGTTGTCTTTCGACTGTCTTCAACAACGTAGAAGTTCATATATAGTTGAGTCTAAAAAGGATGAAGATAAGGTACATGTGGTGGCAAGCAAACCAGGAGGATCATTGTTAAAGAAGACAGAGAAATTCGTATCAAGATAAAACCACACAGAAGCCAAGGACAGAGAGATTCTATTTGAGAAAGAAGAATCCATCTTAATATAAGAATTTCAGTTTTGGATTTTCACAAAATAAGTAATTAAATGTATATGTCATTCGAGCAGCCACTTTTTTGTATGGGTGTTATGAATTATTCTTATAATGGATAATGAATCAAATGAACATACTCATCATTTGTTTAATGCTTGTTGAATAGAATGCAGGTGAATGCGGATGTGGATGTGTATGTGAATGATGAATTGAATGAATTTAGATGTTGATGTGGTTGTGGTTGTGAATTTTAAATTAAATAGATGTTGATGTGGAACTATATGGGTTGTGAATTTTGACTTGATTGGATATGGATGTGAAAATCGATGTGAATGTTGAATTGCATGAATGAAAATGTAAAAGTAAATGCGGAAATGGATGTGAATATTAAACTATATGAATGAAAAAATAAATGTGAATGTGAATGTCGGATTTGATGTGAATTATGAAATAAACTAATGATGAATGTGTAAGTGCATATGGATGTGGAAGTGGATGTGAATGATGAATTGAATGAATGAAAATATAAATGTGAATGTGGATATAAAGTTGAATAAATGAAAATGCGAATGAAGGTGTAGTTGTGGATGTGCATGTGAATGTTGACTTGAATGAATAAATATGTGGATATGGATGTTGAATTTGAATTGAATGAATGAATATGTGAATGTGGATGTGGATGTTGAATTTGTAGAGAATACACCATCCAAGATTCAGTCCAGCACAACAATTCAGTCTAGCACAGCAAATCAATCCAGCACAACAAATCAGTCCATCTAGCAACAAATCTCTTCCATGCTTATCTGTAACTATATTTAGTTAGGATAATATTTGATTAATTCTATAAAATCTGTAAACATGTGTGTATATATATATCACAAAGTGTAATGAAATCATTCATTCATCCAAACAATATTTTGTCCTTTTATGGTATCAGAGCCTTCATCTCCAACGAGAAACCTTGATCCTTCATCAATGGCTACACAAAAATCAATCACGACAACTCCCATGGTTACATCCGTTGTAGCTTCCTTTGATTCAAACGCGCCGTTGATCACCTTTGCTAATGCACAACTCCCTCTCAAACTCACGCCCTTAAACACTCCAACATGGCGTGCCCAATTTGATTATCTCTTGATTGGTTATGACCTAATAGGCTACATATATGGCTCAAAACCATGTCCTTCTGACAACTCAATCACACCAATTATTTGGAAGCGCCAAGATCAATTTCTGTTACATGTTATCCGTATCTCAATCTTTGACTCGATTGCGACCCTAATTGCATCTAGCAAATCCTCCAAAGAAACGTGGGACAAACTCAGAGGCCTCTATGCAAATCGCTCTCGCTCACGTCTTATGAGTCTCAAGGAACGACTCACTCGACCCCGTGATGGTAAGTCTATTACTGAATATTTAATTGAATGAATGAAAATATGATTGTGAAAGTTGATGTGATTGTGGATGTTGAATTGAATGAATGAAGATGCATATACGAAGTAGAGGTAGATGTGGATGTAAACGTTGAATGTGAATGTTGAATTTAATGAATGAAGATGTGGATGTAAATGTTGAATGTTGAATTGAATGAATAAAAATGTGAATTTTGGACCCACTTTGGGCTATCAAATGATATCTAAATGAGATTATTCTAAATTTATTTCAAAGTTCATCAAATTATCTTTCCAATAAGTATAAGATCACCCCAATCTAGCTTTTGATGAGAGAGTTATGACCGTTTTTTTGGATCGCTCTCACTTTCTTTTCTAGATGTGATTTATGTTATGATGGTTTTTGGGCAATCAAATGATATCCAAATAATATGATTTTAAAGATATTTTAAAGCTCATCAAATTATCTTTCCAACAAGTATAAGATCACACAAATCAGACCTGTAATGAGGGAGTTATGACAGTTTTCATAGAAAGTATTACAGGTAAGATCCTAGTGTCACAGGTGCGATTCACAACATTCCTCTGTTGACCGAAGTTTTCTTCGGTCGCTCGAGTTGCACTGACCCCAAAAAATTTCTCCAAAAAATTCTTGGTTGACCAACTGTTCTCTCGGTCGACCGAACTGCACTGAACACTTATCAGAATTTCAGATGAATCAAAGTATTACGTACTCGACTATTTTGACCAAGGTTGTTCTAAAGTTCAAGTTCAAGTTCAAGATTAAGTAGACGTGAGAGTTTGATTCTAGGGTATATTGTCACAAATTTCAAAGTCCTGATTGTGTCAGCGTATAACATATTTGATCTTATTGCTCAAGCCCATGCATTTATTTTTATGAGTAAGTAGATGTAACAAATCATAAATTTAACATTATCTCAGCGTCCATTGATCTCGAGAGGGCGCCTGTCATCCTTTTGATCAATATATGTATAACCGATGTTTTGATAACATAGTCATGTGTATGTTGTCCTTCTGATCACTAATCATGTCGTCGGTCATTTGATCATGACCATACTGGCTATCCTTTTGTGCAATATACATATGACCCTTATTCCTTGATCATAAGCATGTGCACATTGTCCTTTTGATTAATAATTACGTGATCACTATCCTTTAATCATGAACATGCACAAAATATCCCTTGATCAATAACCGCATGTCATTGTCCTTTGATTGTAAGTGTTCGTGCTACCCTCCTGATTTATAGGACAGTATGGTCATTGATCTTTTAATTTATAGGATTGTATACGTGGTGTAGTAAGTGAACGGTGGAAGGAGAGAGGAAGAGACCACCATCTTCTTACTATATGATAAACCTCGAAATCACATAGAATCTTGAACCACAACATAAGAAAACTTCTAAAAGAGAATGTTATTGGAAATAATGAATAAAGTTTTATTTACAAAGTCACTTAATATGCTTTAAGCCCTAAATTCATTATTTTACAAAATAGTAAACTTTCATAAAATTACAAACTTATTAAAAAAAATAAAAGTTTTCTTAATTAACTCAAATTCTTTGACATAAGCTAAAGAAAAACTTTAAGCATAATTAGACTTATTTAAACCTTAAAATTTTTTAAAAGTAGAAAAAACCATTATTAAAATAGTAAGTGTTAACTTAAAATTCAAAAATAACCTCTAAAACAACTTTATTTTGGAAAGTTGTATGGGGTAACGAACATTTTCATTGGCTAAAATGTAAAACTCATCAATAGCATTCCAATGACATATCATGACTAAAGGGATATTGGTTGAAAGTAACAGATGAAGCCATAATTAATATTTCGTCGATCCACAATTTTAAATCCATTATTGCGGAATTGGAGGAAGTTAATACTTCAGATGCAGAGCATTATAAAGAAAAGAAATATGAGAAGAATTTTTCTTAAGTTATATTTTATGCACAAAATTTTGATCCGACGTATAGGCCTTCATCATCAATTGTTGTCGAAGCTAAAGAAGACATGCTAAACAACTAAACCATAATGAGGGACTAGTATCTTACTGGATTCGAAGACAAGTTCTTTTCAAGTGAAGATGTCCAATATAAGACAAAGTCAATGACAAAATTGATGGGTTTTTTTCACCCGTCGTCGACCAGTCGTGAGCCTCGCTCGACCGGTCGAAGGCTGGTGGTCGACCAGTCGTGGAGTCGAGTCGTGGCACAACTCAAAGTCCAGCGACCATGGATTATTTTTCTCCTGGGTGCTCGACCAGTCGACCGAGGAGCTCGACCGGTCGTGGGTGTCACTCGACCGGTCGTAGACTCGGTTCGACCAGTCGAGGTTACGCAGATTCGTTCCGCGATTTTGCGTGGATTTCGTGTCGCAAGTCCTTTCGCAACTGGGATGGGGAAATGAGTTTCCTAAAACTTTAAATAGGAAGTTTCTAGAGCTTTCTAGGTATGACAAGAGGATTTCCTAAAGCTTTACAAGGGATTTGCTAAAGGGTTTAGGGCTTTCAAAGGTGAGAGAGAGAGGAAAAGAGAGAGTGGAAGCTTATAGAAGGAAAGTTCTGCTCGTGGAGGTTATCTACTATGCAATCTATATCTCAGCGCTTCTATGTCCTCGTAATCGGTTAGATCTCTCCGTTTTTCTTTGTTTCTCTTATTGTTTATCCACTCCTGCATGAGTGAAGAAGTTGGTAATGTTCTACTTCATAGTGGATTGTTGATCTGGACGAGGTCCCGTGGTTTTGACCTCTTTGAGGGTTTTCCACATAAAAATCTCTTGTGTGGTGTGTGATTGATGCATTGATTGTTTTCATTGCTTTATTATCCATAATTCTAGTTTGTTCTAGAGGGCTAGATCCTAAGGTTTGTATAAGGCCCCCAACAAAGTGGTATCAGAGCTAGGTTCACTGAACGAGTAGGATTAGCCCTCCAGAACAAACTAGAATTATGAACAACCAAAATAAAAAGAAATCGGGCTAAAAAGTTCAATCCAAGACTAATGTGCACCATAGCTTCAATATTGTTGTTTTCACTACTAGCCTTTAATTGACGTACTTTGGTTATTGCTAAGAATGTATTAGAGTGTTGATCTTTATAGCTTGATGTGATCATCATAAAAGTATCTATCTCCTTTGCCATTGAATCATCTGTATATTTAGATCAATTGATTCCTTCTGCTAATCCATCTGTCAATTAATATTTTGATTCAATTGAACTGTTTTCTAGTTGGATCGTTAATTTGTGGATTCATCAAGTAACCTGACGATGGTTTTACCTTGGTGTAATGACATATGTTGATGCACATTTGCATTAGTTGATCCATTTGTGGATCCATCAGTCAATCCAATAGTAAATTCCTTAAGAAGCACTCCATGCGCATAGGTTCACTCTTTTTCTTTTTTCTTTTCTACTTATAAAAGGCACTCCTTCATTTGTATAGGTCCACGCTTATTGTTTATTTTTCGATTAGTCAAAAAGTGTCTAACTCTCCGAGTTAACCTCACCTCTGTAGGGTTGTGGCAGGACTCAACATATTTATTTGACCACAATTTGACTAATTCCAAGCTCTTTCATAGTCTTGGGTTGTTTGAGATTATGATTTTGATTGTTGTCTGATACTTGAGCAAATGTCACTTCCATCTTTCATTGGAAGGCCTAATGTTTGACTCTCTAAAGCATCATCATAAGATTATTGTCACTTAATCTGTAACTAAAAGTCATCGACTTAAGAAAAGACCTTGCTCTGATACCAAATGGTGTAATTGTGCATAGGAGAAGGGAAAAAGAAGACATAATTTTCTTATTTTATGATAAACCTCAAATTCATGAGGAACCTTTAATCCACATGATAAGAAAACCTCTAAAAGAGGCAATATTATTGAAAATAATAAATAAAATTCTATTTACAAAGCTCAAATTCAAACATTTTTTATATGGTATTTTTTTTTAGGTAGTAAACTTATTTACTTCTAAACTAAAACTCTTTAACATTTATTTTTACACACGCACCCTCACCCCACACACACCCATACACTCACACAACAATGACATTTCACCGTAGTGGGTACTCAAACCCATGACCTCGTGTTAAAACTATTGTGAGTCTACCACTGAAGCATAAGTAAGGACCCTAAAACTCTCTAACATGACTAAAAGAAAGACTTCATGTTTTAATAGACTTATTTAAACCTTAATATACTTTAAAAATAACAAAAATGGTAACTTATATATAAAAAATCACTTAATCTACCCTCATAAGGCATTAATTTTAAAAACCATTAGGGGCTAATAGCATTGGCTTGGACGTGGATCTCATCGATACATTTCATATGACATATCATATAGGCAAAATCATTAATTAATCACAATGTTGTTATTGTTGATGTCTTAAATCTATAAATAACAGGGTCCGTCAATGTCATTGACAGACCACTCTATGCCATCAAGTAGAAGTTGATGCTAACAACAGGTGCTCGATACCATCGAAGTTCCGTCGAGCGCGCTCGCAGAGTTGCGTAAGTACAGGATTTATTTCTTATTCCAATTATGATACTTTATATATCAGATGTAATCAGGATTTAGGAGTATGAGATGTGTTTTAGAGTTTTCTAATATGTTCTTAAAGGTTTTAAAGGCATAGCTAGGGCTTGCGAAGTGGATTTAAGGCTTGTTCGAATCGGTAACACTCTATCTCTTATAATTTCTGCTTTCATAGTGCATACTTGTGGCTTTATACCGTGGTTTTTTTTTTCCAAAAAGGGTTTTTTCACGTAAAATTCATATTGTTCTTGTTTGGACTTGGTTATGTAATTGTGTGTACTTTGCTTGATTCATCTTTGCGTGCTTCCGCGGTTCCCCAACAAGTGGTATCAAAGCTAACATTGGGAAGCAGATCAAATATGAAAGCAAGGTATCAATGACATCTAATCCAAAGTTTGATGTAAAAAAATACTTCAGTAAAAATAATTTTGAACTATGGAAAGTTAAGATGAATGTTATCCTAGTTCAGCAAGGATTAGATAATGCTATCCTTGAAAGCAATGAAATCTATGACAAAAGAAGAATGGAACAAGATGGATAAAAAAGCTAGAGCCGCTATTCAATTGTGCTTAACAGATGAGGTCCTATATAATGTCATGAGAGAGAAAACTATAGCAAGTACATGAGCTTAGAGAATATCTATGCTGTAACACCTTGTACTTTTCAGTACTCGGGATTTACCATGAAGATATAGAATAACATATTTGCGTGATGATATACATAACCTACATTATACGTCATTGACCGGTAAGTCACAATTCACCCATTTCAACTGTTAGTTCAGATGATCATCCATCCCATCATCAAATAAACCTATTCTTCTTTTATGTCTTCAATCACATTAGTAGATAAATCAAACCCTCCATTAGGTCACTAAATTTTTCCATAGGGCAACCCACCACTTAGTTGCAATAGTAGAATGTCAAATATTTTTTAAGATCCAACCGTAAAAATAAAATGATAACCGTACATTAAGACCCATGTGTTAAGATTCACATAAACAACTTAGGGAAAAGTAGAATAAATTCTACAAGAACAATAATAATGATAATAATAATAATAATAATAATAAATAATGTTATTAAAAACATTGTAAAAAGGATATTTAATATTATAAATGTGTATTAGGCCATCCGATCCATAATCCAGCCACTAAATTCTAGTCAAGTGGTCCTGTGGACCCTTTTTACCACTGATGATAAGTTTAGATGTAATCTGACCATCAGATCGAGGCAAATCCACAAATAGGATCTGAATCAAGTCATGAGGCCCACCTAAACTTTGGATTTGCCTAATCTTCGATTAGGGGACCCATTAGGACCTGAGGACATGTCAGATCTTAGAGGACATCATAGGAGTCCCCACTTTTAGGCAGTGGGAGTGCACAATGCATGTGCACCTGCGGTGCACCAGGCCATGGGCACGGTCAAACCAGGTTTGACACCAGTTTTCCCACAAATAGGAAGAACTCCTCTCCCTTTCTCCTATTTTCCACCAACGGACGGATAGACACCCGTAGTTTTTATCAAGGCCCACAAATCAGGGACCATTTCCATGATCGGAACCATTCATCGTGTCAAGAATAAAAATTAGACCAAACCCCACCTAATTCCACACCTAGGAACACGTGTGCATGCACATGATTCTTAGTGCAAACAAGTCTTGCATGCACAACGTTTTCTAGAAACAAAAAGTTTCCATTTCTCCTTCCATTTACTAGGATGGCAAGTTGCACAGCCTTCTTCCTTTACATCTTAGTCGTCCATGGGGAGCCGATCCTGGCTGTTGAAAACAGCATATGCTATTGCTAGCTATTCAACCAAACGACGAGATATTTTCATGGAGAGAAAGAGAGTGGAAACCCTAGATTGAATCCTAACCGTGATTTCTCCATCTAAGGGTCGTGAGAGAGCTAGGGTAAGCATAAAAGGTGTAAGGGTCGAGCAGCAGGGTCTCCTTCTTTGTTTTTTGGCAGCCGCACTCGAATAATGGCTATTTCCTTCTGCCAGCGAACCCACCACCTAAACCTCCATGAATCTTCAAAAAGCCACTTCCACAAGCTTTCAAGGATCAATCTAAGCCACCCACTAGCATCGTTTTAAAGAAACACCATGCTATTCGTGAAAGACCATTGAAGTTGGAGCTTCTTGCTGTTCAAACCGCATTGAGCCGTCTCGAGTTAGAACAGAATCGGGTCGAGCCAAAGTCTCTGCTAGCCATAGTGGAGAGGAAGTAAGAAAGAGGGAAAGAAGGAGAAGAAAATTCAAGAGAAGGCGAGAGAGGTGAGTACTGGTGTTGCACCGTGTTAAGCTGAGTCGCGAACGTGACTCAGGCCAAGAACGGACCAAGTTAAGCCAGGCTTAGCGTCCACTGTTGGACGTTTCCAGCAGAAATAAAGAAAGAAAAGAGAAGGAAGAAAGAGAGGAAGAGGGTAGAGAGAGTGAGAGGGCAGGTGCATTATTGCACCAGCTCGAACCGAGCCCAGTTCGACTTGCTGACAAGTTTGAGTTCGAGTTTGGGTCAAGCCAGCTGGGTTGAGTGGGTTTGGGTCTGCTCCAAACCTTGCTGAAGTTCTAGCAAATGAAGAGAAGGAAGGAAAGATGGAGAAAAACAAGAAGAGAAGGAGAATAATAAAAGAGAGAGGGAGAGCAAGAACTGTTGGTGGGTTTGCATGGTTGCCAAGGCAACTCGACTCACCTGAGTTGAGGCAGCGTCTAGTCGGTCTCGGGTTGAGTTCTATGATCATCGACCCTTCAGCCGACAGTGTTGGGTTCAACAACGTCTCGACTCGCTAACTCAAGGAAGAGAGACTTTGAAAGAGTATCGGGTTATCGACTGAGTTGCAGAATCGAGTCATCTCTAACTAGTTATCCTAGAGCGCTGAGTCGAGCTTGAGGCATTGTTGCAGTTTGATCTGATGTCGAACCAGGGTGGAGAGCATGTGGTTGCTGCGAGTTAACTCGGTAGAAACGCCGAGGCAATAGCCGGGCTGACTCAGCCATTCGCCCCACCAAGTTAAACAGGTGATGGAGGCTGGATTTGGCCTCTCCAAGCTACTAGCCCCCATTGGGTTAGTTTAAGCTCGTCTTAAGCTGATTTTTAGGACAACTCAGTTGAGCTGGATTCTTTTCTTACACCAGTGGGTCATTAAGTCACTGAATTAGTGTTTGATTTATGTTTTCAGGGATTGATTTGAATCTGTAGCCATAAGTAAGTCGTGCTTCCCTCTGACTAAGAGAGATTCATATTTTTTTAAAGGTGAGTTAAGCCTTAACCGCTCGTTTAATTAAAGTTTGGTGATAGATTAGAGTTAATCTTAATTTATTAAGAAATTAATTATAGAAAATATATTTCCTTCAAATGGAAGCTTACCTCTTAAAACACGCCTAGTTAATTGGATTTGGGGCTAATCATAGTCAATTACTTCAAAAAGTGGGCCTTGGCGTAGCATCGCTTTGAGTCTAGGTGAGGGGAAACTAGTTACCTTTGTTAAGTTGGTCCAGATGAGTTGGCTAGGTGAGTCCCAGTTACTGTTTTTAAAATTAACCCAATATTGGTCCTTGGTAGTTTTTATTGTGTCGTGATCATGCGTGGACTGAGCCAATTGAGAGTATTAGGAAATGAATGTATCGACATCAAGTTCCCCCTAACATACGGATCGCGCAAGCTTGAGGATTCAATTCTAGAGGCACACGCGCTTCCTAGTAGCATTAGTTGACAATTTGATTTATAAGGTGATGACTTTTTCCCCTTAAGCTTTTCATTTCCAAATTAGTTTAAGTAATAGTCTTTATTAGAATCACAAATGTTATCTCATAGCATGCGATCTCTTACATTAGTTATCAATTCTTAAGACATGGCTTATATCTGAATTATAGTTGATTGTTGTGAAGCATGATTGCATGCAATAATTACTTACATGATAATTTTCATTTAAATTTCAATTAATAATTCATATCATGACCTATTGTGATTATTATGAATCAAATGCTTAACATATGTCTGACATGCTATAACTATATGCTTTCACATGAATTGTTGTAAGTTGCTTATGGATCTCTATTCACTACATTTACTAGTGGGCAATCCCTCTTGTGTATGTAAACCCACACTTAAGATGTAACAAGACAGAATGTGTTAAGAGATGGACCCTCGACTTGGAGGTTATCTAGGGCATGGAACACTAATGTGGGTTTACCATCCATAGGTCAGACTGCTTATATGGCTTAGGAATAACTTCTTGAACTACTCTGATTTAACATTACTATACTTTACCCCTTTATCGTCTTGATTTAATGTTTCGTGCAACTCTTTTTCTGCTTCGATTTAGTATTTGTCCCCTGTTTTGATATTTGCCTTACGTGGCTTCAATGGTTCATTCTCATAAACCTATGCGATAGTAATTCCTACGTATTGAATTTAATTAGCCACTAGTTGATGGGCATCCATTAAACATCCTAAGGCGAGAAATCTCATGAGTCAGGGATGGTGGTCATGGAACACCATGTTTGAGCCGTCGGCTTACGCTGGATGATGAGCCTCCCGTAGTGACCTTTGAGTTTACTTAAATTGGCTGGTTGTAATTGGAATAATAAAGGCTTGGCTAATCATGCATACATAGCATACGGGTGATGACGGGTGACTAATTTTGGATGTTGTAGCGCGTGCCCTTAGGCTTAGTGTGGTATCATTTTGCTAACTCTCAAACCATCGACTATCGACACACGTACGTGATGTATGATGGCTTGGTCATTATGTTGTATATGATGTACGCATATGATGTGCTACATTGGTGACCAGTCATATGCATGGGTGACGAGCCCAAGTCCGACTAGATGAGCATCCCCAGGTTGATGTGCATTCATGCATTTAAACAGGACTGCATTGTGTATTGTTTTGAATGCCTTATTGTTTTTAACTATGCTTAGCTAAGGCGGTGGTGTATAATCTTGAGAGGAATTCACACTGAGTTGACCACTCATTCATCGAATAAATAACCATATAGGTAATATAGGTGGCTTAAATGATATTCATGTTTGGATTGATGAGGAGCATGGTACAATTGTCACGGATGCATGGTTGTAATTATCAAGAGAAGCTGCGCGATGTTGCGGTACAAGTTTATATGCATTTTATTATTTCTCATGTGCTGAATCTTGAAATTTTTATATTTGTTAACATAGAGACATTGGTTTGTATAAGTCATTTTGGGCAGCCGATCATATATTCTGAATGTAAATACAAATTTTCCTTTATGCTTGATTTGTCCATCTTCCGCTAAACTACTAACTCTGAATGAAAAAGAAAGAAAGAAAAAACACCTGAATTTGACTATATTTAAAGGTTAACACTCAGGTTTTTGGAGAACGAGTTATATACTCAGGTTCCGAAAACTCGGGGTATTACAAATGTAAAGAAATCTCTTAAGAATAGTTTGTACTTGAAGCTACAGTTATTCAATCTGAAGATGACAGAGGGGGCTGACGTTAAAGCCTACATTAACAACTTCAACAGGTTGATTTGTAAATTGTTGGATGTGGAGGAAACAATGAAAAATGAGGATCAACCATGCATTCTGTTGAATTCTCTCACAGCATCATATGAGTTATTCAAGGACTCTTTATGTATCGGTAGAACAATCATTAGCATTGAGATCGTTATCTCGACCCTTCAGTCGAATGCGATGAGAAAGAAAAATGGTGATGTGGGTGTTTCTACAGATACACTGGTTACGATGGAGAGAAATTCTGAGCGGGACAATTGATCTTCATGATTGAAGTCCAAATCCAAGGGAATGGGCAAATGCGAGATAAAGTGCTGGAATTGTGGCATGATCGGGCACATGAAGAAGGATTGTTAGAATCCTAAGTCAAGAAAGGAGAATTCAAATACTTCTTATAGGGAAGCTAACACTGTGGAATCCAGTAAGGTGACGAACAATAGTGACGTGCTGACTGCATTAAAATCTGGGTACTTCGATGAAGAATGTATTTTGGATACGAGGACTTTGTACCACATGACCCCTCATCGGAGTTGGTTTACCAATTACAGTGGGTGCGATGGTGACTAGGTGTTTATGGGCAATGATAATGCTTGTAAAGTAGTAGGTGTTAGATCGGTGCGCATCAAAATGTTTAATGAAGGCGTATATCTAGAGAAAATTCACATGAGAGTGAATCCGACTGACATGCTTACGAAGGTGGTTTCCACAGAGAAGTTTAAGGTTTGTGCAACTTCTCTAGGCTTGGCAAAGGTGCAAATGAAAGATGAAGTGTGTCCGAGAAGCAATGGCGGAACTATGATGCAAGGCGGAATTAAAGATCGGGATAAGGAGTTATGAAGAATGAAGATTGAAGACACGACGACGATTGTTGTTATGTTTTAAATCTGTCAATAACAGAGTTTGTCGATGCTATCGACAGACCACTCGATGCCATCAAGCAGAGGTCGATGACATCAGAAAAATCTAAAAAATCCCATGTTGGTTATTGGAACGTTTTGGTGTTGCTATTCAATGTCATCGAAGGTGTTCAATGTCATCAGCAGATCCTCAAGGGTCGTCGGTGCCATCGAAGTCCCATCGAGTGCTCTCATAAAGTTGCGTAAGTGCAGGATTTGTTTCTTATTTTAACTATGTACTTTGTTTGTGCTTCCGTAGTTCCCCAACATTTAGGATTTGTTTCTTATTTTAACTATGTACTTTGTTTGTGCTTCCGTAGTTCCCCAACATTTATGACTATTGAAAGTTATGATCAACACGGGGTCTTACATCGAACTTTCTATCTTGATTTATTTTGATCCTGGTCACCCACAAATTTGAAAATATTACTTTGGCCTACATCAATGGCCCTATCTCTCTTGAACTATAGGACCATATAGGCATAGATCTCTTTATCTATAGAACCTTATGGGCATATGTCTCTTGATCAATGGGACCCTAGCGGATAAGTGCATGCATATCATGATCTTTACGGCCATATGGATATAGGTCTCTTGAACTATAGGACCTTATCGACTCATGTCTTTTTATCTAAGAACCGTATAGGAATGGTTCTGAGTCTAGAATCATGTGGACATGAGCTACTTTGGTAAATCGTTTACAAGTGATGATCTAAGCCGTTTATGCTAGAACTCATAAGATCTAACCATCCATATCACTATACACACAATCCAGACTATGCGTCTGCACTGCTATTTTCCACATTACTGTAGGCGCAATCCAGAAAGTTTATGTGCATTGCCCATTAGATTTGGACCGTCCACATTGTTGTACTTACAATCAAGACAGTGCATGTACACTGCATTGATCTGGACCGTCCAAGTCACTGATCACACACGTGTGCAACCATTGTTTATCAAATTTGGATTGGCCTAATTGCTGATAACGTAATCAAGACCTTATGTATGTGCTGCCCATTAAATCTGAATCATTGAATTGTAGGTTCGTGGAACGATGCCATTGGCTTGATTGTGATTATCAGGTCTTGATCATGTGAGTTGGACAGATGGAAGGTCTAGCTTAAATAAATGTCTCTGTGTGGTCCACCTTGAGGAAATGCATCTTGGATATTTTTGGGAGCCCAAATCTGGATATATTTGGGCTAGTTATTGCAGATAAGTTGGGCCAGTTTAGGACCAGATGGACTGGTTTGGACCTCCATTTCGGACCATTTTAGATGGCCCATAGGATCTTATTTTTTGAGTGGTTAACATTTTCTGGGTGATCACCCAGAAAATGTTAACCACTCAAAAAAATAAAAATAAATAAAAAAAATAAAAGAAAAGAGGAGAAGTTGCCATCAAATCTGGCCTTAGATCAAATGATCGTATTTGACCCAACCTGCAGCCCAAGAAGCTACTTAGGGCCCGTTTGGATACCACCGAATAAGTTACTTTTTCTACTTACAGCTGTAGATGAGTAACTTATTTCAGATAAGTAATTTTGATTTATGATTAGTTATAAGTGACTTTTTTACTTAAAATTACTTAATTACTTCAGTTAAATCTTTTTAACTTTTTTACTTTTCATCAGTTGCTTGGAGAGGGGCATCAAGAGAGGAGAAGCTGATAAGTATGTTGTTTACCAAACATACTTATCTATTTAATAAGTAGAAACTAGGATAAGTTACTTGAGTTATAAGCAGCTGTTTGGCTTACTAGTTTGGGTCAAATATGATCACTAGCTTTGATCATAGGTTCAGGGTAAGCTTTAGGTCGTTGATAATGGACCATTGATTGAATGTACGGTTCAATTTGGAACAGATTGTCACCAGCGGTCCATCGCTACGTCGATGGCTATTTAGGTGGGCCTTTTGGTGGCAATTCTAGCTAGTGAATCTAGGTTTTGAGTTGTGATTTTAGCCCGTGGATAACCTTTGCACCCGACCCAACTCAGTACTCGTGACCGGGTTGAACTCAGTCCGGATGAGTCCGGGCCAGACCCAGACTCAGATCAGGTCAGGCACACTTGAGTCGGTACCGAGTTGGGTCAAGTTCGGGTCAGGCCTATTTCAAACCAGATCGAGTCAGGTCAGCCCTAACTCGGTCCCACTCGACCCGACTCAGTACTTGTAACCAGGCCGAACTCGGTCCGGATTAGTCCTGGCCACCCGGACTCGGATTGGGTCAGGCATGCTGAACTCGGTACCAAGTTGGGTCAAGATCAGGTTAGGCCTATTTCAAAATCGGATCGGATCCGGTTGGCCCTAACGCTGTCCAACTCGACTCAATTCCCAGCCTACTTCCAGCCATCAGTTTTCTAGGCCCTGTGTTTGGGCCCAATGACGTGCTTGGGTCAGTCCTACATTTCCAGATTCGTTGGATCTGATGTGTAGACATGGACTTAGGCCATTTCCAGGGCTTTAATCAGGACTGCACATAGTCTCAGATTTAGGCCTGGTCTTGGGGTCCTTTTTTTTTCATGTTGGATTGGAACCCCGATTTTGCCCACTAATCTGGATCAGTTTTATCCGTCCATTTGGATCATTTTTGGGGCATTAGTGTTGGTCTATTTCAGCTGCTAAATCTGGACCCTTTGATCTGCGATCTGTTAATTTTGGCTGGTAGATCCAGGCACATATCTGAACATTCATTAAGGGGTCAAAAATTACTTTTGAGCCATGATTTTGCTTAAACTTGGGCCATTGGAACCCATATATGGACCGTTGGATTTGATCAATCTTGTTAAAGATTAGAATCTGGCCATTCTTACTAATCAGATCTAACCATTTACTTCAGCCAAATCGGACCAGTTATAGTGGGAAAGATCTGACCGACTTTGGTTAGTTTGGTGGTTAAATCACAAGTAGGAGTGTACACGAACTGAGCTAGTACGGTTAGCTCGCTGGACTCGAAAAAGCTCCATTCGACTCGGTTCGAAGCTGAGTTCGAGCCAAGTCGAACTGATTTTTGGAGCTCGAAAATGAGTTCGAGCTGGCCCCAGCTCGACTCGACTCGGATCGAACTCAACTTGAATCGAACTCGGATCGAACCAGTTCGGTGACTCGGTTACTTTGATATTGATGTTGCTCACGAAGTGTTTGATGAAATGACTCAAAGAAGTGTGGCTGGTGGCAAGGAATATATGTATATGAAACCAACACCCTTTTTTTTTTTTTTTTTTTTAAATGTTGCTTAGAAGGTGTTTGATAAAATACCTGTAAAACAATTGCTGCTATCTCAAATATAGTGAGATTTGAAAGGTGCAGTCCGGGTGTTTGTGAAAATGCCTCAATGGCGAACTCGGCTCGATCTTGGCTCGAACTCGGCCCGAGCTGCTGACTGAACCGAGCCGAGTTGGCTAGTCAGGCTCGAGGACCGAGCCGAGCCGAGTTCGAGCTGAGGTCAGCTAGTGGCTGAGCCAAGTTGAGCTGAGGCCAGCTCGACTCGATTCAACTCGATGTACACCCCTACTCACAAGTAATGGTGTGCTCTCATTTCAATCATCATACACAATAGAGAATTCTAACCTTGCATCCAAACCATTTAAAGGTCTAGATCATCCCAAATTATCCCCTAGCAAGTTAGAAATCAAAGTTGAAGAAGTCTCATATGGTCATTCTTGCTCATATGGTCAATACGATTGTTCAACATAGACCAAGGATCACACCGGATCATGTGTTATATGAATATTTTAGTGATGATCTCACCTTAAAAAAACTAATTAAAATATTGGAAGGTCAAGATCAACTTTGAGCGAGCAGTTCAATTCGTTGTTGAGATCCACAAATTATAATTTTTTTAAAACAACCCTTTTATGTATTAGCATTGAAAGACTTATAAAAACATTTTCAGTCAAAAATTATTTGAAAGAACCAATCACATCCGATGAATTACACCACCCGTCAGCAGCCATTGCACCCAGGCAAAATCACACAAACTTCCTCTCTTACATAAATTTAGTGACTTTGAGCTAATTGGAAAGCTAATTCAATAAGCTTTTATATGGTATCGAATTATTTTATTTGAACATCAATTCATATTAAGCTTCCTCCTTACATGACTCTTAGTGAGAAGCCATAGTCATATGAGAAGCATTATGATGGAATGAAAAGCTTCAATCGTAAGTAGGCTTGGTGTTGAGACTCAAATAGTGCATATTATCCCTCATTTATTACTTCGTTTTATGAACATGATAATATTTCATGTTCTATTTTAATCATGTTTGTGTTGCAAGATGAATTTAAGAGCTTAGATTGAAAAGGATGCTAAAAGCATGAATTTAACACTCAAGAATCACCAAAGCCAAGGATGGATCTTATGAGACCAATAATGAAGAATTTACATGCCAAAGATCCAAGAAAACCAAGTGAGGAATGGAGAGCATTGAAGACTTGAAGTGAAGAAAAGGAACCCTAAAAATGTGCATCCTTCAACTAGTTTAAGCCCATCTTCGACCAATCGAAGGATCCTGCTCGACTAGTCGAAGATTCCTCGACTCGAACTCCAGCGACAAAATTCTTTAAATTCCAGTCATCCGCGACCAGTCAAAGGAAACCTTCGACCAGTCGAAGGTGACCCTCAACTAGTCGAAGGTTGTCCTCGACTAGTCTAAGGTTACGCTGACAGTACACGTACTGCGTAAATTTGAGACGATTTCTGGATTTTTCCAACTCGGTGCGAAAGTTGGAGTTACAAAACTATAAATAAGGGTCTTTAGGATGTTCCTAGGCATCTTTTAGGGTTTGAGGAGTGGAGCAAAAAGGTGGAGCTGTCGACTGGGAGTTTTTCTTCTTCTTCCTTAGTTGATGTTTTGTTTAAGAGTTTCTAGTTCAATCGTGTCTATGGTTGGCTAAACCTCTTAGCTAGGGCTACGAGGTGAAACTTGTAACATGATTGAGCTATTTACTTTGTTTTGATTCATGCTTTTATGGAACCTTAGGGATTCTAGTTCTTTATTAAGGAATATTTTTAATTTTTAATGATTTGTTATGACAAATTACAATGGATCCGCGATAGCTTGAAATATCTTCTTTTCCTGCATTGAGATTGTGAAATTAGGAAATCTTGTTGTTCACCATCACCCCTTGGGCATGGTAGGATGATGGAATCCTTCCTAACCTTTACAATTTTCTTATGATTGGTTATGGGATTGGTAAATCCTATTGTTTTCCTTGTCTCCTGGGCATGGTTAGGTGATGAAATCACTTCCAAAACCTCACAACTCTCATCCATTGATAATTAGATCCATGAGAAGTTCAGAGATCTAACAAATCTCTTCTTACCAATTAGATAAGATAGGACTCTGATTCCAGTTGTATCCTTGAATCAAGCAAAATAGCCTCTCAATTGCTACAAGTGAATCCTTGGCACCCTAGTTACCACCTGTAAATTTATAAGTTTTAATTACCTTATTCAAAATCACTCTCTCAACTATTTCAGATTTAGGTTTACATCTTCTTCTAGTTCTAGGTCTAGTTACTTTCAGAAGACACACAAGTTCAGTTCTTGTGGACTCGACCTCGGTCTCACCGAGATTATTACTACATCGTGACCATACACTTGGGATTGTGAGCACTTGGGGACCTATCTCCCTTTGGAATAGAATTGTACATGAACCGAGTTAGCTCGGTCAGCTCGCTCGATTTGACTCGGTTCGAAATTGAGTTCGAGCCGAGTCGAGCTGATTTTTTAGCTCAAAAAAATTTCGAGCCGAGTTCGAGCTTAACAAAGCTTGACTCGACTCGAATCGAACCCCAACTCGAATCGAACTCAAATCGAACCAGTTTGGTGACTCGGTTATTTTGATATTGATGTTGCTCAGCAAGTGTTTGATGAAATGACTTAACGAAGTGTTGGCTGGTAGCGAGGAAGGTATGGATATGAAACAAATACCCTTGTATCTTGATTTTTTTTTATTTAACCTACTTAGTGTTTAATGTAATACCTGTAAACCGATGCTACTACTTTACATTTCGTGAGAAATTGAAGGCACACTCCATATGTTTGAGAAAATGTCGCAGAGGCTCAATCTTGACTTGAACTTGCTCCAGCTGTTGACCGAATCAAGCCGAGTGGGCCAATCAAGCTCAAGGACTGAGCCGAGCCAAGTTCGAGCTGGGGTCAGCTAGTGGTCGAGCCGAGTCAAGTTGTGTCAAGCTTGATTTGTTCGACATGTGGACACTTCTACTTTGGAATCCATCGAAACTCCTCCCCTTAAGGCTTCACACGAATTTAAGTATTCCCACGCAATATGCATGCCCAAGATAAAGATAAGCACATTTTACAAGGACGTGTATACTAATTAGCCTTTTTTTTTTTTTTTTGGAAATGCTAGCTTGATTAGTGGGAGCATGCAGGGGCACGACCCGCCACTTTTATGGGCGAACTGTTTCATTTGCATGAGATCTGCACTGTCCATCAGGTATGCCTCCTAGGGTTTGACCTTGACCCAAAACATCACATCAATCAAAAACTCAAGTTGGCCTCACCGAGTAACCGTAGGGAAGAATGTAAAATCGTGACTAAAATCTCTAAATTCACGTGGCATGGCCTACTTAGATATTTATAACGACTTGATGTTTAGAACTTCCATTCATAGTGATTTGTCCTTAGATTAACAGATTGGATGGCATATATAAACTACCACAAGCCCAATATTCAATCATTGGTGGGAGTCCCATCCCAACTCTTCCCCAAGGTGTGGCCTACTTAAGTTTTGGACGGACCTAAATTTTCAATTCCAGAGTAGCCATGAGGCAAACACACCTGATGGACGGAGTGGATCTCATTCATGTTGTCTCCCACATGCCACTTTGGGGGTATTTGGTCTTTGTCCCTAAAAAATGGCTACGTAAAAAATCAACAACGATTCACAATCAACAAAAAATTACAAATGTTTGATGAATAAAAGGACTAACATTAGAATAAAAGGTGTGTGCCTGCACATCAGGTGTCATACATTGCCAGAGTATCAAATTACACACCTTTCTCACCTTTCCAAGTATTTTTTTTCTCTGTTATGAAAAACACCAAAACACATGCTGTAATAAATGTATGTGCAAAGGAAATATACATGACGCAAGATCTGAATCGTCCATCATGCAGGTCCTATTGCTTCTAATATTGTCATGTGTAAGCCCATGGTTCCTTTGGCAAAGAATATATAAATTGTGGGCCACCTGATGTGTGGATTAGTCGGCTCTCAGATGTGACTTTCTTACGTGTGTGGTTCAATAGACATGCAAACACATTGAGGGAAAGTGCACTCAATGAGCCATCAATGATAGTTTTCAGTACACCGTGCCGCATGTACATTTGAGATGGATACGTTGGGACGGACACCGATCTCCATGGCACAAAAACGCTGACTGGAGGGCGGACGCCGATCTCCATGGCACGAAAACGTTGACTGGAAGACGGACGCCGATCTCCATTTGAGAGAGAGAGACAGAGAGAGAAGAAAAAGAAGAACAGGAGGAGCAAAGAGCCCCAGTAACGTGGAAGAATGATTTATTCCTACACCTAAAAGCGATTTAGAACCGTGTGCAATCAGGAACGGGTCAAAATTGTTTCCGAACCAAAGCACTAGCGGTTCGTAGTGTATTGCAAAGAGATGGCTATTCTGGCTATATGCTACCATCCTTTCTTCTTTTTTTTTTTACACACGCACCTGCCACACACCCACATACGCCGCAGTGGGATATGCTACTGTCCTACCTTTTGATATAAACCATAAACTCTATTTGGGGCCACGACTATCAACGTGATCAAACTGTGGTCAGATTTGGATGGTTGGAAAAGCTCAAAAGGATTACTTGGTTAAAAAAGTTTTGATGGTTTGGATCTATGTTGCAAGGAACTAGTGATATGGATTTAGCATATAGGTGTTGGAATATTTGGTTGAATTAAATAGACTATTAGAAAATTGAGAACGAAAAAATAACATAAAATTTAAGAATGAAGACTTATTAAATTGAGTTGAGGCATGACCTGTGTCTCTCGGCTTGAAATCAAATTTGCTCCCCTTGGACAGCGTCCCAAGTGCAACAAGTTTCCAGAGCAATCGACCTCCAAGCTACAACGGCTATGACCCGGTCCCAGTGGTGCACTTACTGTACGCGGGCTTGAACCACTTCCAGTTTAACTCGAAAGTGCTAAGTTAACTTAGCGACAAACTCAGCAACAACATAAATTATAAACGATAACGGAGAGAGTTTTATAAGAGGAGAAAAGAATTTTTGCATTTTTGAAACTGAAACGGAAGTCCTTATACAGACTCCAAAGTGGTGCACTAAGCACCCTTTTGAAAGGGATTGGTCTGTTGGGTTTAAACCTAACAAGTGTGTTGAGACTCGAATAATGCATAATTTTCCCCATTTATATCTTAGTTTTATGAACATGAATCATCTTAATGTTCTATTTTACTCATGTATGTGTTGCAAGGTGAATTTAAGAGCTTGGATTGAAAAATAGTGCTAAAAGAATGGATTCGATGTTCAAAAATCACCAAGGCAAGGGATGAATCTTAGGAGACCAAGATTGAAGAATTCGCATGCCAAAGATCCAAGAAAACCAAGTGAGGAAAGAAGAGAATCGAAGATTTGAAGTGAAGAATCCTGAAATCGTCCTAAAAAAGTGTATTATGAAACTCTGAAGTCTATTTTGGGACACTGCGCAGCGTGAAGTCTATTTTAACAAACTGCGCAGTGTGAAGTCTATTTTAAAAACTGCGTAAATTTGAAGCGGTTTCTAGAGTTTTTCAACTTTATACGAAAGTTGGAGTTCCCCACTTATAAATAGGGCTTCCCAGTGCATTCATAGGCATCATTCAAAGCATTCAAGAGTAAGATTTAAGGTTTTTAGAGGGTTTTCAATTTTATTTAAGTTTTATAAATTATTATTTTTTCTTTTAGATCTTTTCTATTTGCATTTATTTCTTTCTTGTTGCTCTCTTTCTCTATTCTAATTATATATTTATAAGTTCCCTCCAGCCCAAGCTAGAAGGGAAGAACATTGGTTTAACGTTTTCATAGTTATAATGATTGATTATTTTAATGATAAGAAGAATGGTGTATGCATGTTATCTATTGTTCAAGTTTAGTTTTGATCCTAATGTGAGATCCATATGTTTCCATCATATCAAATTCACATTGATGGATAGGCTTACCCTTGATCAATCAGATTTCCTAGATAGGAGAGGTTCTCAACCAATAACTTTTCTTTGATTCATTATCTCATTGATATTGAATTCTTAAAATCACTGGCGCTTAAGAATATTTATCAATGGTGCAAATCCATGATTTTCTAATCTTTTATATCATTTATTAAAATATTTAAACTGTTTTATTTTTCGATTAGGCCGACCATAATGTTCAGATCCTAGTTGTGTTATCCAAGTAATTGTGATTTTGGAACATTAACCTATGTGCGGAACTTTGAATCTTGGGTGTTGTTTTAATTCAGTTGAATTACATTCATTCAAAACTCCTAAAATCAAATCATCAGTTTAGTTTTTTTTTAATTACTTAGTTTATTTTACATTTGATTTTCTCATTCTCACAATTCATCTCCTTGTGAGATCGACCCTGTATTCACAGGATATTACTTACGAACCTCCGTACTTGGAGGCAAGCAATCAAGTTTTTGGCCCCGTTGGCAGAGAGAGACTGAAATAGATTAGATTTGTGCAAGATAGCTAAGGCAAGTTCTTCTCTAAGGTAAGTTTTCTTCTAAACCCTCCAAAATTCATATTGATTTTCTGTTTTTCTTTGAAAGTAAATTCAGTTGAGTTGTTCAAGCACTAACTATGACATAAGGTTGCCATGTTTGAGATTTTATCACCCAAGTGCTATGGTTGTCCTATAGTTGCTGTTTGATCACAAAGATCATCCGCTGAATCTATTTTCTAGATTAGCATAGTTTAATTTTTGCACTAGTTTTACTTTTGTTGATTTATTTTTTATTCTTTCTTTGTGGTTTGAACCCTCATGGTCGGCCCTGCCGCCTGGGTTGTTGAGTTATTTTTGCTTTGTGGATTGAACCCTCATGGTCGGCCTTGCCGCCTGGGTTGTTGATTTATTTTGCTTTGTGGATTGAACCCTCATGGTCGGCCCTGCCACCTGGGTTATTGGTTAATTTTTTATTTTTATTTTAAGTATCATACTTGATATTTGAATTAATGGTATTTGTTGTGTGGTGTGGATAGTTTATGTCCCGTTGGAGTAGGGATCAAAACAATCGACTCTCCTCCAAAGGCGGACTAGTTTCAGGCCTTGATCATTCACTTAGAAGAGGCACTCAATATCACTTGGATTCCATGGCAGACTTAGTTGATAATCCAAATCCAAATCTGCCAGATCCAACTATAAATCAAAACAAAGAAAATCAACTTAATCCTCCTCTTGAGAATGAAAATGAAGTTCATATGAATGTGTTAAACCAACCACAGACTTTACGTAAACGTCTACACCCTGAGAGATCAACCTTACCATCTTGCATAGTATTTCCTGCTCACACAGAGAACAATGATTTTAAACCAGGTGTGATTCAATTGATTCCTAAATTTCATGGCTTGGATTCTGAAAGCCTCTACTTGTACCTCAAGGACTTTGAAGAAGTAATTGGAACATTACAAGTAAATAATGGCAATAGAGATGCACTTAAGCTTAAGTTATTTTCATTTTCTCTAAAGGATCAGGCCAAAGCATGGCTCAACTTTCTAAGACCTAATACCATCACTACATGACAAGCCTTAAGTAGAGAGTTTTTGAAAAGATTCTTTCCCAAGCACAAAACAAATGCACTTAAACAGGAAATCATGTCGTTCTCCCAAAAGGGAAATGAACTATTTTTCCAAGTTTGGGAGTGCTTTAAAGACCTTCTACTTACTTGTCCACATCATGGTTATAAACCATGGCACGTGATTGATGTGTTCGAAAGGGGCTCACCATGGATACCCGTCAGTTCATAGAGATGATGTGTGGTGGAACCTTTCCTGACAAGGATCATAATGAGGCTTGGGATTTTCTAGACATGTTAGCAAAGAATACGCAGACATGGGATGTCTCTGCTAAACCAGACCAAACTAGACTCATTCCTAAAGAGAAAGCAGGGATATATCTCCTAAGAAAGGAAGACGACCTTAATGCAAAATTCGCTGCATTGGCTAGAAAGGTCGAAGCCTTGAAAATTAGGAAGGTTGATATGGTTAAAGCAAACACTTCCTTCGGTAATTTTTGTAGCATTTGTGGTGGTGCAGACCATGATACAAAGGATTGTCCAATAATCTCAGTTGTACAAAATATCACGCATGAGCATGAGCAAGTAAATGCTATAAATAATTACCAAAGGTCAGTTATACAACCAATGGGAAATACATATAATCCAAATTAGTGTAACTATCCTAATCTTAGTTGGAGGAATGGACCACAAATTAATGCGGCCAATGCACCTCAAATGCCTCCACAAAATAACTTCTTTGGGGCATCTAACATTGCACCATATGTGCCCTTACCAAAGCGATCATCTATGGAGGATGCATTGACCTCATTCATGAACTCTCAAGCTCAAATGAATCAGTCTCTAATCCAATCAAATCAGAAATTAAAGACAGTCATGGCTATGATTGAGACTCAACTAAATGTTAGGGAAAAAGGCATCCTTCCTTCTCAACCTGTGCCAAATCCTAAAAACACACATTTCATTAGAGACTCAAATCCAAGTGAGCTACATCATGAACAAGCTAAGGCCATCATTACCTTGAGAAGTGGAAAAGAGGTCGATAACAAGATAATGCGACCGGTAGAAATACCGGAGGATGAGCCACTGTTTCAAGAGAATGATGAATCGACTATGGTTCAAGAGTTGCAACAACAAAAAGGATAAAGAGACTAAGTCATATGAGCCTCCAGTTCCGTTCCCATCTAGACTTCGAAATCCGACTGTCCCCATGAAATAAATGTGCTCCAAAAGGTTACTGTCAATATTCCTCTACTTGATACCATTAGACAAATTGCATCATATGTTAGATATCTCAAGGACTTGTGCACTGTAAAGAGGAAATTAAATGTGCACAAAAGGCTTTCCTTACTGAGAAAGTGAGCGCTATCATTCAACAAAGGGCCGTACCCAAATACAAAGACCCGGGAAGTCCCACTATTCCTTATATTATTGGAAATTTCTAAATTGAGCATGCATTGCTAGATTTGGGTGCAACAGTCAACTTAGTACCTTATTCGATTTACAAACAAATGGAGTTAAGCGAGCTTAAACCAACCACGATTACACTCCAACTCGCTGACCGTTCCTTTAAGGTACCAAGGGAAATTTTAGAGTACGTGCTAGTCCAAGTAGAGAAATTCAACTTCTCCGTGGATTTTATTGTACTAGACACTGAACCTTGTGTAAACGCTAGTGCTCAAGTTCCCATCATTTTAGGTCGCCCATTCCTAACAACTTCAAATGCAATCATAAATTGTAGGAATGAAATGATGAACTTGTCTTTTGGTAACATGACTCTAGAGCTAAATATTTTCAATCTATGTAAGCAACCCATTGACAATAATGAGATCCATGAGCTGAATTTCATGGACTGTTTGATAGAAGAAGAGGAATTGGAACCTAGTCTGACTAAGGAATTGATTCAAGTCTTTGGAGACTTGAAAAATTCTGATTTAGAAAAAGTGCTTATTGAAATTTGTGATGATAATAAGAGCACTACCACCCAGGACATTGATATATACCAATGGAGAGCGCGCACTCAAATCCTATCTGTCGAGGACTCGCGACCTCTGCCACCACCAACCAATGTTCAAAAGCTTGATTTAAAACCACTATCAAATGAGCTTAAGTATATATACTTAGGTGAAAATAAAACTTATCCTGTGGTGATATCTTCTTTTTAGACAAGGATCAAGAGATTAAATTATTGAATGTTCTAAGGGACCACAAAGGAGCCTTGGGCTGGACTATTTCTAATATTAAGGGTATAAGCCCTTCCATATGCATCCATCGGATCCACCTTGATGAGGACGCCAAACCAATTATACAACCTCAAAGGCGTCTCAATCCAAACATGATGGAAGTTGTAAAAAATGAGGTGATCAAATTGTTGGATGTGAGAATTATCTACCCAATATCCAATAGTGTTGGGGTGAGTTTAACTCAAGTAGTCCCAAAGAAATCTGGAATAACTATCGTGCAAAATTCTAATAATAAACTCATACCAACATGTGTCACCATAGGTTGGCATATTTGCATTGACTATAGAAAATTGAACCAGATCACAAAGAATGACCATTTCCCTCCACCATTCATTGATCAAGTTTTGGAGAATATAGCAGGTCACTCCTATAGTTTTCTTGATGGATATTCCGGATATAACCAAATAGAGATATGTTGAGGGTCGAATATTGCATATTATCCCCCATTTATTACTTAGTTTTATTAACATGATAATGCTTATTGTTCTATTTTACTCATGTTTGTGTTGCAAGGTGAATTTAAGAGCTTGGATTGAAAAGGGTGCTAAAAGCATGGATTTGATGCTCAAGAATCACCAAGGAAAGGGATGGATCTTAGAAGGCTAAGATTGAAGAATTCACATGCTAAAGATCTAAGAAAATCAAGTGAGGAATAAAGAGAATCAAATATTTGAAGTGAAGAAAAAGAATCTTGAAATTGTCTTGAAAACAAACATATTCCTGAAAGTGTCCTGAAAAAACATATTCTAAAACTCTGGATCATTCTGTGAAATTGCGCAGAGTAAAGCATATTTTAGGAAATTGCATAGATTTGAGGCAATTTTTAGAGTTTTCCAATTAGGTGTAAAAGTTGGAGTTCCACAACTATAAATAGGACTCCCTAAGATGTTCCTAGGCATCATCTAGGGTTTAAGGAGTGGATCAAAAGCGTAGAGAAGCCATCGCTAAGAATTTTCCTTCTCTTTCCTTAGTTATTTTTATACTTTTCTTAAAAGATTCTAGTTCAATCATGCCTATGATTGGCCAAACCTCTTAGCTAGGGCTAAGAGGTGAAGCTCGTAGCGTGATGAGATATTTTCTATTACTTTGATTCATGTTTAAGTTGATCTATCTTTGATTCTAGTTTGATTATAAGAAATACTTGTAGTTTTTAATGGTTTGTTGTGACTCAAATTACAATAGATCTGCAATAGCTTTGAATATGTTTTTTTTTCCATGTATTGAGATTGTGATATTAGGCAATCTCATTGTTCACCATCATCCCATGGGCATGGTTGGGTAATGGAATCCTACCTAATCTTCTCAATTCTCTTCTGATTGGTTGTGGGATTGGTAAATCATATTGTTTGCCTTATCTCATGGGCATGGTTTTGTGATGGAATCACTTCCAATTCTCACACCTCTCATCCATTGAGAATTAAGTTAAAGGAAGTTCAAATTTGGTTTTACTGAGATAACTTCCAATTGGATAAGATGAGACTCTGATTCCAGTTGCGTCATTGAATCAAGTATAGATCTCCCTGATCTCTACAAGTGGATCTGTGGAAACCCTAGTTCCCACCTTTGAATTCTTAAGTTTTAATTACTTTAATTACAATTATTTTCTCAATTACTTCAGAATTAGATTTACATCTTCTTATAGTTCTAGTTCTAGTTACTTTCAAAAGACACACAAGTCACTCCCTATGGATTCGATCTCGGTCTCATCGAGATTATTACTACATCGCGACCCTACACTTGGGGTTGTGAACAAGATAGCCCTGGAGACCAAGAGAAAATCATGTTCACTTGTCCATTTGGCACGTTTGCTTTCAAACGAATGCCATTTAGATTATGTAACGTCCCAGCAACTTTCCAACGATGTATGTTAAGTAT
Organism: Magnolia changhungtana; assembly: GCA_030180095.1. Taxonomy (NCBI): domain Eukaryota; kingdom Viridiplantae; phylum Streptophyta; class Magnoliopsida; order Magnoliales; family Magnoliaceae; genus Magnolia; species Magnolia changhungtana. The sequence continues at coordinate 2,325,578 of JASAUF010000445.1, read as the reverse complement.
TTTTTTCAAATATGATTAGGAAGTTTCTTGAGGTTTTTATGGATGACTTTTCTATATTTGGGAGTAGTTTTGAGGAATGCCTCAACAATTTATCTCTTGTCTTATATAGGTGTGAAGAGAAGCACCTTATTTTAAACTGGAAGAAATGTCATTTCATAGTTCAAAAGGGAATTATTTTGGGCCATGTTATCTCTAAAAATGGAATCGAGGTAGATCACTCAAAACTGAATATTACAGTTAATCTTCCTATCCCCCGAACTGTTAGAGATATTAGATCACTTCTAGGGCACACTGATTTCTATAAAAGATTCATCAAGGACTTTAGTGTCATTACTAGACCATTGACTAATCTTCTTCAAAAGGATGTCTCATTTAAGTGGACAGATGAGTGTGCAACTGCCTTTAATAAAATTAAATCATCCCTTAACACTGCACCTATCATGCGTCGACCAGATTGGACCTTTTGAACTAATGTGCGATGCAAGTGATTATGTCATAGGTCCTGTTTTGGGCAAAAAGAAAGATAAACGGCCCTACGTTATTCACTATGTGAGTAGAACTCTAAACTCGGCCCAAGTGAACTACTCAACAACTAAAAAGGAGTTACTTGCAGTAATTTTTGCTTTGGATAAGTTTAAGTCATACTTGCTGGGATCCAAAGTAGTCATTTTCACGGACCACTCGGCTTTGAAATATTTGCTATCTAAGAATGATACAAAGCTGAGACTTTTGAGATGGGTCCTCCTACTCCAAGAATTCAACTTAGAGATAAAAGATAAGAAATGAGTAGAAAACGTAGTGGCCGATCACCTTTCCAGATTGCTATTAGATGATTCCACTGAGGAGATGCATATCTAGGACACTTTTCCTAATGAACAATTATTTGTGATATCCAAATTGTCTTGGTATGTGGATATAGTGAACTATCTTGTAATGGAAAAAATGTCATATCATTGGAAGTCACAAGATAGGAAGCGTTTTGAAACTAAGGTTAGGAACTTCTTCTGGGATGACCCGTATTTATGTAAATATGAAACTGATCAAATTTTTAGATGTTGTGTCCTAGAGGATGAAGTTCAGAATATTATTTCCTTTTGCCATATGAAAGCATGTGGTGATCATTTTTCTGCTAATAAAACCACTGCAAAATTCTTACAGTGTGGTTTTTACTGGCCCACCATGTTTAAAGACACTCATGTTTTCTTTGTTGTTTATGATGGATGTAAAAAATTGGGAAGAGTGTCCCAGCGCAAAATGATGCCTTTATCCTCAATTTTATCATTGGAGATATTTAATTGTTAGGGCATTGATTTTATAAGCTTATTTCCATCTTCTTTTGAATTTCTTTATATATTAGTTGGTGTGGACTATGTTTCAAAGTGGATTGAGGCAATTCCAAGTAAAATCAATGACAATAAAGTGGTCATACGATTTCTCAAGAAAAATATTTTTTCTAGATTTGAAACTCCAAAGGCCATCACTAGTGATGGCGGATCTCACTTTTGCAAGAAGACATTTGAGGCTTTGATGAGAAATATAGCATCAAGCATAAAGTGAGCACCCCATACCACCCACAAATGAGTGAGTAAGCTGAGATTTCTAATCGGGAAATCAAACACATTTTATAGAAAACTATAAGGCCAGATAGGAAGGATTGGTCCCTCAGACTATCCGACGCTTTATGGGCGTATAAGATTGCTTATAAGACCCCGATTGGAATGTCCCCATACAGATTGGTGTATGGGAAGGCTTGCCACTTGAATGTGGTATTGGAACATAGAGACTTCTGGGCAATAAAGAAATTAAACTTTGACATGGACCAAGCAACTAGATAAAGGAAATTAGAGTTGAATGAATTAGATGAACTGAGGAGAGACTCCTATGAAAATTCTAAAATTTACAAAGAGAGGACTAAAGCTTTTCATGACAAAAACATTCCGAGAAAAAATTTTGAACCTCAGTAAAAGGTCCTATTGTATAATTCTCGTCTCCAATTCTTTTCAGGAAAGTTAAGATCAAGATGGACAGGCCTCTTCATTGTGAAGAATGTTTACAAGCTGTTGAAATTGAAAATCCACATAATGACAATGTATACAAGGTTAATGGTTAGATATTGAAACTTTATATGGAAAACTTTCATTTGGGAGAGGAATCCGTCCCTCTTCATGAGGCAGAATATTTATATTAATGCTCCTAGTTTGACGGAGCATTTGTGTAGGATTTGTATTATATTCAATTTTTTTTGTGTCACCTAGCAGGTGAGTTTTTCATGGTAGGTACTATCTACTCTTTCTTTTATTTTTTATTATTCTCTGAATTATATTATCATTACATTGGGGACACTATAGATTTTAGGTTGGGAGTGTGGATAGTCATCTATGTAAGTTTTTTTTTTTTTTTTTTTTTTTTTTTTTTTTTTAGGTTTAAATTTATTTTTTTAAGGTTTATGAGAAATTTTTTCAACATTTTCAACATAATATGTTTATATACAAGAATGTGAACATGATATTATGCGAATCCAAAAGCAAAGTTAATATTTAGTCTAGGTTGATAGTAATCAGAATTCTGATAACTAAAAATTATAAACATGAGTTTAATTATCTAATCACTAGTTTAAAGTGAGTTGTAATTTGATGTACTGAATTCACAATACACCTTAGCTAACTAAGTGAGGAATATGATATGTGAACTAGAATAACAAATTTTGATTTAAACAAGTTTGAATGAACTAGTACCATTGATATATGCTTAAAAGAGAGAATATTGAATAAAAAAGTGATGGAAAAAAGAAAATTTTATTATAGAGCATGAATGCAATGATCATAACAATCGTGTTAGCAATCCAGAGTAAGAATACCTAAGTATCCATTACTGTTACCATTACGAGTATGATACCTTAGGTTATGAAGCAAATCCGGTGGGAATCTTCATCTAAGGGTGGTTTATAATAATGAAAATATGATGATAAAAGAAGAAATGTCATGAAAGAAATGAGATAACTAGAGATTTCATATTCTTGGAATGATTGAAATGTTAGGATAGAGAACATGCATATTTCTCAGAGTTAGACTAGTGTCACGGAGCACTTAAGTATATTGAATCATAACTATTCTAAATTTTGATTAGGTCTTTGAACTCAAGGATGTAATGGATTAGGAAATTAAGATTCTAACTAACTTCGGACTTAATGTAAGTATTGTTTTGTTTTGGAATTCATATGATGATTGGAGGCATAATTGTATAAATTTCTGAGTATTGAACTATTTTTCATGTTTCTAATGTTTGTGGGTAACATTTTTGGAAACCCTCACAAGCCTATAACTCATCCATTAAGGGAAACCTAGGGGTTTAAAGGCTTGTTGTATTTGCTAAATGCAATCGAGATTACCTGCGAAAGTAGTGTAGTTAGAATTTTTTCGTTTTAATTTTATTTCTATAATTAATTTTTATTCTTATTTTTATTTTTCTTCGCTTATTTTGTTCGGGACCAACAAAATACTAGTTGGGGATGTGTTGAGACTCAAATAATGTATAATTTCTCCCATTTATATCTTGATTTTATGAACATGAATCAATTTAATGTTCTATTTTACTCATGTATGTGTTACAAGGTAAATTTAAGAGCTTGTATTGAAAAAGGGTGCTAGGCAAGGGATAGATTTTAAGAGACCAAGATTGAAGAATTCACATGCCAAAGATCCAAGAAAACCAAGTGAGGAATGAAGAGATCGAAGATTTGTAGTGAAGAATCCTGAAATCGTCCTGAAAAAAGTGTATTATGAAACTTTAAAGTCTATTTTAAGATATTGCGCAGCGTGAAGTCTATTTTAAGAAACTTCGTAAATTTGAGGCGATTTCTAGAGTTTTTCAACTTTGTATGAAAGTTGGAGTTCTCCACTTATAAATAGGGCTTCCCAGGGCATTTTTAGGCATCATTCAAAGCATTCAAGAGTAAGATTTAGGGTGTTTAGAGGGTTTTCAATTTTATTTAAGTTTTATAAATTATTATTTTTATTTTAGATCTTTTCTATTTACATTTATTTCTTTCTTGTTGCTTTCTTTCTCTATTCTGATTATGTTTTTCTAAGTTCCCTCTAGCCCAAGCTAAAAGGGAAGCACATTGGTTTAATGTTTTCATAGTTATGATAATTGATTATTTTAATGATGTGAAGAATGGTGTATGCATGTTATCTATTGTTCAGCTTTTGTTTTGATCTCAATGTGAGATTCATATGTTTCCATTATATGAGATTCACATTGAGGGATAGGCTTACCCTGGATCAATTAGATTTCCTAGATAGGAGAGGTTCTCAACCTGTTACATTTCTTTGATTTATTATCTCATTGATATTGAATTCTTAAAATCACCGACACTTGAGAATATATATTGATGGTGCAAATCCATGATTTTCTGATCTTTTATATCATTTATTAAAATATTTAAACTATTTTATTTTCCGATTAGGCTGACCATAATGTTTAGATCCTAGTTATGTTATCCAAGTCATCATGATTTTAGAACATTAACCTCTGTGCGGAACTTTGAAGCTTGGGTGTTGTTTTAATTCAGTTGAATTACATCCATTCAAAACTCATAAAATTAAATCATCAGTTTAGTTTTTTTAATTACTTAGCTTATTTTGCATTTGATTTTCTCATTCTCACAATTCATCTCTCTATGGGATCAACCTTGTATTCACAGGATATTATTTACGAACCTCTACACTTGGAGGTAAGCAATCAATGTGTGACTAACCGAATAGTCACATCTCTCTATTTAAAACGAAAAGGCAAAAGTGCGAGTACACTCTCATATATAAATTCTCGCGAGCACTCATACATACATACACACATACACACCCCCATGCGAGTATACCCACACCCGTGCCCATGCCCATGCCCAGCCCGTCTCGCACGCGCATTGTTGTCAAATGCAATTGCATATGCGATTGCATATGCACATACTTTGGATCGAGTCACATATGCCATGATGGCATATGCGATCCTGACGAGTATGCCATGACATACTTTTATATGTGACCAATATGCGTTCGCATATGCGAGTATGTGATCGCATACCGCATATGCGATCACATATTTACTAATAGCCATAGTGGAAGCAATTTTTTATTTTTTATTTTTTCAATTTGGAAAACTTTTGCCTATAAATAGGCACTCATATCCCCTCCATTTTCAGTATTCCTTACTCCAAAGCTCTAAATCTCTTACTCTAATCTTTCTGCAATTATTTCAAGTGTGTTTATTTTTTTGTATTTTATAAGTTGTGCTTGCTTTTTGTAAATTAAGTTGTAAGTTATAACTTGTAAGTTGTTTCAAGTTATCCATTTATCTGTAAAATTTCTTTGTTCGAAGTTTATAATAATCAGTTCTCTTTTAACGTAGCTTAATTGTTTTGTTAAAATTTATATAATATAATATAAGTAATTAAATATATAACTTAATGAAACACTTAAACTATAATTAAATAAGTAAAATAACTCAATCCAATCATGTGTACTAATTAGGCAACTTTTCCTTTTTTTATATAGAATTTTTTTATTAACAAAAAATTCTTTTAATTTTTTTTTATAAAAAAATATGTCATGGCATGTGCGATTGTGCGATCGCATATGTGATTTAACAACATTGCGCATGCGGACTTGAGCTCGGGCTCAACTCGACTCGGCTAGACTCTACTCGACGCGCACGCGCTTTGTTAATAACATAGATTAGAGCTATTGACATGCCTACACAACTATTCATCTGCAAGTGATTCTACAATTCGGTGCTTTTCGACCATACACCATTATCTGAATTTCATGAGTGCTCTAGAGAGATTCACCTAAATTCTCATAGGAAGTGGCCTCCACTTCCACACCCATATAGGTGAATTCCATAAGTGTATGCAACAATTGTATACACCACCAAATTTATAGCTATACATCCATTAAGAGTTTTAAAAAACTCATCCTTTTACATTGTTGCTCGCACTGTTACACCATAGAAGGGGCTCATATATTTCATTGCAATCATCTACCTCGTGTCTTGTTGTTTACACATTGAACCTATCTCATGGGATCTCCACTTATATAGGTTAGATTGCCGATATTGACAAGTCATATATTAGGCTTAGTCACATTCCCTTCGATGTATCATTGACTAAACCTTTAGATAATCCTTTGGTCAGAGGATCTGCCAGATTCTTTTCTGACCTCACAAAGTCAATAGATATGACTCCATCACGCAACATGTGTTTCACTATGTTGTGTCTGAGTCTAATATGTCTACTCTTTCCATTATATATTTTACTCTTTGTTTTTGTTATAGCTGCTTGACAATCACAATGAATAGATACGACCGATACAAGCTTTGGTTACAATGACACATTAATTAAGAGATTTCTAAGCCACTTGGTTTCTGATCCAGCCTTTTTTAAGGTAATAAACTCATATTCTATAGTTGATCGAGCGATACATGTCTGCTTGGTAGACTTCCAAGAAATTGATCCTCCACCCAAAGTGAAGACATATCCACTAGTGGATTTTGTCTCATCTGAATCAGTAATCTAGTTAGCATCACAGTATCCTTCTAATATGTGAAAATAACCATTATAATATAAACTATAAGTCATACTGCCTTTTAGATATCTCAAAATCGTAGATAAGGCATGTCAATGTTCTTTTTTAAGGTTATGCGTATATCTACTTAGCTTTCCTATTGAAAAAGTTATGTTTGGTCTAATGCAGTTTGTTAGATACATGAGGCTAACAATTATTCTGCAATACTCTAATTGAGACATATTACTACATGTATTCTTCATAAGAGTTACACTGTAATCATAAGGTATACTTACAGGTAAACAGTCAAAATGGTTAAACTTTCTCAGTAACTTCTCAATGTATAAAAATTGTGATAATACAATAACATCATTTTTCCTTGTTACTTCGATACCTAAAATTACACTAGCCTCTCATAAGTTTTTCATGTCAAATTTATATGACAAGAATTTCTTAGTCACAATAACTAATTTATTATTGATTCTAAAAATAAGCATGTCATCAACATAAATGCATATAGTAGCACAATCATTTCTATGAATTTTACTACATACACATCTATCTACATCATTTATATAATAATTATTTGATTTTCAAACACCATCAAAATTTTCATATCATTGTTTAGGAGCCTGTTTTAGACCATATAATGATTTAATTAGTCTACATACTTTATTTTATTTACTTGATATCTTATAACGTTGAGATTGCTCCACATATATTTTTTCTTCTAAATCTCCATTTAGGAAAGTCGTCTTAACGTCCATCTGGTGTATCACCAATTTATATATAGAGGCTATCACTATTAAAATCTTAATAGTTGTAATCCTAGTTATAAGAAAATATGTATTAAAATAATCTATTCATTTCTTTTGTTTAAAGCCATTTGCTACCAACCTAACCGTAAACTTATCAATAGTTTAATCTAGTTTTAGTTTCTTTCTAAACACTCACTTATAACCTATTGGCTTGTTTCCAGGTGGTAGGTCTACAAGTTCCTAAGTGTTGTTTGATATAATAGATTTTAACTCATCATTTATTGCTTCCTTTCAAAAGGTTGTATTTGGAGAGTTAATCACTTTTGTATAGGTTGTAGGATTATCTTTTACTAAGAAGGTAAAAATAATAATAATAATCTTCCAGGATAATTTCTCTTCTAACTCTAGTACTTTTTATTGGTTGTATCTTTTCTACTACTTTCTCGTAAGCACTTTTACTAGTAGACGTGATATTTGATTCATTAACTTTCTCTATTCCTATAGACTTAGATTTCATAGGGAATACATTCTCAAATAACTCTGCATTCCTAGCTTTTATAATTGTATTAACATATAGAATATTATCCATAGTCTTTAAAACTATAAATCTTTAGGTTGCACTGTTTTGTGCGTACCCTATAAAGACATAGTCGGCTGTTTTAGGGCATAACTTTCTTTTCTTAGATTCAGGAAATCCTACTTTAGCAAGACACCCTATATTTTAATATATTTATAATTAGAAACATGATTCTTCCAAAGTTCGTAAGGTGGTTGTTCAGAAGACTTATAAGGAATCTGATTTAGGATATAACAAGCAGATAGAATTGCTTCTCCCCATATATTTGAGAGTAATCTTGAACTATTTAACATATCATTCATCATCACTTTCAGAGTTCTATTCTTACGTTCTACTATTCCATTATGTTCTGGTGTATAAGGAGCTGTAGTTTCGTGAACTATTTTACTTTTTCCACATAATTCTCTAAATTGAGAAATTTCATACTCACCTCCTCTATTCGTTCTAAGTCTTTTAATTTTTATATTTAACTAATTTTCAACTTCAATTTTATACTTGGAAAAAACATTTAAAGTTTTATCTTTGTTCCTTAACAGATAGTCTTTAGTGAACTTAGAGTAGTCATCTACAAAAGTTATATAAGATCTTTTTCCACCTCTAGACATGTAATTTCTAAAATCACTTAAGTCACTATATATCAATTTTAATAGAATAGAGGATCGTTCTATTCATTTAAAGGGTTTTCTAATGAATTTTGATTTTACACACGTTTTACACTTATCGAATTCTTCATTAGATGTATTAGATAATAAACCTAATCTTTTAATTTTCTTTAAAGATAATACATTCACGTGACCTAATCTACTATGCCATAGGTAAAAGGGTTCAACAATATAAACAGAACTGGTTGTCTTCTTCTTACTATCATTGGATACATTTACAATGAACAAACCATTACTACAGTATCCCTTACCAACAAAAATTTACTTCTTAGTCATTACAAGTTTATCTGAATCAAATACTAACTTGACACCAGCCTTATTGAAGAGCAAACCAGAAACCAAGTTTCTTCTAATGTCAAGCACATGTAGGACATCATTCAATAACAAAGTCTTTCCAAAAGTGAGTTTCAGAAGTATTTTATCTTTCTCTACAATTGGAGATGTTTTAGCATTACCCATGAATACCTGTTTATCATCTCCTGATACTTGGTAGGAAGTAAACATGCCTAGTTGCACCAGTGTCTAGCACTCACTCCAAGTTGTTTGTAAGAAATACTTCTGACACTACAGCTACTACCATGTCAGACTCATTGCCTATTTTTATAAGATTAGCCTGTGGCTTATTTTTATTTTTCTTAAGCATGTAGGTTTTAATGTGATGCCCGGGCTTTCCATAGTTATAACAATTTTTCTTTTTCTTGAATTGTTTGTTTATATTTTTCTTTTCGAGTGTGCGTGCATTAGCATAATGTCTAGATTTGCCACGGTTAAGACATTTGCCCTTTTTTTCTTCTTATTGTTTTTCCAACTTGATTTCACAATATTCGTCTTTAAATCTATCTCATTTGTATTTTTTTTTTGGTATCTGCTTCTATTAACATCCTCTATTCGTATGTGTACAATTGTAGTTTTCAATGAAACATCGTTATTTTTATATTTCATTTTATTCTTATACTCTTTCCAAGAGGGTGGTATCTTTTCTATCAACACTCCTGATAGAAACACTTCATCCATCTTAATTCCTTTTAATGATAGTTCATGAACTAGATTTTGAAAATCATGAATCTAATTTGTGACAAGTTTATCATCTGTCATTTCATAGTGAAGGAAATTAGCTATTGCATGTTACTTAGCGCCTGCATCCTAAAATGTACTTCTTTTTCAAAGCAGTCCATATACCTTTAGCAGACTCATAAGAAGCATACACATCATATAATTCGTTGGACAAAGAGTTCAGAATATAATTTTTACAATTATTTTCATTTGCTACTTCAGTTTGATTTGCTGGATTTATAGTAAATGATTCAAATAATATGTGTGAAACTTTAAGGGTGATCAATGCAAATATAAGTTTCTGTTTCCAACGTTTAAAGCATTGTCCAGCGAACGGTTAAATTTTGGCTAACTTGACAGAAGCATTTACTATTACGATAGGCATAGTGTATTTAATTCAAATTCAAGATTGTTGGAATATTTGGTTGAATTAAATAGACTATTAAAAAATCGAGAACCAAAAAAGAAAATAAAATTTGAGAAAAAAGACTTATTGAATTGAGTTGAGGCGTGACGTGAGTCGTTCGGCTTGAAATCGAATTTACTCCCCTTGTACAGTGTCCCAAGTGCAACAGATTTCTAGAGCAATCGACCTCCTGGACACAATGATTATGACCCGGTCCCAATGGTGCACTCACTGTACGCGGGCTCGAACCACTTCCAGTTTAACCCGAAATGGCTGAGTTAACTTAGCGACGAACTCAGTAACAACAAAACTTATAAATCAGAACAGAGAGAGTTTTATAAAAGGAGAAAGAAATTTTCATATTTTTGAAACTAGAACGGAAGTCATTATATAGACTCCGAAGTGGTGCATTAAGCACCCTTTTGAAAGGGTTTGGTCGTTAAGTTTGAACCCAATAGGTGCGACCAACCGAACAGTCGCATCTCTCTGGTTTAAAACGAAAAAGCGTAAATGCGAGTACACTCTCGTAAATAAAGTCCCACGAGTACCTATACGCGCACGCACACACACACACACACACTCACACCCACTCGAGTACACCCGCACCTGCACCCAGCCTGTCCCGTCCCATTTCGTCGTGCACGAGCACACGCACACGGACTTGGGCTCGGCGCGCGCGTGTGTGGTTAATGGCATAGATTAGAGCTATTGGCATAGCCCCCCTACAGGACCAAATTTACATGCCCTCTTAATGGGGCTTAAGCCCCAAGGCAAAAAGCCTATCTTATATATAAGAAGATTTTCTTTAGTAAATCTAATGTGTGACAAAACCTATAACTTAAAATATTAGAAATTTCAAATGTAGAGGGAAACCAAAATATTCGAAATTCCAATTTTAATATAAAATTTGAAACAAGATATAACATATTGGCAGCAAATTGAATCATTAACACCTTCGTGACACAACGAGAATTTATATTTGGTATATGTCGAAGATTCATCTATGAAGTCAAAATGAAGTTGTTAGGTAATAGTTGGAAGAGAATTGTCACTTGAGACATATATTCAAAATTAGCCATTTATGACATGTATATAAGAAGCTTCCATATCCATCTATTGAGTAAAGACATCGGGAAGGACCAAGAGTAATGTATTAAAGCAAACATAATTTTATAATAGCCTGTATAATGGTAGAGTCGTTGCTGAAATAAATCAACTCTATATCACATCACAATGATGTAAACTCGAGCCAAAACAAACTTATATCAAACCTTGGATGTTATAAATTTGGATTAAAAACCACCGCTAATCCATGCGCTTTGCAGAAGTATGATAAAAAAATATGAAACAATGTAATAAAGCAGAACAACCAAACCAAAATCAAACAACCACAAACACAATGATATTTTATGTGAAAAATTCTTGTGGGAAAAAACCACGGCACAAAACAACAAAGATCCACTGTAATCAAAACTTTAGAGTTTAAAGACTCGCATTCTTCGATTACAGATGTACATGATTTTTCCTTGCAATGTGCACCTCTAAAAAACCCTAAATCCCTTAAGAAAATCATTTTTAAAGCCCTTACAAGTGTAGAAACCCTCTCCCTTAGCAAAATTTTACCCCTTGAGAGAAAATACTCATAGTAAAAAAATCATAATCTAAATCAAAGTTAAATAACCTGATTTATGCAAAACCGTACAATTCGATAGTCGCACCTTCAGTTAACAAAGTTTCAACAGAGAGTCACGGTTGATAGCTCTCGGTCGGCCATGAACATCGCAATGAGTTCCGGTCGACCGCAGAATTCTATGGTCAACCAAATTCCCCTGTAGCAGAATGCAAGGCATCCTGCACAACAATTATATAAATATTTTTGGAATGTATTAAGGTTTATGATATATATATATATATATATATATATATATATATATATATATATATTGGAAAATGGTACTATGAGGTCGAGCAGTGTGGGCCCCACCGTGATGTGTGTCGAACAAGTGAGCCATACCATCTAAAATCATGTGAAAACATGCTCAAAACATATAAAAGTACTTGGTTAGGCACACCCGAGTTTTGGATGTAGCTGAAACTTGGTATGATCCTTTATTTTAGTGGGACACACAATGGATGTGCTGGATTTGTGAACCACATCTCGGTAGGCCTAATAAATGATTATGAATGTTTTAATGAGAGGATTACCCCTCTCAATATATATATATATATATATATATATATATATATATATATATATATATATATATAACGAGAAAGTGTAGAAATTTTCAGATTTGTTTTTGGCCATTGGATGAATGCCTTGTGGCATAATCCAAGTCAATAATGTAAGATGTCTAGAAAGTTCCTTATGTCTATATATAGAGGAGTTTTCCTCATTTGGAGCTTAACTCGTAAAATAATTTTTGGATCCACCAATAATTGGCTGATTTATTTTTTAAAAACAACCATTAACTCTTTTTTAACAAGGTTTGGTTAAGAAACAAAAACTGAATAGTTTTTTTTTTTTCTTTTTTTTTATAATTAATATGTTAACCAACAAAATACTTAATTATATTTAGAGTTTTTTTTAAAAAATAATCTTTCAACCACTTTCACATGTTTCTCTGCTTAAACACGGAAGGTGGTAATGGGTCTACCCAATGTGACGTGGCACATAAGGCCCTACCCCATGCTCAACCCATGATGGACCTAACAAAATAGTTCCAAGAATAAGCGGGGAAAATAATAATAATAATAATAATAATAATAATAATAATATAATATATATATATATAGATCTAGGCCCACCAGGCCTGGCCCAAATTTAATAAAATCCCTACTTCCCATTTAAATTTTCCTAAGGTACTGCTAATTAAGTGAGCCACACATGCATGAAAAAAAAAAAAAAAAAAACCTTAATAGGAATGTAATCAACAGTCTACATTCAAGATGCATAGGTTGCCTAATCAAGGATTAGAATGGCACATTAGTAGGATATTAGATGTATATATGATCATGAAGCTAAGCCAGCTCATGGCGAGGTCAAGCTAAAATGACTAATGCTCAAGCTTAGCTCAGAAATTGATTAAGTCATGCATGTAAGACCCAAGCATAACACACACGCTAAGTTAATAAGTCCAAGCTTGGTCCAAAGCTAGGTTAGGCTTATTGGATGGCTTGCAGAAATTCGGACGTCCTCCTTATACCACTTACAAGACCTGCAAAAGAAGACAATAATGGAGACTTTGGCTTATAGCAGGGGACCCTCCAATGTCAAAGTGAGTGGCCCCCCTTGGGTCTATTCAAACGTAGGGTTTATGAAGTGTATTTTTAGCATACCTTTTCCTTAGGTGGGCTTTCTATTTATAGCTGATGAGTGTAGTGTCGTATATGGTATCCTCCCCACTTGGTAGGAGCGTATTACTGAGGGAATGTTATCCCGAATGTACCGGGATGACTTCCAGAGATCTTCGATCGCCTAAAGATCTCGGGAAGTTCCTGTTCTGACAAGCTCTCCAAATAGTTGGGTTCGGAGGGAATGGCCGAGGGCGGCCTCCAGGTCAGCTGGGGTGAGGTATGTTTGACCGAGCTGACCTGTCAATCTTGGTCGGGATCGTGCAGACCAAGTTGGTCCAGCCTGACCAAGTTGGTCCAGCCTGACTTCGAGGCTGGTCGGACAGCAAGACGCGGTTATTACCCATAACAGTTGAGGTCACAGAACAAAACAGTTTGCCCACTCGTACAATATAAAACCACGATCATACGAAACTGTTGGAGTAAGATGGCCACTTCTTTGAGGACGGATGGCCTTCCTAGCATCTGAATGATTGAACGGTTCAAAATATCTAAAACTGAGATTTTATTGGTTGTTCCCGATCCATGGTGGGACCCATTGCATTGACAAGCTGGGTCATTGAAAAGGGGCGCGGATTGGATACTGACAAGGTCAGTAGCCAAATCGCTACTGAAGTGACGTCACCAAGCTCTGTGGACCTCACCATGATGCGTGTGCTATAGCCATACCGTCCAACCATTTTTAGAGATAGTTTTATGGCATTACAAAGAGAATGGGATAGATCTAAAGTTCAAGCGGACCCAACATAGAAATAGTGGGGACAGTGACATCTACCGTTCAAAGCTTCTTAGGGGCCACAGTAGTTTCCAATCAAGCTGATATTTTTGTTTTTACTTCATCTATCTCTATGTTAACTTATGAATAGGTTGGATCTCAAAAATACATCACGGTGGGCCCTGTAAATGTTTCAATGGTGGGTGTGACTGCTCCCACGGTTTTCTGTGGTGGGTCCACTTGAAATTTAGATCTATTTCATTCTCTTTGTAATGCCATAAAATGATCTCTAAAAATGGTTGAACGGTATGGATATAACACATCAATCATGGTGTGGTCCACAGAGCTTGGTGACGTCACTTCAGTAGCGATTTGGCTACTGAATCCAAACCGTCCATCATGCAGGTCACGCTGCAAACATTGATGTTTAAAAATAAAATAAAATAAAATACCGCTTATTGGATGTCTACGGATTGTGAGAGGAGTGGACGGACAAGAACAACTTGCTTAAATTATCAAATTGTGGGCCACCTGATGTGTGGCTTAATCCGTGCTCGGATGTAGCTTTCTTGTACTTGTGGCTCAAGAGGCATGCAAACACATGGACCGAGAGTACACTCGTATAGGACGGAGAATTTCACCAAAAGGTGAAACCTGCGCTTTTTGTTATTAATTACTGGAAGCGGGTTGCGTAGTGAGCAACTCGCTGCACTTAGCGTACTGAGTAAACTATTTGAGATCCGACGTGATTTATATACTTTATCCGCTCCGTCCATCTATTTTAACAGATAATTTTATGGCTTAAATTCAAAAACGAGGCAAGGAAAAAGCTCAAATGGACCACACCACAGGAAACAAATGAATTGAACATATACCATTGAAAAATACTTGAGGGCCACGGAAGTTTTGAATCAAGCTTATATTTTTTTTCCCCTTCATCCATTGTCTTTATGATCTCATGAGAAGGTTGGATTACAAATAAACATCATTACGGGGCTAGAAAGGTTTCAAAGGTGGAAATCATTATCCCCACTTTTTCCAGTGGTATGGTTCACTTGATCTTTGGATATGCTTCAATTTTGGGCTCAGCCCCTTAAATTAATAGATGGAAAAATGGAGGGATGGCATGGATAGATCACATACATTCAAGGTGGCCCCAACTAAGTTTACTCAGTGCAATAAGAACTCGCTGAATAAATCAATACGTAATCCGATTTCAGGGCTGAAAGTTGTTGGGTTGGGTTGGGTTGGGTTGGGTTGGTACTCAACACTAGCCCAACCCAATGTTCCTTTACCTCAACCCTAACCCAATCCAATCTAACCTCGGGTTGGGAATTCTCAACCCAAGCTCAACCTAAGTGAGCTCGGTCGGGTTGGCCGGGTTGGTTGGGTAGACATGCTAAAATTTTCATTATTACATTAGTGTATTATATTTTTAATACACATCTTATTTTTTGTACCTATAAATTTATTAATTATATATGTAGTTATTTACGGTAAAGAAGTTCATTTTTTCTTAACAAACAAGCTAAAATATAAGATAACTACTCCTTCAAAAGTCGTATTGTGTACCAAGCAATCTATTATGGAGAGAGAAATCCAACGTATCTTGTTAGCTTGAGTCGTCGGAAATGACGTGGACCAATGAAACCCAACGACATTAGAATTTTCTATGCCTTCAACACAGGCTATCCACACTCAATTATAATTAATTTATAAGGAACCTATATATCCATCGGGTTCAGGTTAGGTCAGGTAACCTGAGCCCAACCCAAGTTTTATCGGGTTAGTGTTTGTATGGCCCAAGCCCGAGACCAAACCCGATACATCTTGCCCAAGCCTAACCCAATGTCAGGTCGGTCATGGGTCAGTCGAGTTGAACCCGCCCAACTTTCAGCCGTAATTGGTAGGGGTGTCAATGGGCCAGGCTCGGGCTTGCAAAATCAGGATTTTGAATAGTGTGGATGGCACAGCTCAAAACAGTTCAAAATCTGGGCCAAGACCAACCACATGGCCCGATCTGTTGACAGCCCTACTAATTCCCTACTAATTAGTATGGTGACTTAGTACACTTATTTTGTAGTGACTTAGACCTGAAAGGGTTTATAGGAATATCCGGTGGCCCTAAACTCTGTGGGTGTCATTGTGATGTTTGTGTTTGTAGAATGCGCATAGATGTGACTGTTGGAATATTGTGTGGTTGACCCATGGATGATACGGCTTGATTTGGAGTCGCCACTAATGGAAAATTTGAAATTTATAGTCACATTATAGGCCATAATAGGTAAGAGAATTAAACAACTCTCCAACTCGAGTGACTCTTGTGATAGGTTTGTAATTGTTGATTTATAGTAAGGCCCCAGTGATAGAAAATGGAAAGGTTAGCCAGTCTCCTTCACATGTACTTAAGTATTGTCTCCGTTTTATAGGATTTAGAAATTTCATTTGGAAGATTTCTGAGATCTATAAAATGTTATTGCCCTAGACCTCAGTTATAATGATGGAGACGGAGTGCTCGGTAGTGACTATGACCAGAGAGATGATTATTGAAAAGAAAGGGAAAGAAAAAGAAAATGAAAATATGGTAAGAGGGCGTATAGTAAAGGAGAAGTAATTGAAAGATAGAATAAATGTAAGAACTCTATGTAGTAGGCCTTACTGATCAACGATCTAGATTGTATTCTAGTTGGACTGTTTGGTTGAGTTAATCAGTGGGCCCCACTTAAGGTGATACGCTGCGCAATCTATCTACGCAGCACTGTCTATTTGGGGTGGAATGTTATAGCCTTACGCAAGGCAATTTGAGTCGAACTAGGACACAACAGTGTGGAGCGTGGGAGAGAGAGTTTTGATGGGCTTCAAACTCTCTCTCCACAGTCTCTATAAAAGAGAGCTGGGTCCTCGATCCTACACCACAACAAAATTCGAGTCCCATCTATTGTATTGCAGAAAGGGTGTGAAGGAGAGGAAGATCCTAAGCTCTACAGGAATTCTGGTATTCTTATTGGGCTTCCATGGCGGCGTCTCAGCTAGGTAAGCTATCTGAACCCCTGATCACCATGTCCCTTGCACAGACAGATCCGTGGGCCTATTCCACATATAGATTAAGTCTCACAGTTAGTATCAGAGCCATCTGTGCAAACGCATGGATGATCAGATTTCATCTATTTCATATTTAGATTCGAATTAAGGATTTTATATTCAAAACCCATATGGATAATTAGGGTTTATTTCTTCCCAAATCTGAAGTTGTATTAATGTTTAGGGATTTTAATCCCAAATCCAATATTGGGGAATTCAGTCTCATAAAACCCAAAATTCTAGCTAAGATTAGGGATTTAGAATCCTTGTATTCAGAAAATAATTAGGGATTTGAACCCCAAAAACAGAATTCAGAGTTAGGGATTTCGAATCCCAAAACCCAAATTGGGGACTTCAGATCAATTCCTCAAATCTAGATCCAGATTAATTAGGGATTTTTTTGAAATCCCTGAATCAAGTAATCTGATTAGGGATTCAACATCCAGAACCAGCAATTAGGAATTCTGAAATCCCTGAATCGAAATTTCTTTTTTTTTGTGCCCTAACCCGCGATTTGTGAGTGTTGTCAGCCATCCGGAATTGCAGACAAAGGCAATGGCATGCAATCTTCCTCTTGACCATGATTTAAAGCCAATTACCAGTATCTTCGTTACTGGAGCCCATATCCCTCTTCCCGGTGACACTGACGACGTCCATCTCGGCTCGTCAGATCTGCTAGTAATCTAGCAGATGAGAGGAGCTTGATCTCTTCTTCTTGCGTTGGGCGGACAGGGAGAGTGGCTCGCTTCTCTCTCCCTCTCTCTCTCTCTCTCTCTCTCTCTCTCTCTCTCTCTCCCTCCCTTACAGTTAGAGATTTTCAGAGAAAGGGGCTCGTGAAGAGTGTAGGGCATTCTGCCTTGTTGAGACACTCAGTCGGGATCTCTCCCGTTTTGACTATCGGGCCACCAGACCCGATTTCTATTCATTCGGGTCCACCTTCTGGACCCGCCAACGGGGAACAATCTATTGGCTTTGTTGGGCCTGACCTCGATTGCGGGCCCATTTTGAACATCTTGGCCCATTCGACCGTGCTCTCCATAACATAGTGGGCCTCATCTGATGGCCATACTTTTGCATCTTGTTTGCACAATTTTGATATGTTGCCCTCATCTAGACCGTTCATTTAGTTCATACTGAGCATAGAATATGTTTCATTAGCTGGATAGACATAATTGTTATATGAACCATTAGACAAGTGGATCTTTAGTGTTTTAGTATGGACTGTCCATCTAATGGTCACTGATTTGATGATCCATCAATCCATCTAAATTATTCAGTGACAAACCTCTATCCTGTGAATGTTAAAATCTAGACACATGATGCTCATTGATGATGAACAAATTTGGCCCTATTGTTGGCCCATCTCTCATCCTTAGGAGTTGATATGGACCATTAGAATAAATGATGTGAAAATTATCTGCATGTTTCACTTTAAGGTTCCTACATTTTCCAATGATCTATACTGACCATCTTATGGGCCGTATTAAGCTAATTAAGATATAATCAATTGAGAAGCAAGATTATAATCGCAATCCTAAGTCCATATTTGTAATGTTGAATTCGGTTGTGTTAGCCACCATAGTGACCTCAATCGATGAAAATATTACAAGTACAAACTTGTAACATTGGGATAAGCGGATTGCATATAGTTGCGTTCACGTTTTCATGCGTACAGTAACGAAAACATAGACGATTATCGTTTGGCAGACACGTGAACGGATGAAGTAAATGGTGTTGGTAATGTAAAGCCGAAAGACTCATTTCACCCACAGGTGTTGAGTGTCTCAAATTTACATGATTGACATCAATTAACTTCATGTTCAGGAGGATCACTAACATGTTATTATTACCGCCCACAGGAGGAATGATAATGATGTAACAGATTCTCACCAGGATGTGATGGTTGGGCCCATCTTCATCTTGGATGATTCAGTTAATGCCTCTCTTAGCAACTGAATTAGTTATCTTTGCCTGATATTCTGTTTACATTCACGAAATTAATTTGTGAAATAATGAACTAATGTGAGTATATATGTATCTCTTTCCTTTCAGGATCGATTCCAACTAATACACATCAAGTCCCTGCCCTAAATGGATCTAATTATGCTCAATGGAAGAACGTCATTGAAGTTGTACTGGGTTGTCTTCAATTAGATATGGCCCTGATAACACCAGAACCGCCAGAACCATCTGATGATGCCACTGAAGCTGAATATAATCGATGGGCTACATGGTTTAGATCAAATGATATATGCTTGAAAGTAATTAAGTATTCGATTTCTGAATCCATGAAGAGCGTCATGCCTGATACAGACAATGTCAAAACTTTCCTGACTGAAATGGGAAAATGGTTCAAGAAATCTGATAAATCTGAAGTAGGCATCCTTCTGAATAAACTGACTCGCTCATCCTACGATGGAAAAGGCAACATCTGTGAATACATTGTAGAGCAGATCGAAGTTGTTTCTAAGATCCATGCTCTAGGGCTTGTACTCACTGATGATCAACTGGTTCATTTGATCATGAATAACCTACCTCCCAAATTCGGCACGTTCCTTGTGAACTATAACACTCTGAAGGACATGTGGACATTGGATGAACTTATCACTCATTGTGTCCAAGAAGAAGACAGGATCAGACAGGTGGTTAAAGTTCAAAATATTAATATGGTGACCTCACGTCATGGACATGGGCAAGGGAATAAAGGTAAGAGGAAGAGGAAACAAGGTTCTAATAATGGATTCTCTGGTCCCCCATCTGTAAACCATGAGAATCAATCTGAAAATGGATCTAAACGCAAACGGGTTAAAGGCAAACCATGCTTCTTCTGCAATAAGGCGGGTCATTTCAAGAAAGACTGCGAAGGCTTTAAGAATTGGCTCATAAAGAAAGGTAATCATTCTGTTCCTGTCTGTTTTGAATCTAATTTAACTGATGTGTCAGCGAATTCCTGGTGGATAAATTCAGGAACTACTATTCACATATGCACTTCTATGCAGGAATTACTACAGGTCAGGCCACCAACTGATGCGGAGCGCTCAGTATACGTAGGCAATGGTGTCAAGGTAGACGTGGAGGCAATAGGAGTCTATAGGCTTAAGTTAAAGTCTGGTCATTTTTTGGATTTAGTAGATACATTATGTGTGCCATCTATAAGGCGCAATTTAGTTTCAATTTTCTGTCTGGATAAGTTAGGATTTTCATTCTACTTTGGAAATAAAAGTTTTGGTATTTACTTTAATTCGATTAAAGTTGGAACCGGCTCTATAGTAAACAACTTATACCAGTTAGACTTGATTGCCTCTTACGTCTATAATATTAATACCTTGCATGGAAATAAGGTGAGATCCAAGCGAAGACTAGACTATGAGAATTCCTTCATGCTGTGGCACAGGCGGCTATGCCATATACCTCGTGAGAGATTAGACAGGCTTGTGCGAGAAGGAATTTTGCATTCTCTAGACTTCTCTGACTATAAAGTATGCATTGATTGTATAAAAGGGAAACAGACTAGAACTAGAAAGAAATGTGCAACCAGGAGTGTAAGTCTATTAGAGGTTATTTATACAAATATCTGTGGACCATTCCCTACAGCCTCATGGAGTGGCCACAAATATTTTATTACCTTTATAGATGACTACTCTCGCTTCGGGTACCTATACCTTATTAGTGAGAAATCAGATGCCCTGGATACTTTTAAAATCTATAAGGCCGAAGTTGAAAATCAACTCGATAAGAGAATTAAAATTGTCAGATCTGACCGTGGTGGTGAATACTATGGCAGATATGACGAATCGAGACACAATCCAGGGCCATTCGCTAAATACCTGCAGGATTGTGGCATTGTCGCTCAGTACACTATGCCTGGTACTCCAGAGCAGAATGGAGTGGCTGAGAGACGCAATCGCACCCTTATGGATATTGTACGAAGCATGGTCTGCTATTCGACATTGCTAGAATCTTTGTGGGGTGATGCGATCAAAACCGCAGTTCATATACTAAACAGGGTTCCCAACAAAGTAGTTAACAAAACTCATTTTGAGTTGTGGAATGAGACAAAACCAAGTCTCCGATATCTACATGTTTGGGGCTGTCCTGCTGAGGCCAAAGTTCATAACCCGCATGAAAAGAAGCTTGATCCTAGAACCGTAAGTTATTTCTTCATTGGATATCCAGAAAGATCAAAAGGCTATCGATTCTACTATCCTTCCCACTCTATTAGGATTGTTGAGACTGGGAATGCCAGATTCATTGAAGACACTGAAAACCGTGGGAGCACGAACATAAGAAATTTTGTATTTAAGGAACAAAGGACTGTGACTCCTGTCATAGTCAATCTAGATTACGTGGACATTAATGATGTAGTCGATTCTGCAGTCACTGCAGAACACCACGTAGAACCTCAAATACAAACCATTGATGAGGAAAATCAAGATCAAACCTAGCAAGCTGAACCATTAAGAAGATCTGAAAGAGACAGAAGGCCTGTAAATCGAGACGATTACATCGTATACTTACAGGAGCACGACTTTGACATAGGGGTGGACAAGGATCCTGAATCCTTTACACAAGTCAAACAAAGTGCTGATCCTTCCCGTTGGTTTGATGCCATGAAAGATGAGTGTAACGTCCGGTCCAACCAGCACAGTATCTTAGGGTGTCCACGTCGGATTTGTCGTAGGACTATCCGTTTAAACTGCTCAGGTTAGGGTACCACAAGTTAATTAACCTAAGATTAGCTCATTAGAATAGACCAGGCTAGTCATGATGGGACCTGATGTGGCCAGCCAAGCCGGATGGCTAGTTACAGTTAACAACAGCCCGTGTGGGCCACCCAACGACCGAGGAGGTCAGAAAATTTTGAAAGTCTACGAAATCATAGATCTCACTGGGCTTGTGGTCCATTGTGGACTACGGACCTAGTGGACCCCAGAACTAGGATCTGACACTAGCCGAATGCACCCCACCAATGCCGGAATTGGAGTCTGGCACTTGCAATTGAAGCCGAGATACCTGGCGTTCCAGCCGTCGAATTTCTTCCAATTTTGCGGTGAAGGTTTGATATATTTTTCAACACCCGTTCACCAGATCTGGGACCCGATCGTGGCACGGTAACTATTGATCGCGAATCAGACCCGTACGACCAAACTCCATATCCGATCGTTCCCAAATTATGCGTGGCCTTTCATCGGACCACGGAGCACCTACCCTATAAATTTCATGGCCAGAGGGCTACCAGAGATGCCCCATCAATCAGAATGGGCCTCCCAGAGCAATTTAAGGGTCGGAAATTCTTACGCAGATCATATATCCGTTCATCCGTTCGTCCTCAATTTTTACATGGGCCCTAGTCGGGCCATAAGGCACCTACATGCCGAATTTGGTGGCCAGAGGGGTTTTAGGGCCACCCCAACACCAATAAGAGTCCCATAGGTCTATTTTGAAAATTGTGGAAGCTTGGGGCCAAATGGGCCAAGTCTAGAGAATAAAGCCCTAAGGCCCTCTTTCTCATAACCCTTCTCCATCCTCCAACAACAAGCTCTCTCCCCCATAACTTCCTCCAACCTCCAATAACCAAATCTCTCTTCCTCATAACTTCCCCATTCTCCAACAATCAAATCTCTCTCCCTCATAACTTCCACCGCCTTCCAACAACAAGCTCTCTCATAACCCCCACCACCTCCAACGACCAAGGAGTGTAAGGAGAGGGTGAAGGTAGCTAGAGTGGACCCTCAATCAAGGTGGGGCCTAAGGAAATCACTCCCACAACCTCTTACATCTTCTCCAAGAAGGATCCCTCATCCACGACAGCTCTTTCGTCCCGTTGAGCATCTAGGTAAGATCCATCCCCAAATTTCCTTGAAACCCTTGTGATGAAAGAAATTTGCATAGAAATCTAACATGTGATGGTTGCTCCTAGGATTCCGGCCGTTCTACACCAAGATCCACATCTCCTAGGTCGTTCCTAAGCCTTCAACCAATCCGAAGGTGCGGACTATTATTCTTAGGTGGCCTTGCACCAATTTTAGTGTGGGTTTAATGATTTTGATTGCTTGGATGCTATGATTGAATAATCTAGAGAAACCCTAGGAGTTGTATATTGTTGGAATTGTATGGATTGCATGCTTAACTTTCATATTTGTGTTGATCTTGCCTCTCACATGATATTATGTATGGGTGATAGTTTGTTCATGATTGCTCTATCCTTTTTCCTCATATGTGGTGTTTTAATGCGTGTATGATTTATTATCCATGTGCACATGATTTCTGGGATTGGAGGAAGTGCTTAACTTCCTCACACACACACACATAACTCACATGCACTTGTTTCATGTTATGGTTAGTCTTGCTTGTTATGAGAATCTGAATGGTATATGAGATGCATGAGAACATATGGTCGCTATGCTAGTTGATGATCTGTAGAATTGGCATGTTACGGATCCCCTCATACCCTTAGGTTGGTCAGGAACATGATGAGAGACGGTAGTCCCATCGGTAAGACTATGCTAGGACTATATCCGTGGGTTTGGGCGGGTGTGTTCGGGTGACTGTAGTTCGACTACATGGGTCCCTTGTGCCCGAGGTCACTCGTCTCACGCTCGCCTGGCCCGTGCGGTCTAGCCTACCGTCTGACCAACCTTGTTTGTCAACCCCGTTTGCTCACCTATGTTTGAAACCTGTAACACCTTACAACCGTTGTGGCCCATTGATACTTAGACTGTAATGGGTCCACAATCTCGTGAGTCGGGCATGGTGGAATGGGACACTGTGTCCGAGCTGTCGGCCTACGCTGGGGTGCTGCGCCTCCCCGTAGTGACCGCGAGCGATCCCTCCTTATCGGCACTCCTCATGTGCTTGGAGTCGGGGATGAGGACCCTGACACAGACCGCGAGGACTCGGCCTCACGCATTGATGGGGCCTTGGCCTCGCGACCAGCTAAGGGCATTAATATGTGGGGTGTATTAGATTCTCCAATTTGCTAGATGAATGGATTTAACTAATAACTCGGCTAGCACGATCGCATTGCATCGCATTAGTTAGGGTGGCGACTTGGAAGTCGAGGTCGCTCTGAGGGAGTGTGGTCATATGCGATCGTTAGATGGAGTCGCTCGAGGGAGCGTTGTGGCGAGGGCATGCATCATATCATCCCACATGCATGCATTTAAATAAGAGTTGTAGGTGTTGATGATTGACTGTCTTTCATTAAATTCATATTACAATTGATGCCTGTTATAACTTAAGATTAATAGTTCACACTGAGCTGATCACTCACTCCCACTCTGGGACGGTGTTTTAAAACACCAACCAGACCCAATCATAGATGCAGGTGACTCAGGACTGGAGGAACCTGGTGAGGTGAGCTTCGAGGAGGAGGACGAGCTGTCTTATTTCCAAATGATGGATGGTTTCCCGCCAACTGGAGAGGCATGATCGAATCGTTGAGTCGTGGGCTCAGTCCTATTCTTTTTGGACATATTATTTTTATGATTTTGTTGGGTAGCGCCATGTGCCCCTTTTATTCTTTTGGACATGTATATACGTATATGTATGGAATTTTTTGGTCTCTTTCATTTCAGTAGACTTGTGGGGTGATTCTTCATGTTCCAGGAAATTTCAGATTTGTGCAATTAATTAGATTAACCGCATATTAATGTAAACCGGTCATAAGTGACCCCGGGAACTCGGGAATTGAGTATATACGCGACCCCCGATTTTCAGGGCGTTACAAGTTGGTATCAGAGCATGGTTTGGAATTAATTGGGCTATGGGTCATGAACTCACTACGCGTCCACTGACTTGAGAGGATACGTATTAGAAGAATGCAACCGAGATTTATGACGTTAGGATCCATCCCATACCCCGAACCAGAAATCTAGGATAGATGGCGAGGCTTCCTAGGAATATGGATTGGTAGCAAGAGTAGGTAGCGACGATAGGAAATGGGTCCGAGAGTCATACCGGATCTCTATCTATGAATAAGAATGAGCTGGAGGTCGGACAATTTGAAGGCCAAAGCCAACATACATGTGCGAATGAATTAGTTTCGGGTCAGGTTATTAGATTCGACCCATTTGGGGGTAGGGACTTAGGAGTGAGTGAGATTTTACTGGGATTAGTGGAACTAAGGAAACTGGGGATTTTGGCCGCAAACCAGGGGAAATCTCGTGAAACCACTATGCCCATTGCGTAGATCGGCTTTTTCTACCCCAAATCCATGTATAAAACTTTCCGGGGGCTTCACCGACGCCCGGGAAATCGTGAAACAAGAACTCCTAGACAGTGGGCCGGCGTCCGCACGCCCACCGGAGTCCGAACGCCCAGCCCTCCAGTGTCCGGGCGTCCCCACGCCCGAGCTGGCGTCCCGACACCCATCATTCCAGCGTCCGGGCGTCCCCACGCCCGAGCCGGCGTCCCGACGCCCACCACTCCAGTGTCCGGGCGTCCCCACGCCCAGGTGACCAACGCCCCGGCGTCGCAACGCCCGGGCCCGAAAATTGGGTTTTTCCCCCTCTTGACTTGCAAACACGTGTGGGGCCCACTCCTCTTGTAAATAAGACCCAAGCAACTTCATTTCCTCCCATTTCCTCCCTCTCCATTACTCCCAAACACCTAAAATCCCTCTCCCCTCCCTCATCTCTAAACTCCCTTCCAAAAACCCATTCATTTTTAAGCTCATTCAACCTCAAACCCACCTTCTTCTCCTTTACATTTTCTCATTTCCAAATACTTCCCACTCCCCATTTCTCATTTCCAATCCACATTCACCTCCCAAGATCCTCTTCCATTCCATCTCCATTTCCTAAAACCCTCCAACAAAACCCATTCCAAACCCTCATTCTCCAAATTTCATTTCCCAAAACCCATCTTAAAAACCTTTCTCAAATCCCATATCTTCAACCCACTTCTCTTGTATCTTAAACACCTAAAACCCTCATTCCTCCCACTCCTCCATTCTCAAACCATTCCTCCAAGGAAAACACATCTTCTTCCTCTACATTTCTCATTCCCTCAACTCCACTCCATCACTCTAAACCCCATTTCTTCAAAACCATCTCTCTCTACTTCATCAAATCCTATTTCAACCCCCTTCTCACATTCAAAATCCACATTAAAGCCCATTCACATTCCAACTTCACACATCATTCTCCAAATCATCTTCCTAAACCATTCCTTAATCATTTCTTCCTTTTCCCAACTCATCCTCTATTACCTCAAGTCCCACCTCCAACATCCCTCTTCAAACTCGTCTCAAACCCATCCTAGCCAAGGAAAATGGCCTTCCTAACCACCATTGCCTCCATCTTCTCCATTACGGCGATCCTTCCCCTTATGGGGAAGAAAAGGGCGGCTCCTGTCGAGCCGGGATAGGAGAAGCAATCAGAAGGCCGATCCCAAGGGGAAGGAAGTAGCGGAAGTTTGATTCAAACGCAGAAACGATTCTCAAGGGTCTCCCGCTATGCAAGCGCCCCAACCCTCCGTTGAAGATAAGAGAAATTTCTTGGTGCGCCGTGTCGCCTTCGAGGCCTCCGTGGAGGAGCGTCTGTTGGGTGATATCGCCATACTCGATCGACTCATGAAGAAGGGATGGGGTCCAATCTTTTATGGAGACTCCCAAGCCGATGAAGGTCGAGCCAGGGCTTTTTACGTGCGGATTTGAAACCCTCAATTTAAGCCCTTAGG
This sequence comes from Magnolia changhungtana, assembly GCA_030180095.1. Classification (NCBI taxonomy): domain Eukaryota; kingdom Viridiplantae; phylum Streptophyta; class Magnoliopsida; order Magnoliales; family Magnoliaceae; genus Magnolia; species Magnolia changhungtana. The sequence goes on along the minus strand of JASAUF010000445.1, from coordinate 2,298,734 downwards.
CTTTGATCTGGTGGTGGCGGGCAAGAGGTTCCCAATTAGTGTAGAGGTCATTGCCAGAGTACTAGGAGTGCCACTAGGGGAGGTGTAGATTGAAGAGAAGGATTTGGATACGAGTCGTGCCCATAAGGAGCGAACCCGCTTTTTTGTGTGGACATGTTGCCCAATGGAAGCGGGCGGAGCAAGAGGTCGGTCTGAGTTCGGCCAAATTCCGACCGGAGTATCGGGTCCTGCACCGCTTTTGTACCCATAACGTGTACCCGAGGCTGGGGAACCGCTCCGAGTGCTCCCGCTATATGGTGGAGTTTTTATATCAGGTGGGTCAGGGAGCGGATGTGTGCCTCCCTAGCGTAGTACTTCACCAGATTGTGCGGGCCGTGAGGGCGACGAGGAAGAGCGTATGCCTTCCGTTCGGTCGTTTGGTTTGTCGGTTGGCCCAGCTGTACGGGGTGGGCGGATCGGACGAAAATCCTGTGCCGACAGAGCTGTTGGGTGAAGATCTATTAAATAAGATGAAAATAGGCCCCAAGCAGCGTCAGGCCCACATTGATCGACACGGGGATCCTGTCGAAGAAGAGGAGGATAGCGATGAAAGTAATGAAGATGAGGGTGAGGATGAAGATGAAGGCGAAGACGAAGCTGAGGGAGCCGAAGGAGTTGGTGGTGGATCTCTTGCCGCTTCGGAAGTAGTTGGGTGCTTGGAGGCACTCGACACTAGGATGGCTAGAATCGAGGAGAACCAAGCAAGGATTGAGGCGAACCAAGCGAAGCAGGAGAAGTCGAACAAGAAGATGTATCGGGCCATAAAGGCCCCGATCTGCTGCAGCAAGGGGGAAGAAGCGCCTCCACTTTCGCCTGACTCAGACGAGTAGCAGTACCACCAGACTGATGATTAGTAGTTTACTTTAGGTTGTTTAGGTCTAATACCATGTATGGATGGATGTTTAGGACTTTGCTTCATTAGCTTGTATTTTCCTTTTTGTCTAGCATGTTTACTTATGCTTGTAATCCATGCTGTAACATGTAACTAGCCATGTCAATGGCATTTTGAAATCAATGTGAATGCATGGATTGCCTCGAAAAATTTTTTTTTGTCGTCTTGAAATTGCCTATATGTATGTTACTTGTGTTCATGAATGAATTATATATGGATCTCGCATATGTACGTATAACCTGGGTATGAGAAATGTTCTAGTACCTAATCCATTCAAGGACATTTTTCAGGAAATGTCTCCGTGACAGGAAGGTCGATTTGTCCGCCTTCCTCATGGTGGCTTGGTCGATCGGGACCAGGTCCCTGTCGAGCAACAAGGCCCACAAGGGGCGAACGGTTCCCAAAATACGGGTAGCACCACCTAGGAGGCGGCCCCAAATGCTCCGCCGCCACAAGCCGCGGCACCTGTACCCCCTCCGCCACCGACCATGGACCAGATGGGCCAAATGTTGCTTTTCATGCAACAACAACAACAGATGATGGCAGCAAGTATGCAACAACAACAGCAGATGATGGCCACAAATATGCAACAACAACAATACATATTGGCCACTGTGATGGGGCCTTGGCCCAGAATTTGGGTATACCACAATCGGAACTACCCACTATGGCCACGTCCGTAACCAACGCAAACAACCTATATGAGCGGTTCCAGAGGCACAGGCCACCTACCTTTGCCGGCATCCACCGACCCGAGGAAGCGGAATACTGGCTTAATCGAGTCACCAAACTACTCCGGCCTCTCCACTGTTCTGAAGCGGAGAATGTCGAGCTCGTTTCTTACCTCTTTGAGAAAGAGGCAGACCTATGGTGGGAAAGTGTCCTCCGGTCCATTCCCGATGGCCACGTATGGACGTGGGAGGACTTTGAGGCTCGTTTCAACGAGAAGTATATCCCTCAGTCATACTAGCATGAGAGGGAAAATGAGTTCCTCCGCCTGTAACAAGGTGGAATGAGCGTAGCACAATACGAGAACCGGTTCACCGAACTCTCACGCTACGCTTCTGAAATGATCGCCAGCGAAGCGATCAAGATGAGGCGGTTCACAACAGGGCTGAGAAGCGGCATCTGCTCCAAACTATGTTGCATGAATCTCAGGACCTATGCCGAGCTCGTGGAGATGTCTATACGGGCTGAGCAGGATGAGGAACGAGTTGCACGGAACCGTTCACAGTTGGGGCCGCGAAGTAGGATGGAGGGACCGTCCTCTTCATTTGCGGGAAAAAGGCCACGCCCGAACTCCCCGCCACGACTAGCTGCCGCATCGGCTCCTTCTGCACGACTGACCCAGATATGTAGTTACTGTAAGAGGGCGGGTCAATCTGAGCCATACTGCTTCACGAGAATGAGGGACCTCGGCTTCACGCCACCGCAACGCAACAACAGGCCTCCACAGCAGGCATTGCAGATTCCGCCCCTACGGACGATGAGGCCTAGCCCACAGTTTCGCCATCCTCCTGCACCTCAAGTTAGGCCGCCACAACAGCCTATGCAACGACCGAACTTTCCACAGCAGGCACGAGTCCATGCATTGGCGACGGAAGGCCAAGATGCTACCATCCCCACTCCTACGGCCTTTGAGGTGACGGCACATATCGAAGGTACCCCCATCTTTTTGTTGGTGGACACGGGATCTACTACTTCTCTCATAACTCATGCTACTGTCAAGCGTCTAGGATTGCGCGCTACCCCCTTTGATGGGGTGAAGATCATTGTTGCCGCTGGTACTGTCTCAGAAGCGACGAAGATATGCCATGATTGCCCCATCGATTTGGGATGCAAGGTGGCATTTGTGGACTTGATAGTGACTAAGATCTTCCACTATGATGTCATCCTGGTCATGGATTGGTTGACCACGATGAAGGTCGAGATTGACTGTGAGACCCTGATAGTGAAAATATTCGAAGACGACGGCACTTCTCTCACGTTTCCAGTCTATGTTAGCCACGATCGTAGGATTTTATGTTATGCTTCCTTGGAAGACGGGTATGATGGGCCCTCACATACATGCACTCCCGTAGGCCGAGACTTCGATGATGTGTTTAAAGTCATACCTGGACTTCCTCCTCGACGTGAAATAGACTTCACTATCGATCTGACTCTGGTTGCTAAGCCCATCTCCTTGCCTACTTACCACATGCCCCCATGTGAGATGGAAGAGCTACGGTCTCAGATTGACAACTTGCTAGAGAAAGGCTTCATCCGACCCAGCGTCTCGCCTTGGGGAGCCCTAGTCCTATTTGTGAGGAAGAAGGACGGTTCATTACGTCTGTGTGTAGATTACAGAAGATTGAACTAGGTGACGGTTTGGAACAAATACCCATTGCCCAGAATTGATGATTTATTCGACCAGCTGAGGGGTGCCAAATACTTCTCAAAGATCAATCTATAATCAGGGTACCATCAACTGTGAGTCAATGACGAGGATATACAGAAAACAGCCTTCAGAACCTGCTTTGGCCATTATGAGTTCCTAGTTATGTCGTTTGGGCTCACCAATGCCCCAGCGGTATTCATGGATCTCATGAACAGAATCTTCTGGCCGTTCATATATAGATTCGTAGTAGTGTTCATCGATGACATATTGATTTACTCAAAGAGCCGCGAGGAGTATGAAGAGCATTTAAAGGCGGTTCTTAGAACTCTTGAGAAAAATTGGTTATTTGCGCAATTTAGGAAGTGCGCCTTCTGGAAGGAGGAGGTCAAATTTCTGGGTCATGTAGTGTCTAAGGAGGGCATATCGGTAGATCTCGCCAAGGTTGCGGTCGTGCAAGATTGGAAGTAACTGAAGTCGGTCACGGAAGTGAGGAGTTTTCTCGGTCTCACCGGCTATTATCGAAGGTTCATTAAGGACTTTTCAAAAATAGCTCGACCGCTATCCCAGTTGACTCGGAAGGACCTCAAATTTGCCTGGGATGAGAAGACGGAGGCGACCTTCCAAGAGTTGAAAGATAAATTGACTTCGGCACCTGTGCTTGTGCTTCCTGAGCAATGGGTCAAGTACACTGTCTATAAAGACGCCTCTCATGTGGGCTTGGGTTGTGTACTTATGCAAAAGGACATGGCAATTGCTTATACATCTCGGCAATTAAGGAAACATGAGGAGAATTAACCTACCCATGACCTCGAGCTCGCAGAGGTAGTTTTCGCATTGAAGATATGACGACACTATCTTTATGGTGAGGAATTTGAGCTCTTTTCTGATCATAAGAGCCTCAAGTACATCTTCACCCAGAAGGATCTGAACATGAGACAATGTCGCTGGATGGAAACGTTGAAAGACTTTAAGTTCGACGTCTCATATCACCCTGGCAAAGCCAATTTGGTGGCTGATGCCTTGAGTCGCAAAAGGACAATCGAATTTGTGGCCCCCCTAATGGTGAGAGAGTGGAACATGGTGGAATTTGTGCGGGACTTCGACATGAAGCTAACCGTGGAGGAGTCGTACGAGGTAGTAGCCCACCTTCAAGCCCAGCCAATGGTTGACAGCAAAATCATTGAAGCCCAGGAGGGCGATGAGTTATTGAAGAAGGTGAAAGGAAGAGCGGGGAATGATGCAAAGTCCGAGTGGAGAGTTGGAAAGGATGGGAGATTGCGGTACCGAGGCCACCTTTGTGTTCCAAATCTTCAGGAACTGCGAGAGGAAGTCCTAAATGCCGCTCACAACTCTAAGTTGGCGATGCACCCTGGTAGTACGAAGATGTACCGGAATTTGAAGCGGAACTATTGGTGGGACAACATGAATAAGGAAATAGCGGAGTATGTGTCCCGATGCCTCACTTGTCAATAAGTCAAGGCTGAACATCGCCGGCCACCGGGCCTTTTGCAACCCATGCCCATAGCGGAATGGAAATGGGACTTCATATCAATAGATTTTATTTTCGGATTGCCCAAGACTAGAAAGGGGCATGACTCGATATGTGTGATTGTGGATCGGTTAACCAAGTCAGCCCATTTCTTGCCAATCAAGACCTCTAGCTCCGCCGATGATTTGGCTAAGTTGTATATCAAGGAAATAGTGCGGCTCCATGGCGTCCCGTTGGAGATTGTGTCGGACCGGGATACTCACTTCACGTCGATCTTCTGGACCCGCATTCAAGAAGCTATGGGTGTGAAACTGAAATTTAGCACCGCCTTCCACCCGCAGACAGATGGGCAAACAGAGATTTTGGAAGACATGTTGCGGGCTTGTGTTCTAGACTTTCAGGAGAGTTGGGACGATTGTCTCCCATATGCGGAGTTCGCCTACAATAATAGCTTCCAGGCTAGCATCGGTATGGCGCCTTACGAGGCTTTGTATGGGCGTCCGTGCCGGGCCCTGCATTGCTGGGAAGAAATTGGCGAGAAGAGTTTGCTAGGACCGGATTTGGTGTGAGTCACGACTGAGAAGATTGAAATTATCCGGCGTCGCCTCTTGACAGCTCAAAGTAGGCAGAAAAGCTATGCCGACACAAGACAAAGGGACTTGGAGTTTGAAGCTGGGGACCATATATTTCTCAAAATCTCCCCAATGAAGGGTGTTTTGCGCTTCGGCAAGAAAGGGAAACTCATGCCCCGATTCATCGGGCCCTTCCAGATTTTGGACCGGGTTGGTGCGGTTGCCTATCGTTTGGCCCTACCAACGCCACTCGCCAGAGTGCATAACGTCTTCCATGTATCCATGTTGAAGAAGTACGTCCCTGATCCTTCACACATCATCAAGTGGGAGCATGTGGAACTCAAGGAATATGTCACATACATTCTTCTACCCACTCGAATATTGGATAGGAAGGAGCAGGTCCTACGCAACAAAGTCATCCCATTGGTCAAGGTCCTATGGACCCATCACGATGAAGAAGAGACCACTTGGGAGATGGAAGCAGAAGTCCACAAGTATTACCCAAGCTTGCTTCAGCAATACGAACAAGTACAAATTTCGAGGACGAAATTTATTTATAAGGAGGGTATATTGTAACGTCCCGTCCAACCAGCACAGTATTCTGGGGTGTCCACATCGGATTTGTCGCAGGACCATCCATTTAAATTGCTCAAGTTGAGGTACCACAAGTTAATTAACCTAAGATTAGCCCATTAGAATAGACCAGGCTGGTCATGATGGGACCTGGTGTGGCCAGCCAAGCCGGATAGCTAGTTACAGTTAACAACAGCCCGTGTGGGCCACCCAACGACCGAGGAGGGTCAAAAAATTTCGAAAGTCTAAGAAATCATAGATCTCACTGGGCTTGTGGTCCATCGCAGACTACGGACCCAGTAGACACCTAGAACTGGGATCTGGCACTAGCCGAATGTACCCCACCAATGTCGGAATTGGAGTCTGGCACTTGCAATTGAAGCCGAGATACCTGGCGTTCCAGCCGTCGAATTTCTTTCAATTTTGCGGTGAATGTTTGATATATTTTTCAACACCCGTTCACCAGATCTGGGACCCGATCGTGGCACGGTGACCGTTGATCGCGAATCGAACCCGTACGACCAAACCCCACATCCGATCGTTCCCAAATTTTGCGTGGCCCTTCATCGGGCCACGGAGCGCCTACCCTATAAATTTCATGGCCAGAGGGCCACCAGAGATACCCCATCAATCAGAATGGGCTTCCCAGGGCCATTTAAGGGTCGGAAACGCTTACTCAGATCATATATCCGTTCATCCGTTCGTCCTCAATTTTTGCATGGGCCCTAGTCGGGCCATAAGGCACCTACATGCCAAATTTGGTGGCCAAAGGGGTGTTAGGGCCACCCTAACACCAATAGGAGTCCCATAGGTCTATTTTGGAAATTATGGAAGCTTGGGGCCAAAGGGGCCAAGTCTAGAGAATAAAGCCCTAAGGCCCTCTTTCTCATAACCTTTCTCCATCCTCCAACAACAAACTCTCTCCCCCATAACTTCCTCCAACCTCCAACAACCAAATCTCTCTTCCTCATAACTTCCCCATTTCCAACAATCAAATCTCTCTCCCTCATAACTTCCACCGCCTTCCAACAATAAGCTCTCTCATAATCCCCACCACCTCCAACGACCAAGGAGTGTAAGGAGAGGGTGAAGGTAGCTAGAGTGGACCCTCAATCAAGGTGGGGCCTAAGGAAATCACTCCCACAACCTCTTACATCTTCTCCAAGAAGGATCCCTCATCCACGGCCGCTCTTTCATCCCGTTGAGCATCTAGGTAAGATCCATCCCCAAATTTCCTTGAAACCCTTATGATGAAAGGAATTTGCATGGAAATCTAGCATGTGATGGTTGCTCCTGGGATTCCGGCCGTTCTACACCAAGATCCACATCTCCTAGGTTGTTCCTAAGCCTTCAACCAATCCGAAGGTGCGGACTATTGTTCTTAGGTGGTCTTGCACCAATTTTAGTGTGGTTTAATGATTTTGATTGCTTGGATGCTATGATTGTATAATCTAGAGAAACCCTAGGAGTTGTATATTGTTGGAATTGTATGGATTGCATGCTTAGCTTTAATATTTGTGTTAATCTTGCCTCTCACATGATATTATGTATGGCTGATAGTTTGTTCATGATTGCTCTATCCTTTTTCCTCATATGTGGTGTTTCAATGCGTATATGATTTATTATCCGTGTGCACATGATTTATGGGATTGGAGAAAGTGCTTAACTTCCTCATACACACACACATAACTCACATGCACTTGTTTCATGTTATGGTTAGTCTTGTTTGTTATGAGAATCTGAATGGTATATGAGATGTATGAGAACATGTGGTCGCTATGCTAGTTGATGATCTGTAGAATTGACATGTTACGGATCCCCTCACACCCTTGGGTTGGTCAGGAACATGATGAGAGACGGTAGTCCCATCGGTAGGACTACGCTAGGGCTATATCCGTGGGTTTGGGCGGGTGTGTTCGGGTGGCTGTAGTTCGATTACATGGGTCTCTTGTGCCCGAGGTCACTCGTCTCACGCTCGCCTGGCCTGTGCGGTTTAGCCTACCGTCTGACCAATCTTGTTTGTCAACCCTGTTTACTCACCTATGTGTGGAACCTATAACACCTTACAACCGTTGTGGCCCATTGATACTTAGACTGTAACGGGTCTACAGTCTCGTGAGTCGGGCATGGTGGAATGGGACACTGTGTTCGAGCTGTCGGCCTACGCTGGGGTACCGCGCCTCCCCGTAGAGACCGCGAGCGATCCCTCCCTATCGGCACTCCTCATGTGCTTGGAGTTGGGGATGAGGACCCTGACAGGATCACGGACCGCGGGGACTCGGCCTCACGCGTTGATGGGGCCTTGGCCTCGCGACCAGCTAAGGGCATTGATATGTGCGGTGTATAAGATTCCCCAATTTGCTGGATGAATGGATTTAACTAATAACTCGGCTAACACGATCGCATTGCATCGCATTAGTTAGAGTGGCGACTCGGAAGTCGAGGTCGCTCTGAGGGAGTGGTCATATGCGATCGTTAAATGGAGTCGCTCGAGGGAGCGTTGTGGCGAGGGCATGCATCATATCATCCCACATGCATGCATTTAAATAAGAGTTGTAGGTGCTGATGATTGACTGTCTTTCATTAAATTTATATTACAATTGATGTCTGTTATAACTTAAGATTAATAGTTCACACTGAGCTGATCACTCACTCCCACTCTGGGACGGTGTTTTAAAACACCAACCAAACCTAATCATAGATGCAGGTGACTCAGGGCTGGAGGAGCCTGGTGAGGCGAGCTTTGAGGAGGAGGACGAGCTGTCTTATTTCCAGATGATGGATGATTTCCCGCCAGCTGGAGAGGCATGATCGGATCGCTGAGTCATGGGCTGAGTCCTATTCTTTTTAGACATATTATTTTTGTGATTTTGTTGGGTGGCGTCATGTGCCCCTTTTATTCTTTTAGACATGTATATACGTATATGTATGAAATTTTTCGGTCTCTTTCATTTCAGTAGTCTTGTGGGGTGATTCTTCATGTTCCAAGAAATTCTAGATTTGCACAATTAACCAAATTAACCGCATATTAATGTAAACCGGTCATAAGTGACCCTGGGAACTCGGGAGTTGAGTATATACGTGAGCACCGATTTTCAGTGCGTTACAATGAGTTAAAATCCATGAGAGACAATAAAGTATAGGATCTTGTAAAATTACCAACTGAAATAAGGCCGATTGGTTCTAAATGGATATTTAAAACCAAAAGGGACTCCAAGGGTAATGTCAAAGGTATAAAGTCTGACTTGTTGCCAAGGGTTTTAACCAACGTGAGGGCATTGACTTTAAAGAGACTTTCTCACCAGTATCTAAGAAAGACTCATTCAGGATCATAATGGCTCTTGTAGCTCATATGGATTTAGAGTTACATCAGATGGATGTAAAGACTGCATTTCTCAATGGAGATCTGAATGAGAATGTGTACATGATGCAGCCCGAAGGTTTTGTAGCTACTGGCTCAGAACATTTGGTTTGCAAACTTAAGAAGTCCATCTATGGGTTGAAACAGGCATCGCGTCAGTGGTACCTTAAGTTTCATAAAGTAATTTCCTCATATGGTTTTGTAGAAAACACTGCAGATGAATGCATCTACATTAAAACCAGTGGGAGTAAGTTCGTTATGATGATTTTGTATGTTGATGATATTTTATTGGCTAGCAGTGATACCAGGATGTTGAGTGACATCAAGAAATTCTTATCTCAAAGATTTGAAATGAAAGATTTTGGTGAAGCTTCTTACGTTATCGGCATTGAGATTCATCGTGACAGAACACTTGGACTGCTCAGCCTGTCACAGAGGGCCTACATTAGTAGGGTACTCGAAAGGTATGGCATGCAAAATTATGCTCCAGGAAAGTCGCCCATTGTGAAGGGCGACAAATTTGGTTTATTTCAGTGTCCAAAGAATGATTTAGAAAAGAATTAAATGAAAAAATTTCCATACGCATCAGTAGTAGGGAGCATCATGTATGCTCAAGTCTGTACGCGACCGGACATTGCCTTTGTCACTGGAATGTTGGGAAGATATTTATCTAATCTAGGAATGCAACATTGGATAGTTGCAAAGAAAGTGTTACGGTATCTTCAGAGAACGAAAGACTTCGGACTCACATACAGAAGATCTGATCAGTTGGAGTTGATCGGATATTCAGACGCAGACTTCGCAGGCTGCGTTGATACTAAGAAGTCTACTTCAGGATACATCTTCATGATGGTGGGAGGAGTTGTGTCGTGAAAAAGCGTGAAACAGTCTACCACAACATCATCCATTATGGAAGCTGAATTTATTGCCTGTCATGAGGCATCTAATCAGGCATTATGGTTATAGTGTTTCTTCTCAGGTTTGTTGGTACTTGAGCATATCCCGAAACCATTGAGAATATTTTGTGATAATTCGGCTGCTATTTCATTCTCTAGTAACAACAAGCATTCGTCAAGGTCAAGGCATATCGACATCAAGTACCTTGTTGTAAAGGAAAGGGTTCAAAATCATCAAGTACTTGTGGAATTCATCGACACTAAGCAAATGATTGCAGATCCACTCACTAAAGGGCTCCCTATCACACCATTTCAGGAACATGCAACATCCATGGGAGTCATTGATCCCACAGATATTTTTAATTAGCAGGAGTTGAGCATATTTTGATTTTCACGGACACTTAGAAATCTCATTTTATATAGTTTGTTTGGATGATTTTAATATAAAGATTTATTTCTGCTTCTCTATATACATGCACAAATTTTGAGAAAGTAGAACTACAGTCGTGTCTCGTTGGAGACATGTAAAAGCTTCCGGACCTCTTAAGGATAGACACATATCATCACACTAAAGTGTGTAATTCTTATACCACATTTCCTAGTTCATGATCTATGTCGTTAAGATTGAAAGTACTTGTGATCACGCTTAGTCTCACTTCGACTAAATTAAATGTTGTGACGACTACCGCGTTTCGATACTGATAGTCTTGATGGACTAGATTGAATAGCATTACTCATATTGTCCAACTATTTCATTGGTTAACCATTCAGATGTTTTCTTAATATCAAAACTTGTTTTCAAAATTTTATAACAAGACTATCAGTAACCTCCAAGAAGAAACCCCATTCGAAATCGCCCCTCTTCTCTCCGTTAATCGTTTAGGTAAGACTCTAACCCACCTTCCCCTTGAAAACCTTGTGATGAGAAGGGATTTGTTTCAGATTCTAACATGTAAATATTGTTCTAGGGATCCCGGCCAAACCACCCCCAAAATCCACTCTCTTAGGACGTTCCCAAGCCTTCAACGAATCCGAAGGTGCGGACTATTATCCTTAGGTGGTCTAGCATCAATTATAATTTGAGTTTAATGATTTTGTGTGTATGAGATGTTGTTTGGAGGATCTAGAGGAAACCTAAGAATTTCATATTCGTTGGAATCATATGGATTTGCATGTTTAGTTCCCTTTTGATGTTGATCTTGCCTCTCATATGCTTGGTTACAATGAATGTTGTATGTTCATATTTGATGGAGTTGTGTGTAATGTTTTTTATAACATGTTGTTTGCCTCTCACATGGTTAGGTAGAAAATCAAATGCTTACATGCTCATGTCTTGGTGATCCATGTATGTTGTTCCTCATAACATGTATGAATCGTTACGTTTGCGCATTTTGATCCTATGAGATGCGGGAAGTGCTTCACTTCCGCACAAACACACACTACATACAAGCACCTTATTCAAATGCGTTGTTAGCTTGCTTGTAGAAGAATTTCAGATGGGTGTGATGAATGTGTATGCATTATATCGGCTATGCTAGTAGATAACAATGATGAATAACATGCCATGACTGTTTGTCGACCCTTGGGTTGGTCAGGAAATGAGGAGAGTGAGGATGGTCCCGTTGGTAGGACTATCCTGGGGCTAGGTCGTGGGTTTGGGCGAGTGCGGATGGGCGGTAGTAGTTAGACTACATGGGTTGCCCGTACCCGATGTTGTCTGTTGCGTGTTTGCCTGAACTTGTGTGGTATAGCCTAATACTGACCAATCTTGTCTGTTAACCTTGATTGCTCATACATGTATGGAACCTGGCACACCCTACCACCATTGTTAGCCCACTGATAGTGAACTGAACATTGATCCACCGTCTCGTGAGCCGGGCATGGTGGAATGGGACACTGTGTCCGAGCTGTCGGCCTACGCTGGGGTGACGCGCCTCCCCGTAGTGACCGCGAGCGATCCCTTCCTCTCAGCACTCCCCATGTGCTTGGAGTCGAGGATGGGGAACCCGATGGGATCACGGATCGCGATGCCCTGGCCTCGCGCATTGAGGGGTCTCGGCACCGCAACTAGTTGAGGGCATTGATACGTGGGGTGAATCAGTTTCCCAAACCTGCTGAATGAACGGAATTAACTAAGAACTTGGCTAACATATCATAGCATCGCATTAGCTAGGGTGGCAACTCGGCAGTCGAGGTCGCTCTGAGGGAGTGTTGTCATATGCGATCGTAAGATGGAGTCGCTTGAGGGAGAGTTGTGGCGAGGGCATGCATCATTTCATCCATCATACATGCACATTAATAAGATTAGTTTAGTGACTGTGAATGATCGTTTTTCATTAAATCCGTAATATAACTGATGTTTGTGATAACTTGAGACTAATAGTTCACACTGAGTTGATCACTCACTCCCACTCTGGGACGGTATTTTAAAACACTAACCAGATTCGCTCATATATGCAGGTGACTCAGGGCATGAGGAGCCTGGCGAGGCGAGCTTTGACGAGGAGGACGAGTTCTCCTACTTTCAACTGATGGGCGGCTCTCCATCGGCTTGTTCGGGTTGAATTTGGATTTGCTGAACCGCGGGCTCCGCTTTAGTCTTTTGGATATAGCCTTTTTTCATTATCCTGTTGGGCAACGCCTTGGGCGATTCTTTATTATTTTTGGATCTGTATATTTGTGAGATTTCCTTCATTTCAGTAGACTGGTGCGATTGTGCTTCATGCTTCAGGTAATTCCAAATTGCGTAGTTAATTTGATTAATCATAAAAACCATAAATGCATGATAAGTGACACTCGGGAACTCAGGAGTCGAGCGTATGCACGACCCCCGATTTTTCGGGGCGTTACAGCTCAGCCTGTCACAGAGGGCCTACATTAGTAGGGTACTCGAAAGGTATGACATGCAAAATTGTGCTCCAAGAAAGTCGCCCATTATGAAGGGCGACAAATTTGGTTTATTTCAGTGTCCAAAGAATGATTTAGAAAAGAATCGAATGAAAGAATTTCCATACGCATCAGTAGTAGGGAGCATCATGTATGCTCAAGTCTGTACGCGACCGGACATTGCCTTTATCACTGGAATATTGGGAAGATATTTATCTAATCCAGGAATGCAACATTGGATAGCTGCAAAGAAAGTGTTACGGTATCTTCAGAGAACGAAAGACTTCGGACTCACATACAGAAGATCTGATCAGTTGGAGTTGATCGGATATTCAGACGCAGACTTCGCAGGCTGCGTTGATACTAAGAAGTCTACTTCAGGATACATCTTCATGATGGTGGGAGGAGCTGTGTCGTGGAAAAGTGTGAAACAGTCTACCACAACATCATCCATTATGGAAGCTGAATTTATTGCCTGTCATGAGGCATCTAATCAGGCACTATGGTTACAGAGTTTCTTCTCAGGTTTGCCGGTACTTGAGCATATCCCGAAACCATTGAGAATATTTTGCGATAATTCGGCTGCTATTTCCTTCTCTAGTAACAACAAGCATTCGTTAAGGTCAAGGCATATTGACATCAAATACCTTATTGTAAAGGAAAGGGTTCAAAATCATCAAGTGTCTGTGGAATTCATCGACACTAAGCAGATGATTGCAGATCTGCTCACTAAAGGGCTCCCTATCACGCTATTTCAGGAACATGCAACATCCATGGGTGTCATTGATCCCACAGATATTTTTAATTACTGGGAGTTGAGCATATTTTGATTTTCACAGACACTTAGAAATCTCATTTTATATAGTTTGTTTGGATGATTTTAATATAAAGATTTATTTCTGCTTCTCTATGTACATGCGTAAATTTTGAGAAAGTAGAACTACAGTCGTGTTTCGTTGGAGACATGTAAAAGCTTCAGGACCTCTTAAGGATAGGCACATATCATCACACTAAAGTATGTAATCCTTATACCACATTTCCTAGTTCATGATCTATGTTGTTAAGATTGAAAGTACTTGTGATCACGCTTAGTCTCACTTCGACTAAATTAAATGTTGTGACGACTACCGCGTTTCGATACTGACAGTCTTGATGGACTAGATTGAATAGCATTACTCATATTGTCCAACTATTTCATTGGTTAACCATTCAGATGTTTTCTTAATATCAAAACTTGTTTTCAAAATTTTATAACAATCATTGACGTTGCTCAATGAGGCCCAAGTGGGAGAATGTAAGAACTCTATGTAGTGGGCCTTACTGATCAACGATCTAGATTGTATTCTAGTTGAACTGTTTGGTTGAGTTAATCAGTGGGCCCCACTTAAGGTGATACGCTGCGCAATCTATCTGCGCAGCACTGTGTATTTGGGGTGGAATGTTATAGCCTTACGCAAGGCAATTTGAGTCGAACTAGGACACAGCAGTGTGGAGCGTGAGAGAGAGTTTTGATGGGTTTCAAACTCTCTCTCCACAGTCTCTATAAAAGAGAGTTGGGTCCCTGATCCTACACCACAACAAAATTCGAGTCATATCTATTGTATTGGAGAAAGGGTGTGAAGGAGAGGAAGATCCTAAGCTCTACAGGAATTCTGGTATTCTTATCGGGCTTCCATGGTGGCGTCTCAGCTAGGTAAGCTATCTGAACCCCTGATCACCATGTCCCTTGCACAGACAGATCTGTGGGCCTATTCCGCATATAGATTAAGTCCCACAATAAATTCCCCTTTCATGAATATATCAATGAAATATTGAGTTGGGGTGGAGGCCTCTAGTGAGTAACACCACCCATGGAGGAGATAAAGGCGGAGGCTTTGGTTGGACCATAGGTGTTGCCATGTGCCGGAAGATGTGATAGGAAAATGAGAGACTCAATACTCTTGATGAAAGAGATGATCAGAAATCTTAGGTCTAACCCTACTTTGCTTGATCTAAACTGTTGGGAAAGCTTGGATTAATGTGGTCTTGGGCTAGGCCGCTTTAATTTTTAGAGGGCTAAGGTTGGATGGCTTAGACCTCCCTTTCTCTCTTCTCTCTCCTCTGTTTTTTTTTTTTTTTTTTCTTATTGTTTCACTCTCTCTCTCTCTAGCCACTTTCAAAAGGGTAGGAGCTCTTTTTAAAGAGGCATTTGACACATGCTCGGGTGCTGGAAGGTCGGAAGGAGAGTGTTATAATCTTTGGTTGGAGGCCCCGATAATCGGTGGTAACAATAACTCATGTCTTAATGTAGCAAAGTTCCATGTCTTTTAAGTAGCGACTTGGGTGAATGACTATAACTTCACAATGACAACGGTATATCAACTACGTAGGATAGGCCAGAATTGGATTCCGCCAACCGTTGAGTTGGCTCAGCTCGAAGGCTCCCCTTTGACAAGAACACAAGAATTAAGGCTTGACATACACGGGTAGAAATAGGATTCCTGCTACCATACCAAGCTTGAATCTTAAGGCATTTTCAACATCCTGCATCATAAGGGGTCGCGTGGCAGCTCCTAATTGGCCAATGGGTACTGACAAAAATCCAATTTTCGTCGACTTCCTTTTCTATTTTTAGCCATTTTATTGGGGTAGGTGTAGGAGAGCTTATGGGCTTAATAGGATATGAATTTGGTACCTTTGAAGTCAGTATCATGCGTTGGTTCAAATCAACCGAAATAGGTTTTCGTGTCTCGCATGAGGTGTCTATAGATGCCTCTCTTTAGTAAAGGTTGCGCACAACTAAATGCTAAAAGTATAGAAACCCCACCATTCTCATAAGGCAAGGGCATAGTCGAGACTATTTTGACCAAAGTGTCAATGTCAATAAATTGTCTGGCAAAAGAGGAACTCAGGTGCACTCGAGGGTGACAAGAATTTGGTGATTGACATTATGCTTCACAACCTTATAGAGATCTAATCACAATCTTCAAATCATAATCGATACTTGCTTTGGGATTGTTTGTAAATTTGAATTTTAAGTGAGGTAGTCGCCCATGTACTTTGTGACTCTACGGGGATCCGGCTACTGCACTTGAATTGAGAAAAATAATTTCCCTTACAACACGGTCGTCCTAAGATCACCTGCAAGTCCGGTCGTTGAAATGGATAGTTGTCATGTGCTTTACGACTTTACGGGGATCCGCCTACTGTACTACAATCCTTAGGCTTTATAGGTATCCCTAATTAGGTATACCTAGGTTACCCTTTGCAATATGAACTTCTGAGTTTTTATGTTTAGCCTGTAATGGATCTTTTTACTGATATGAAAATGGTAGCCTAACCAGATTACAGTGTGAAAATACAATCCAAACATTCATGCAATCAGAATGACACTGGAAGTTCAAGCTAAACATACTAATGTTGCAAATGACTTTTTGTAAAACTAAGTGATCAAAAGAACCAAAAAACAAGTTTGTTGTTGCTCAGTACCCATCCGAAAGACAGTGCCCCTCTAGTTTTTTTATTTGATTTATTGCAAAAGAGGATCCATTGGAGATGTTGTTAATGAAAGAATTTTAGAAAACTATTTTATTTGAAAATTTATTTTTACTAAATATTTTATTTGAGGTTACCCTGCCAGGTATGGTGATTTGCCAATCTTCTTGAGAGTTCCTCTATGCGGTAATCGAAATCCTGTTAGCACATGTGGCCCTGCAACACGACCTCGGCTAGCCGCTATCTGATTAATGTGATAGTGGAATGACAGTCTGACATCAACAGGAATCCAATTCCCACCAATGCTCAATTTTTTTTTCTCCTTATTTTCCCTCATTTTTCCCACTTTCATCTTCAATCCTTCTCCCCTCTTCATTCTCCTTTTGTTGTTCTTCCATCATAATCTTTTCTCCTCCATTTTTCTTTCTTCTCACCATCTCTCCATTTTCTTCTCTCATCTTGTTGTAATCTCCATCTTTTCCTATTTATCCACGCCTAATCTTTCTTACCCCAAGGTATGCAACCATTTTTTTTTTCTACTAAAATGCAATACTGCAGTCCATTTTGAAAACAAGCCCTACTTATGGCGACAATTTGTTCCATTAAAACTACCGGGGGCTTTCCCATGCCTAGAAATCCGAGTATTCAAGTAGGCTACTTGAAACTCGAATCCCATGCCCATGAACTAAAGTATTCAGATAAAAACATAATAAAAAACAATTATCTCAAATCCAAATATGAATGAGAATAAAATAAAGGGAACTTTTAATGAATTAAATGCAAATTCAAATAATGTTCATTAATGAAGTGTTCATGACTTCTTTCACAATAGTTACTGTAAGTCAAACTATCATAAAGTACTGAAAGAATAAATACAACTTTTTATTTATTTATTACATTGATAACTTGGATTCAAACCAGCCTGATGTACATGAATGTACTCATGGTAAGGATTTGCATACTCAAAACACATCAACTCGGCACTTTAAAAAATATTTAGAATACGGTAAGCACAATAGCCCAATGATATCATATCCCTCCAATCCTTGTAATTTCCAAGTTAGTAGATTAATAATATAAATACATATAAACTTAAAATCAACATATACATCATAGTGCTCAACATTATTTTTAAAAAAAGAAAAAAAACATGTATCGTGGCTTTTAGGGAATCCAAGACAGAGCACCGTGTTCATTTCAGATCTTACAGGGAAAAGCACCCGTATGTATATTTTTAAAAAGTCTAGAGTAGAGCAACATGATCATTTTTGTCCTAGGGCAGTGCAATCCATGCTTTCTTTTTCAAATGTCATGAATGCATCAAATTCAACTCAAATAAAATATCTTCCTTTTCGGCATATATAATGTAGTCACATAACCAATTCATCGTTGTATCCATGCTTAAACTCAAAAAACATAAACCACAAACACCTGGAATTTAAAGTCGCACACAAGGTTCACATAAGATATCCATTACTATTGCATAACTCGTAAACAATGCACATTAACATTGTATATAATTGAAGATAAATTCAACATAATAATGTAAACAAAAAATAATAAATATCAGGAGGATCACCCACTTGAACAGGTGTAAGATGGCCTGGAGTATTGCTGAAAATTGCATGCATACGATTAGGGTTCGATTCAACTCAAACTCAGTCTGACTTAGTTAGACTCGGTGTGACTTGGTGACTTTTTGACATGAATCGGGTAGATCTACACATTAAATCACACTTGATGGTCACACATATATTATAATAGGGTTCTCGATCCCCTGGACCAAAATCCAACTAATTAACACAGTGACGCACTGAGTAACTTAGTGAGTCACTTAATTTAAGCTCTTTTTTTTTTAAAAAAAAAAATAAATTTTAAACACCACCACACACTCACGCTTTAGTGGGATTTCACCACCTATGGGTACTCAGTGGGATTTCACAGCCTATGGGTAGTCGAACCCTCAACCAGGTGTTGAAACTCCTGAGAGTCTACCACTAGACTAAGAGCAAGGACCCCTAGTTTAAGCTACCGAGACTAATCTATTTTGAATCAAAAGGTTGGAAAGAGAGGCTTACCAGACGAATGGAGCATACAAAACTTGATTCAACCCTGAAATAGGCTCAAACGCGGAAACTCATTAGGTCAATTCATCGAGTCAACTCAGTCGACATGTTCTTCTTCTTTATTCTCTCTCTTCTTCTTTCCTTTCATTTTCTTCTTATTTTCTTCTATTTTTCGTTTCTGCTTTATTCCTTATAGATCATGTCTAGTAACTGGACTCGAACTGACCTGGCTCAACTCAGCAGCGAGTCGAGTTGACTTTCTCTCTCCCTCTCGATTAAAGCTCTATCTTTCTTTCTTCTTTTTCATTTTCTTCCCTCTCTCGTTATGATCTCTCCTTCTTCCTTTCCTACCGTTTCTCTTCTCCCATATTGTCCAACAACTGGACGTTAGGAATCGGTGAGCTGGCGAGTCAGTGATTCATTGACTCTTTTCTTCCTCTCGAATACACTCTCTCTTCTCGATCTCTCTCATTTTCTCTATTCTCTATCTATTTATGTCAAAAGGGTTTTATAAAAACTTTCTTACTCTTTACAGTTCCTAAACCGGGCCGAAAGAGGATTATTCCAATGACAATCGGTCTATTGTTGGAACCTAGGTGGGGTCCACCAATATGTTTGAGAGAGATCCAACCCATCCAATTGGTTTACTACATCAAGATAAGCTATGGGCTAGAAGATGAGACAGATTCAAAACTCAAGTGGGTTGCAAGTTAGGGAAATGGAAAGAATGTTGGTGTTGAAGATGTCCCATGGGATCCATGATTGATGAATGAATTGCATCGGGCTGGTGGGTCCCATAGGTGATCGATGGTAAGAGAGGTAGGGAGAAAGGAGAGGAGCTTGAAAGAGAGGAGGTTGGGTTTCTGGTCCACAACGCAAATAACGTGTATTGCGTTCCAGAATTTTTTGTTATAAAAGGATATTTGTGGGTTCCACTTGAGGTGTATGGAGAGGATCCACATTTATTACGTTTGACAGGTCACAATAGGATACAAGTCCAAAAACGAGGAAGATGTGAGGTTCAAGGATCGTGTGGTTCATATCATTAGATAGGTTGGCTTAATTTGGTTAGAGCATCATGGAAGGCTAAACGGTGGGTCCAATGAATGAACAATTAAGATTGGACGGCTAGCTATGAGTTTGAATTGGATTGTTTGGACCATGGAATTTTGGGTGTGGATGAACAATTTGGATCCGAAGATGATTGGGTTGATTTTTACATGCAAAGGAGTGATGGTTGGCTGTAAGCAATGGCGTTGATAGGAAGCATTGATGTTTATATGAAATCCACCTTCACCGTGCTTCGGCCCATTTTTATGCCCACGGACCAAAACTTAGCCTCATTCATCATTCAACTAGGCTACACGTACGTACTATTAAAAAGTGTACATGGCTAAATTTCACCCTTCAAATTGTTTCCTTTAGTATGGCCCACATGAGTCATGGATGTGCCTGATTTTGCGCTTTAATCTTAAATTTTAGTGTGAAACCTAATGGTTGGAGTGGATCTCATGCACATCTCACAAAAATCAAGAGTGGGTGTATAATAAAATTGTCTTTTCTTTTAATATAAATTTCTATATATTTTTTTGATGTGGGAGAGGGATGCCTGCCCTTCGATTTTTGGCGGGGCCTACTATGATGTGTACCTAAATTCTACTCCAAATAGTAAACGTGTTATCCTACATTAGGCTGACTATTAAAAATTCAGGTTGAACTATGAATCCGCTGTGCCAATTTGGGAGAGAGACATCCACCCTTAATTTTTATAGGATCCATTGTGGTGATTTTAATAAATCTACTTCAACCATTAGATGCCATGAAACATTTTTAGGCCTTGGGCAAAAAAACATAAGCAAATCCATGATTGAAGTGGATAACACCAAGGGTAACACTTAAGGGTGAAGGTTGCCCTCTCCATTGTTTTCAATTGTTTGGTCCATCTTAATCTGATGGGGCTGATTTTTTGGTCCTGAGCATAACATGGGGTGAAACACCAGTTCATTTCGTATAAACATTATGGTGGGGCTGCCTAAGCTACCAACCCATTGTTTCGCGCGGCTTCAATGTGAACTCAGTAACCTATTATTTATTTATTATTATTATTATTATTTTAATTCCTTATTTTATAATCTAGGATTGTAGAAAATTCATATTCCACTTGAGGCCATTGGATTCCCCCTGATCCCCCTGACCATATTTTGACTCATCGTTTGAAATATGTGCTTATCGCTAGATGCCTAGATGCACATCGCATCATCCAATGTGCTGCTATGGAGGCTGTTAGGCTGGTCACCCTAACACCAAGCAATGAGCTGGGGTCAAAGCTCTACAAGCCCTATTGTGATGTATGTGTTTTATCCACATTATCCATCTATTTTTTAAGCTCACTTTAGGGCATTATGCAAAAAATGAGGCAAATCGAAATCATAGGTGGACCACACCACAGGAAACAATGGTGATTGAACTCCCACCATTAAAAACTTCCCAAGGCTCATTGTACTGTTCATTTGGGATGGAAGATGTTGATTAGCTTAAGAAACCTGGATGAAGTGAAATCACAAATATCAGCTTGATTCAGAACTTTTATAGCCCCCGAGAATTGTTAGACATACCAGTTAAATCCCTAGGGATACTCATTTCCTGCTAAAGGCTTTACCGGGATGTTCCTTCACTGGAAACATTGGTGGGCCACCATGATGGTTGTGAAAAATCTACTCATTCCATCCGTTTTGTGAGCTCATCTTAAGACCTGAGACCAAAATTAATCAAGATCCAAGACTCAAGTTGCTGCAGTAAATGAAAAAGGTTGGTAAGAAAATTCCTACCGTTGAAACCTCCCAAGGGTAATACCGTTCATAACATTATTCCTACTAAGATGAACTGAAAAAACAAATATTAGATTGATTCAAAACTTAAGTAGCCCCACGAATATTTCAACCATGGAAACCTTAGGTTTTCATCCCACTTGAGTACTGGATGGGGCTCATTTTTGTCCTCATGTCCTAAGATGATAAAAAAAACAGTTAGACAGGTGGGCTCAAACATAACAGTCAGCCCCCCTAAGTTTACAGCAGGAAGCACTGAAATCCCTATAGTGTCTATCATGGTATAGTCTAATTAAAGCTTTGAATCAGCCTATTTTTTGCATGAACTGGCAAATGGACAAACCCCATAAATAAAATACATACATCATGGTGGGCTCACGGACGCCAGTTAGCTGGCTGTGTTGCGGTCACCGGCCAAACCGCGTCCCCATACATGGACCCGGCTGAAAAGGAAATGGATTCAACTACTGTTGGCTTGTTGTGGATGAAAATCCAAATAAGATTTCGGTGTCTTATCTATACGGGTCTGGTTTTAAGCATCTAGAAGAGTTTTAATCTAGAATCGAGTCTGGTTTATTTAGTTCCATGTTTAATGATCTGTTACAGGTTTTCTACATTACAAATATAATTCCACAA
Organism: Magnolia changhungtana; assembly: GCA_030180095.1. NCBI lineage: Eukaryota > Viridiplantae > Streptophyta > Magnoliopsida > Magnoliales > Magnoliaceae > Magnolia > Magnolia changhungtana. Next base: position 2,276,645 of record JASAUF010000445.1, on the reverse strand, counting down.
ATAATAAAATCAGCAAATTCATATATTCGGGTACCAGTCGGGTATTGTTGCCAACTGCCGACCTTACAATCGGATTTTTAGACCCGATGGATGCAGATTCGATTCAACAGGCGCCTAATACATCGAATGTCACCAGGATCCGGCAACTTAAGAACCCTACTTTTTTGACAATGATGTTACCCAAGTAAAAGATCCTGACCGTCCAATCATTTTCCTTCTGTCCATGGATGGGGACCATCACTGCCACGGCTGCTAACCATATATTAGCAGACTACTAATTAAATTCGTAACAATCGCACCATCGTGGAGAAGTTTGGACGAAACAATGAAGTGGGGCCCAGTAGGTCAACGGTCTAGATGAGCAGCTTGCATTTTCCAACCGACCCGTCTCAGCGCCTGAGGACTGTACGCATGTCAACCAGTGGGAAACGCTTATAAAAGTCATCTCTTCCCCAACCGAGGGGCCTCTCTCGCATGTGCTAATTGGGGGCTCTTTTCTTTCCTATCCACCCTATCTCTCCTTCCCTCTTTCTATGTAACCCGAAAACCTCACCCGTTTTCGGTCGTTCTTCACGTGGTTTTGATCTAATAAAACCGGCCAAAAACCAGTCGTACGGAAACCCTAGAGTTTCCTGTCTCTCTTTTCATGGAAGAAGAAGAGGAGATTTCGGATGTTTTCATTTCTCAACAATACCAGCATTCCACCGAGGCAGAGGACCCGCCGCCTCAGGACGAGTTGGAGCCGTCTGGTGCCCAGGATGTCACCGCTCTTCTTTCGGAAACCCTAATACTTCCTGAAGTTGTAGACGACTCACAGCTCCTCGGCTCTCCTCCTGCTGTTGCCGCCCCTGCCGAGGAGCCGGCTCCGGTGGAAGCGACGCCTCCGGTGGAGGCGACGGCTCCGGTAGAGGCGACGGCTCCGGTGGAGGGGACGGCTCCGGTGGATGCGATGGCTACGGTGGATGTGATGGCTACGGTGGATGCGACGGCTACGGTGGATGTGACGGTTACGGTGGATTCGACCGCTACGGTGGATGCTATGGCTCCGAAGGGGGCGACAGGTGCGATGGAGGAGGAGGTGAAGGAAGCGGGGGAGGCTGCTGTTGTGGAGACGAGCCGAGGAGGGAGGCGGAGGCGGGGCCGGCCGACAGCATCTTTACGGCACCGCCCTAGGGCCCCACCGAAGAAGAAGGAAGAAGAGGATGTTTGCTTCATATGTTTCGACGGTGGGAATCTCGTCCTCTGTGATCGGCGGTGCGTACTTCTTTTCATTTTGGAGGAATTCTAGGATCTGAAGTTGTTATTCTTCCCCCCTGTTTTATTGTTATCCTGATTTTGATTAAAAAAAGGGGGTTTGTTTGGATTTTAGGGGTTGCCCGAAGGCGTATCACCCTCAATGCATTAATCGTGATGAGGCTTTCTTCCGATCAAAGGGTCGATGGAACTGCGGTGCGTCGTTCTTCTCTCTCAACATGCTCGCACATACATATAACACAAGTTTTGCATGCTCTCTCTCTTCACACACATACATATACACATGTTTTGCCTGTTCTCTCTCTCTCTCTCTCTCTCTCTCTCTCCCTCTTTGTATTCTTGTGTCATCTCAACCAAAGCAATATGGCCGCGCGTATATGTATGTCACTATGTCTATGTATTTACATATCTACATATACATAATTACATACACAAATACATCCATACATAATGTACAAATGTAAGTACTTGTTAGCAATGTGGATTTTTTAGCTATAAAACCCCATAGATATGCAATGGGAGCTCTTAATTGTACTAAAGTATTATTATTGTTAATGTTGAGCGGATTTATTTTTGCCATTAGGTCATCTCAAAGGGAAAAGGTTGTTAGTCCTTGTAAATTGTCGTTAGTGAGGACCGAGGACTACATTGCCTCATTGATAAGAACAAAGGGTTCTGTATTTCAACAGCCAATGGGAGGCCATGGTACTTTGATGTCGACGAATTGCAAGGACCACTAAATGGGTCTTAAAAAAAGGAAGTAACCAATGTTTTAAATAGTGTCTGTAGCATAGTGAGCTACAAAGCTACATAGCGCACCAAAATAATGTAACTCCCATGTAGTGTATGCTATTTTGGTACGCTACCGTGGAAGTGCGTTTTAAAGCTTAAAGACTTGCAAAATTTCATGTTGTAAACTTGTAATATTTTATGTTAGTTAAGCACAATTTGAAAAATGTGGTGACTTATTCTCCTCAAACGTGGCATTGATGTATAGCTATCCAGGCTATCCAAATTGGAGTCCCTATTGTGGATGGAACATATCTCTAGAATCACACGTATCAGGCAACTGTAACAACTCTGCCAAGTGTATGGTTGAAGTGTTTCAACCAGCTTTAAATGGTGTAAAACACGCAATATGCTAATGCATAAAACCAAAGACATTTCTATTTCCCTCTTTTGAAAGCACTACTCCCTCTTTCACTGAAAGCCATATTCCCTCTTTTAAAAGCCCATCTTTTGGTTCTCTCAATCCACACAATGATTGAAGACAAAAATCAAGAGAATCAGTCAACCCCATGAGAATATCTCTTGACTAAATTTTGAGGAACATTGGAGCCCAAGCAAAGGAGAAGGTCAATTTCCCCCCCGTTGAATGTTCGTATGATTGTGGAGCTCAATTTCTTGTTTCTTTATTGATTTAAATCTAAAAAGAGGTAAGTTCTTCTCCTTAATCTTCAGTAATGAATTATATTTCATTTTGGATGTAGATGCAAGGTATTTTTGGTGTTTTTTTTTTTTTTTTTTTTTTGGGAGGTCAAATCCAATGCAACATCATAGATTAAGCTTGTTCTACAACCATTTGTTGTGTGGGGCCTACTTTGGTGTGTATGGAATGCCATCTAACCTGTCTAGTCCATTGTGTGGGCCACCGGGCTACAATGGTGGGTTTTGAATTGTGTTCTATGCTGTGGCCCATGTGGTGGTTGGATAGACCTAACTTTTTTTTCCCCCCCCTCTATGGTGGCTGTCTGTTGTTATTTATTTTGTGCTCTAGTTTCCAACCCATCCAATCCCACAGTTACACGACTTCTACGTGTTTAGTCATTTAGTGATACATGCTGCAAAAAAAGATTTGTGTATATCTTTTATGTTATTTGTTTGCTTTTTAATTTGTTAATGTGATTTTTTATTTTATTTTTTGGATTCAATTTAAGTGGGTGGCTTTCGATTACTTGGTTTGAACATGAATGAATCATATTTTTTCTAAGCCTTATTTTATTTTATTTTTTGCTATTTTTATATTTTTACTGTTCACCATATATTTCCTATTATTTTAATTTTAAAATAGAAGTATCGTGTAGCTTACGCTACATGCAATGTAGGTTACGCTATATACTATAGAGGGGTGAGTGCTAAGCTATACGTTACATAACAACTTCCAAGTTTCGTTATCTTGTAAGATGTTGGTGGAACCTCGTGTTCCTTGTTGTTGGATTCATTACGTCTTTTTTCTATTGCTTTCTCTTTACTAACTGCTCATTAAATTCATCTCCCAACCTTTTCCAGGAGAAAAAAAAGTATAAACGATACTGTCTAATACAGATATTAGACAGTTTGGAACATTAACTGCTCAGAATTACTTACAAATCAGAAAAAAAGGGTTTTCTAGTTTGTTTGAAGAGGAATTTCTTAACTGTCAAAGTAGCCTTGTACTTGGATATCAACTTGGGTTTTCATGAATTTATATACAAATATCAAACTTTCCAATGCTTGTATAATTTGCTTGCATCGTTTTCTGCTGATCTTTTTCTCTTGGGAAACTTTGGAAGATGAATTTCATGAGCAATAGGTACTGAATAGAAAGCAATAGAAAAAGAACTAATAAAACCAAGAACGACGAATGAGAAGTTCCATCTGCATGGAACTTGGGAACTTTGAATCTCATTTACTGGTGTCACCATTGCTTCTTATGAGTGTGCTTACTCGGGAAGTTGCCAAATGTTCTAAGGTCTCCAAATTCTTTAATAACTCCCAAGTGGTTTTGCCAAAGGAAAGTTGATATCATTTTGCGACAAAGAATTGGCAATCAGGATTCACCCATGATTCATGATAGTACTTGTGAAATAGTGGAAAGTGTTATATATTGCTCAAGTGTGTGGACCTTGGTTGCATGATCATTCTATTTAGGTGTTGCTCCTGCTTCGAACTGCACTCCGGATTGACACACTCGCTCTTGCTCCCTAGCTGTTTATACTTGCTAACAATTTAAAATACGCACTTCCTCGCTCCCGCACCCGAATTTGTTGATGGTTTGCTTCACAATTCGTGCAACTATAATGTGAACTTCACCCCTATTTGTTGAAGCTTGTGTTTACTGAATACAAGAGATGCTATGATTGTGTTTTTGTTTGTTAAAGTTTGAAGCACCTAACATGGGGACAAGAACGGTCGTGGTTTTTTTTTTTTTTTTTTTTTAAATTTTTATTTATTTATTATTTATTATGTATTTGAGTAACTTAGGATAAGGCAAATGTAAAATATACTCGGAAAGGTTTCACTGAATGCGCCATCCCACTCCCACCTAGATGGGGGAGAGGGAGACAAACAACATATATCTTATCAACGTATCCTCCACCTACATTGGGCAACAAATATTGCAAATGTTAGCAATGATCTTGCAAGATGCTAGAAAATGAAAGGGAAGGGCTAGTGGAAACAATATTGGAACTTGGATAACGCATGGCTGGGTATTGAAGCTTTGACAATTCACAACTTTACCTAGTGTAGTCAAATGTGACCTAGACGCATGCCTTCTTGTTTTGGGCGTGTCGTATCTCCCATGGACCTTGGGTGAGGTGTCTACCTTGAGCGTGATCCTAACGCATAGTGCCTACGTGCACCTAGGCATGCCTGCGGTACATGTGGCTTTTCACATGAGGTATCCTTATCATCATTATCTAAGCCTTACCCCAATTAGTGGGGTTGACTACATGAATCTTGATCCGCCATTTTACTCTATCAAGGGCCATACCTTTAGTTAGACCTAGTTCTTTTCTTATACCTTAATCCATGTCCTTTTGGGCCTTCCCTTTAACCTTTTTAGAGCCTTCAATTTGTATCAACTCCTAACTATTGGTGTTTGTTGTCTGCATTGCACATTATCAAACCATCTAAGTCTACTTTCCCTATCTCATTATTTATTGGTGTTACTCCTAAGTTCCCCTTGAATGCATGCATTTCTAGTTCTATCCTTCCCCGTCTTGCCCTTGTATATCTCAACGTGCTAATTTCAGCTACACTCATCCCATGCTTATGTTGTTCCTTAATTGCCCAACATTTTGTGCCATAAAGCTTGGCTGGTCTTATAGCTATACTATAAAATTTCCCATTTAGCTTGAGTGGTACATGGCATAAAACTCCATAGGTGCCTCCATTTGTACCTATTGAATTTTATGGGTAACATCCTTGTCAATCTCTTTACTGTCATGAATTATCGAACCAAGGTATTGAAAGCGATTATTTTGGGAAACTCCTTGGTCAACAATCTTAACTAATTCCTTGTCTTCGCTCCTATTGTTACTAAAATTGCACTCTATATACGTTGGTTTAGTCCAACTAGTTTTAAATCCTTAATATTCTAAAGCACCCCTCCATGAATCTAGCTTTGTGTTTATGCCCTCCCTCGTCTTGTAAGTCAACGCTATGTCATCTACAAACAACGTACACCATGGGATCTCTTGCAAATGCCTTGTTAACTTGTCCATAACTAGTGCGAAATGGTACGTAGTGCCAACTCCTGGTGCAAGCCTGAAGTGATTGGGAACTCATCTCTCCTCTAGCGGTCCTCACATTTATTACCGCTCCCTCATACATATCCCTCTTCCCTAATCATGTTGATATATACTCTTGAAACTCCTTTCTTTCTCAACACTCACCAGATTAACTTTTGAGGGACCTGATGATATGCTTTCTTTGAGTCAATAAATACAATGCAAGGATCTTTCCTCCTTTCCCTTTATTCTTCTCACCTTATCCAATATTCTATTACATAGGTTGATCAAGGTTAACGAGTTCTTATGGGTGCCTTATATGTTTTTTTTTTTTTTTTTGGTGTTTTACGACCCAATAAGGGTGTGAATAGATAAGAAAGGGCTTTAGGACATATTTCAACGACTTTTCTCATTTATTTTGAGATTAATCTTTAGAGTTCCCTTTCAAATTTCAACAAAATTTCTTAGTTCTTTTTCTTCTTTCCTTCTTAATATTGTGGTAAGGTCATTGCTTTGGTCATTATATTGTAAGATCTTGCTGGTACTGTAAATGTGATTTAAGGTGGCTTGGGGATTTTGGGGAATTGGAAAATTTAGGTTACGAGGATTTGGGAAATTTGAAAAATTGGATTATAGGGTTTGGAAAATTTAGGGATTTTGGCAAGATTGTGGTTTTGAATTTGTGAATTTGGGGGATTGGGGAAAAATGGAAAATTTACAGTTAGTATTTATGGAAGTTTGGAAATTAGTGTTAGAATTGGGGAATTTGAGAAAATTTAGCAGTATAGGAAATGGGTTGTAAAAGGAATTGAATGGTATTGACTTTGATTATGTATAAAAAAATCAACTTCTATCTATAAATAATTAAATGTTAATATTTAGTCTACTAAATTAAAAAATTGTGCTTGAAATCTCCAATATTATCCGATATTATAAAGACTTACTTTTTAGTAATGATTGGAGGAGGCCAACTCTTGATAATCTTTAGTTCCCATCCTTCTCATTAGAAGGTGCTGAGTCTCTTGAGAAGCCCTTTACGGAAGAAGAGATCAAGCTTGTAGTCGATTTGATGTGCAGTGATAAGGCTCTCGGCCCCGACGGTTTCTCCATAATATTCTTTCAGAAATTTTGGTTGATGGTGAGAAAAGATGTGGACTTCATATCAGATTTTTTTGTAAGAAGACTTTTTTCTAGTAATCTTTGTATTACTTTTATTGCCCTAATTTCCAAGGTAGAAGGTGAAGAGACTTTGAAAGACTTTAGGCCAAAATGTCTTATCGGGAGTCCTTATAAGATTCTAGCCAAAGCTCTTTGGCTGAGGTTTAAGGGTTTCTCATCCAAGTTCATCTTAAAAAATCAAGGTGCATTCATAGCAGGTGGATAAATTCTGCATACAACTCTAATAACTCACAAATGTATCGACTCAAGGCACAAGGATGGGAAGAGTGGGTTAGCTTGCAAGCTCAATATAGAGAGCCTACAACCATGTTGACTGGAAATTTTAGGACTATCTGCTTTGGAGGCTTGGCTGTGGCCCAAGATGGAGAGGTTGGATTCAGGCCTGTAGTGAATCCCATTCGTTCTCAACCCTTATCAATTGATCTCCGTTTAGATACTTTAAGGCCTCCCGTGGCATTAGGGAAGGCGATCCTTCTTCATAGTATCTATTTGTTATCATTGGGGATGCTTTCAGTATGATGCTTCATAAAGCTGAAGATAATGATTTAATTTACAACTTTAAAGTGGCCGATGCAGGAGTGCAAGTCACTCACCTTCAATATGTGGACGATACAATTCTTTTTTGCGATGCGGATGTGACGTCCATTGACAATTTAAAACAAATGTTTTTCGTTTCGAGGCAGTCTCGAGCCTAAACTTGAATGTCGCTAAAAGCGAAATGCTAGGTATCCATGTTCAGCGAGAGGTCCTCACGCAACTGGCAAACAACTTTGGGCATGTAAGGTTTCTTCTCCTCTTTATCTCGGGTTACCTCCTTGTATTGGAAAACCGACAAAACACTTGTGAGACACAGTGTTCGAAATATCGGTATTACGTTATATATTGCACCCTTGGGATACAGATACATATCGGTTATCGCACGGAATATATCATTGGTATCGGGTAATTTATCACACTTTTTGGGAAACATGGGAAAACATTGGGAAAATGGTTGAATTTTTTAATGAAACTTCATGGATTGTTAAAAAAGACCTTTAATATACACTTTAAAATCATTACATCTCAAAAAAAGTGCATATAATAGGTTTTTTTTTTATATAGGGTCCTAAACTATGCGTTGTCTAACTGAACTAATGCAACTATATTCAAATTGAATGCATAACATTTATAATGTATCATGATATGTATGAAAACACAACCAATTCATTCAAAAGCAAAAGAAGTAAAAATTGAGAAATATACCTATCAATGATGTGATTGGCTGTGGCCTAGACCCACATAACTGGTCACGAGCGTGGATTAGGTGTTACCCTTACCGTAGGGCCCACCTTGATGATATATTGTGTATCCACTCCATCCATCAGTTTTTCTAGACCATTTTGGGTGACAATACCAAACATTAATCATATCCAAATCTCAGGAGGATCACAGCACGAGAAACAATGATGATTGAATGCTCACCATTAAAGCTTTCCAAGGCAACACTATAAGCAGATCCATAATGTTTATTTTCCATCCAACTCATTAATAAGGTCAACCGAAACTGAATGAAGGGACAATACGAAGATTAGCTTGATCCAAAACTTTCGTGCCTTAAAAAAGCTTTTAATGGTCATTCACCACTTTTTCCAGTGGTGTGGTCCACCAAATATTTGGATCTACTTAAATTTTGGGATAACTTTCTTAAATGAGTTGAAAAACTGATGGGCAGTGTGGATATGAAATAAATTCATCAAGGTGGGCCCCCCATGGTAAGGGTAACACCCATGTGTTGCTTGGGTAACAACTAATCTACTCACCGCGCCCACATCTCTAGTTCCGAGGTCGTAGCCAAGTCGCCCCCAAATCTTCAATAGATTGTGTGGCGTGCCAAGCGCCATGGACCTCCCTTGTGTGTTGACGTCACCAAGTTCTGTGGGCCCCACCATAATGTATGTGTCATATCTATACCGTCCATCCATTTTATGAGACCATTATAGGGCATGGGATAGTACCAGAAACCAACACCTTAGGGACATGCTGATTTCTGTCTATTATAGGGTTGCCATAGGCACTCGCTGTTATCATGACCGTAGGCACTCGTCCAATAGCCACAATGCCTTTTCTTTTCTTTACATGTGGATGCTAACTGTCCAAACTCGTAACACTTGAAACTAAGGCATCCAAAAGCGGTTACTTAACGGCTATCATGTAATGATAAAAGTGGCCACAGTTACGTGTTACGGGGCGATACAAATTTTTTTATTTCCTGAAAAAAAAAGGTTGTGATAGCTGTCATGGCCCGTATCGTAACGGTAACGACAGTGGCCGTTACCGACACTGTTACCATTATTCTGTACCTTGCTAAAAAAATTAGACTTTGCTAAGATCCCTGGATTTTCCATTTCCTCTCCCTCGTGGTGTAAAGAATGCTGCAACAGAATTTGTGGAAGCGACATCGATGTTAGCCTGTGCCTATAATCAATTTTCCTCATTAAGTAAATTTGACAGTACAATATCCATATCAGGTGTAGTCCCACCCTAAAGGATGTTTCCCTTTGCAGTTTCATACTCTGGGTGTAGTCTCATTAGAGACTACATGACTGTCTGCTTCTCTTGAAATTTCATCCCATTAGGAAAGGCATCAATAGGGAATCTAGAGTTTAGATGCATATTGTTTAGTGGAAAGATTGATAAAGCCCACGTAGTGGGACTGAATATCCTTAACAATAACCGCAATTTCTCACGCAATCTGAGATCTTTCAACATCATTAGTCTGTTGATAGGTTTCGCTGAGATAATTCTGCATTTGTCGTGATGTTCTGTAGGGATGTTGACTTAAAGCAATCATGGGTTCTACAGTTTAGAATCTATGTTAATTTTGCATTATTAGTTTCCAAACCCCAAGTTTCTTAACATCAGTGGGTATGTCAATAGTACCATCAACCACACCCCATAGATTATTTCCTTCGACAAAAATGCGATATTGGAACTCCCACAGAGCATAGCTCTTATCATCGGATTTGATGGATATGGTTTCAATCTTCTCCATACCATAAAAGCTCAAATTTTGAAGTAAGAGAAAAAATCACCAATGAAGATGGAAGCAGCTTTATGACACAAAATAGAGCGGAAACTGGTAATGATGATATTGGCGGTTGATTAATGGTGTAGATCTGTTTTTGAAAACTAATCTGAAGCCAATACAGAAGGACACACGGGTCTTCATGGTAATGGCAAGACTGGTCATGAACCAGGGGGGCAAATTGTTCTAGGCAGACTGCACCTGACCGAGATTGATGTGGACCACAAGTTGACACAACTGCTGGAAATCCAGTAGGATAACAAGGAAGATCCGATTAACGTCATTGAAGACATTACAGATCTGAGACCCAAAGGGCAGCAATGAATATCTGCCGCACAACCACTATTGGAATAAGAAGGGCAGCACATTGATGCTTGGCTGGAAAACGGAGTAAAAAATGGTGATGGCATCAGATCTAGAAGGGGTGGTGGTAGATTTTGGTTGTGCGGCAGCAATGGTGTGTGATGGTGGTGGCAACAGTGGATAACGATGGCAGCAATATAGGTGGATTTTGGTGGTTGTGGCAGATACGGAGAAGGTGGACAATGTGGATCTACACGGTGTCAGTGGTGGACAATGGGGGCGAAAATGGCAGGAAATGGTGTTTTAGGGGTTGCAGTGCCAGGTGATGAAGATAATCATGGACGAGAAGGTTTCGGATCTGTATGGGATTACAACAGCAATGGTGGACAATGACATGATTGCAAGTTTGCAACAACAATGGCAGATGACAGGATTGATAAAACAGATCTGGATTGAGATAGATGAGAAAGACGTAGCATCAAAAGCCCAGATCTTTCTGCTCTAATACCATAATAATTAAAAAAAAGTCCATATTTTTTTCTCATTGGTATTGAAATGTATTTATACACAGTATACTGCATGTATTTTACTTGCATTCCACAGCTTGTGCAGCTGTACACCTTATCCACACACATGAACCGTATGTGTGTTTACGCGTTCTCTGTGTGACTTGGTCCCAAATTGGTGCTACTCATCCTGATAATGGATGAGTTGGGGCCGAGTCACCTGTTTTTTAGTGTACTAGGCGTCCGACTGAAACCGATACATTCGGGTGATACCAAGTCCTATTAGACATTTTCAAACCATGATCCTAAGAGATCCTCACTAGAATTATCAAAATTACCTTGCCATATATGCGTGTTTAGTGGATTCTATCTTCTCCTAGAGTAAGCTGCTTTTTATTTTGATCTGTGGCTGACGACTTTTTATGTTGGAGCATCTTCAAAGCTAGGATCTCCCACTACCCAATGTGTGTTTCATGTGCAAAGCAAAGGTGGATTTGATAGGTCACCTCTTTGTTAACTGTAGATAAGCAAGCTGTAGATTTCAACCTTTTTGGATTTTGGTGGGTGATTGAAGGATCAATGGCAGACATCCTGAGAGGAGTGGTAGACCTTTCTGGGAGAAATGTAAAGTTCTTGCAATTTTATGGGGTTTTTGGAAGGAGATAAATAGGTGAATTTTCAAAGAACAATGAGCTCACTGCTCAAGATGGTGGCTAAGATTAGAAGGAATATTATGGGGTGAACTACTCTGTGCGAAGAGTGTGAAGGAATGTCAAAGGAGGACATTCTTGTTGTGGCTAGGGTTTTGGTTCAAGGTCATACATATTGTTTTCATTGACAGGTTGCTGGGGGTATTGTGGCTGCCCCTGGGCCTAGCATTTTTTTAGGATTGTTGAGTTTTTGTTTTTGGGATCCTTTCCTTGTTTGTTGCTCTCTTTTTCCTCTTCTATTGTTATTCATAAAATAAAAAAGAACTTACACAAATGTGTATGTTTCATGGATAGATTGATATTATAAGTTTCCATATCTCGTCAGTCGAAAGGTCCAAATCTGCGCCCTTTCATACTGGTCATGCAAAAAACAAAGTTGGGAGAAAACTCATCAAGCTTGGATTTCTATGGTACAAGTCAAAGCTGGAAGCCGTGGACATTCTATTGGAAAAACCATGCATGTGATTCTGCCAATGTTCGAGCAAGTTATGATCAATTTACAAGTAAGGTATAGGTTGTGATGGGAAGGATGCAAATTTGTTCTTATTGAAAGGTATCTTTGTTATCATTACAATAAAAATCATTGGTATGTTTTTGGAACGCATGGCTCCGATCATGTTGAAAATAGGGTTGAGGTCTGGGGGTTGATATTCCTTTTGGTGATGGTTGAAGGACTATTGTAACAGGTTGTGCCGAAGTTGACCTAAATGGATGACCATATTGATAATATGATCTTCCATTTTGGAATATTTCTACAACCTAGGTGATCATTTCAGCATTGGAGCTCATTAAACTAGACACCTCAGGAGACTGTTGCCAAGGCTTGTGTTTGTAAGATGTTTGCTTTCATTTTGTTATCCTTGTATAAAATGTTAACACTTCTGATTTTTAGCATCCATTTCTTTCATAAATTTTGTTGTTTTTGATGTTTTAGAATGACCTAATGAAGTCTGCAAAATCTGTTAAATGATGTCTTGCTTTTATTTTTATGTGCTTTCCTTACAATTTATGTTGTGACTTTCACCAAAATGATGGGCGTTTTAGTCTTCATTTCTTGATTGCATCTTTGTTAACAAGATATTTCTTCATGGCAGTTTGATATGCTGACTCTTGTATTGTGTTTACCATGCATTTCAGGTTGGCATATATGCAGCAAATGTGAAAGGGCTGCCCAGTATATGTGCTATACTTGTACATATTCCTTGTGCAAGGGGTGCATGAAAGAAGCTGGATTTCTATGTGTTAGAGGAAACAAAGGCCTGTGTGAAACATGCATGAGAACTGTAATGCTGATAGAGCAAAATGGGCAGACAAACAATGGAATGGTATGCCTTCCTCTGTCTCGCATAGACTTTGTTACTTTTATCAGGACATTGCTTTAATTTGTCTGGATGTGTAATAGAAACAAGTTGCTCATTATAGGGGTTCATGTATTTGCATATCAAGAATTACTCTGTTCATGTTCTAGTTGTTGACTTGTAGGTCTCACAAATTACAACTTCCTATTTTTCTAACGGTTTAAAAATGATTCAAGCAGCAGTCTCTCTCCATACGTAGATAACGGATCCTATTTAGTGAGACTCCTAACAGATGCTAAAGTTTTATATAAATCCTAGTGGTTGGAATTTGCAGTTTCTATGCATAGAACGCATGTCATTTCCAAGCATAGCCGACTCTAAAAATCAATCCAAACACTTCAGTTTACTAACCTACTATAGTTATTTGCATAAAAACCAATACTTTATTAAAAATAGTATATCCCTCAATCTACCCTCTCCTATTAGATTAGGGCAAAGCCTAAATCTACCTATTACATTTAAGTCTTTCAAAAGTAACCCGAAGAAAATGCTAGCCATTGTACGAAGTATCGGTATCACTACAAGTTTCTTTGGCTAGGGACATGGTAAGAATATTGATATCACTGATAATATCGTTAATAACCGGAAATGCGGGGAAACATGGAAAACATGGTTAAATTTTTCAGAGAAACTTCAGGAGATGCTAAAACACACATATTTGCATATTTAGGAATAAAAAAAATACAAAAAGAATGCATACATAATAAGTTTCCATTTAATGGGGGCCTAAAAGCATGTGCTGTTGTAAGAAACTAGTCGAAACTTCCCATCTATCCATCCAACCATCCAACCTCCCATCCAAACATCCATCGACATTTTAGAATATTGACAACACATGATATTTTGTCGAAAAATCATTGACAACCGGAGAGGAAACGAAAGACTATGGCCTCAATATCTGCCGTGTTGCGATAAAGATAATATCGCAATATTATTGATATTATCGTTGACAATTTGAACAGTGCATACCACCATGCTCCCATAATGGAAAAGTTTTTAATAAGCAAATTCTTGCCAATATCGATACATTGACGATATTATCAAAATAATGTTGATACATTGGCACGATAAAAGTGATACCTGGTATTTACACAATTGAAAATATTGGCAATACATTGGCGATACAAGCAACACCTGGAATTTATGTAGTAAAAAATATCAGTGATACATTGGCAATACTTAGCACTACATCATCGATACCTGGAATTTTTGATACTACCATTGTTATCAGTATCACCGAGCTGGAGATACGGATAATATTGGGGTTACTCCGAACAATGGTTTCAATATTGTTTAGACTGCCAAAGTGGGCCACAAGCTAAGGGACAAGATCTTAGATAGATGGTTTGGCTGTGGGCCCATTAGTTGATATGGGCTGCTTAAGGGCTGAAATTTGATACTAAAGTGCTTAGATTTTTTTTTTTTTTTTTTTTTTGGAGAGAGAGCAGAAAACTTATATTAAAATGTAAAGGATTACCGAAAAGGGAATCGACCCGCCGAGCTAGTGGATCAATTGCCAACCAAAACCCAAACAAACTACAATCCTTGAGATGATACATTGGAGGCCCACTTGAAAATATAATAATGAATTCTTTTCACTAAGTACCCGACCGAGTTGGATTCCCCCTTGAAACATCTCCCATTTCTTTCTTCTCACACTGCCCACCAAACAGCCATAAGGGTCATTCTCCAAACCAAAGTTTTTTGCTTTACAAAAGCGACACCATGCCAAGCTTTGAGGAAGTGCCCCGTCGAATTAGGGAGAGCCCAGGATATATTGAACCAAGAGAATAACTGACCAGATTTGATTGATGAAGGAGCGGTGAATGAATAAATGGTCCACTGATTCTGCATCCCCCATACAACAGAGACAAATATTGGTGATGGACATACCTTTTTTTTCCTCAAGTTATCAACTATCAGTACCTTCCTGTTACCAACTAACCAACCAAAAGTTGTAATCTTTGGAGGAAGCTTGTATTTCCACACCTTATCTGACATTATCTCTTTAGAAGCATTGAGTTTTCTGTAGATGAAGTTGTTTGGGAATTTGATTGAAAAGATGCCCGATTTGTCTAATCTTTAAACCGGTCTATCGGTTCCAAGCTGATCTGGTTTACGGCTATTGATATGATCGAGAAGGACCGCTAACTCATCAATTTCCCTATCAAGAAGATTTCTTCTACAATAAAGATTCCACACTATATCATTACCATGGATGTTATAGCTGTCAGCTACCGAGATAAAGCCGATTTGGGGCCAGACGATAAATATTTGGGAACACGTCTTTTAAAGCTTGATCTCCCACCCAAATATCTTCCCAAAAGCGGACATTATTGCTTGTACCAACATTCAACCCAATACCTTTAAGAGTCTCCTGTTTCATTTCTAACATGCCTTTCCATAGAGCCGATGCTCTATAGGTTGTGGAATCTCTGGTCCACCACCCTCCTTCTGATTGACCATATTTACTTTTGACCAATGAGTTCCATAGAGTTTCGGATTCAGTTCCAAGTCTCCAAGTCCATTTTCCTAAGAGGGCCCGATTCATACTCTTGAGATTTCTAACGCCTGCACCGCCATCTCGAGTATGCTGACAAACCACCTTCCAATCAACCAGGTGAAATTTCTTCTTGTCCCCTTTCCATACCATAGAAAGTCGTGTCTGAGTCTTTCGAGCCTATCCAGAATCACATTCGGGCATTTGAATAAGGACATGAAGTATAGAGGTAGACTCGAGAGCACCGCTTTTATCATAGTGAGACGACCCCCCAAAGATAGATATCTGCATTTTCATGTAGCGAGGTATTTTTCAAATCTATCTATGACTTTATCCCATAGGAACTTAAGGGGCTTTCCCACGCATAAAGGAAGACCAACAAACGTTTTCGGAAGGGTTCCCATCGGACAATTGAAGAGGTCAACGTATTGGGATGCCTCTGCTTCATCCATATTGACATCGAATAGCTTAGATTTAGAGAGGTTGACTCTGAGACCCAATATTGCCTCGAAGCATCGGGTAATGGTGCATAAGTTACTGATTTTTTCCTGATTGGCTTCACAAAAAAGTAAGGTGTCATCCGCAAACTGGATGTGGGAGATGGGGGAGTCCATACCGCTGATAAGGCAACCACCGATGATTCCAACATCTTGCCCTTTTTGCAGCATTTTGGAGAGTGCCTCCCCCATTATTAAGAATAGAAAGGGAGACAAAGGATCTCCCTGACGCAACCCCCTGGTGCTGCCGAAGAAACCTTTAGATGAGCCATTGAGGAAAATCGAGAAGAGAGCGAACCCCACACATTCCTTGATCCAACTTCGCCATTTAACCCCAAAAGCAATCTTTTACAGCATGTACTGAAGGAAGTCCCAATCAACATGGTCGTAGGCCTTCTCTAAATCTAATTTGCATAGGAGGCTTTTGGACCCAGATTTATGAATCGAATCCAGACATTCGAATGCTATCAAAGCGCGGTCGATAATCTGTATTCCTGGGATGAAGGCGCTTTGATTGTCAGAGATGATCTTTCCCATCACCCCTCTCAACAGAGATGATCTTTCGCTTCTTCTGGGATTTGGTCGAATTGAAGATGGTCCAGCTTCGGCCTGAGCCCCAGTCTTCTTTATGCAGGATGTTGCTGAAGTATCCATTAGCTTCTTCAATGATGTCTTGTTGATTCCCTGTACGAACACCATCGACCACTAAGGCTTTGATTCTGTTGGCTCTAGCATGCACGCTAGCAATGTTGTGGAAGAATTTTGTGTTTTTATCAGCTTCCGATATCCATTTGCTTCGCGATTTCTGCTTCCAGGAGATTTCATCTTCACAGATTCTGGATGAGTAGCTTTGAATTAGATGGGTTCTTTTGTTCCAGGTTTTTGCTGTCATAGGATCAACTTCTGCAGCTGTATCAATTAACCGCAATTCTGCCAGTATTGTTTTAGTTTCCAGATCTCTTTACCAAATTTGAGGAACTTGGATTTCCAGGCCACATCATGATAATCTCTGTTTCCAAATTCGAGGAACTCTAGTGGTCTGAAAGCTTCAAACAATCCAAATCGCCGAGTCTGTCCACCCAGTTCAAAGATGTAGATCTCATTAGAATGAGCAATTAATCTTTGTCATTTTCTACATCCGGATGATGCAAGTAGTGGTTCGCTTGGGTCAATGAGGATGCTCACTATGTAATGCGTCGAAAACACAGGCCTTTGAACGGTAAGATTGTAGGTAGTCTGAAGATCAACTATTGATATGAGATTGGCACAAATACTGCCTACATAAGAAAAACCTTCACTTTCATCAAGTCGATCCAACATTCTTACCAAAGAGTGATGGACAAGGCAAATAAATATTAGATTTTTACGTTTTCCATTTTTGCCCTTTCGTTTGATTATTTCCGCATTTTTTGGAACAAGAAAGAAAGAAAAAAAAACTCTGATACATTTTGTTATGCTGTCTATCTTATCTTTTTTTTTTTTTTTTTTGCCTGGTAGATATACCCTCCGGTCGTGATAGTTAGAACCTCGGTGTACTAGTACTTAGACACTTCAATGATTCTTTGGTTTAGTCATCCACATGTAGAGGGTGTTTCTGGGTTGTGGTTTGGAGGACCATCTCAACCAATGTAAGGATACTTGAGATAATTTTTCGTCCAGTTCAATGTTGGTTTGAATACTTTGATTTGATCTTGGGGGTTTTATTGACTTCTTCTTTTGACATTAAATTTGGGTCAACATCCATGCTTAACATGCCACCTTATTTGAAGGCCTTGGTAACCATCCTCAATCCTGAGAGAAAATTCGAACTGTTCATCACTACTAAATGCATACTGCTATCCAGTTCCCTATCTAAACATGCTGTCTAGAGCTTTATCTGAAGGCCTTGATAACCATCCTCAACCATGAGGGAAAATTCTAACTGTTCATCAACTATTAAATGCATACCGCTATCCGGTTCCCTGTCTAAACATGCTGTCTAGAGGCTTATCTGAAGGCCTTGATAACCATCCTCAACCATGAGAGAAAATTCTAACTGTTCATCAACTATTAAATGCATACTGCTATCCAGTTCCCTTTCTAAACATGCTGCCTAGAGCCTTATTTGGAGTCCTTGATAACCATCCTCAACCATGAGAGAAAATTCTAACTGTTCATCAACTATTAAATGCACATACTGCTATCCAGTTCCCTGTCTAAACATGTTGTCTAGAGCCTTATCTGAAGGACTCGATAAACATCATCAACCATGAGATAAAATCCTAACTGTTCATCAACTATTAAATGCATGCTGTGTTCCCTGTCTAAACATGCTGCCTAGAGCCTTATCCGGAGTCCTTGATAACCATGTTTTAAATATCGATGATATCAGCCGATATATTCCACGATATATCTTGTATCCATTTGTGCGATACGAAACACACAAATAGTTCCACACATGTTCGATCCGGCGAGCATTTTCAATTTCCAATCTTTTTTTTTTTTTTTGTTAAAAATATGTTAAATCAGTGTCAAATGATTACAAATCCATTGGTTCTTCATGTTTTGCATGAAAAATCATAGAGTTGGAGCTTTGATTTCGATATCCATTGGTTCTTCATGTTCTCCATTTCCCCCCCCCCTAAATTTTCCTTCAACTAGCTGTCAATTGAGACTATTTTCGAAGTATTTAGGAGTATTTGATGGAACGATCATCACATATGCTCTAATTTTGAAATTTGAGTGTAGGTGGTCTGATTTGGGGAAAATTCAAAAATTTCCCAGTTTCTCCCAAATTGCTTGCAATGTTGCACTCCAAAAATGAAATCAAGCATGTATGAGGGCTGATATACTGATCTGTTAAGTCCTTGTCAATTTTAGAAAAATAAAAATTATTTTTTAAATTAAAAATTAATAAATTTTTTTATTAAAATATTATATATATATTTTTTTCAAAATTTCCCTTCAACCAGTTGTCATTTGAGACTAATTTCAAAGTATTTAGGAGTGTTTGATGAAATGATCATCATATATACTCTAAATGTTATGCATTCAATTTGAATATTGCATTAGTTCAGTCAAACAATGCATAGCTTAGGATCCTCTACGTAGGAAACCTATTATATGCACTTCTTTTTTGAGATGTTATTATTTAAAAGCGTGTATTAAGGTCTTTTTTAACAATCCCTAAAGTTTCATTGAAAAATTCAACCATTTTCCCAATGTTTTCCAATGTTTCCCAAAAAATGTGATAAATTACCCGATACAAACGATATATCCCGTGCGATAACCGATATATATCTGTATCCCAAGGATGCGATACGTAATGCGATATCGATATTTCAAACACTGCTTGATAACCATCCTCTACCATGAGAGAAAATTCTAACTGTTCATCAACTATTAAATGCATACTGCTATCCGGTTTCCTGTGCATTTTCAATGAAGATGAGGATACTTCTCTTAAACTTTCCTTTTATGAAGTGCAATTGGTATGATTTATGGCGATTTGGAGGCGTCTGTTGGGTCAGATACCAAAGAGTTGGATGGATTCCTCGGGTTGCTACACCCTATAATCTTGCAAAGTGGCATTTGATGGGCACCTCTGCTGGGCTAGCTGAAAATCAATATCGATTTGATGATAAGAATGCAATCCAGGACAATCTGGGTTTGGGGTTTGTCCACTAAGGATTTCAGGTTGTGCTTGTGTTTTTGTGTAGTTTAATGCTTGTAAGTAATCAATGTAATCGAAGTTTTCAATGGTATAAGTTGTTGGAGTCTTACTTGTTCACTCCATATTTCAATGGTTGATATCCTCTTTTAGCACACCGTGGTTTTGTTGTGCTAGTATTGTACCATTTCACTTTCGTAATCTTACTCGTGATACATACTTTCTGGTATGATGTATTTCTGGAACTCATACACATGATCAAAGTATAAAGCTTCAACTAAAACAGTTAAACATTCTACCCATGCAGGTAATAATGCACATGGATAGCAAAAATAGTGAGCTAGTATTGCTCTTTCAAATATTTCCTCCCCAAGGATTCGCTCTATAAATCACTCCCCTCTCCACAAATCTCTTCTACCCTCAGTTCTATAAATGGATGACGACAGATAGTCTGTGTGTTTATGTCATCCTCAAATGACTTAATGCCATTACTCGTGTTCTTTTTCTTTGAAACACGTTTTTTACCCCCTCTTGGAATGGAATTTAACTGGGTTCAGTGGGTTCACACCCCCCCACCCACCCACCCACCCACAACACATGCACACAAAATGACTTCTTCGATGATTTATTTTATTTTATTTTATTTATTTATTTTTTTTTAATGAGTTGTACATGATAAAGCAATCATTTGTTTTTTTTTTTTTTTTCCCCGTTACTTTTCAAAGACAATTAAAGAAAAAGAGTTTTCAGATGGAGTTATGCTGACTATTTTTTAGATATACATGTGCAGCCTGCAGTAGATTTTGATGACAAGACCAGCTGGGAGTATCTCTTCAAGGAATACTGGCTTGATTTGAAACGGAAGCTATCATTAGCTCCAGACGAGCTCTCTAGAGCGAGAAATCCATTGAAGGGTTCTGGTGTTTTGGCTCGCAATGGAGAATCTTCTGATGAGTTGTATGATGCTAATGCTGATATAGGTTCTAGTTCAGACAGTTCTTCCGGACACCTTGAAGCGAGTAGTACAAAGAAAGGGAAGAAACGGTCAAGGTCCTCTGCCAGTAAGGAAGGTTCTTCTATTGTGAAACATGAAGTTGGTAGCGAACGGCCATCTGTTCCAGAGGGCACAGAATGGGCTTCAAAAGAGCTCTTGGAGTTTGTTTCACACATGAAGGATGGCGATAAATCAATCTTATCCCAGTTTGATGTTCAGGCTCTTTTGCTAGAATATATTAAACGACATAATCTTCGTGATCCACGCAAGAAAAGTCAAATCATATGTGATTCAAGGCTGGAAA
Source organism: Magnolia changhungtana (assembly GCA_030180095.1). Classification (NCBI taxonomy): domain Eukaryota; kingdom Viridiplantae; phylum Streptophyta; class Magnoliopsida; order Magnoliales; family Magnoliaceae; genus Magnolia; species Magnolia changhungtana. The sequence continues at coordinate 2,255,834 of JASAUF010000445.1, read as the reverse complement.
GTCTGTTTGGAAAAGCACGCGTGGGACATTTCGAAATGTTAAAGCTTCTCGAATCACACTTTCTCATTAAAGAAAATCCTCTACCATTAGAAGATGACAGTCAAGGGGGAATGTTAGATAGTGAGGCTATTCAAATGGAGGCTGAAGGTAACAGTGATTCTGCAAAGGCAGTTTTAGATAAGAGAAGGAAAATACGGAAAAGGATTGATGACAGAGGGCCGCAGGCTAATCTTGATGATTATGCAGCCATTGATGTTCATAATATTAATTTAATTTACTTGCGACGTAACTTGATGGAGGATTTGATTGATGATGTGGAAAAGTTCCAAGATATGGTTGTTGGCTCTTTTGTTAGAATAAGGATTTCTGGCACAGGTCAAAAGCAAGATATGTACAGGCTAGTTCAAGTTGTAGGTATATCTTTTTCTTATCTCATTTAATTCACTCTCTACCTGTATGAATTGGCTGCAGGGCGTACAATTTGAAAGGCTGATGATTTTATGCACAGGTACTGGCAAGGCGGCAGAGATGTATAAAACTGGGAAAAAGACAACAGATTTTACAGTTGAGATATTGAATTTAAACAAGACAGAGGTTATATCTATCGATATAATTTCAAATCAGGAGTTTACTGAGGTAATTGAACATAAGAGTTCTTCTGCGTGGTGCTTTTTTCACCCTTTAGAAACCTGTATGGCATTCATTTAGTTTATGCTTTATTATTATTATTATTATTATTATAATATTATTATTATGGTAGTTTGGAACTTATTTTGTTTTGTTGAAATCCAAACAACCAAAACTGCTTTTATCTCTGTAAGTTGTTTTGCATTCAATATTATGCCCAAACACATGTCGTTACTTTATCATACCATATGCTTATTGCTTATGCCTCGCATAATGAGGCTGTTGAGGGTAAGATGGAGGGGATGGCATTTTAATATTTTTACATGCATGCGGTAACAATAAAAATTGTTTGATAGCATTATAGACAAATGCAACAAAACACAACCTTGCACATTGCGCTTGTATGACATGTGTAGGCTTCACTTGATTAAGTATTTGAAGAAAAAACTTGGAAGTGACATCTTTATTTTTCCTTTGCATATTTGTTGTAATAATGTAAAGTTGTATAGGCGGCCGATGGTATTTAAAAGGATGATTTTATGTGCTTCAATTACTTAATCTTACTATCAGGCTGCTTTTGCTGTTTTACTTGTCATTTGCCTTGGTGCTATGTGTCGTTCATACCTATAAGGCTTGCATTAGGGGTGTACCCATTCATAGAAACTCTCTCTCTTTCTCAAGATCAAGAATGAATGCAGAAAGAACGTAATGTGCCAGATTTCATCCTGTTCAATATTTCTTTAGTGTATAATTACTTACCATTCCCTTTATTTTTGTTCCTTAACACTATTTTAACAAGAATCTAGTTGCTAATCAAACGTTGCAACCATCAAGCTGTAGGGTATGCATGCATGTGATTTTGGATCATCCATGTTGTGGGCCCCATTATGGATAAATCCCTGCTTGAGAATCAAACTTATTATATGATCTTAACATGATGGGGACATCACACGCACACATATGCCCCCCCCCCCCGACGTATGTACGCAAGGAGGAGGAGAGCCCCACCATCGATTTGGATCGATGACGACGTCCAAAGAGGGCCTCTTAGTTAGGACTGCGTTATGGTTCGTTGGAGTAGACCCGATAGTCATGAGAATCCCACCATGAGTTCTCATCATCGTGGCCCACTATTCTAAATAATCTAGTACTTTGGGTTTTGCTTATTATTGTTATTAGGAATATCATGGACGGATTAGATTGCTTTGATAAGTTGTTATTTTTTATTACTCTAAGTAATAGGTTGCGCACATGGCGCGAGTTTTGGAGTATAGGGTTTTATTATAAATAGGCATCCATTGTAAATTTTTTTTTTTTTTTTTCATGGAAGATTGAATAAAATTTCTGCGTTTTCCTGCTCCTTTCTGAGTTGTGAAAGCCTAATTGAGTGCGAAACCTTCCCTTCTTCGAAGGGCTAACTACCGTGGTGCGAAGCCACACCCATCCCGATTCGCCCCCATCTCCTACCATCAATATCTATCATCTCCTACGACCAACCAATCGTTAAATCCATCATCCTTTCGCAGCGATTCTTCCCCTGCAACAGAATTTCGGAATCTGGCCCTGCAGGGGGGCTGAAACTTCGGTGGAGCACCGTGTTCAAACCGATCATTCGTTTGGCCTGAAACTTGGAGGGAAGGTGGCCCACCCCTGGCTGACTAGGGCCAACCTGGCCTTTTTTTGATTCGTGGGCCCCACACACGTGCGGGCCACCACCAGTGCACGTGCGTTAGGCGGGTTTGCTGTCCCCACGTGTAGAATCGGTTCCAGGTTCTCTCTTTCCTCTCCTTCACTCCTCTCTCACCTGGTTTCCCTAACCCTAACCCTAGATTGTCATAAATCCCTATTTCTTTGCCCTTTTTAAACGTTAGTATTCCCCGAATTGAAAACCGTGAATTCCTTGGATTAGGGAATATTTTTGAGCATGTGCAGATGAATGTACTCTCCTTTGAGTATTGTTTGGTCTATAATTTTTATTGATCCAGCCCTAACATGTGTAGGCTTGGACCCGCATAGATTGCCCTTGATCAAGTGCTCGACTTTCTGTGGGATATGGAATTTTTTGTGATTGTTTCTAATTTAGTATGATCTTAAGCCTGAATTTTTTTTGCATATCATGTTAAATTTCCATGTCTTGCATCAAATTTGGTATCAGAGCACAAGGTTTTTATAGGGGAATGCATTGCATGTTTAGGGTTTAGTTTTTTGTGTCCATTATGTATCAAGTATCATCATATAGATCGGTTTAGAGGTCCATAATTCCTGATATAAGCTGCTAAATTTTCTGCTATCAGAAAATCCCAATATCTCTTTGCTGGATTGTCTGTTGACATATTCTTTGCGCAGATAAGTTGCTGAAAATTGAGTAGTATTGTGTCGTTTTCCCCATATAGAGTCCTATAGGGGCATTTAGTCTCATCTAGGCGCATATAGTCATTATTAGAAGGTCCTTGAGTTAGTAGTTGTATACCCACACGTATGGGTCGTGGTTTTGGCTTGCACCCTACACTAAACATGGAGCAATTGCAAGAGTCAATGAACAAGCTGACCCAATAGCTTGAGTCTTTGGGTAAGCGCTTGGAACAACGTATGGACCAACGCTTCGAGCAGCTTGATGTGCGCATTACTCAAGTGGAGACCTCCGCCAGGGCAAACCCCACCATTGGGGAAGATGCCCAATCTTAGGCAGGTGGTCAGGAGGATAGACCAAGGAATGAAGGTGGCCAAGGAATTGGTTATGAGCGCGCACCCGTGCACCCACCCCGTGAGGGACATCAAGACCACTATGACCCCGATGTGCATCTTCTGAAAGGAGTTAGAGTAGATGCTCCCACGTTTGATGGCCACTTGGACCCTAAAGCTTTTCTAGATTGGTTGGCAGATATGGACCACTATTTTGAGTGGTACAACATGTACGGCCTTGTGGCTAGAGAAAGTGCACCAAAGGCTAGTGTAGAGTTACCTACTGAGGCCATTCCGGTAATGGATGGGTTTCGTGATGTCTTTCTTGATGATCTACCAGATGAGTTTCCCCCTATGAGGGATATATAGCACACTAGGACGTGGGACACCGTACTACCTAGCTGAGTTTGCGTTTAATAGTTCTGTCAATAGGTTTAAGTACTACTAAATTTAGAGGTCCATGTTTATTAACATCTGATTTCACCCATCAAATTTGGATAATTGGTCATAATTGGTCATTCCCTTTTAACTGTCCGTATTTCTTGAGTGTATTATTATTAACCATTCCCTTTGTTTTTGTTCCTTAACAGTATTTTAACAAGAATCTAGTTTGCTAATCAAACAGGTTACAACCATCAAGCTGTAGGGCATGCATGCATGTGAATTTTGGATAATCCAAGTTGTAGGCCCCATCGTCGATAAATCATTGCTTGATAGTCAAACTTATTACATGGTCTTAACATCTGATTTAACCCATCAAATTTGGATAATTGGTTGTTCTCTTTTAATTGTCCATTTGATGATCAATTGTTGGATACTTAGGATCATTTAATCGGTATGATTGTCACAATGTGCTCCTTCCATATTGTAGCCCATGATTTGGATGGTTAGGATTGACAATCATGTATGCCACATGTATGGTGGATAAGTTTCCACACTTGAATCAGGTGCAGATGGCCTGATGTTGCTTTTACCCATTTAACAAAACTAACAACAATGCTCTTTAAAATTTTTTTTTTTTTTTAAAAATTTATTTTTTAAATCTCTTTTTATTTTTAGATGTACGGATAATGCACAATATATTGCACCCATGAATACGGAAACACCGTGGGAAACATTGGGAAATATAACATGTATCGTGTAATGTTGTTAAACAAATGTCTTTAATCTCGGTGGTTCGAGGTGCTCGACCAGTCGAGGGACTGCCTCGACTCGTCGAAGGTCCCTTCAACTAGTCGAAGCCCTCCTTCGACTAGTCGAGGGTTATGCAGATGGTGCGCGGTTTGTGCGCGGACTGCATAAATTTGAGGCGGTTTTAGGGAGGTGCATAGGTGAGGTTTCTTAAACTGTAAATAGGAGTCCCTAGGGCCATTCTAAGGTATTCCAAGGGTTTCTAAAAGGGTTCTGGGGTTATCAAAGGGTGTAGCAAGGGTGCGATTCAAGCTTGTTTGAATCGGGTAAGTCTTTTTCTCTTTGTAATTTCTTCTTTCATAGTGAAGATCTGTTGCTTTGTGTCGTGGTTTTTTCCCGAAAGGGTTTTCCATGTTAAATATTTGTGTTATCTTGTGATTGTTTGGTGCTCTTGGATTGCTATCCTAGATCCAAATCCGTGTGATTCCGCAGTACAAATCCCAACAAGTGGTATCAAAGCTATCGTTGGTGCACAGATCTGAATCTGCAGAATTAACAATAATGGGAAGTACTATGTATGATATTGAGAAGTACTTAGGCAAAAATAACGGAGTTATGGAAGATCAAGATGATCGGTTCCTTAACCAAGAAAGGTGAGGATGGTGCTCTTGAGGCAAAAAAGTCTACCATGATTGATGATGAATGGAATACCCTTGATAAGAAGGCCTTATCCTCAATCCGTTTATGTTTCACGGATGAGGTTCTCTATAATATTTTGAGGGACAAAACTGCGGCTAGTTTATGGGCGAAGTTAGAGGATATCTATGCGAAAAAATCCTTTGAAAATCGCTTACACTTGAAGCGGTAGTGGTATAATTTCAAGATGGCAAAGGGTGGAGATTTGGAGTTCCGCATCGGCAACTTTAATAAATTAGTTTGTAAATTGTTAGATATGGATGAAGTGATCAAAGATGAGGAACAAGTATGTATGTTGCTGAATTCTCTTCCGACATCGTATGCGTCATTCAAGGACACAATGTGTACCATAAATAAAACCCTGAGTGTTGACGCCGTTATCTCAGCCCTTCAAGGGAAGGCCATGAGAAAGGTAAATGACAACATAGGGACATCTTCCGATGCACTGATTATGAGAGACAAGAATTCTGAGCGAGATACATGATCTTCAAGACCTAGATCCAAATGCAAGGGTAAGGACAAAGGAAAACTAAAGTGTTGGAAATGTGGGATGTCTGGACACATGAAGGATTGTACCAATCCTAAAGCGAAGACAGAAAATTCAGCGGCTTATTCCATGGAGGCCAATGTTGTCACATCTAATGAAGAGACAAGTGGTGGTGATGTACTGTCTGTGTCCATGATCGGACACTTGCACGACAATCATGGAGATGAGTGGAACCTTGACACAGGAGCGTCATATCACATGACTCTTCATCGGAGTTGGTTCGCCAGTTACAGAGAATGCAATGGTGGACAGGTTTTTATGGGCAATGACAACGCCTGTAATGTTGTGGCTATTGGTATGGTGAGCATCAAGATGTTTGATGGGATGGAGCGTACCTTGATTGACGTCAGGCACGTTCCTGATGTGAAGAAAAGTCTGATTTCTCTCGGTGCACTCGAGGCTATTGGGTGCAAGTTTACTTGCATTGATGGTGTCCTTAAAGTTTCAAAAGGGGCACTCGTGGTTATGAGAGCGCAAAGGCACGGTAACCTTTATAGGTTGATCAGGAGCACTTTAGCAGGTGGAGCGACAACAATTATTGCAGATTCCATGCCTCTATGTATGTGGCATGCTCGTCTAGGCCACATGAATGAGCGGGGCACGAAGGTACTATCTGATCGTTGTTTGATTCTAATTTTTAAAAATTCTAATTTACATATATGCGAGTATTGTATATATGGTAAACAATCTAGATTATCTTTTAAAACTGGAAAACATGTATAGAGGGAGTGCTTGATTATGTGCACTTTGACATATGGGGGCCATCGCCAGAGATTTCCATTGGAGGGTCGTTATGGTTTGTTTCATTCATCGATGACTACTCCAGGAAAGTTTGAGTTTACTTCATGAAACGTAAATCCGAAGTTTCCACCATATTCAAACAATGGAAGACAATGATGGAAAAACAGTCAGGGCAAAATATAAAGGTTTTAAGGACCGACAATGGTGGAGAATTTACTTCTACTGAATTTAATGAATATTGTAAAGATGAAGGGATCATTAGGCACAACATAGTGTGCCACACGCCCGAACAAAACGGTGTGGCTGAGCGAATGAATTGGACTCTTTTAGAAAGGGCTTGATGCATGTTAAGTAATGTTGCATTGGGCAAGAACTTATGGACTGAGACCGTTAATACGGCTTGCTATTTGGTGAACCGGTCTCATTCTACGACAATTGAATGTAAAATTTCAGAGGAAGTATGGAGTGGTCATAAGGTCGACTACTCAGATTTGCGCATCTTTGGTTGTGAAGCTTACTCTCATGTACCGTCAGTTGAGAGAGATAAGCTAAACGATAGAGCCAAAAAGTATTTTTTTGTTGGCTATGACGTTGGTGTAAAAGGTTACAGGTTATTCGACAAGGTTACATGCAAGGTCATCGTTAGCCATGACATCAGATTCGATGAAAGCTCTCTATTCCGCAAGAATGATCAAGAGGAGTAAGAGAAACCAGAAAGGTTGATCGTAGACGTCTAGATTGATACAGATGATTCTCAGGCAGAAACAGATGCACAGAAAGAGGTACAAGATCAGATGGAGCAGTCACCTGTGAGGAGGAACCCACCGCGTGATCGCAGGTTACTGACAATATACAGGGATGACTTTAATATTGCATATGCCCTCGTTACAGATGAGGGGGACCCGTCTACTATTCAGGAGGCTCTTGGTGAGCCTGATGCAGAAAAGTGAAAGACGGCTATGGACGATGAGAGCTGGTGAAGCTTCCAGTGGGCCAAAAAGCGATTGGATGCAAGTAATTATTCATGAGAAAACAGGATAGATACAAAACTAGATTGGTAGCAAAGGGATATGCTTAAAGAGAAGGAATCGACTTCACAGAGATATTCATGTCGGTGGTTAAGCAGGTGTCTATTAGATTCATGTTGGCGCTGGTTGCCCAATACGATCTCGAGCTGGAACAAATGGATGTCAAGACTGCATTCCTGTACAGGGAGTTAGAAGAGCAGATCTACATGAAACAACCAGAGGGCTACGAAATTGAAGGGGCAGAGAATAAAGTTTGGAGGTTAATGAGGTCGTTGTGCGATATATTGCATGATATATGGTGATATATAATCAATATCGGCAATATCGCACGATATTTTAGGATATTTGTGCGATATATTGCATGTTACATAGGATTTCGGGGACTTTTTCTATTTCTAAGAGACTTCTAAGGGTTTCGTATCGATGGCCATCGATAACGATAATATTGGCCGATAGTATCGATATTACAAACATTGGTTATCGCATCGCAAATCGTAGTAGGGGTTGAATTGTATCGAATCGTAAATCATAAGATTTTTTTTATAATGTTCATCAATGTGCACCCAGTAATACCATGTCATGATAGTGTTAAAGGATTCTTATTCCTTTATTATTATTATTATTATTATTATTGTCTTTCTAGAGATTCCCCTTAAAAAATTACAAGGGTCGGTTAATAATTTATCTTCTTGTTACCTTTCTTGAATGTAGAATCACGTTGGAAAAGTGGCCTTTGATATTGTAGACCGATGAAAAAAGATAATTTGATTTCTAGTCATCATTCCATAATACATATAAATCAGTATGATCGTAATCATCCATAAAAAAACCATTACAGGTAAGTCATACGTCAAATTTGTGTTTCAACCCGTTAAGAAGTAAGAAATCACAAAAAAGCTACTTGATTTAATGTTGAAGAGAATATATATCATTTAATCTCTTATAAAGAACAAACATTTTTTTTTTCTTAATTTTTTTTTTTTTTTCTAAATGATTCTTAAAGCCCCTACTAATTTAAAAACATAAAATGATATCCAAGTGAAGCTTAAAATAGAAGAGACCAAGTACAATTTGAATCGTAAATCAGGATTTGAATCGTAAATCGTAGGATTCAAATCATAGAATCGTAGGATTCATATAAGAAGGGATTCAAGGTTGGGATTCAAATCATTTTGCTTAAGATTCAACTAAAATTGTATATTGTAAATTGTAAATCGCAGGATTTTGATAACACTGATTAAGAGTATAGAGCCATGATTGTGGGTCCATAAAAAAGCATATGGATCGTAGTTGACCTATATTGTGGGATTCATAATAGAAAATGTTGGGAGGTTGGTGATGTAGGTATCATAGCTTTAAACCACTTGTAGAACGAAAGAAGACAATAAGAGCATTAGAAATTGCAATAAATATTCTTTTTTAATTTCTAAAATTATACATTAATTAAATATTGTAAAATAATAAAATTTTGACATAAAATTGTATTGATTTTTATTAAAATTTTAACCCTAAAAAGAAAATTTGGTAGTGGTCTCCCCATTGCATATTTATTATATACTGAATCTTGATTTCACTCTTATATTGTTATTTCCCCACTAAAGTTGTTCTGATGTGGAACAACTTGAGTGGGCTTGTCAAAACTCACCTAGGAACAATAATAATTTTTTTCCTTGCTTTTTTTTTTTTTCTTGAATAGCCCAGTCATATATGTATGTAATAGCCCAGTCCATGCCTTCTCCAGTTTCCATTACCAAGAGTCACTTTCTGCAGTTACCAAATTCTGCCCAAGTGATCCAGGAGACGGCCTTCTAACCCATATCCTTTTTTTTTTTTGGTAAATGCCCAAGTTGTTTCATGTCCACATTTGTGCCTCTGGTATCTGCAATCAGTCCATTCTAGATTTTTGATATGAAAGGGTCTGAGTTGAGGTTTTTAGTAGAAAGAATATTATTCACAATGTTAATTATGGATGTATTTTTTGGACCCACACTCACCCTCTCCATTTGCAGCATGCAACCCATAATGTGTGGAACATCCGAGTGGTATACAAGTTGGGCCCAACTATGAAGATAATTACATGTAAAAATCAGGCCAGTCTACCAATCGCTTATGCCACTCCTATACAAGACGAACTGATGGTTATCAACAGTACACATTGAACTTGTGTTGCCTGCCTTATGAGCAGACCAGATCTTTGTATATGGTATCATCATGATGGTTGGGGCCACCTTGTCTGCCACTCAGTTATTCCACCAACTTTCCAAGATAGCAGTGTGCTGTGCAAAGGTGCATGTTGGTGCTGGTATACTTTTTAATTATGGATGAATAATAGGATACTTTTCCCAACTAAGAAATGTAACAAATGGCAGTCACCTCCAGTTGGTTGCCAGAGGCTTAGTTTTGATGGCTTTCATTTTCAAGTTGCATCATCATTTGTGCCTTCAACTGTCTGACTGGATAGACAACTTCTGCAATCTACTTTCCAATAGAAGTTTTCTGAGCCTTTGTTCTGTTGCAACGTAGTTTGACTTATATCTGTTCTATTACAAAGGCACCATTTCTATCTTTTGCAATCAACTTATTTGAAAAGGTAACTCACCTTTGTGGTAGTGAGAGAATGCATTTTTGTTAGGGTACCATTCTGAGGCAGCTTGCAAGTCAGTGTTAGTATAAGTGCATTGTTGTGTCAAATGACTACTAAGTTTCCTCATATTAACGCTTTAAAACTCTGTTCAGTTTGCTGACAATTTGTTTTTAATTTCCAGGAAGAATGCAAGCGTTTGCGTCAAAGCATAAAATGTGGATTGATTCCTCGCCTAACAGTGGTAATATTATGAATTCCTTCCATTTCTTGTTGTTATCTTATAAGGAGATTGTTTTTATCTTAAAAGGAGATCCTGTTTATCTTAAAAAGAGATTCTGGTTGTTGCTTATTGTAGGGAGAGGTTCAGGGAAAAGCAAGGGCCCTCCAGGCAGTGAGAGTCAATGATGTGAGCATCTTAGCAATAAACCTCTTTTGACATTTATTTCTTTGGAAGGGTGTAAGCTACCCTTGTGTAATTGATCATTATTCCACTCACATCCAAGATTGAGTTTCCGTACACGGCAATTCCTACTCATGATTATTTTTCTCCTGATCAACAGTGGTTGGAAACGGAGCTGTTGCGGCTTAGTCATCTTCGTGACAGGGCAAGTGAAAAAGGCCGTAAAAAGGAATATCCTTGGATGCTTAGTTGGTTGATTGATATTTTAAATGATAGGGGTGCAGGTTGTATAATCATTTGTTGGCAGAGTGCTTCATTGGTCGTGTATGCATTAGACATGCTAGTCTGTTAATACATTGGCCATCCTACTTGATCCTCCTTAATATGAGTTATCATGATTAGTCTCACCTTATAAAAAGGGGCGGGGAGGGGACACCCTGTCGTCATAAAAAAAAGTAAAAGAAAAATTGCTTTGTAATATAAAATATACACATAATTATTGTACATAAAACTGCTATCACTGACAATTTATATATCATATATTTATGCATAAACTGTTGTACTATCTGGTATATGTGAAATTTTAAGCATTTGACAACAAGTTAACCACCTGTAAAATGATATCTACATTGTCCAACTAGAGGTGTTCAATACATTCTGTACATGAATTGCGGCTTAATCCAAAAGGTATTTTTTGTTGGAGACGAGTTCTTGTTCATAGGAACTGATGGCTTGTTTTATTTAATTTGTTCGTCAAACGAGTTGGTTCAGCTTTGACAACTCTCTTATCTTTTATTTATCCGGTTAGCCATTCACTTATGTTGAGATCAGTTCCTTCTGAAAGTAGGCCTGTTCTAATGGTCCAGACTGCCTACGATTTAAGAGGTGGTTGTTTCTTGGCATATGTGAATTACTTCCAGATTCTATGTTGCATGGATGTTCTACTGAAATTCAGCCCATTGACAACTAATTGCGTTGTCATGTAAGAATTAGCATTAAGAACTGTCTACTGAAATAGATGGGATTTTATTCTGCCACTGAAAAAATGTTTCTCCTAATTGTCTATTTGGTTGAGAAGTTGAGACAAATTTTGCATAGGAAACTTTGTCGTGTCTTTGTTAAGATTTGGAGAGTGGAATTAAGTACCTTAAGGAGCCCATCATGCAAAGTGTTTAGGTACTGAGAGGAGAAGCAGCGCCAGTTTAGATTTTTGGCCATGCTCAAATAAAACACTTGCACTTGGCTTTTACCTAAGGTCTATACAAGCTTTGCCATTGGGGGTGTTATCACCAAGGTACATGACATCTCTATTTGAGAATGCATCATATTTGCTCGAAAATTATACATGCTGGTGATATGTTGTAGATCCAAGAATATGCAGAAAAAAAAAAAACCATTAACGATGATAAAAAGTAAGGAAAAAAAAAAATCAGAAATAGAGATGTGGAAAAAATATATTTGAATAATAAAATTGGAGGGTTAATGTAATAATATTGTATTCTATGTGTGTAGAGGTTAGATCATCGTCATATTTGATGGAAATAATTTATTCTTTATTGTTTTGCATTGAACTATCCAGAATGATATGTAGTAGGAGATAAGAATGGGATCAGTGTTCAAATTATCTCTGATATTATTGAAATATCTCCGATATTATCTTTATCTCTAGCTCAGCGATACCGATAACACTGGTAGCGATACTGATAATGTTGGTAGTATCGGAAATTCCAGGCGTTAGCAATATCGCTAAGTATCGCCAACGTATCAATATCGTTAATGTAATCGTCAATACTTTTTTTTAATAATAGAGATAACAGAGACTTTCATTAAAACGAAAAGGAAAATAGGGAGGAAACCAACCTGCTGAGATAGCGAGTTAGTTGTCTCCATACAAAAGCAAGTTACAATCTTTTAAAGGTATTACATTGGAGGCCCACTCGAAAATATAAAACTGAACTCTTTTCCCAATGGAACCCATCGAATTAGACCCCCCTTTAAAACATCTCCCATTCCTCTCTTCCCACACCGCCCACCAAACTGCCATAAGGGAAATTCTCCAAACCATAGATCTTTGCTTTCCAAGGGAGATGTCGTGCCAAGCTTTTAGCAACCACCCCGTCAAGTTTGGGAATACCTAGGAAACATGAAACCAGGAGAGGATAGAAGACCAAAATTGGGATATGAAAGGACAATATTGCTTGTATTGCCAATGCATCACTATCGCCAATGTATTGCCAATATTTGTTACTATGTAAATTCTAGGTAATGCTTGTATCATAAGTGTATCAACGATATTTCAATAATATCGCTAACATACTGATATAATCAAAATTTTGTTTATTTGAAAAAAAAATTATGGGCACATGGTTGTTTGTAGTGTTCAATTTGTCATTACTAATATTGATAATATGTCGATATTATCGATATCGCAACATACGAGATATTGAGACCACAATCTTTTGTTTCCTTTCCAATTGTTGATGATATCTTGGTGAAATATCATGTGGTGTTGATATTTTGCAATATCGATGGATGTTTGGATGGTTAAATAGGCTGGAGGGGATGGTTGGACTGATTTCTTACAACAACACATGCTTTTAAGGTCCCATTAAATGGAAACTTGTTATGTATGCAGTCTTTTTGCATTTTTTTTTTTAAATTTCTAAATATGCAAATATGTATATTTTAACATCTCCTGAAGTTTCGCTGAAAATTCCACCGTTTTCCCCATGTTTCCCCACATTTCCGGTTATCAACGATATTATCGATGATATAGATATTATTTCCGTATCCTTGGCCAGCGAAACTTGTAGCGATACCGATACTTCAAACATTGAGTGGGATACAATGATATTTTAATATATTGTCCCAATATTGCACAATTTCTACTCTACAATACATATGTAGCATGCAATGCTCTAGGTGACTGTTAGAAGGTGGTAATGATATGATACGTATCATCTAGTATGTTACACCATGGTTCCTGATTTGGTTCAGGAACACTAGTTTTTTCTATCTGTTGATTGTATGCTTGTTGTGTTAAGTGGAAATATTTAATAGGTATTGATGGTGTTCTCTTTATGTTGGGGTTCATCTAGCATTCTATGGATAATGGTTCTTGCTGAAAGGCATTAGCAAAGTATTCCGTATTGGTATCGGTGGCCGTAACGGTCACCAGCGTTACTAAACCAGGGGCATAATGGCCTTTATGACCCCGTAATGGTTCAATTATTATTATTTTTTTTTTGTCAAAAAAATATATCTAGAAAATCTAGAATAATGTAAATATTCCAAATATGTATTCATTTTTTTTGTTTTTTTTTTTTTTTTTGTTTTTTGTTTTGAACATGTTTATGGTAGGTAACAGTCCACTTTTTGGTGAGTGTTGTATTGGGTTGTCTGGTGAATTTATGAACATGGTTGTGTCTCTAATGTTCACACATGACAATTAGAAATCGGGAAAAAATGCATATATAGTACAAACATGGACGGTCCAATTTATTATTATTATTATTATTTGAAAAAATGGCTCTCAAAATTTCTATTCGCCCAAATTGCTTCAATCTATTATTTTAATCCTAAAAACTCTAGTACGAATGGTCGATATTTGCTGTAGAACAATGTAGGAAAGTTTTGGAATGAGAAAAGTGAAAAATGGATTTACATAGAAAAATAAAGTGGCCTTTTTCAACTGTTATGGGGGTAGTGGTTTTTATGCCCCCTGTAACTGCTTATACGATCCCAAAAAAATCAACTGCCTTGTTTCACCCTCGTATCGCGTAACGGCCATGGCCGTTACCTATACATATCGGCCTTTATGGCTGTATTGTAACATAGGTCATTTAACCTTCATTAAGTTGTATCCTCGAGGTTTTAGCGAACGTCGTCAAGTTTGATGGGCAAGAAGTAGATTCTGTTATTTGCACCAGAAATGCATCTGGGAAGTTTTCCGTGAAGTCGCTCTTTGGGTTGGTCTTGGATCCAACGCATCGCCTCCCTCTTCATCAATTCCATCATTGGTTTTATGGTGCCCCTCCTCAGGTGGCGGTTTCGTGTGGTTGGTGTGTCACAAGGGAATCCTTAGTATTGATAATTTGCAGAGGAGGGCTATGATCCTCCCTAATATTTGTTTGTTGTGCATGGGTAGTGAGGAGACGATAACCACCTATTCATCCGTTGCCCCTTCGCTGGGAAAGTGTGGAACTATTTCTTCTCTTTATTCCGGACGGAGTGGGTAATGCTGGCGACGGTAGAAGATCTCCTTTGGGCTTTGGCATAGAGGAGTGGGAAAGTCAGGAAAAGTGGTGTGGAGGCTGCTAATTATTGCAATGTTTTAGGCTATTTGGGGGGCAAGAAATGGGTGTCATTTTAGAAATGTTTAGGTGAGGGCTGAAGAGGTAATTAGAAAAAAGTCACTCTTCTTATGGAGGGTTGGGCTCATAATGTTAAGACCATTTCGGTCGTTCCCCTTGCTTGATTTTTGATTGGAGTTGTATTCTTTGCTCGCTCTTTGCGAGTTTTTAAAGAATAATTTTTGTTTATCTATCTAAAAAAAAGTTGTATCCTTCTTGAGAAATGAAGTTGAAAAGAAGAATTGTCTTCATTCAAGCTTCCTCCCTTGGTTTTTTGAATTTTTTTTTTTTTTTTTTTTTTTTTGTGTCAGAGCGAGATATCGTTCCTAGTTTCACAAATTTTAAACCATCTGCTTCATCAGGACCGTATGATTGACTACATCAAGTGGGGCCTACTTCCACCGATCAAATGTGAAGATCAAGAGCAGATTTGAATATAGGTGGATTTATTGTGATTTACGACAGTTTTTTCGGCATTTGTTGGATTTCCATTTTTCTTCTATTTTAAGAAAAGCAGTCTACAATCGATCTCAACCGTTGATCTGTCAGATCCCTTGGAGTTTGGATTTTAAACTTTACCCTCTGGCCATTTTTTTGTGTGTTGAATCTGTACATGACTGTGGACCTCTGAAAGAAATTGGTTTCTTTGGGTTTTTAGTTCAATTGTGTTCATTTCCTATCATGCAACTCTGGGTTAATACTTCGTTTTTTGTTGCTTTAGTCATACTGTTTGGCTGTTCATTAAGGACTATTGTGTGGAATGCATCTGTTTACCTGGTTGATCTTGAAGTGTGATCAGATCTTGACCTAATCTTTGGGTTTCTTGCCGAGTTTTCATCATCATCCATTTTTTTTTTGTTCTCTTATTCACTCTTGAACACTTGAAATAATTAGACTTTAAGTTTTTTAGCTGCAATTTGTTACTGATATGAATATTGTCACATCTAGGTCCTTTATTATTGTAATTTCGTCTTGATGGTTCTGCCTCATTCCGACAGTACATCCAGGATATCTGAATGGGCCTCTGAGTTGCATCATTCTGAAATCAAAGTCTCCAAATAATGAATACTAAGCTGACTGAAAACAATTTCCTGCCACTGGTCACAAGCAGTGAAAATATTGATTGTTGTTTCTTTGTTCATGGTGAGGATATTATTTGGGCACCTCCTTGTAGAAGAAATTTGAGTGATGAAGAGGTGGAGTTGGTCAGGTTGTTAGAGATGCTCTCAAATTGTCAGCTGTCCATTTCAGAGGTTGATTGGATGGTGTAGCTTAAAGAAAAATCTGGTAAGTTTTCAGTAAAATCCTTATTTATGATGAATGATGGAGATAAAAGAGAGTAGCTTGAGTGTCATATGACACACATTTGGCGTTATGGTGCTCTTTCAAAGGTGGCAGCTTTTGCTTGATTAGTGGGGAGGAATAAGGTTCTTACAGTTGATGACTAGCATAAGCGTCACATGATTATTACAAATGTGTGTTTATTATGCTTTCAAGATGCGGAATCGGTTGTTTATCTCTTTATCCATTGTTCTTTTGCCACAAAGATATAGGAAGGTTTGTTCAAGCTATTCAGAATTGGATGGGTTGTTCCAAGTTTGGTTAGTCAATTTTTCTTATCTTGGCTCGAAGGGGGCAAAGGTAAAGTTGGAAAGCATGTTTGACACTTGTGTCTTCCAGCAGGTTTATGGAATATTTGATTGGAGAGGTACAATCTTTGTTTCAGAAATCAAAGGGGTTTGATTTTTCAGAAGTTTTCAGTAGGGCAAAATTGAATGTGGAGGAGTGGGCGCAAGCATCTAATTTATTAGTCTTTGACCAATTTCTCGCATTGTGCTCAAAGTTGTAGAGGGTCTTTGATTGCATTTTTATTTTATTTTCTTTTGAATTTTTTGGCTTCATCCTTTCTTAATAAAGTGATTATCGTTTCGATTTTTTTTTTTTTTTTTAATTGGAGGCAAGTAAAAACTTGGATACATTGGTGGGACTTAAGTTAAACCATATGAGGAAGATCCTAAATGTCAGGATTGGTAAGCTGGCACCTTGTTATGTCATTGATTATTGAATTCTATGAGTGAAGACATTAGTATGGGGTTGTACTTTCTTTCCTCCACTAAAGAAGTATGGGATATAATACATAAGAGTTATAATCGGATCAAAATAAGGTTGTCCGGATCTACCAGCTAAATCAGGAGATGGCTTCTCTTCGCCAGGGGGAGAAATTGGTCACATAATATTACACAAAAATTTGAAGCTTCCGGTAGGGATTGGAATGTTTTAAGGATTTCAGGTTCTTTTGTTTGAAAGATGTTGAAACAGAGAAAAAATAATAGAAACACGAAGGATATTTGAGTTATTAGTAGGATTGAATCATGATTTTGAACCCATTCGTGATGAAACCCTATCCAATCTCAACAACGTGTACACTCAACTCCTCAGAGATGAGTGGTGTAGGAGTGATGGAAACACTGGTTCTTACCATAGAAAAATCAACACTTATCTTCAAAGAGCCCTTGGGTCAAGATAATAATTTTAATCATGAAATAGGGGGGCGTGGTGTTTCTCATGGTGAAAGAGGATGCTTCTATATCCATTATAAGCAGAGGAATCATTTTGTTGATGCTTGTTGAAAGCTTCATGGTAAGCTGCCTTCAATGACCAAATGAAGGGCTTATTATATGTCATTGAAACAAGGGAATCTTTCATTTTCAATTGCACATTTGATTGCAATCCCTCTGATGATATGGTTCAAAATTCAAATCCCTTGGACTAACCATGACTCCATACTTCATAAGATGGCTAATCTCCAAGGTAGTTTTGCGTTTGAGTCCTCCAATCAAGTGCAAACAAGTTCCACAATAGTCTCCAAAACACAGTTACGTAAGAGCCGCACCGGCTGTTATGCCACTGCTAAGGTATTCCGTAACAATAATAGTGGGTGCGACAACCCGGCTGAAAACCATTGCGCGTAATGGCTATGACCCTGTAATGGTTGAATTTTAGAAAGAAAAAAAAGAGTTGGAAAAGTCCTAAATATTATGAGGATTCCAAATATGTAAACTCTCCATCATTTTATCACTTACTAGGACTATTTTTGGGTTGCTTCAGATGCATCCTTGTCTTCTGACATCTGTTTGAATATCCTCATCTCTACAACACTCAACCTCTGTTCATGTTTCCTTCAAGCCACCCAATTGCTCATCTAGCAATAATTACTCTAATAGTTATGTTATTAAAATTCCCTTAGGTTTCATAGGCATGCAGTGATGATACGTCTCTACCTCGTCCATCCATCATCATCTAAACCCTATTCCAACTAATTGGAGTGGGCTATATGAATCATTTCTCGCCATTCCACTCTATCAAGGTCGATACTTTTAGTTAGACCATAGGTCATCAAGTTTTTTCTTACTACCTCCATCCATGTCCATTTGGGCCTTCACCTAATCCCCTTGAGGCCTTCAATTTGTACCAACTCACTTCTAACTGGCGGTGTTCTTGGTCTACATTGCACATGACATGACTAGTCGATACTTTCAGTTAGACCATAGGCCATCAAGTTTTTTCTTACTACCTCCATCCACATCCATTTGGGCCTTCACCTAATCCCTTTGAGGCCTTCAATTTGTACCAACTCACTCCTAGCTGTCGGTGTTCTTGGTCTCCATTGCACATGACATGACTAAACCATATAAGTTTTCTTTTCCCCCATCTTATTACCTATTGGTTCGACTCTCAAGTTTCCCTCGAGTTCATTTGTTTTTAGTTCTATCCTTCCCATGAACATGTTATTCCTAAATTGTCCAACATTCAGTCCCATAAAGCATGTCTGGTCTTATAGCTATATTATAAAATTTCCCTGTTAGTTTTGAGTGGCACACGACGATCTCATAAAGCCCTAGTGGCACATCTCCATATCTTCCACCCAGCTTGAATTTATGGGCAACATCCTTCTCAATCTCTTTACTGTCATGAATTTTTGGCTCAAGTTATAAAAAAGTGGCCATTTTGGGAAACATATTGGTTAGCAATCATAACTAATTCACCATTATCTTTCCTATTGTTACTAAAATTGCACTCCTTGTACTAATTTATACTGTGCTCTAGTTTGGCTTTTTATTTATTTATTTATAGTTTTTAAGGTAACGATTTTATTAAAAAGCGGGCTAAAACTCGAAAAGAATACACCAAACCCTACAAGCCTAACAAAGCAAGAAGCACGCAGGCCTCAATACAATGGAGGGAAGAAGCCCACTCGACTACTAGTCTCTTAGCTTTGCAGGTAACCCCAGGAGCTGAATCTTCCTTGTTCTCAAAACAACAACGATTACACTCCAAATAGCCCACAAAATGGCCATAACTGATAGCCGGCAAACTATGTTCGCTTCTTTCCTAAGCGCGCATCCGCCAGAAGACGACATGACCCAATGCACGTTGATTGAAGAACAGAAGTCTTACCAAATCTTTGCAGTAAAGTTGCCATGAAGGAAAATGCGATCTACTGTCTCGGTATACTACATACAAGTCAACACACATTAGGTAGCACCACGCCCCTTTTGCACAGGTTATCGACTATAAGGATCTTATTCCTTTCCACCAACCAGGCAAAGACTACCACATTCGTTGAAGCTCCATACTTCCAAAACTGAAAAATATGACTAGAAGGCGGAAGAGTAGTAGAGAGAGACTTGTATAGAGAGTGAACCGAAAACCCATCCGAGCCCCGAGCCTTTCCAAATCAGCTCATCCTCCTCGCCTACTTTAGACTGAGCTCTATTGAGCCTCTCCAACAGGGCTAGAAAGGATTCTACTTCCTTGTTCGACATACCTCTATGAGAAGGGGGGCATCCACACCACCTCACCACCAACTAATGAAAAGCATATGTTGACGATTATATTCTTATATGGAGCTAGTTGAGCTAGGTTTGGAAATGCATCTTTCAACAACCCCTCTTCCACTAAGAGTCCTCCCAGAAGTGAATATGGGAGCCAATCCCAACCTTGAAAGAGTTAACTTGTTTGAGCTTTGGAACCATCGTATAGATGGCTTTGCAAATACCCAAAACTTTATATCTAGAAGAGTCCTTGGGCCACTAACCTCCCACGCCAATACCATACTTTGCAAACAAAATCAGCCTCTAAAGCTTCTGATCCTTTGTTGCGAACCACCAAAGCCACTTTCCCAAGAGGGCATTATTCATCATCTCCAACACCCACAAACCAGCTTACCCCCCCCCCCCCCCCCACGAGTGAGGCTTGCAAACATTATCCCATTTAAGCAAATGATACTTCTTAGCCTCTGCTTTATTGTTCCACAGAAAATCGCATCTCAACTTTTCCGGTTTTTCCAAGAACAACTTGGGGCATTTGAAGATGGACATGAAGTAGAGAGGCATGTTGGAGAAGGCTGCTTAATCCCTTTATAATGTAAAGCACCCCTTCATAAATCTAGCTTTCGTTTACCCCCTCCCTTGACTTGTCAGTCAAAACTAACCTCCCTATGTACTTCAAGTCATTATACAAACGTCCAAAATCTGTATTGGATAGATTGAACAAATTGCAGAGGGACTTCTTATGGCAATGAGCTAAAGAAAACCTCAAGTTTCATCTTCTCAAGTAGGAAGAAGTTTGCAAGCCACTTTCGGAAGGAGGTGTGGGTATTAGAGACATGGAATCCATAGTAAGGCATTACTTGGAAAACGACATTTGGAGGTTCAGAAATGAAGAAGGGAGCCTATGGAGGCCAGTAGTTGCATCCAAGTATGGGGCAGAAGAGGGGGGATGAGAAACTCGAAGATCTTTGTTCAACCGCGCATCAAGAATTTGGAAAGTCGTTATGTCAGTGGCCCCTTGGGAGTGGTATTAGATTAATTTTTGGGTCGATCATTGGTTCAATTATGGTCCATTGGAGTTGGATTTCCCATCATTAGTGAGTCTATCACCCTTGAGGGGCGTATCAGTAGTTATTTGCTTCTTTGCCGTTGAGGGTGGTGGAGTGGGGGCACATTTGCTTCTTTGATGTTGAGGGTGGTGGGGTGTGGTGCCCCTCGTGTTTTAAGTCTTTATATGAAGACGAGGTATATGATTTCGCAAGGCTATTGGCGTGAGTTCACAATATTTATCCTACTCCGAGCTCCCCTGATTGATTACTTAGTGCCTCTCCTCCGGGTGCATTCTTCGTCAAATCCTTTTATTAAAAGATCCGGCCTTCAGGGAATTCGAGCAGGGACGAGTATTTCCATGCCTTTTGGTTTTATGGGGCTTCCCCCAAGGTCACATCTTTCACCTGGTTAGTGGGCCATAAGCGTATTCTTACTGTCAATAATCTTCAAAAGAGGGCTATGATTCTTCCCAATGTTTGCCTTGTGTGCATGAGAGATGCCGAGTTAGTGGATTACTTATTTATTCGTTGCAGATATGCTGGTCAAATGTGGTCTCAGCTGATCAAGTCTTACGGCCCTCGTCAGTAGGTCATTTGTTCAAGATGTAGCATGATGTTCAACTTCCTAAGAAGAGTCAAATTGTTTGGCGACTGTCCTTGCTAGCGGTACTTTGGAACATATGGGGGGAGCGAAACTTTAGATGTTTCTGCAACAAGGGGGGCCCGTGGGAAGAATCTATTTGGAAAATTAAGGGGGATGTTATAGAATGTGCAACTAGTTCTTGTAATGTAGATGCTTTGGTTGTGCATTCTGTGTTGGATTGTAATTAGATCATTATTGCATTGTTGTGTCTTGTGATCCTTCAAGCTGCTTTGAATAAAATTTATGCATTATCTTTTAAAAAAAATAAGTACTTACAAATAACATACACCATGAGATCTCTTCTTGCAAATGCGTCATTAACTTGTCCATAACCAATGCAAAAAGGTACGGGCTCAATGCGGACCTTGGTGCAAGCCTACAACAATTCAGAACTCACCGTCTCTACTTAGTGGTCACATTTGTTACTGCTCTCTCCTACATATCCTTAATCATGCTAATAGATCCTCTTGGAACTTTCTTTCCTAACACCCTTCCGATTAACTATCTAGGGACCTTACCGTAAGCTGTCTTTGAGTCAATAAAGACCATGTAGTGACCCTTCCTCTTTTCTCTGTATTTCTCCATCAGTCTGTTACTAGGAAAATAGCTTCAGGGGCAGACCTCCTTGGTATGAAATGAAATAGAATTTTTAATATCTCATGCCGTGGTCTTTTACTTAATCACTTTTTTTTCAAAGTTCCATAGCATGGCTCATAAGTTTTAATCCCATGATAGTTAACGCACCTTTGTATGTCTCCTTTATTCTTTAAGTACGTACCATGACCTTCTTGGCATGAAATGAAATTGAATTTTTAATATCTCATGCCTTGGTCTTTTACGTAATCACTCTTTTTCAAAGTTCCATAGCATGGCTCATAAGTTTTAATCCCATGATAGTTAACGCACCTTTGTATGTCTCCTTTATTCTTTTAAGTACGTACCATGACACTTTTCCTTCATTCATCTAGCATTTTTTTTTTTTTTTTCGATCTAACAATATTTTTGAACAACTTCGTCAACCAAAATAACCTAGTGTCTCGTATACACTTCCAAACCTCTATTGGTATACCATCTGGTCCAAGGGACTTTCTTGTTTTCATCTTTCTCAAAGCTTCTTTCACTTCAGATTTCTTAATCGTATGATATAGACCCCGACATCATTTGAGTTTACGCTTCCTTCTATCCCTATGATCTCTGAGTGATTGTCATTTAAAAAGTTCTAAAAATAACTTCTCCACCTTTCAATGATCTGATTGTCCTTGACCAGTACCCTTTGATCATCACTTTTAATGCATCTAACATGATCTTGGTCCCTACTCTTCCTCTTTCTCATTTTTACAAGTTTGAAAAATGTCTTTTCACCTTCTCTTCTCCCCTATCTATTATAATTATCATCATAAGCCTTAAGTTTAGCCTTACTTACTACTAAACAATCTTTTTGGCATTGCTATATTGTTCAGAATTTTCATTGTTTCTAGTCCCTTGTCTGACTTTAAAACATGATTGTTTCTCGTAAATGTTTTTTTTTTTTTTTTTTGTAAACATTGATGGTCATTAACATATATTGCAGTCAAACTCTCTCTTGGTATAACATTGCAGTCCTTACATATTGATCATTACGTCTTTGTATTTAGAAAGAAATTTATTTTGGAAATATATTGGAAACATCTTCTCTAATCTCCGCATGCTTTTGAATGATAAAGTCCAGGTAACAAAATATTTTTCTTCGAGGGATTTCTTGATAATTGATTTTAACTAAAGCCTCACCTTTGTAGTTGATCCTACTAAAGATGCACTCCAACAACTACATATTTGTTTTGCTAAAGCATTGACAGTTCAAACTTAGCATTGCCCTCTCTAGTCTAGTCAACCAACACCACACCATACACAAACAACATAGACCAAGGGGCCTCTTCTTGTTCACTAGCGGCTAATTCATCTATAGAAGTGTGAAAAGGTAAGGCTTCATGCCAAGCCTTGGATTTTGTTCTTCTTAGAGGTTGGATTTTTTTTATTTTTTTATTTTTTATTTTTATTAAATAGAATCTCCTAAGAAATGCGTCATATCTTGTCCGCTATTAGTGTGGCTTTCACGCTTGAATGAATATGATGTTTGATTGTCATGTTATTTTTGAATTGGAGCTAGCAAAGGAGATGCCTTTGTCTTGTCTCTAAAAATAAGTTTGTAGTCATCTTGACCAAGTCTCTTATGAGGGATTGGCATCATAATCTTTCATCAAAGTTGTCAATGCACCAATCCGCATCTCAACATTGGGGGACTAGTAAAGATATATTGATGTTGTTTTTATTCTTTCATTTACCTACAAAAGAGCTAGTTTACTTTTTCATTGTTGTTAACTTAAAAGTTGGGGGGTAATTGTGCCTTTTCATAGTCGGGGTGTTGATGTGGGACGCTAGCCCCTCATAATGTTTTTTATTCAAGGAATGAGAATACATGCAGTCTTTCAACGATTTCCATGGGTATCTTCTATTTTTACTGTTCAAAGTCAGTTTTGAAAAAACTAGAAAAATTTAGGTGGGATTTCTTGTGGAAAGGAGAGGATGATAAACATATATTTCACCTCATGAAGTGGGAGGAGGTATGTAAGTCTTGGGACCAAGAGGGGAGTAGGTTTAGGAATTTGGAAGATATGAATTTAGCTCTATTAGGGAAATGGGTTTGGAGGCTTGGATTAGAAGTGGATTCTTGTTGGAGAGAGGTGATAAGTAGGAAATATGGGGTGGAAGAAAGGGTGGTGGATTAGGTCGTCATTGTTGTACAAATCATCATATCTATGAAAATCTGTGGTGTTAGTTTAAAAAAAAAAGTTTGGGAAATGGTGGCTTCTTGTTGGGGGGTGGGAAGAACTTTAGATTTTGAGAAGAAGGGGGGGGCTAGTTGCTTTTCCATTGTTGGAGAGGAAGCAATATGGGCTCCACAATTTAGAAGGAATCTGGTGGATGAAGAAATTGCAGAATTTATTAGTTTGCTTGAGTTGCTATAAAAGGTGACTCTCGTAATCTCAGAATCTGTAAGTTCTTGTTGAAATCCTTCTATATGTTTGTAAGTGGCAATGCTCCTAGTGTTGGGGTTTGTCTGGGTGTTACGGTGCTCCTCCAAAGGTGGCAGCACTTGCGTGGCTAGTGGGGAGGAAGAAGGTGGTAACATTAGATAATCTTCGAAGAATTTTGATTCTTCCGAGTGTATGTCTTTTATGCCTTCAAGATGAGGAAACAGTGTATCACCTATTCATCCATTGCTTGTTTGAGAAAGAATTTTGGGATTTTTTTTTTTTTTTTCAATTTATTCGGAGTTGCATGGGTTTCGCCGAGAGCCATTGATAGTTTCTTTTGGATGTGGCATGGTGGGGGTATATGGAAGATTGGGAGAAAAATTTGGCGATTAAGTTTGCTAGTAGATATCTGGGCTCTATTGTTTGAGAGGAATGATTGATGTTTTAAAAATCATAAGGGGGCAGTTTTTGGAGGTTTTTCAAAGGGTAAATCTTGTAATGGAGTGGGCTAGCATCAAAGGTTATTGTTCAGTTTCCGGAATGTTGGTGGGAGTTGTGAATCCTTTTGTTTTCTAAACTTGTAAAGTTGCAGCTTCAACCTTTTAGAAATAATAATTTCAATGTTTTTTGTTTTAAAAACCCTTCTACTTGTACTTGTAATGGGGACATTTCGCGCACACGCACACGCACGCCGCCCCACCTACGCACGTACGCATAGAGTAGGAGGGCCCCACCATCGATCTGACTCAATGACGACGTCCAGGGAGGGTCTCCTACCTAGAAGACGAAGTTTGGTTCAAGAGAGTGGGCCCGATAGTCAAGAAAAGCCTATAATGGGATCTCATGATCATGGCCCACTAGTCAGATTGATTTCATATTTTAGGTTTTGCTTATTTATGTTATTTAGAACATCGTGAATGCTTTAGATTTCTTTGATTGGTTTTTATTTTAGTTTACTTCATCGCCAAGTAATAGGTTGCGCACATGGCGTGAGTTTTGGACTATAGAGTTTTTCCTATAAATAGGCACCCCTTGTAGTTCTTTTGGAAGATTGAAGATTAATAAAAATTCTGCGTTTTCCTACTCTCTGAGTTGTGAAGCCTAATTGGGTGTGAAGCCTATCTTCATCGAAGGGTTAATTACCGTGGTGCGAAGCCACATCTATCTCGATTCGCTCCCATCCATCGCCATCTCTACTACCCATCTTCTACCATCCCTTCTTCTCATCTCACCCCATCATCTACACTTCGAATCAATCATCTATTACAGCAATTCTCCTCCCCACATCAGAATTTCAGGATCTGGCCCTACGGGAGGGATGAAACTTCGGCGGAGTACCACATACAAACCGTACATCGGATCGAGCTGAGATTTGGGGGTTTTGGAGTCCATTCCTGGCCGACCAGGGCCAAGGTGGCATTTTTCTGAATAGTGGGCCCCACACACGTGCGGCCGGGATCACACGCACGTCCATCTGGGCCATTGTTGTTGTCCACATGCGGGATCGTCTTTTGGCTCAGGTTTTTATCCTCTCATAGCCGTTTTTCATGAAACCTAGCCCTAGATTACGTTTTCCCTAAGTTATATGCCCATTTTCTTACCCTAGGGTTCCTTGATTTGAAATTGGTGAATCCTTTGGATTAGGGACAGATTACTATGCATGTGTGGATGATTATTTCTCATCTTTGAGTATTGTTTGGCTTATAATTTTTATTGGTCCAGCCCTAGCCTGTGTAGGCCTGGACCCTCATAGATTCCCCTTAATTGAATGTTTGGATTTTCATGTGGGATGTGGAATTTGTGTGATTGTTTCTGAATTGGTAGGATCTAAGCCTGAAATCTTGCATGTTATATTTAAATTTCATGTCCTGCATCAACTTGTGTGGAGTGTGAATAGTGGTCTTGAAAAGGAAAGGTTTACAACTCCAGTTGTCATTTTTAATCACATGACTTTAAAGTCGTGTACCATTATCCTTATGTTTACTTGAGAATGTAAGCAATTGATGTTCGAATTCTACCCCAGGCAGCCTGCACGTGTAAGATGCTCTATTTGCTATGCTGTCTGAGGATTTTTATTTTATTGTATGATGTATACCTGTTCTGGTTCTTATATCTTGTTTCTAAAATCCATTTTCTTATTCAGTTGCAGTCACTGGACATCACATTATAATAACCCTTTTGATGTTCTTATCCATATAAAATGGCCTTCAAAGGAGTTCTTCCAAATATTTTTCTGTTGTTTCACAGGAGAATGTGTAAAATTAATTTGTTACGACATGCTTTCAACTTTCCTTGGGAAAGCATTTTAAGGCCCATTACCTATGTCTACTTTCACAATAATTCACTGGAAATGGATAATAAGTTTTCAAATGGTACTGAAGTAGTCCTTGACTTTGTTCCACGCATAGAGAATGTGTAGAAAAAATCCAGCTCTTGAACACGCCTGAGGAGCGTTCTCGTAGACTGCAGGAACTTCCTGAAGTACATGCTGACCCGAATATGGATCCAGGATATGAATCTGATGAACATGAAGAGGAACTAGATGATAAGAAACAAGGTGCTTCTGCTGTTTGGATTTGAACATAATACTTGTTGGTAAAGTATCCGTTGCTAAAAGCTAATATCTAAGTTATCAAGAACTCGATCTTTGTACATGTCGCACACTAGTACGATGTTCGGAATTCATCTGTTGTGACCTACCTTGAATGGGCCATATGCCATAAATCACACCAGTTGGCTGATCCTAACCTCGGATTGGAGGGATTGTATCAATTGAATGCCAACTGCTGGCTGGACTTTTTCTTGATCAGCCATTTGAAATCTGGAAAGGTCCTCCATTCGGTGGCTAGGATTCCTCAACCAGTTTGATTTTTTGGAAATGCCCAATCCACAGTACAAAAAATGAACACTTGGGATTGTAAATCTCTGCCATGAGCAGCATGAAGACGAGTTCTTGATAACTAATGTGGATGTTACCGTTTAGCATCAGATACTTTTACATTATTTTGAGGATTTTTTAATATAATTTTATTTTTTGTTGATAGATTTACTTGCTTTCTGCACAGACAACTACATGAGGCTGAGAGATTCTGGACTTTCTAGGAAGGGAAGAGATCCAATCTCTCCAGGAAAAGGTATGGCTTCAAATGATGGTTGGAGTGCTGCATGGAATCCAGGCAGAAATGTGTCACCAAAAGGAGTTAGCTGGGATAAAGCAGATGCTGCTACTGCTGCTGGCGAGAGAACAAATGAGTCATGGAATCAAGGAAGAGATGTGCACCACACAAACAGTTGGGAGGCTGCTACAAGTTTGGAGTCTGCTGCGTGGAATAGCCAGCCCATGACAAGATCCGGACAGCCTTCTAGTGCACCAGAAAGTGCATCAACACCTCTAGCTTCAGTGGTGGTAGTATCATCTACCATCAGTGAGACGGACAAAATATGGCACTATCAGGACCCATCTCGCAAAATCCAAGGACCCTTTTCAATGGCGCAGTTGCGTAAGTGGAGTAAGACAGGATATTTTCCAGACAATCTTAGAATATGGAAAGTACTTGAGAAGCAAGAAGACTCTATATTGTTGACAGATGCACTGATTGGGAAGTTCCAGAGAGACTCTATATCCCAACTGACAGATAAACATCAAAATGGTAGTGCCGCACCACCTGCAGCAGTCAATTCCTCTCTCAGTTGGGATTCATCAAAGGGTTCCAATGCATGGTCCGGTCAAGCCCCAAGCCACACCCCGGGACTATCATTCTCTGGGCAGTCGTATCAAATGCCATCCCATCAAGGAAGAGACGGTCAGGGTGGAGGTAATGCTGGCAGATGGAATTCCATTCAGACACATGGAAATCTGAACATAGCCACAGGGATTAATCAGCCCAGTACTTGGGGGTCTTCTGGCCAATCTTCTGGAGAAGGTCTGAAGGTGCAACCAGAAATGCCATCAGCAGTAGCGCATAAATTTACAGCAGAAGGGTGGGGTACCAATCAGGGTAGCAGAAATGATTTTTCAGATCCACCTACACCTACACCGAAGCCAAGCAGTGGAGGGTGGACAGTGGGGCAGGTTGCTGATCACACATGGTCTCCTACTTCTGTTCAGCCTGGCTCTACCTGGCCCACCACTCCAATTTCTGGAATGAATGGCCCACAGCAACAGCCTCCAGCTGTTGCGACCGATTCTAGCATCATTGTTGGGGGATGGGACTCTAACCATTCGCCAGCTTCCACTCTTAAGCCGACTGAAACAGGTGGTTGGATTTCTGGGCAACCATCCCCGAATATACTGCCTGAAGGTGCAGAGCAAGGCAACAGAAATGGTTCGCTGAATCTGCCTGCCCCCACTCCAAAGCCAAGCAGTTCTGGTGGTTGGGCTGGCAGCCAGGGGCCTACTGTTTCAGCTGTTTCTGTTCAACCAACGAGTGCTGGATGGAGCAATGCTCGAACTCCTGGAGACACTGGAGAACAGCTGTCTTCATCTGTTGTGAATGAACCTTTCAAGGTAGCTCTTGCTTGGGACCCACCATCCCCCAATCTAGTGAAACCTTCAGTCGACAATATTCCAGAAGGTCAGCAGACAACACTTCCTGATGTTTCTAGCTCATCGACCCATATGATGGTGGATTTTTTAAGCTCTGAAGGCAATCGGCAAGTTCCTACTCAGATTATGGTGACAGATCAGCAACATGTAGTCTCACATGGAGTTGAGCCAGAAAAGAAGTCCCAAACACTAGTTTCTACAGTTGCTGAGAGCGCAATGTTAGTAGATGATCAAGGACCCGATCCTACTACCTCAGCTACTGCTTCCAGTCTTCCACCCGCCCAGGCCTCTGAAGTGAATTGGCAAGCACTGGCTCCATTAGCATCAGCTGAATTTCTCCAGTCAAACATGCAGAACCAGGTTCATTTTGCATTTTCGGAGAGCATTCAGACACCTTCTACAGCTGCAGCAATCTTGTCACAGGACGGATGGGGACCTTCTGGTTGGAATGTTGTTGCCAATGCTGCAGTCAACAACAGCCAGCCAAACCCATCGGTTCTCCTGTCTGGTAACCCATGGAATGCTGGTCCTGTTATTGAGTCTCCTATTCCCATGATGAGCACAGGTCGAGTTTCAGGGGCAACAGAAAACCGAAATACTCTTTGGGTGACAGCTGAAAATTCAAACCAAAGTTGGTTGCCAGCGCAAGGAAATGCAAACACCGGGTTTGGAACAGCCCCACCACAGGGGAGTACAAATGCCGGGTGGGGAATGGGAATGGCGCCACCGAGTGCAAACGCGGGATGGGGAGCAGCTGTACATGGAAATACCAATATGGGTTGGGATCCATCTGGAAATTCAAGCATGTGGGTTGGTAATCAACAGACTCCCATGGGGGAGAGGTTTTCTGGTCAGAGCGACCGAGGTTTCCAGGGCGGTGAATCTGGGCAAGGTGGCGGGAGGCCTTCGTGGATGAGGCAGGCATCTGGTGGGGGAGGAGGGTCTTCCAGGCAGCCCCCTCCTAGAGGAGGGGGGCAGAGAGTGTGCAAATTCCATGAGAATGGGTATTGCAAGAAGGGTTCCTCATGTGGCTATCTGCATACCTGATAAGACAAAATAGAGAGAGAGAGAGAGAGAGAGAGAGAGAGAGAGAGAGAGAGAGAGAGAGAGAGAGAAACATCTTGATTTTGTGTACAGCCATTTTCATTTTAGGGGCTTTGGCTTATTTAGCTAACGTTGGCTTTGTTACATGATGGAGAACTTGTGCAGTTAGTAGCATATGGTGTACTTTATTTCTCTGCAATTTTGTTGTGTTTTGCATTTCTTTCCGTCGTTACAGAGTGCTGCCATTCCAGAATTCTGGGCGCATGGCTTAATAATTATATGTTGCTGTTGCCTTCTAATTATACGTCGTGTCCCATCCCGAATTTGTTGCGGTGGATCCTTCTGTTTCTAAGACGATAGTTGTGCATTTTTTTTTCCTTGGCCCAGCAACCATAGGGCAGGACCCCACTTTTGGTGGTTTTCCTCTTTATTTGATGGGTCCAACATGTATGAACCATGGCACAAAAAAGTCTATTAAACAAATTTTTCTACCAGATAGGTGGCGCTTGCAATTGAACGGTTTTGTTCTCTCCACTGGAAAAGAATTCCAGCAATTGTTTGATGAGGCGTGAGCAGATCAAGAACTTTCAATTTACGGCCAGAAATCCAGACATGGAAAATTTAAGTCCCCACCTCTATTGTAACTACTATTCATTATAACAAATATCTAAGCCTTATCCCAACTAATTATTTTCAGGCCACATGAACCCTGTTCCACAATTCCACGTAACCTCAAACACAATAGGTCATCAAATCTGCCTCAGCTTATGTTCATCTTAACATTCTCATGGTACCTATACTCATCCTAGTTATAGGTTATTCCTTGATTGTCTAGCATATATATATATATATATATATATATATATATATATATATATATATATATATATATATATATATATATATATATTATTTTTTACATGCACCCACCCACCCACACGCACACCCCAGATGGGCACTCGAACCCAAGACATCACTGTTGAAATGCAGAGGTGTCCGCCGCTGCCCAGTGTCTTGTCCTACGTAAGATGGCTGATCTAATAGCTAACCTATAAAACATCTTCAACTTGATTTTTGGTGTGATATAAGCATCTTGATTTCATCCTAGTTTAATTCTATGAACAACATCTTTATCAATCTCTATGCTTTCATGTATGATACTTTCTTGAATTATCGTCCAAATTTATCGGAAATGGTCATTCTAGGTTCGAATCTCTCTTATATGAGAAATTGATTAGGACCAAATTAAAACTCTAGAAAAAAATTTCTACTTAAACAATTTACTAATTTAACTAAGTAAGATAACACTAAGGTTATCAAGCTAAAGCGGGTCCAATCACATAAACTAGAAATGATGTAACTATTAAGTGCCCAGTATATAGGGTGATAGTGAACTTGTGTGTGCTTCGCAGGTTAAGTGTCCATCATACAGTCCAATTTAAGTATACATATAATTTAGCTAATCAACCACAAAAGCATGAATAGAATTGCTCTAAAATACAGTTGCAAACACAAATATATATAGTGGTTCAGTTTCCCTATTCCACTCTCGATGGATGCACTCTCTTTGAGTGTACGGGTATTCACTATTGGAGGTTTTAAATCAGGTTCAGGCCAACACAAGAACTTGTACACGTACACTCTCATCGGAGGCCTACATAAGGACATATCAAGTGTACACTCTTGCTGGAGGCCTACACAAGGACTTACACGTACTCACTCGTGTTGGTGGCCATAAAATCCTACATAAGAACCTATGTAAGTTTGGGTCACAAACTCTATACTCATTCCTACACAAGGAAAGAGTATGAATAGACTCTTCAATTGAAACTTGTTGAATTGAGCCCATTTGTTCCGCCTTGCCAGAGTTGTTTCTTTAAAGCTCTCACGTGCTTGAATCCTCTCCTCAATTGCTCCTCTGATCATTGACGTCAATGCTTCAGTTCCTACGATCAAGCGGCTTGCATATGATGCCCTAATGAGGTGACCAAGGTGGTGGGAGGATGGTAGAATCTTCTACAACTAATGAGAAGTTGAAAGCCCAGGGGATTCACCTTGATGGACACTTTAGAGGAGAGTAAACATTAAAATTTACCAATAGAATTGGTGTCTAAACTCTAGAGAAAGTTTGAGATCGTATTATTCTTGTAGAGGAGTTTGAAATGTCCATTAAAGTAAAGAATCACTAAGAAGAGAGCATGAATCTCATTGGAATAAAGCTTAGAAGGTTTGGTTGAACTTGTGATATACTAGGGTCTCTAAAATGTCAAAATTCATCATTTGTACAAAGATCCAAATGCAATATTTATAAGATAAAGGCTCCAATGGATCTCTAATAGTTAGCCTCGATTGATCGACCGGGGTTGTCGACCGATCGAGCTAGGCCGAAATAGTCCAATGAACTCGTTAGACTGTTTTGGTCATGTCTGATTGATAGATCGAGTCCAATTGAACAAAATCAATCAAGGAAGTGCTCGATGGTTCCATCAATTGATTGAACTCACGAAAGAGTTGAATGGTTTATGTGTTGTTTTTCAGTAACTCAGGACTTCTATAGCCAATCTAAGCATGTTCTAAATGAGCTCATAAGGCTATGTGATGATTAAATGAAGATTTACCTATTAAAGTTAGAATCATCTAGAGATTAAGTTGTTTTGAGTTAATGTTAGGGTCACTAAGGCACCTCATATACCTGTTCTTCACATCCTTAATGCTCCAAGTCTTTATGTGTCTTTGATTTTTAGCTTCCAAGGGCTCAACCAACATACTGACACATAAACACACGTGATTGACTTAACAGGTGCACAAATAAGTGCACTAACAAAAAATGATTTGGATGGTTTGGATTCAAGATTGCCATATGACATGCTTTGGGTGGTTGGATTGACTGGTAAGATGGTAATTTTGGCTAAAGGGGAGGGGTACTAGAGCAATTTCATTTCTCCACATGATTGCACCTCGAACCAAGAGAGAGCTCACATGCGTCGCACTTCCCTTGCCAAGGTAGGGGATTTGCCACGTGGCCGGTGGCCCAAGCCACAACAACCCTTGCCTTGGTAGGTCGGTACCCCTAAGTGTGTGGGAGCTCCGGCTTCTTTGGTGTTAGTTTGTTGTGTTTCCAGATTTTTGATGGGCTTTGGACTTGGGCTAGGTATTAGGTTTAACTTTGGGTTGGTTTAGGCTTGATTTGACTAGGTGGATTTACTCAGTGAGTTGACTAGGTTGTGTAGGTTCCGAGGCTCTAAGGTTTATGCTTAGGTTTGGCCTTGGGTTTATGACTTAGGTTTAGGGATTGGATTTAGGTTTTGGGTTTGGTAGAGTTGACTTGGTCCAACTTGATCAACTTGTCAACTTGGGGTGGTGTGTATATAGTATATAACTTGAATGTCACGTGCAAACAACATGGAATGGATGGACGACGTGGATAAACACATGAATCAATGTGGGCCCGTGGATGTAGTGGATTACAAAATCCACCAAAAATCCCGCACGGGACCAATTGTAATTCCATCCCACGTCATCTCAATCTTTCCCTTCCTCTCCAAACGTCCGATGAAATTTGCACGGGACCAAATGCAATCCATCCCACCTAAGCCCACATAAGGCATGCATTCCACATTAAGTGTTAATCCTGAAGAGAGAACCTTTAAAAAAATTATATTTTTTCAGTAAAAAACAAAATTAAACACTTAAATTTTTTTTTTTTTGGATTTACCAAACAATTTGAATAGGGAGAAATCACTAAAAATAGCCCACTTCGGTGATATGTGCTGAAAATAAGTTTGAGGTCATGGTATCGATTCCCTGGCGGGGGTGGCTAACAGTGGAGTGTAGACTGACGGTGGGGTGTGTACTAACAAGAAAAAAAAAAAAAAAAAGTTTGACCAAACAGGCCCTAAAAATGTGAATAACAACCCATACTACCACTGAACATGAGGTGCATATCAAATCAAGACTAATCATGCAGTATACAAGCGAGAGGAACCATAGTTGGCATACACAAGCTCACGTTTCAAAAGATAAACCACCAGCAATACATTATGAAGACGGACAAATTACATTTAATGCAGTGGTTCTACAGTGTCTTATGAAATAGTGGTGGATTGTCCTTGATTCTTCATCATTTAGGACCATCCTCGAAACATGGTTTAAACCATCAAGACACCTCATGCATTTAAACAAGGTAGAAAACCATGGACAGTATCAAGGATTCTAAGCATTTATCCAAAAGGAATTGGAACTCAGATTCTTCTATCAATCAAACGTCCTTATCCTTCTCACTCTTATTATTGGCCTCAGAAGCCATTAACTGAATAAACCAGTCCATTTTCAATAATTGTAGTTGGTTAAAAATCAATTGAGCCAAAGAGGTGAGAATAACTATCACAATAAAGGATTCTTTAAACTTGATTCCAACCATCTCTAGCTACTAGCGAACTCATACTACTTAAGTACATGTTCACTAACAGACATGCCTCCATCCATCTTCAAGATAGACTTATCATCAACCATACCTTTCAGACGCAACCATATGTCCCTCACATCTTTGATTTCACAAGACATCAGATAGAGAACAAAAAACATAGCACTCCGCCACATCTTCTGCTCTGTCATTTTTGGTACTCTTAATAAGGAGCCAGACCACCATCCTCTTCATTGGGAGATTTTTTTTTTTTTCCTTTCTTTCTTTCTTTTCTTTAACACACGCAAACACACCGCCACACACTCACGCCGTAGTGGGATTTCACCACCTATGGGTACTCAGAACCCTTGACCAGGTGTTGAAACTCCTAAGAGTCTACCACCGGAGCAAGAGCAAGGACCCCTCTTCATTGGGAGGTTGAAGGATAGGGTTTCTGATTACATGGATCACTTCGTCCATCGTCGGACCAGCTTTATCTTTTGGGACCAATTGATCTTTTTATTTTATTTTTATTCCAATTAACTTATCATTTTATAAGATCTCGGAAAGCGGATTGATCTTAGACATGTTTAATAATGTGCATGACTACATATATTTGCCAATATTAATATATGCCGGAAAACCGTGTGCGTCATGCCAAATCATACATTTTAGTCGGTTTAGATCATCAGACCATACAAGCCATTCATCATCATATCAAATAACCACATCCATAGAATGCATTGGCTTATGTGCACCAATACACACATTAATCACATATAATCAACATTATATGTATATCTAAAATTCTGTCTTTGGATGCATCCGGTCATTGTTATACGGTAACTATGCATACATCATCCCATCATTGATCAATGGAAAATATACAGCAGTCTTTCCATTTGGACATCATGGACTGATTTGATTAAAGCTCACAAATTGAATGGTCCATCGGTTGATCTGAGCGGTCATATGTGTTCAGCACATCAAGATTGTCCAAGGGATTAATTTTCAGCTTAGCATTATCTCAAACAGATGAGATTTTAATAAAATCAAAGGCTTTGATTGCACCAGAACTAGATATGACACCTAACCATCAATCCATCATCTTGTATATTTCCTCATGAGGAGTTCACATGCCAATTTCAGGTCAATCTAATCTCCCATGAATGAGATATCACTCAATCAAGTTTTAAGCAATCCCATCCGTTCAATATTGTCCATGATCAGTGTGTTGATTTACTTGCGCATCAATCATAGGAGATGGTCCAATATCTAATCATACTCCCACTACCTTGGCATGGTTAGATCAACCATATATCCCACCAAGGAGGGGCATCCAATGATCAATGGTTCAAATCAATTAATGAGCCAAACATGTGATCGGGCCCATATGTCTGTGTTTTTTTTTTTTGTTTATTATTATTATTATTATTATTTATTTATTTTTTTGTGTGTGGTAGACATTGGCGTTAAGTGACTCTAGTTGTCAACCATAGACTAATTCAAAAGCTCTAAGCATATAACAGGTAAAACAATAATATCTTATACAAATACAAACTAGAAGTTGAAATTTAAATTTAGATGATTAATATTAGGACAATTTGAGATCATCGGATGCTTCTAAAACGGCCCAAAATTGATGTAATCTATGAAATTTATTTCAATAATGCATATTCTGAACAATTTGCCACCATTTCTCTCAAGAAATTTGAAAAAAAAAAAAAATTAAAATTAAATTCGGATGAATAAAAATAATTAAAGATTAAATTCGGGTAAATGACGTGAGGTTGATTTATGATCACTTGAATGGCACCAAAATGGCCTGAAATTCAATCAAGCTTTGGAACATGTTCCATAATGTATATTCCTAACCATTTGACAACAAATTTTTTTTTTTTTTTGAAGAAATTTGAAAAAATATTGAAAACTAAATTTGGGTTAATGGTGTCAAGCCTATTTAGGACCACTTGAGCACTTCCAAAATAGTCCAAAATTCATAGAATCTATGGAAGTCATCCAACCAATGTATATCCACACCATTTTCCATGAAGAAATTCAAGGAAAAAATTAAAATTAAAAAGTATATTACGATGAATAGTGTCGGGTCAATTTAGGACCAGTGGTATGCTTTAAAAAAGGTATGAAATTCATGCAATATGTGGAACACATCCTACTAATGCATATTCTTAACCATTTGATACCATTTTTCTTAAGACATGCCAATTTTAGGACCACTCAAATGTCCTGAAAATAATATCGGGAAATTCATATAATTTGTGGAACTTATCCCACTAATGCATATCCCTAACCATTTTGTTATTTTTTTTTTGAAAGGTGCATACACACACACACACACACACATCACATGAGTTCTCAAACCCATGACCTTAGAGTAGAAACACAGTGTCTACGGCCAACGCTGAGCCATGAGTAGAAACACACAGTGTCTACCATCGAGCCATGAGTAGAAACACACAGTGCCTACCACTGACCTTAGACCAACGCTTTGGCCACGACCATGCTCTCGCCTATCAACTTGATCTTCAGCTTGAGATTGAATGTCTTCCCTAGTGCCGGAGTTTGCCGGTAAGGATGCTTCAAGTTGATTGGCATGTGCATTGGTCGCGGTTAATTGGGTGGCAATGGTTCTGTTGTGCGCTTCAATAGTCGTTAGACGGTTATTGATAGCATCAACGGTTTCGGCAATTTGCTCTAGATTCATAGTGGGATGTAGGCCAAAATCACATCTAGAACGAGTGGGCATACACAAGGAAACTCTAAAAGGAAACCCTAAATGTGACTCCTAACGTAAATGCGACACAAAAAATCCTATATGGCCTAGATCTATATGGGGACTCAACAAAATCTAGAAAAAGACCTGACTAAACTCAACAAAATGTCCCATTTGCAGAGTTGGTACGCGAGTGTAAAAAAATGATGGAGAAATTTAGAGAGAGGAGGAATGATCTCCTCATTGTCTTTATTGACTAAGAAAAAGCATATGATATGGCCTTAGAGAGTTAATCTAGTGAATATTGGGAAAGAAAAGAACTTTAAGAGGACATATTGACAAGATTAAGGATATGTGTGAGGGAGTAGTGAGGACTACTAGTGGAGAGACAAGTAAGTTATTGTAGACTTGCATTAGGGGTCAACATTGAGCCTATACCTTTCCACATTGGTTATGATGAGTTAACGAGGCATTTACAGGAATAGATCCTATAGCGCATGTTGTTTACAGATGACATAGTTTTGATCGACAAGATGAGTTGGGGTGTAACAAAATGGGGTTCCTCATTTGGCTATTTGCATACTTGATAAGACCAGAGAGAGGGAGAGAGCCTACATGTCCCCCGAAAGCTCTACAATTTTTACGATTTGGGTAAAGGGATTCTGTAAGAAAATTTCTACTACAAAAAAATGATTGACGATAGACTGACCTATGCTAAAACTGTTCTCTAATACCAAATTTGATGCAGGATTGATGCATGAACCAATTAACATGTACGATCAAGTAACAGAATTAAGATAATTAACAAAAAACACAAGCATTGCCATAATCATCATGAATCACATAAAGACCAAAAAAACATTATGCATAATCCTAGCCTAGGTTACCAACATCATCATACAATATCATTAAATAAAATGAAACTAGG
Organism: Magnolia changhungtana; assembly: GCA_030180095.1. Taxonomy (NCBI): domain Eukaryota; kingdom Viridiplantae; phylum Streptophyta; class Magnoliopsida; order Magnoliales; family Magnoliaceae; genus Magnolia; species Magnolia changhungtana. The sequence goes on along the minus strand of JASAUF010000445.1, from coordinate 2,217,854 downwards.
ATCTAATGGATGTAAGGACATCCAATTAGCATAGGGTATAGTCTATTTCAAAGTAGAAAACCTAATATAACCTAAGGTTAAAATTAGGATTTGGATAATTTGGAAAAGTAGGAAAATTAGGAATTTTTAGTTTAAGGTTAGGGTTTTGGGATTGGGGATAGGTAAAGGAAAGATGAATTTACGAAAGAATGAAGGATTCAGATGGGAGAATCGAAGAATTCGAAGAAAATACCTTAATGGAGGAGAAGAGAGAAGATGGTGTGGGGATATATGGAGCCCTCGTACCTCTGTTAATGAAAATTAGCCTCGTACCAATCTCCCTTCCAAATCGCATGGAAGTATCTTCAAATCGCATGAAGATGGGAGAAGAAAGCAAGAGCTTCTCTCTGTCTCTCTCTCTTTAAATTTATTTTAATATTACGAAATCTAATGGGAGAGGTCACATGCCCCCCCTCTTTTTATAAATCCAAGAAATTCCAAAATTACAGTAACCCCACTGTCTTGTGAATTTTAACGAAAATAGACAGTATAAATAAAATCAACTAAAACACTCATAATATGTCATAATATAAAATAATCAAAAACTAAATCCTAAAATATGATAAAGTAAAACTGATGTGGACGATTAACGATCAATGGCTCGATCATGTGATCTATGCGATCCAATAGCCCGATCGTCGCGTCCCTCCAATCCAACGGTCTGGATTATTTCATGAAGTAGCCCATGTGCATCTTCCTGGCGTGAGGTCTTCCAGTTGCTCGCACATGCACATGAGGTCTTCAGCACGATCACGGGTACTCGCCTAGCCACAGGAAAATTGGTGTGTCCCACCTCCTCCTCTGATACATACATAAGGGTGCATGTAATGTGATGTCCTCATCACTCTCTCTCTCTCTCTCTCTCTCTCTCTCTCATCTCCTTTCTACTACCAGCACATGTGGTGGCACGTGGACAAGCACCCTTGGGACATGAACGCATTTTCCCTCGAAAAATAGAAATCTTATCTTTTTAACTTTTCATTTTGCCTAACTTTTCAAGTTCTCAACATGTTTGGTAGCACAAAAAATAAAATGAAAGGTCATCTTTTGAACTTATCATTTGCCCAAGTTTTCCATTTCTCAACATGTTTTGTAGCGGCCAATGTTGAGTTATGGTTAGAAACTTTCGCAAGCACATTAGAGCCCTCTCAAACTCATAAAACATCCAAAAATTTCTCCCTCAATACCCTTAAATGATCACAAAAATGATACAAGTACACCAGAATGCTATTGCTTGACTGTCTTAATCTTAATGGAGGTAGTCGAGATGCAAGAGCATGAGTGCTTATGCACCATCTTCGGAGAGAGAGAGAGAGAGAGAGAGAGAGAGAGAGAGAGAGAGAGAGAGAACTAAATTCATTCTTCTTATCTATCCCTGTGAGAGAGAGAGAGAGAGAGAACTAAATTCATTCTTCTTATCTATCCCTGTGAGACTAAACATTCTAACACAACACCATTAAATGAACAAAAATAATAAAGTAAAATTAACTTAGCTAATGAAATTCTGAAATTATATAATACCTACTTTAGCATTACTCAGCTGGCAGGCTATTAGGGTAACTAGCCCATACAACAGTCACAAACTCACAAAGCACTTGTGGCTGGAATGTTTTGCAATAGCAACAGGAACCTAAAAATCCACCTTCTTAGTTGCTCAATAAAACAAGCTGTCAGAATGGCCTGATTCATCAGAAGAAAGTAGCCCAAAAATGTGATGGTTGCACATGCATACAACTGTTCTTATATTCTACAGCAAGTCTCTTTGTTTTCAAATACAGGCCGATGAGAATGCAACGAATAGCAAAGCAAAGATCTGCAGTGCCAATTCTAATACCTGATGTAGCCCACAAGTTGAACTGTACCGTAACCATCCAGATGCTTCAGTTGACAAGGAGCACCAGCATCAAGTTATCAGAGGTGCAGGACCATGCACTGACTGAATTAAGATAAAAAATTGCCAATTCCTTATTAGGATTTGTTAGGAAAGCTCAAGAAAACTGGGTAGTAGGTATCTAATTCAAGTTGTTGCAGGATTTGTTCTGTCACCCAAAGATAAGATGAGTGGCCTTCAATGAGGTTTGTTACATCTACCTGCAGAGGAAAAGAAAAGAAAACCTGTTTTACTTTACTTGTAGGGTGTAGTATGAAGACAACAAGCCAATCTTTTACTTACATTCTCAATCCCAGGAACATCAACAGGTTGAATTCCAGCCAACCCTTTGGTAAGTAGGCTGCACAAAATGGGGGAAATTTTCAGTACATATAAATAAAACATGCATGGACCAAATCTCATATTGTTGATTAGACGTACTTTGCCCGGAAGGCAAGTCCAAGTGTCCAATCATTTGTAGAATAGACATTCACAAACCTTCCCGCCACCATCTGCAAACAACCAAACAGGTCTGTCTTGAGAGAATGCTTGGAAGTGATGAACCTAGACACTATAAACTGGTGAATAAGACAAAAAGTAGAGTTTCTGAAGAGTCAAAACTTCTATTAGCCAAGACCATTAAAAGAAGGTGCCCATGTTACATAGACGAAGAATAACAATGATGATAAAAATATGATGCATAACAGCACAGTTGAATTCTCTAAGCTGATTTTCTAAAACAATTTAGTACTAAACAAGATAAATCAAAATCAAAGTTGAATAGGGAATTACAAGTCTTTCAAAGCTTCAACAAGACGGTATCGGTGATTCTTGGAGATTTTATGCATACACTCGGAGAATTTATGCATGCACTTACAAAGACCAAAATGTCACTTGGGATTTGACTTTTTAATCTGGAAACTCTTCAGACTTCACAAATATGCATGTGTGTAGAGCTGGACAGAATCTGACCCGATCCGAACCGAAGGCCAGGATCGGGTCGGTTCGAGTAGGCCCCCTCAGATCTGAACGTTGAGTCGAGTTCGGATCAGTGGCCAATATGGACCAATCCAATCCGATCCGATCCGGTCGGGTCTTATATAACCTATTTTAACTTTTTTACTACCCTCTACCCGAACGAAAGCCCTAAATCCCTAACTCCTCTTCTCTACCCGATCGAGCAGCGCTGCACCCACCCATCTGAGATTTCCACAAAAACCAAAACAGAGAATCCTTGGTGGGTTTCTCTTCTTCAAGCATTTCAACAATCAAAATCAATCACCCATCTAAGACTTTTAAAGAATACCAACATATATCCTTTCTGAGTTTTGCTTATTGAAGCATTTCAATCAGCAAAATCAATAGAGAGAGAGAGAGTAATCTCCATTCAAGAAAACCATGGATTAGAAACCGAACAAGATCAGTGAGATTGTTAGGCTTCAACAGATCCTCAAGAAATGGAAGAAGCTCGCAAATGCTCCAAAACCAACCACAACCAGCAACAACAAGAATATGAAATTCCTTAAAAGGACTCTATTCTTCTCAGATAGCTCTGTTTCATCTCTGTCCCGCAGCACTGGTGATGGAGCCATCCCGAAAGGATTCCTTGTTGTCTGTGTTGGGGAAGAAATGAAGAGATTCGTCATCCCAACAGAGATCTGTACCCAATCCAATCCGACTCGGTTTCCCTGACCGAGTCGGTCTCGGTTCGGATTAGGCTAGATGTGCATCGGATTGAGTTCGGGTCAGTGCATTGCAAATTTCGGACCGAGTCGAGTTGGACCCAATCCGGTCCGACTCGACTCGATGCCCACCTCAACGTGTGTGTGCATACACATGAGTGTGTGATAATTGGATCATTTATTGAAATTAAAATATTTACAATGAGCAAAATACAAAGAAGAATTGACAACTATTAAGGCACTTCCAGGGGTCATCGGAAACTAAGAGTACAATATATACAACCATGGACATATACCCGCTGCCACCCTCCGTTTGATCTAGAAGGATCCACTTGAGGTTACTCTCTTCATCAGGTTCTCTGCTTTACCATTACATGCTAAAAGGTAACCCCCAATCTAATGCTAACCTCTTGGATTTCTTCCATCATGTTTACTAGCATCCGAGGATGCCAGCCTCGGGCCCACCAATGACATTTGTGGAGTCTCCTTTAGCAACAATATATTTGAAGTTGTATCTTTCCATGATTCTCAAACTATGCAGAACAATGTTTTCCACATTGTTATCGTGTAATAGATCACACCCTTGGGATACGGATACACATCAGTTATTGCATGAGATATATCGGTTGTATCGCATAATGTATCGCTATTGTTGGGAAACATTGGGAAATTGGTTGAATTTTTCAATGAAACTTCATGAATTGTTAAAATAAAAAAGAAGAAGACATCAATACACACTTACAAATCAAAACATCACAAAAAACAAGTGCACATAATAGGCTTCCTTTGGGGTCCTAATCTATGTGTTGTCTGACTGAACTGATGCAAGTATATTCAAAATCTATTCATATAATTTAGAAATGTAAGATATGTATGGAAACACAAGCAATACATTCAAAAGCAAAAGAAAAAGTAGAAAACTAGAAATATACCTGTGAATAATGTGTGTGTTTGTGGCTTAGACCCATGTGTGCTGCACGGTGGCTCAAAATAACCATCTCCATCTCGACGGGGCTAAGCATCGTACTGTTGCTCCACAAATTGACAATACTATGCCCGGGTCATAGTAAAATGAAACTAGTGAATATACTCTCTAACATAACACTGGTACTTATACTCTCCGATTTGAGAAATTTTAGGAAAAATTTTGAATTTCCCCAATTTTATGCAAATCGGCCTATCTTCCCCCAAATCCGAAATATATATATATATATATATATATATATATATATATATATATATATATATATATATATATATATATATATATATATATATAATGGAATGCTCACCTACACACCAGTTCTCACGATAACTCGTGATAACTTTTTGAGAACTCATCTCTCCTGATATGAGCTCAAAATTTGAAAGGTCCGCATGATGCGGCACCCCATGAAACCCCCATGGCCCAACTTTTACCCTAATCATCCAAAACTATGGTGGGCCATGGCTAAAGGAAACAATTTCCTCCCTTGATTTGCCTCTCTTTGATACGGCCCACCAGAGTTTTGGATCAGGGTGAAAGTTAGGCCCTAAAGATTTCAGGGGGTGATGCATCATGTGGTCCGTTCAAATTTTAGGCCCATGAAATGTGTGTGTGTGTGTATAACATTTTAATTAAAAAGACAATTTTCCTGGAAAAAAACCTCCAAATGACCAAGATTCACTAGATCAGGTTACATATATGTTTGATTTTGTGTTTGGACACAAATTGCAACAAATCTTGTCAAATCGCAATGTGATCGCATGCAATCAGTATATGTTGTTCGTATATGCCATCGCATAATCGCATGTGCCATCGCATTTTTTTTAAATTTTTAATTTTTTTTTTTGAAAAAAGGGAAGATTGAAAAAGTATTCTAAAAAATTAGGGAAAACTTGCCTAATTAGTACAAATGATTGGATTGGGTTATTTTAATTATTTCATTCTAGTTTGATTGTTTCATTAAGTTATATATTTAATTACTTATATTATATTTATATAAATTTTAACAAAACAATCAACAAGCTACATTAAAAGAGAATTAATTATTCAAAACTTCGAACATAGAAATTTTATTAATAAATAGATAACTTGAAACAACTTATAAGTTACAACTTACAACTTAATTTACAAAATAGAAAAAATAAACATACTTGAAATAGTTGTAAAGAGGTTGGAGAGAGAGAGAGAGAGAGAGAGAGAGAGAGAGAGAGAGAGAGAGAGAGAGAGAGAGAGAGAGAGAGAGAGTAAAGAATAGTGAAAATGGAGGGGATATGAGTGCTTATTTATAGGCAAAAGTGCCCTAAATTGAAAAAGAAAAAAACAAATGCTCTCAACGGTCATATTTTTTACCATTGGAAAATATGTAATTGCATATGCAGTATGTGATCGCATATTGGTTGCATATCAAAGTATGCCATCACATACTTGCTAGATCACATATGCCATGATAGTATATGTGATCCAATCCTCAGTATGTGCATACGCGATCACATTTGACAACAATGATTGCAATCGATATGCGAGAAATTGGAAAATTTCAAAATTTCCCAATTTTCCACAACTCTGCCCATCTTATATGCCAACAATGATTGCAACCAATATGCGAGAAATTGAAAATTTTCAAAATTTCTCAATTTTTCGCAACCCAGCCCATCACCCCAAAATTTTGAAATCAAAGCTCCAAATCCATGATTTTTCATACAAAACATGAAGAATCATGGATTTATAACCATTTGGCATTGATTTAATATGATTTATAGCAAAAAAATAAAAATAAAAATCAAAATCACAAATTCTCATTGGATTGAACAGGTGGGATATATCAGCACTACATGTATGTTTCGTACCACATAGGTGGGATACAAGATATATCTTGGGATATGTCGGCCGATATCATCGATACTAAATGAATAATGAATCTCCAAACCAGAATCCCCTACAAACTCGCAATTTCGGACAATTCCACTGACCCCTCTTGGTCTGGGTTGGCAAGGGAGCAACCGTCAAAGTTCAACTTCAAGTATCCCATCTAGGGAGTCTTCTATTGAGTATATACATGTACAAGTATATTTCTCTCCATATAGTGCATATATTAATAATATATGAGGTGTGTCTAGTTGAAACACCACCGGTTGCACTAGCCATTTCTTCCCCTTTCTTTCTTTATCCTTCCTCTTCTATTTTCCACCTTGTCTCTTCTCCACTCTTCTTCTACTTCGTATCAGAGTAAGGATTTTGATTATGGTTTTGTTCGTGGTTGTTGTATACTACTGATGTCAACATCTGTACTATCCCTACAAACATGTAGCCTATGAAGGATATGGTTTGAAAGATCTCAATTTTAGTAAGATTTATGGTGATTTTCGTGGATTTGTTTGGGCTAGTTTAAGTTGAGTTTTGAGCCCCCCAATGTATGTTTCAAAAAACCCGATTTTGAGATTTTCTAAAATTTCCCCCAATCGAAGGGGATTTTTATTTTATTTTATTTTATTTTTCTGAGAAAATCCAGCAAAGGGTTGGTCAGATTATTTGTTGCTGATCATCCATAGGTGTTTTTTGCATGATGATTGGAGTTTCAACATTTTTTTGGGAGATGATGAGCAATTCCACCATTTTTTGCCCTCTTTTTAAGAAAATCAGTGGATTACGACATTACGTAGAGGGATGATGTCTAGCATATATTTGAACATGTTTTTTTTTTTTTGATCCTCCTTGAGTTCCAGATCTATTATGTGGCAGTTTCTGTTTTTCGACCTGTTTGGATATTCAACCATAAACAGAAAGCTGGGTGTATCTGCCGTCTTCTTCTGGTTCATTTAATTGGATTTTAAAAAAATATATATATTTGATCATTATCAGCCCCTTCTATGGACCTAGTATGGAAGATAAGCTCACCCCTTCGAAAAGCGATAGGTAAGTCAGATTCATTAGGTGCTAAAGAAAGAGAATGGACAGGACTTCGATCTTCTGATGGAAAAGGAGGATAACAGAGAACACAGTTGAAGGAGCTTCATTATCACGCTTGGATCGCCTAGAATGAACTTTTAATGAAGGAGTTGGGTTTTGTACATTTGCATCCCCTGGATGTATTTTTACTATTATATATATATATATATATATTTTTTTTTTTTTCAAGCACTATTGGAAGTGTAGTAGGCATCTCGTCAAACCGCAATGACTTGCATCCTTAAAAAAGTGAGTACCCTCAATGAGAATAATATCAGTAGATACATGATATTCATGTAAGGAAGAGTTGTAGCACTATATCCTCTTTGGATACGAGTACCCAAGAAAGATACACTTGACAGTTCTTGGTTTAAATTTGTCAAGTGAGTGATCTAACTGATGTATGAAACATACACAATCAAATACCTTCGAAGGGATGGAATACCAAGATACAAAATGGAAAAAGGTGATTTGCCATCCAAGACAAAAGAAGGCATTCAATTTAAGTAGTCAAAACCGCATCACTCCAAAACACCTTGGGAACCTTCATATTGAATAACAAAGCTTGAGCAACCTCAAATGGTAATTCTTAAGTTTGGCTACACTATTTTGTTGTGGTGTGTATGCACATGATGTTCAATGAAGGATGCAATTGGCAGAGAGACATGAATCGAAGTCATGCGACATATATTCCCAAACATCATTTGAGCATAGAACACAAATCTTAACATTGAATTAATTTATACTTCCATATGAAATTCTTTAAAGCAATGGAATACTTAAGAACCATCTTTCATCAAATATAACCTAGTCATATGAAGAATAATCATTCACAAAATAATATGGCACTTAAAATCAGATAAATTAGGAACACATACTAAATCTCACACATCAGAATATACTAAAGAAAATGGACTGGCACTACATTTATCCACACGAGGTGCAAACGTGACTCTATGATGCTTGCTAGCTTGCAAGTACCACACTCTAACTTAGACACAGAAGACAATGATGGAATAAGATTATTTAAACTACTCAATGATGGGTGACCAAGCCTGCAATGCCATTGACGAGGGGAAACATATGTTTGCAATGCAACTCCATCCACTCCACTCTCAAGATAATACAGCCCACTAGCTTCATGTCCTCCACTATCTTCCCCGTCTCTAGATCCTAATGTTTATAATAGGAAGGATAAAATTTAACAAAATAGTTCAAGGATCTAGTCAGTTAGTAGACTCAATTTAGGAATATACAACACAAATGACAATGAAAGGGAAGAAGAATGAGAAGTACCCAGTGCCAAATACACGGGTTGATAAACCATCAACCAATGTCACAGAGGAAATGGAAGCAGATGTATCTAATTACAATAAGATACTAAACTCATTGGTCATATGATCGGAGGCCCCTAAATCAATAATCCAAGGGACAGGTTTGGAGGAAGCAAGACATTATACTCGATTGAGCAAGAGCAGTAGTGGAGGATGCGCGATTGGAATAGTCATCTAACAACTTGGCGTAATCATCTTTGGATAATGTAACTGTGTCACCCATTGAACTTGTCTCAGAACAAGGAGAGATATGTCAAGCTACATAACCCTGGGAACTGTCATCAAAGCTCCGAGATTGATTAACCCACACTGGTTTGCCAGTGAGATCCCATCATGCATCAATCGTGTGACCTACAAGCATTTCTACCCCCAAAACAACCTCCCCCTGAATCAGTCAACAAATCGACCGCCACAACGATATCTACCATGACTTCATCTCCTTTACCATAAGAAGAAGAAAGTGCCAACTGATCAGAGGTAATTAAGCTCGTGATGTTCACACAAGATGCACGTTGAATGGGTGTGAATGCTTCCGTAACAAATGGAACCTCACTACCTCCAAGAATCTAGGCTGGCTCAAGCTTGAGCTCAGAGCGAAGACTTGAGAGAGGAGTTTAGCTACATGGAATTCCTCTTGCTGCTATTTCATAACCTCATAATTAGTCGCTAAGGGTTGATATATATTCAGTTTCTCCCACAGGTCGCAAAGCAGAATAGTACTCTGCTACACTCTTATCTCCTTGTTAACATGCAAAGATCTTTTGATATAACTCATATCAATGAGTTAAAAGTTTTCTAACCAGAGTACATCTCCTTTAAGGTTTCCCAACCCTCTTTGCTGTTATGAAGAACATAACATTTGTGCTAATACTCAGTTTGATACTATTCCATAACAGGGATCTAATTGCAGCATCCACTGAAATTCAATCTTCATAATCAACAAACATTTCATCAGGTTTTGGTAGTTTTAAATAATTTAACTTTCGTCTTCTTGTGAGAAAAACTTCTACCAAATGGCCCATTGTAAATATTTTGAACTGTTAGGCTTGGCCATTTTGATTTGGAAGTGCATTGAGTCAGATGGGAGTCAAAAGACTACTTTTAGCATCCATTTAAAAGACAGGAAGAACTTGGAAGCACAGGGCAATAAATGAGAATACAATACAAGACAGTTGCTTTAAAGAGACGTAGATCATTGACAGTCACCACACATGTACATGTTATCCACCAATTGATGTTGGATTCTTTGCATACATTCATGATCTCTACACAAGCACTTGATCTTCAAATCTGGACACAGATGCACAACGGCCTGCTTTGAACCATCACGATTGATTTTGGGGTTAAGTGGGCCTCGCTCACATTCATGAGGAACAAATACAAAAATCCAATATATGGAAGGGATTTGCATAAACCAGACCCCAAACAATTTAGAGTTTCAACTAGTAGAGAAAAAATGGGATTTTAATATTTTATAGAATGTTCTAGGAAAGTAAAAAAGAGATTCTATAGAATGTTCTAGGAATGTTTCAAACAATGTTTCAACTTGTAGAGAAAAAAAGGGATTTGCGTGATGTTCTAGACTGAGAATGTTTCAAACAATTTCTAGTTTGAACTTGGAATATTGGGGTTCTGGGTTAATAAAAAATCAGATTTTATAAAAATAGAGTTCTAGGGATTGGAAAAATTGAGGAATTTGGGTTGGGGAATTTGAATTTTAGGGTTACAACTTGGGGCATTTGGAGAATTAAGGTTTGGAGATGAGGAAACTCGGGGTTTTTGGAAAATTAGGTTCATGGATTAGGAAATTGGGAGAATTTTAAAACTCTAGGGGTTAAGAAATTGGGGGTTTTGAAAAAGATAATTTTTTTTGGGTTTCTAATTGGGGAAAATTGGGTGAAAGAATAAAAAAAGAAGAAAATCCAATGAACCTAACTGGAACGAATACCAAATTTAACGCCACTAAATCAAAAGGAATTTGAACAACTATAAACTTCCTACTGATGATCTTACCGCAAGTCAAGAATGAATAACTAAGCCCATGATAGATGGATAATGCAACACATGAAAATAAACTCCCACACTTAATGTGATGAAGAGCAATAACTGCACAAGGCAACACATGGACAGAGGGAAGCAATACATGCTTTAAAATCCATGAAAAATAAAGTTTTTATTCGAATAGCCATGTCTAAAGTTTCTTATGTGTGGTTCCTATAGCCATTGAGTACACAGGCTGTAATTCAATGTTAAAAACCTAAATTATAAAATGTCGGATACATGTTAAGCGAAGAACAAAAAAATCCCGTTGGTTAACATTAGAGTCCTTTCCTAAAATATCTCTAAAAGAACAACTAAAAGAGTCCAAACTAGTTCTTCTATTACAATATCATGCAATTTCCCCCTTTATACATCCATATAACTAAAGGTCTGTAAAAGCATGCAAACTAGTATACTGTTTGTATAAAGATTCCAAAATCCCATTAATTTCCATATATATATTGGTTGTATTGGCTTGTAATACACACATAGGGCTCAACGTTCGAAATATGTATCGCGTTATATATCGCATACTTGGGATACATATACGTATTAGTTATCGCACGGGATATATCGTTTATATTGGGTAATTTATTGCACTTTTTGGGAAACAATATGAAAATGGTTCAATTTTTCAATGAAACTTCCAAGATTGCTAAAAAAGATCTTAGTACATACTTTTAAATAATAACATCTCAAAAAAGAAGTGCACCTAATAGGTTTCCTTTGTATAGGGTCCTAAGCTATGCATTGTTTGACTGAACTAATAAAGTTATATTCAAATTGAATGCATAACATTTAGAGTGTATGTGATGATCATTTCATCAAACACTCCTAAATACTTTGAAATTAGTCTCAATTGATAACTGGTTGAGGGGAAATTTCTAAAAAAAATAATAATATTTTAACAATTTTTAATTAAAAATTGATTTTTATTTTCCAAAAATTGACAAGGACTTAACAAATCAGTAGATCAGCCCTCATACATGCTTGATTTCATGTTTGGAGTGCAACATTGCAAGCAATTTGGGAGAAATTGGGAAAAATTCAAAAATTTCCCAAATCGAACAATCTACACTCAAATTTCGAAATTAGAGTGTTTATGATGATCATTTCATCAAAGACTCCTAAATATTTTGAAATTAGTCTCAATTTACAGTTGGTTGAAGTAAAATTTTGAAAAAAAAAAAGGAGAACATGAAGAACTAATGGTTATTGAAATCAAGGTATGCAAAATTGGTTACGTATCGGTCATAACGGCCGATACGTAACGGTAACGGTCGATACCGTTACACATTACAAGGTCGTAACAGTGACCCCCCCAATTTTCGACTCGTAATGGCCGTAACGGCCATTACTGCCTCGTAACGGTCAGGGCGTAATGGTTAAAAAACGGGTACATGTTTTTTGGCTTTTTAAGTTCTGATTTTTCATATTTTTTGATACTTTTCTCTTCCAAAATCTTCTTAAACCATTCTATTGCAAATTCCAACCACTCTTAGTTAAAATTTGAGGATCAAAACAAGTTATTTTAAGGATTTTGTTGATTTGAAACTCCGTGGGCCATTTTCCTGAAAATCTTTTAAAGTAGGTATTTATACATTTTTTTTTTGCAATGTATTTCTGTTTTAATGGTTGAATATGATGTGTTAATCATAGTAGAACATATTAATGTGCATTTAACAGATTATGTTAGTGATTTTATATATATATATATATATATATATATATATATATATATATATATATATATATATATATATATATAAACTATTTTCGGTCAATTTTTTAAAAATTACGAAAAATCATGTTTTTCAATGTATTTTTGTTTTAATGGTTGAATATGATGTGTTAATCATAGTAAAACATATTAATATGCATTTAACAGATTATGCTAGTGATTTTATATTTTTCTTTATTTTTTTTATTTTTGGACTATTTTCGACCAATTTTTTAAAAATTATAAAAAATCATTTTTTTCATTATATTTTTATTTTAATGGTTGAATATGATGTGTTAATCTTAGTAGAACATATTAATGTGCATTTAACATATTATTCCACTGATTTTATATATTTTTTTATTTTTTTAAATTTCAGGCTATTTTTGACCAATTTTTAAAAATAATTAAAAACCATTTTTTTCCAATGTATTTTTGTTTTAATGCTTGAATATGATGTGTTAATCATATTAATGTGCATTTAACAGATTATGCTACTGATTATATATATATATATATATATATATATATATATATATTTATTCGGATTGGTGACTTTATGTTTATATTTTCTTATTTTAGATGGGTTTTGGAGCTTCTTAGAGTTTAAAACATAATTTATTCTTTATTGATTAGATTCAGAAGTACAAACTTTATTTTATTAATGTATTTACATTACTTTTTGAGATTTAAATTACTTAATTCATTCCCCTATAAAAACTGTATATAAACTTAGAGAATCGAGTAGACTCTCACATAGGTCATATTTACCTAAGAAAATGTCTGGGTCTGGCCAACAAGGAAGTGAGGATATTGGATGGCAACATTGTCAGAGGGTAGGTGGTACTAGGCATCAAATGAAGTGTAACTATTGTGACAGACTAATAACTGGTGGAATTACGTGTCTCAAACAACATTTGACACATCGAAATGGTCAAGTTGCGGGATGTACTAGAGTACCAAAAGAGATAATGACCTTAATGCAAGCCAGTTTAGATGAGTTGAAAGGTAAACGTGTTGCTGGGTAGAAGAATAATGATGAGATTTTGGAGGCGGTCAGACATGAGGTGTTTGGTCTTGAATATATGAGTGTTCATGAAGAAGATATTATTGATTCTGACGAAGATTCAAATCGGGAAGTAATTATAGTTAGGAGAGAGAGCTCACGTTTTGCTCGTGAAGAAGAAGAACGGCGGCGCATGTTTGGCGCGAGGGGGTTTATACGTGATACGGGGGGGCAGTGGGAGTGGGAGTGCAGCTTGGAGTGCGACTGCATTTGCAAGTGGGGGTGGGGGTGGGGGTGGAGGTGGGTTGGGTGGATTACGATGTATGTTTGGGAGCCGACGAGAGGCATCTTCACGTGATACCCCTGTACATTTGGACGAAGAAGTAAATGAGCCTAAGAGACCCTCTATTGATCCAATCCTGATTAGGAAAGAATCAATTAAATAAATAAATAAAAGATAAAACAAATGTGGAGTAGAACTTCCATTGAGAAGCTAGGTAGGGCAGCGGCAAAGTTATTTATACATGCCAACATACTTCCTAACGCGGCCAATTCTGCATATTGGCAGGTGGTAATTGATGCATCAGCAGAAGCAGGCGAATGAATTAAACCTCCCACAGCTAGAGAGATTAGGGAGAAATGGACAGATGCAGAGTATGCGGATGTGAAAGCATACGTGGCTACCTTTAAACCCATGTGGCAGGCCAGAGGATGCACGATCATGTGCAATGGTTGGACTGGCCCAACCAGATGTAGCATGATCTACTTCATGGTGAACTACCATTTGAGAACTGTATACCATAAGTCAATTGATGCCTCAGCCGAAACAAAAAAATGTAATTATATTTTTTTCCTTAATGGACAAAGTGGTGGATGAGATTGGAGAGGAGAATGTGGTGTAGATTGTGACGAATAACGAAGCAATATATAAGGCTGCAGGACATAAGTTGATGATAAAGAGACCACATATATTTTGGTCACCATGTGCTGCCCATTATATTGATCTTATATTGGAAGATATTGGGAAGAAGAAGAGTGTTAGGAAAATGGTAGAAAGGGCAAGACAAGTAACGACATTTATTTACAACTATAATCAAGTAGTCGCAATAATGAGAAAGTTCACGGGGGGACAAGAGTTGCTAAGGCTTGCGGCAACTAGATTAAAAACAAACTTTATAGCCTTAGAGAGTTTATACTAGCATAGATGAGAGTTGAGTGAGATGTTTGCTTCCCGAGATTGGCTCAACACAAAACATGAGAAGAAGACATCAGAGACACCGGTTGAAGTTGTGAACATCATACAAGACAACAAATATTAGAAGAAGGTCAAGAGGATCCTAAAGGTGCTGGAGGCACTAATGAGTGTACTTCGTCTTGTTGAAACCGACGAAGCACTTTCCATGAGCTTCCTCTACGATGACATAGATAAGGCGAAGTTGACAATTCAACGTGATTGTATAAGCTGAGAGTCTTATTGGAAGAAGATCGACAAAAGATGGACAACACAACTCTATCATGATCTTCATGCAACAGGTTACTACCTAAATCCCAGGTACAGATATGCCCAATCATTTATTGCGGATAATGAAGTTCGTCAGGCTAAATAATGTGATAAAGAGATTAGAGCCTGACTTAGATACGCAAATAAAGGCGTTGAATGAATTTGATGCATTTGAAAATCATTAGGGTAGCTTTGGAGATGCTCTTGCACAACATGCAATATCTAGGTTGCAACCGGCTTAATAGTGGATGAATTTCGGAGAGAATATGAAGGCTCTCCAAAAAAATTGCAGTAAAAGTTTGGAGCCAGACAACATCTTCTAGCTGCAAAAGGAATTGAAGTTATTTTGCACTTATTCATTCAAAGAATAGGAATAGATTGTAGACTAGGACGTTGGATAGACTTGTCTTCATGCACTACAACATAAGGTTGAAAATGCGACGACATCATAGGAGCATTACGAGCGCCGATGACATGGACTATTGTCCAATAAACTTGGACAATATTTATGATGAGTGAGGATGACCCGTTTCTACCTTGGTTGGAATATAGGGAAAAACAGATTGAAGCGGATGGTGAAGAATTGAAAGTTGATGACCCAATAACACGCACGGCGCAATATGAGACTCGTGCAGCTGTGTTGAACCCAAAAAGAGGGGCAACTTTCATGCAAAGTCCAGTTCAAGTTCAACGGAAGAGTACGAGCAGTAGTAGTAGCGAGACTGAGTCGGATGATTATGCTGGTGATGGTGATGATACCCCTGATGTTGGCACTTATCGTGTTGCTCAGCACACCATACAACCGTCTATAGATCGCAAGGCCGATGAGCATCGACAGGGAGGTACAAGAGATTAAACTTATGAGTATACTGAGTCACAATACAACTAGGAGGAGGAGGCTAGGTCTAGATCCAAATCCAAGTTACTCATCATAGACATATTCTCAATCTTAGGATTCCCAACAGCCTGAGCACGGGCACCAGTATGGCCATTCGACGGGCACTGGTGGATATCCTTACTCGGAGTCGAAGTTATTGCCTAGTCAGGATCAGTCATCATTTGGTTTTGTTGACCTGGTCTTTCCCTTTGGCGCTAGATATTATGGATATGCAGCACCTATTCCACAGCCGCAGCCTGATGATGACGATGACGTTGAGGTGGAGGTTGAGCAACCACAACAAAGCAGATTTTCATTTTGGTGGTGAGTCACGGTGCAAGTGACTGAGTGGTGACTCGTGATTTTTATTATGGTGATTGTAAGTAATATAGATTTTTATTAACTTAAGTATTTCTATATACCCATTTGTCCATTACCCACACATTTACCAAGAAAGCACACACTTGACACTGCCGAACTTGTACTTAAAATAACTCCCCTGACAACCAATCAAGTAATCTTTAATCAAGTTGCAGGGGAGTATATCAGACACTACTATTTTTTAATTATATATTCTTGACTTGAGGATGACAAGACAGGAGTCAGGAATCACAGGATAGGAGGAGAAGTCTCTGACATATTGAAGACTTTAAAATAGAATGAACATTGTAATTTACGCAAGTTTGGACTTTGAAGACCTCACTCCTTAGGTATGTTAATAACTTAATATAGAATAAATTATGAAAATTAATTGCAAACACCTACACATAAGATATTTTGATATTAAATTCATTTTAATATATCTATCATTGATATTAGATAGTTAGAAAATTAAATATATGAATTTTGTAGTCAATTCCAGGCTGTCAGGTTCATAAATTCATCAAACAGCCCGATACAACTTCTCACCAAAGAGTGGACCGTTACACCACCATAAACATGTTCAAAATTATAAATGAATGCATATTTGGAATATTTAGAATATTCCAGATTTTTTGAATATTTTTCTAGATTTTTCTGACAAAAATAAAATAAAATAAAATCGACCGTTACGGCTCCGTATCGGCTGATACGGGGTGTATCCGTATCGGTAACGGTAGGGACCGTTATGCCCACCGTTACCGCAATGGTACACCTTGATCGAAATCAAAGCTCCAACTCCATGATTTTTCATGCAAAACATGAAGAACCAATGGATTTGTAACCATTTGACATTGACTTAACACAATTTCAACAAAAAAAAAAGGGGGGATCGAAAATTGCAAATGCTCACCGGATCGAACATGTGGGATATATCAACACTATATGTGCGTTTCATATCGCATAGGTGTGATACAAGATATATCATAGGATATATTGGCCGATATCGTCAATATTTAAAACATTCATAGGGCTTATTTTCATAGTAAGTTTCCTATAAAAATACAAAAATAGATTTGAGACATTTTATACCATTTAATGCCAAAAGGGATCCCAAAATCAATTAAAATATATCTTAACCGTATGAAGTGGGTTATACTTGTAGGACTGTAACTTCACGCATGGGGTCTGACATAGGGCCTGGATGCATTGGTATTTAAATCTAATAAATGTCATATGATGAGTACATGATGGAAAAAGGATAACTACACATTCCTTTCTAGCTGAGTGCCATCTAGACATTAGTATATATCTTGAGTCATAACTCATAAATACCTTTCTAGCAGTTCCCCAGTTTTCATCTTTGAATGAAATTGGTGCTCCAAGGAGAACGACCCTTTCTATGAGCCCCTCTGCGACAGTTCAGTGTAATTGCATTAGAGTTTCTGATATCCCACCTACCTAGTAAAAGATTGTCATAAATTCAACATAGACTACCATTATCTCCACTTTCAGCCAAATGCTGCAGACACTTGAATATTACTCGCGCTCCCAGTGAGAAACCGAAAAGGGTCACAGGCCTGAAAGATTCACATGAAACCATTGTTATGATTCAATTAATTCATTCAACTAGAATCATCAGCAAGGCAACGAAATCAGTTAAGATTGATATGCCTGCTCCCCTGCAATCCATTCAATAGAACTTCAGCAAGGAGCCTTCCTGCTTTGTCTGATCTGTATAGTGGCAAACACAACGAACAACAGAAGACAATAAGATGGCTATCAAATAGTGGTGGTTTGCTAGCTGCATACACACCCTCTCCACGTGCACCTTACACTCAGCACATGTGCCAGCCTAGCATGTGTGGGGATATCAGATCCATGCATAAGGTGGGACCCGCCATGCAGATGATCTGGTACGCGAATCATTCCTGTCCATTCATATGGTGAGCTACCCCTATACAAAAACTTGCCAACAGTCCACATTCAAGAAAAACTTGTGGCCTGCACAATGAGTGGTCCACCTGATTTTTTGTTCCAGGCCATCCACGTGGCTGATTGGACTTACAGCTCAGATGTCCCAGAGATTTGCCAGCATGGCTGTCAATGGACCAGGTCAGGGGTTATCACAGGCCTGTGATAACCCGGGATTCTTTTAACAGGACAGGCCAAGTGTGAGGTCTGTGGCCTGGGGTGGGGTTATTCTGTAGGGCAGGGCCTGTTCAAAATTTTGAGTTTGCTTGGTCCAAGCCTGCCCATTGACATCCCTAATTACCATGTTGGCAAGTGTTCTACATGCACAGCTGGGTGCAAAGAGGTTGCATTGGGCTGGCAAACCTCCAAATAGTAAATCATAAAATTCGAATGTTTTTTTTTTTCCTCGTTTTTCCTTGGCCAAGGGACAATAGGGACCTGTCTACTGCAATTGTCCATTTGCTGTCTATAAAATCAGTGGCCGCAAGTAATGTAGCTGGCCAGGCCAACGCAGTTAAAAGCGAGCTTAATACAGTCACCATGGCACCTTGCTTCATCAACTCCATAGTAAGTCCTGAAGTAAAGAACCCTACTTGTATCAAACACCACAAGAAATTGTAAATGTAGTAATAACAAAAGAATATTAGCAATTATAAAGTTGAAAAAAATTACTTGAAGAAATCCAGTCCTGGATTGCAGTGCTCACTGCAATCAAATTCTTAGACTCCCACTGCAGCGCATACCTAAAGGCAGAGCTATCAGACAAACACAGTGACTGGATAAAGCACATACATTCACACACTTCTTCAAATTTAGATATGTGGAGGTGACTCAGAGATCTATAAAGCTCGAATATGTAAGGTGCTAATCATGTGAAACATGATTTAGGACACGTAATTTGACATAGAACAGTATATAAAATTTGCTATGAGATTATATGGACCAGTATTTAAATTCAGCTTTGAGATTTGTATTCTTGATATGCTCTGCATAGCCACAAAATGGAATAGCTGATTGTGTTAATAAAGGAAAAAAACAATTCCAGTTTTGTAGTATTTATCTTATTTGAAAGGAGTATTATTTAAAAAGTAAGCACAACCAGAAATGAAGCAAGGGTCTCAAAAAGAATAAAAAAAGGCCACATATCTTTATATATATATATATATATATATATATATATATATATATATATATATATATATATATATAAACCAGAAGATTTTAATTCTGTATACGTCAAATGATTTTTCAAAAATCAACGACAGTAGAATTCATCTTTTAGTAAATGAATTCTTTACGTCAAATGATTTGTTGGATGTCCATTGTTGCGTAGCAATTAGGGGTGTCAATGGGCCAGGCTCAGGCCTGACAAAATCAGAATCTTGAATAGGACCAGCCGGCCCAGCCTGAAACAGTTCAAAATCCGGGCCGAGACCTACCTCGGGCCCAGCCCGTTAACAGCCCTAGTAGCAATTTCTTAAGTATTTAAATGGTTTTCTTCATAACTCTACAAAAATAAATAAAATAAAATAAAATATAATGCTAAAGGCACAATAATGCAGGAACATTTTCACACCGGGCTTGAGTGGTGGCCTGTGGGATGTGGTGGCATACTCGGGGTAGGCGGCCTATGTGAGGCGGAACCCATGTGATGTGGGGCCCACGAGGCGGTATTAGGCCGATGAACTAACCCATGAGATGTGGGGCCTAGGCTATGAGATAAAGGGATTGATTCACCATGCTCTATCAGTTCGAGCTTTTGGGGCAAGTGGTTGGTTGTAATGCGTCACACAAGCTTAGTGGACTACAGATTCTTCAATGTGATTGATTCTGTGCATTATGCAAATATAATTTAAGGGTCAAACAAGAGAGTGGAGTTCCTCAACCCTCATTTCATTGATCAAGTCATGCTTCAAGAAGGATATATCTCATTTAAAGTAAGGAGATTTGAAAAGCTTAGAATAAGTGTTTCCTCGAAACTTTGATAGCATGGAAAAGGAAAAAGAGCGGTAATTAGTGGAAAACTAGTCTGTTCTTCATAGATTGATTCGTGCTAAGAGGAAATACAACATATTATAGTCATAGGACCATTTAGGGTGGTCAGTGGGTCAGGTGAGGTCAACCTCCTGGTGGTTCAAGACCAGCATCGATCTGGGACTAGACCCTCATTTGGGATCCATCAAGTTGAATCTGGATCCAGGTTCTAGAATCCATTAGCCATTCATTCGGATTTTCTTTAATTCTGATATGCCTGAATCTGACCCATCGACACCTCTAGAGTATCCAACAAGTCAGATCAACTAGACAACCCATGGACCTGTTTCAACTAGGTGCGGGTTTGAGTGTGACACGTCAGATCCGGATCCATTTAATAATCGTGTTAGATCCAGGTTGATGCCAACTGACGCAAGCTCAACCAATTTACAGCCTGAGTGCGATTGAGGGTAAAACTGAATTGCACATAAAGCATCCTTCGTTTGATTACATATCCATTTCTTAAAAGATAATGATTAAATAAAAAGAATGCAAATCGCACATAATATCCTTCAACATATCCTATTACAGTGATATTTTGTGAAAAACAACAAACAATAAATCACAATGCATCTTGATTGGTATTGATGCTAAGCTAGAAGATTGAAGCCTCTTTACATTGATAGGAGTCATAGGCCACTCCGAGTGGCAGAGTCCATACGAGAATTACATAATAATAACAATAGCTATAACAGATTTTAATAAAACTTTTAAGTAAATATTGAAACTGTACTCTCAACACCCTCTCAAACTCAACAATGGAAGACTCAAGATCTTGAATTGCTCTTGCTTTGAATAGACAGGACTTCATTGTTCAAGTATCGGAGTCCGAAACTCTCTCTTGAAACAATAGGTCGTAGCAGTGTGATGAGGACATCGTGCACACGCACGCCCGCACACCACCACCCCTACGCACATATGTACGCAGAAGGAGGACCCCACCATCGATCTGGCTCGATGACGACGTCCAGGGAGGGCCTCCTAGCTAGAAGACAAGTTTTGGTTAAAAAAAAAACAGTGGGCCCGATAGTCAAAAAAATCCCATCATGGGATCTCATGATTGTGGCCCACTTGTTGGATTGATTTCATATTTTAGGTTTTGCTTATTATTATTATTTAGAATATTGTGAATGCTTTAGATTTCTTTATTTGGTTTTTATTTTAGTTTTCTTCATCGCCAAGTAATAGGTTGCACATGGTGCGAGTTTTTCAAGGTATAGGGTTTTTCCTATAAATAAACACCTATTGTAGTTCTTTTCATTCATTGAAGTTTAATAAAAATTCCTACTTTATTTTTCTGCTCTCTTCGTGAATTGTGGAATAATTCAAAAGTAGGTGTGAAACCCTCGCTTTTCGAAGGGCTAACTATGTGGTGTGAAGCCACATCGATCCCCACCCGTCCCTACCCTATCCCATCCATATTTCTCATCTTCTATCATTATTATTGCTTTGAATTTTCCAACTTTTGCAGCTATTCATCCCCCTCCAACCAGTTTCCAGAATCTGGACCTGTAGGAGGGCTGAAACTTCGGCAGAGCACTACACCTTGACCTTACGTCGGATTGTCGTCAAACTTGGAGGGATTGGAGGTCTCTCCTGGCTGATCAAGGCTTAAGTGTCACTTTGGGGAGACGGGCTTCCATCATACATGCGGCCAGCCCACCCGCGCATGTGTGTCAACCCCGTGCCACCATCTGCACACAGGAGCTTTCTCTGGATCAGGTTTTCCTCTGGTTTTCATCTTTTCATTCCTATTTCCTAAACCCTAGTCTTAGTTTGCATTAGCCTTAATTTATTTGCCCCTTTTTTTCACCCTAGGGTTCCTTAAATTAAAATTAGGGAATCCCTTGGATTAGGGACTGATTTTTATGCATGTGTGGTTGATTTCTATTTCCCTTTGACATCGTTTGGTTTATAATTTTTTATTGGTCCAGTCCTAGCCTGTGTTGGCCTGGACCCGCATAGATTCCCTTTTTAATTGAATGATTTGGACTGTCATGTGAGATGCGGAATTTGTGTAACTGTTTTTGAATTGGTATTATCTAAGCCTAAATTCTTGCATCTCATACTTAAATTTCATGTCCTGCATCAAATTTGGTATCAAAGCTTAGGGTTCTTATAGGGGAATACATTATTTGTTTAAGGTTAGTTGGTTTGAGCCCTTCGTGTATCCAGTCCATCACATATAGCTTTTAGGGTAGTAAATATTCTCTTATTTTGTCAACTATATTGCTGGATTTTGGTAGCATTGCATAGTTCCCTCATATAGAGTCTCATAAGATCATTCAGTTCTTTTAGGCGCATATAGTCGCCGTAATAGGTCCTTAGGTTGAGCAAGTCAGTGTATGCCCACACGTATGGGTCGCGGCTTTGGTTTGCACCCTACACTAAATATGGAACAACTGTAAGAATCATTGGCCAAATTAACCTAGCAGGCTGATTCCTTAAGTAAGCGCTTGGAACAACGCATAGATCAACGCCTTGACCAATTAGATGATCGCGTTACCCAACTAGAGGCGTTACGATACGGCCGTATCGGCTGATACGTAACGGTAACGGCTGACACTGTTATGCGATACGAGGTCGAAATGGCTGTTATGGAATTCCGTGACCGTAACGGCCGTTACGGAGCATAACGGCCGTTACGGACCCGTAACGGGCTATTCTGTTTGAAAAAAAAAAAAAAAAAAGAAAAGAAAAGAAAAAAACATAGCTTTTTCGTTTCTTCTATTCTTCTTCTTCTTCTCTTTCTTCTTCTTCTTGCTGCGGCTACTCCGGCAGCAGCCCTCTCTCTCTCTCTCTCGGTTCGGTCCCCTCTCTGCTTTCCGTCTTTTCTTTTCATTTCCCTCTTTTCTTTTCTTTTTTTTTTTTCCAGCAAAACCGAACGGAATATCGTGGCTGTTTCACAGCCACGCAGTTTTCTTTCTTTCTTTCTTTTTTTTTTTTTTTTTATATAATCTGCAGTGCACGCTGCATAGTGCACACTCACTATTTTATTGCATGCAATGGGGCCCACCTTGATTTATGTATGGTAAATCCATGCCATTCATAATTTTTCAAGTTCATTTTAAAGCATGATCCTTAAAATGAAGGGATCAAAATCTCAATTGGACCACGCAGTTGGGATTGAATGCCCGCCGTTATAATCTTCTTAAGGCCCATTTTGTAATCCACCTAAGATTTGGATCAGCCTCATTTTTTGGTCCATGCCTAGAAATAAGTGAGCAAAAAGGATGGACCACATGGATATACAACAAATGCCATTTTATATTTTTTTTCTATTTACGCATTAAATATGGCCTTTTTTTAAAAAAAATTCGAAAAATCATTTTTTAATGATTGTTTTGCTGTTTTAATCATGCCATGTGATGTGTTAATCATAGTAGAACATGTTAATGTGCATTTTACAGATTTGGGGTGCCATTTTATATTTTTTTCTATTTACGCAAATTATGGCCCTTTTTTTTAAAATTCAAAACATCATTTTTTAATGATTGTTTTGATGTTTTAATCATGCCATGTGATGTGTTAAACATAATAGAACATGTAACGTGCATTTTACAGATTTGGGGTGCCATTTTATATATATATTTTTTCTATTTACGCATTAATTATGGCCCTTAAAAAAAAAAATCGAAAAATCATTTTTTAATGATTGTTTTGATGTTTTAATCATGCCATGTGATGTGTTAATCATAGTAGAACATGTTAATGTGCATTTTACAGATTTGGGGTGCTATTTTATATATTTTATATATTTTTTTTCTATTTATGCATTAATTATGACCCCTTTTTAAAAAATTCGAAAAATCATTTTTAATGATTGTTTTGATGTTTTAATCACGCCATGTGATGTGTTAATCATAGTAGAACATGTTAATGTGCATTTTACAGATTTGGGGTGCCATTTTATTTTTATTTTTATTTTTATTTTTTTTTATTTACGCATTAATTATGGCCTTTTTTTTAAAAAAATTCGAAAAATCATTTTTTAATGATTGTCTTGCCGTTTTAATCATGCCATGTGATGTGTTAATCATAGTAGAACATGTTAATGTGCATTTTATAGATTTGGGGTGCCAATTTATATTTTTTTTATATTTTTTTTTCTATTTACGCATGTTCGAGAATTCCTAAAAAATAATTGCAAACACCAAATGTAAGATATTTTCATATTATGTTCATTCTAATATACCTATCATTGATAGTAGATAGTTAGAAAATTAAATATATGAATTTTGTAGTCAAATTCAGGTTATTTGGTTCATAAATTCATCAGACAGTCCGATATAACTTCTCACCAAAGAGTGGACCATTACACCACCATAAGCATGTTCCAATTTATAAATGAATGCATGTTTGAAATGCTTAAAATATTCCGGATTTAATTTATATTTTTTCATATTTTTTTGGCAAAAAAAAATAATTTTGCGCCGTTACGGGCCGTTACGCCCCCGTATCCGTATCGGTTTTGGAGGTCACCGTTACGCCAACCGATACTGATACGGGACACCTTGCTAGGGGCACACCCCACCATTGGGGAAGATGTTCAATCTCAGGCAGGTGGTCGAGAGATTAAGCCAAGGAATGAAGGAGGCCAAAGTCATGGGCGCGTACCTGTGCACCCATCCCGTGAGGGACATCATGACCATTTGACTCGGATGCGCAACTCCTCAAGGGAGTTAGAGTAAACGCCCTTACATTTGATGGCCACTTGGACCCTAAAGCCTTTCTAGATTGGCTAGTAGATATGGACTACTATTTTGAGTGGTATGATATGTCGGATGCTCGACGAGTCCGATTCACCAAGATGAAGCTTGTGGGTCAAGCAAAGAGGTTTTGGGCAACGGTTGAGAGAAAGAAAAAGAGCAAGAGAACTCTCAATAGTCCATTGGGGAGAAATGAAAGAAACGCTGAAAGAGAAATACCTCCCTTTCTCTTATTGCATGCGGTTGATTGAGGAATGGCAGTCTCTTCGACAGGGTGCCATAAGTGTTGTTGACTATATTGAGAAATTCGAAGAGTACTTGACCCGCTGTGAGGTTGATGACCCCGTACTCACCCTTGCTCGTTTTAAAACGGGCCTCCGTCCTGACATTAGGAGAGAATTGCTAGCCAAAGACAGACACTATCGAACAGTTGTATCAAGTAGTGTTGGACGTCGAGCAATATCTTAAAACGTCTGTGGGAAGGCAGTTTGATTTTCACGAATCTAGTGCTAAGGCCAATCCCTCTGGGGCTAAACCTAACACTGGATATCAAAACAAACCTTCCAACAATTTGCAGCCTAGGTCCAAGGATGATAAGGGTAAAGAAATTGTCAGGTCTAGTTCACGGGGAAGTGGAGCCATTAGATGTTTTAGGTGTCAGGGGTTTGGTCATTTTGCTCACCAGTGCAACATGAGAGAGGGCATCAAAGTATTTTTTTATTGATGGGCAAGTAGAAGTAGTGCTCCCAGAGAGTGACGGCGAAGAGGAAGAATATGAGCCTGTAGAGACCCCTAGTGATGAAGAAGAGGGAGTTAAAGAGTTTGTGACCCTTGCAATTGTGCGTTGCACTTTGGCTCAAGCCAAAAACACTGATGACTGGCGCCGCAACACGATCTTTTACACTTATGCAAAATGTGGAGAAAAGAGTTGTAAATTAATCGTAGATAGTGGTAGTTGTGCCAACGTGGCATCGACTGGCACTGTGAGCCGTTTGGGCTTGAAGCTGGAAGCTCATCCTAAATCCTATAGAGTTTCCTGGGTTGACGAAACATCCATTCCAGTATCACACCGTTGTCTTGTTCCTATTCAGTTTGGATCTTATAAAGACACGCTTTGGTGTGATGTTTTTCCCATGAACGTTGGCCATATTATTTTGGGCAGACCATGGCTCTACGACATGGATGTCACCATATTTGGTCGTTCAAATGTGTGTACATTCTAGTTTGAAGGCAAGAAAGTCAAGCTAAACCCTCTGCCACTCAAGAGTACGACTGAAAATGAGTCCACCACATAGAGTGGTGTGAGCGGCTTGAAAGAAGCAAAGGAATCGAAGTCTAAGTCCAAACCGCTCCATATTCTGAATGCCAAATACTTTGAGTGAGAGACAGAGGAGGACGCGATGGTATACGCCCTTGTGGCTAGGGAGAGTGTACCAAAGGCTAGCGTAGAATTACATATCGAGGCCATTCCGGTAGTACATGAGTTTCATAATGTTTTCCCTGATGATCTACCGAATGAGCTTCCCCCTATGAGGAATATACAGTATACCATCAATTTAATCCCTTGGGTGACTACCAAATCTCCTGCATTACAGAATGAACCCAAAGGAGCATGCTGAGTTGAAGAGGCAGATTGATGAGCTCCTAGAGAAGGGTTTCATTCGAGAGAGCATGAGCCCATGTGTCATGGCCGCCCTTCTCACACCTAAGAAGGATGGCACATGGAGGATGTGTATTGATAGTATAGCCATCAACAAAATCACAGTCAAGTATCGGTTTCCCATACCGCCTCTTAATGACATGTTGGATATGATGGCCAATGCTACTATCTTCTCAAAAATTGACCTCAAGAGTGGTTATCACCAAATCCGTGTACGCCCTAGTGATGAGTGGAAGACGGCGTTCAAGACAAAGGATGGGCTATACGAGTGGCTAGTTATGCCTTTTAGGTTAACTAACGCCCCGAGCACTTTCATGCGTGTGATGACCCAAGTGTTGAGGCCCTTCATGGGGAAATTCCTGGTTGTATACTTTGATGATATCTTGATTTATAACATGACCTTATAACATGACCAAGGAGCAACATCTCAACCAATTGAAGCAGGTTTATGGGATCCTTATGGCCAAGAAGTTGTACGCCAACCTAAAAAAGTGTGCGTTTTTGTCTAGTAGTGTGATCTTCTTAGGTTTTATTACGTCAGCTGAGGGCGTATCGGTGGAACTCGAGAAGGTCAAGGCTATTGTCAATTGGCCTGAACCCCGTAATATTCATGAGGTGCGCAACTTTCACGACTTAACCATCTTCTATCTGCGTTTCATTCGAGGTTTCAATTCCATTATGGCTCCCTTCACAGATTGCATAAAAAAAGAAGAGTTTCAATGGACAAAGGCCGCCTCAAAGGCCTTCAAGGAGATAAAGGTCAAGATGACCGAAGCTCTAGTCACGCGACTTCCAGATTTTTCAAAAGCCTTTGAAGTCACATGTGATGCATCAGGAGTCGGCATAGGAGGAGTGCTTAGTCAAGAAGGGCACCCTGTCGCCTTTTTTAGTGAAAAACTGAATGAGATGAAACAAAAATATTTCACCTATGACAAGGAATTCTATGCGGTAGTGCAATCTCTGTGCCATTGGCATCATTACTTATTGCCACAAGAATTCGTCTTATTCTCAGATCATGAAGCCTTGAGATATCTGAACTCTCGGAAGAAATTAAACCCTAGGCATGCCAAGTGGGTTTAATTCCTTCAAGAGTACACTTTTGTACATAAGCACAAGGCCGGTGTAGAGAATAAGCCTGCCGACACGTTGAATTGTCGAGTCACTTTACTCAACTCCATGAGCGTTGAAGTAACGGGCCTTGAGCGCATCAAAGAAGAATATTTTGAGTGCCCAGATTTCGGAGTTGTGTACGCGTCGTTGTTGGAGAGTCCATCAGGAGAGAACAGTGAATATTTAATGTTAGACAGATATTTGTTTAGAAGTAACTGCCTATGCATACCACGCACTTTCCTCCGCGATTTTCTTGTGTGGGAATTACATTCAGGAGGGGTCGAGGGTCATTTCGGTCGTGACAAGACCATTGCCCTAGTGGAGGATAGGTTTTATTAGCCAAGTCTCAAGCGAGACGTGGCCAAAATTATAGGTCAGTCATACTTGTCAACTGGCAAAGCAAAATAAACAAAATACAGGATTAAACACACCTTTGCCAGTCCCATTCATCCTTTGGCAGGACATCAGTATGGACTTCGTGCTTAGACTTCCCAAGACTATTCAGAAACATGATTCCATATTTGTTGTCATGGACCGTTTCTCTAAAATGACCCACTTCATTCCTTGTTCTAAGACCTCCGATGCATCTCATGTTGCCAAGTTGTTCTTTAGTGAGGTCGTCAAACTGCATGCTTACCAAAAACCATAGTGTCTGACCACGATGTGCGATTCATGAGTTACTTTTAGAAGACACTATGGCACATGATGAGTATTAGGCTCCAATTTTCTTCTGCCTATCACCCTCAGACCGATGGCCAGACTGAGGTGGTTAATAGGAGCCTAGAGAGTTTGCTCAGATGTTTAGTAGGGGAGCATACCAGGACATGGGACACCGTACTACCCATAGCCGAGTTTGCATTCAATAGTTCTGTTAATAGGTCCATAGGTCTGAGTCCTTTTGAGGACGTTACTGGTTACAAGCCTAGGAAGCCTATTGACTTTGTCCCTATGTTATTGTCCCATAAGCCATCAGAGTCTGCAGAGTCTTTCGCATCACATACATTCATTGCATTAAGAAATCAAGCGAAAGATCACTACCAGTAATGAACATTACAAATTTTCTGCAGACCAACATAGACGTTTCAAAGAATTCAATATTAGGGATTCTGTGATGGTTCGCATCAGACCCGAGTGGTACTCTCCAGGGACCGTTCGTAAGTTACATGCTATAGCGCTGCGCTACACTCTTCAAAATTATAAAGCAAAACGGTCTCAATGCGTATGAGGTAAAACTTCCACCTTCCATGGGAATTAGTTCCACATTCAATGTGGAGGATCTAGTTGCTTTTTAGGGACCCACTGATACTTTGTCCAGCCCTTTGCCCACCCATCCTCATTCCCTAGATTTACCCCTGATCCATGGCCTCTTCTCGACCTTTTATCCCAGCCTCTACCTCCCATACCTAGCCTTCACACACCCAGAGAGGAAATAAAGGATATCCTAGACCATGAGATAGTTTCAACGTCGGACGACGGGTTTCAGAAGTACCTAGTTATATGAAAGTCACACCCCGCTTCAAACAGCACATGGCTCACTGAGGAGCTTCAGAGACTTGATCCTGACATCCTGGAGCGGTTCAGGAGTTTTATTTCGCTAGTTGCGAAATCTTCGCAGCCGGGGGAGAGTTGATGAGGACATTGTGCACACGCACGCCCGCACACCACCACCCTTACACACGTACGTACGTAGGAGGACCCCACCATCGATCTGGCTCGATGACGACGTCCAGGGAGGGCCTCCTATCTAGAAGGCAAGTTTTAGTTAAAAAAAGTGGGCCCGATAGTCAAGAAAAGCCCATCATGGGATCTCATGATCGTGGCCCACTTGTCGGATTGATTTCATATTTTAGGTTTTGTTTATTGTTATTATTTAAAACATCGTGAACGTTTAAGATTTTTTTGTTTGGTTTTTATTTTAGTTTACTTCATCGCCAAGTAATAGGTTGCGCACATGATGCGAGTTTTTTGAGGTATAAGGTTTTTCCTATAAATAGGCACCCATTGTAGTTCTTTTCATTCATTGAAGTTTAATAAAAATTTCTGTTTTATTTTTCTGTTCTCTTCGTGAGTTGTGGAAGAATTCAAAAGTGCGAAGCCCTCCCTTTTCGAAGGGCTAATTACGTGGTGTGAAGCCACATCTATCCCCGCTCGTCCCTACCCTATCTCATCCATATATCTCATATTCTATCATCATTATTACTTTAAATTTCTCAGCTTTTGCAGCTATTCATTCCCCTACAGCTAGTTTCCAGAATCTTGACCTGTAGAAGGGCTGAAACTTCGGCGGAGCACTACACCTCGACCTTACGTCGGATCGTCGTCAAACTTGGAGGGATTGGAGGTCTCCCTTGGCCGACCAAGGCTTAGGTGTCACTTTAGGGAGACGGGCTTCCATTACACGTGCGACCAACCCACCCGCGCCCGTGCGACCAACCCACCCGCGCCCGTGCGTCAGCCCCAGGCCACCATCTGCACGCAGGGGCTTTCTCCGGGTCAGGTCTTCCTCTGGTTTTCATCTTTTCATTCCTATTTCCCAAACCCTAGCCTTAGTTTGCATTAATCCTAATTTATTTGCCCCTTTTTTTCACCCTAGGGTTTCTTGAATTGAAATTGGGGAATCCCTTAGATTAGGGACTGATTTTTATGCATGTGTGGTTGATTTCTATTTCCCTTTGACATCGTTTGGTTTATAATTTTTTATTGGTCCAGTCCTAGCCTATGTCGGCCTGGACCCGCATAGATACCTCTTTTAATTGAATGATTTGGACTGTCATGTGGGATGTGGAATTTGTGTAACTGTTTCTGAATTGGTATTATCTAAGCCTGAATTATTCTTGCATCTCATACTTAAATTTCATGTCCTGCATCACAGTGTAAGGAGTGTTAAGAGAGAACATGTACTAAGCTTATTCTTGAATTTTTGTGTAATATGAGTGTAATCTAGCAATTTGCAATTCTAGAAAATTCCTAGGCATTAAATCTTTTAAATAGGCACAAGTAAGAAGATTTCTAGGATCTGTCTAGATAAGCTTTAGAGTCTTCCTACAAATACACGAGAATTCTATAAATATGGTACTTTGCATTCATTCTATTCATTCCAATGTTTTAAATATCGACAATATCAGTTGATATATCCCACGATACATCTTGTATGTTGTATCCCACCTGTGCGATACAAAATGCACATGTAGTGACGATATATCCCACACGTTCGATCCAGTGAGCATTTTTAATTTCCGATCCCTTTTTTTTTTTGTTAAAACTATGTTAAATCAATGTCAAATGGTTACAAATCCATTGGTTCTTCATGTTTTGCACGAAAACTCAATGTTTTTTTTTCCGAAAGTTTCCTTCATCCAGTTGTCAATTGAGACTAATTTTGAAGTACTTGGAAGTATTTGATGGAACGATCATCACATACACTCACTCTAATTTCAAAATTTGAGTGTAGGATTTCGAATATGATAAAACTTTGAGAAATGATACGTGTTTGTCGTCTTTACTTTCAGAAATCCTCCTTGTGGAGCCCCGCTTATGGGACTTAGTATGTGATAGTTGGAAGTCCCAAAATCGGAGTTCTACGGAGGCGGTCAACCAAAATTTGGTGTATAGTACTCATGGAATACCAACACTAGATTTAGGGTCATGACAACATACCTCATAGTTTGACCCACAGACCCAACCCAATCTGAACCGTACCCAACCCGATCCGACTTGGTTTCCCTGACCGAGTCAGACTCGGTTCGGGTCAGGCCAACCGTGCATCAGATCGGTTCGAGTCAGATGTCCCGGACTCGGTCCCGGATCAGATCGAGTTCAGGTCAGCCTATGTAGATTTCGAACCGAATCAAGTTGGACCCAATCCGATCCGACTCAGTCTGATGCCCAACTCTAGATATAAATACATATTGGTTATCACACGGGATATATCGTTTGTATCGGATAATTTATCACACTTTTTGAAAACATGGGGAAACATTAGGGAAATGGTTGAATTTTTCAATGAAACTTCAGGGATTGTTAAAAAAGACCTTAATACACACTTTTAAATCATAGCATCTAAAAAAAGAAGTGCACATAATAGGTTTCTTTGTATAGGGTTCTAAGCTGTGTTGTCTAGCTGAACTGATACAACTATATTCAAATTGAATGCATAACATTTAGAGTATATGTGACGGTCGTTTCATCATACTCCTAAATACTTCGAAATTAGTCTCAATTGACAGCTGGTTGAAGGGAAATTTTGAAAAAATAATAATATTTTATTAATTTTTATTTTCCAAAAAATGACAATAACTTAATAAATCAATAGATCAGCCCTCACACATGCTTGATTTCATGTTCGGAGTGCAACATTGCAAGCAATTTGAGAGAAATTGGGAAATTGTCAAAATTTCCCAAATTTTTCCCAAATTGGACCACCTACACTAAAATTTCGAAATTAGAGTGTATGTGATGATCATTTCATCAAATACTCCTAAAAAAAATAAAAAATGGTAAACATGAAGAACCAATGAATTTATAACCATTTGACACTGATTTAACATAATTTCAATAATAATAATAATAATAAGGATCACTACCGGTGCGTTTCATATCGCACGGGTGGGATACAAGATATATCGTGGGATATATCAGCCGATATCATTGATATTTAAAACATTGCTTGACACATCTAATACATATATCCCACTTCGTATTTCTTATGATTCTGAAGTAACCCTTTGATTTGATCTTCTGATTTATGGCTTGTAAACAATGGAAGGTTGTAATAAATTGGCCCCATTCAAAGGTTAGAATCATCCGATCGGAGTGATTCTTGCGCCATGGCTTGCTCCTAGTTTTATGAAAATAAATGGATTAGATCAACGATAGGTCACCCTGTATGCCATTCAACAGGTTGGGGACATTCTAACATCCCCCACGAAGGTGGGGATGCTAGAAATATATTTAAATATAGATGTGCAGTGACTAAATTAGTGCATTATTTCTATTAAGTTACCAACTGTTTTAATTTGAAAATATTAGTGCATTAACAACAAATTTATTAACTAAAATTGTGTGTGTGTGTCAATATATATATATATATATATATATATATATATATATATATTATTGTGAACTCAATTGACAGTTTAGATTAATCGATCAGACTGTCCAAGTAAACCGATGCAACTGGAGCATTTCCATGCAATTGTTTTGCCTGATTTCATATTTTCTTGTGGAGTAGAAACTGAGATTCTGTTTCTGAGCCTGATCTAGGTTCTGAATTCGATCTTGCACACATCAAATAACTGAATAATGGTGAGAAGATAGCTCAGCTTGCCGATGCCACCTGGCTTTGTCCTATGCCCATCATATGCTTGGGTCCTACAAGCTTGTGATCTGTTTCAGTGAGACAAATTTTCAAGACTCGTAGCTTTTTAACACTTCGAGTGGAAATTCAGACATGACAAATTGTGCTTAGTATAGAAAGTTATCCCAGCTAAAAGTACTCTGTTTACCAGTTATGATAACCCATAGACTCAAACCAGAGAAAAAACTGAGTCTCACTAGCTGACTGGCTATGAAGAGGCTTGAAACAGGGGGGTAAAAGGAGAAAAGAGGATAGAAACACAGAAAAAGACAAGCATGTCATAAAGAAGAAAGAAAACAAAAGAATACATATATAAATATTCAATGCCTTATCTCTGCTAAATGCTGCCAATAAGTAAATACAAACAACTCATATAAGGTGGGTGAAGGAGAAACAAACACTGGCTTTCCAAACTTGCAACATTAATAGAAGTGAAATTATGGTGAGGTGTACCTCTCTAGGTTATTGTTTTGTTCTTCCCAAGGCCTAAAAAAATCTTCTACCTCGAACACAAATCCAGAGACCACGATGCCAACGGCTAGGCGCTGAAAAGCAAAAGCAAGAGAGTTTTTGACAATAGAGGTAACAATTCAGAAAACTTAACAGAAGCTGCTGCACTGGGTACAGATATCTTGGCCCATGGAATTGGTGCCTTCTTGATACGTAACCATACTGCTCACTGCATACAAACAAAGAGGCTCCTTTGGAATGCCACACAGAATGGCAAAGAGAAGATAACTCACGCCTTGGTTATGATGTTCTCCAACAGGAATGAATTCAAATTCATCAACATCACCAATTCTCCTAGCCACTTTAGTTCCTGTAAGTCCCGCTCCAGCAGCTGTCAACATGCAAAACATGAGTACCCAATTGAAACATGGATCCCAAGGGGGTGTTTGGTTGCTGGTTTTATATTTCTCAGCTTAGTAATTCCCCGTTTTTTACGAAAAAAAAAAAAAAGAAGTTTGGTTCACGCTTTTGCTGGTTATTACATTCCCCAGAAATTCCATTCCACAACTTTTTCCTCAAAAAACTTGCACCAGCTAAAAATCGGGAATGGAAAACCTACAGAATTCACAAAGAAGGTTAAGACTCTTACCAGGTTTCCCCAGGACACCCGGTGTTATCAACCAAAAAAAATTAATCATTCCCCAGGAAATTTTAGGCCAACTACAACATTCCTCAAGAAATATAAAAACAAAGGAATGAATTCCCCAACAACCAAACAGGCCCCAAAAGTTTTGAATTTTTTTCAAAAAAAACTATTTTTTTAATAAGATCCCATAGATTTGATTAAGAAAGAATGCATTTAGGTGAGTTGTCCAAGAGCTCTCACACACTAGATAAGAACGCAAAAGTTTCAAAATTTGACGAACCCAATTGGAAGAAACTTTTGTAGCTTTTGTTGCTTCATTTATAAGCTTCATGTCCAGTCATTAATAACTTGATTATAGTTAGATAATAGTAGATAAAAACAACACTTGTAAGTATTCCTACTGAAACCGAGAAATATAGGCTTGCCTGCCATCCACACTAGAATATGGAGTTTTCTTGAAGCACCTGCTAGTGGAGGAAGCCTACGAGACAGGGCTGAAGACAGCCAAAACGTATCCTTTTTTTTTTTTACTATGTTCATTCTCTACATATCATATTGCATTAGGCATGTACTACATCAAGAATATAATCAAAATTGTTGGAACACGAACACAACTATTAGGGTTGAGCCCATAGCTGACTTGGATGGTGTTTTATATTCTAGCTTACACCACAAAAGAGAAAGGTATGGGCCGTTTGGATGCAGGAAAAGTTTTGTAACAGGTTAAACAAAAGACAGATTTTTTAACCCACTTTGGTAACCACCTGCTAATTCTGTTAACTAGAACAATTTTGATTGTTCAGAAAACTATGTACTATTTTGGAATTGGAAGTAATACGAACCATCGTCCATCAAGCATCTTTTTTATAGGAAAAATTGGGTTTTTTCGAAAATGACAAAATCGAACAGAGTTCGCGATTGGATAATCGATTATGCGACTGCACATGAGAACACTGGCTAAAAGGACAACCTTCTCGAAGCACCAGTGCCTGACACCTCTCTCTCTCTCTCTCTCTCTCTCTCTCTCTCTCTCTCTCTCTCTCTCTCTCTCTCTCTCTCTCTCTCTCTCATCCGTCAATTGCCTCCCCTACGTAAGCCACCATCAACCACTCAGCCCCTCCCAACATGCCATTTGTCCTCCCTTGAGCGTCGGATGAGTGCCATGTCAACTCCTCCCCTACCACTACTCTGCGTGAGCACCTAGTCTTTGGGGAACCCTCTTCCTACCCCTCGCCTCTCTGCCCGTCTCCGCTAGCATCCTCCATGACCGCCACCCTTCTAGATCTATCTCCATCTATAGTTGGCTTGATACCTTCCTTTCTAATAGAGAGAACGAGTTTCTAGTACCCAATAGTGATCAAGATCCTCACTACCTGATTAGCCAGCCTACTCCTTGCTCGAATCAGGCCAATCTCACCTCCACCCTGCTAGAAGTGGCCGGATCAACCGCCAGCACGTTGCCGATACAACCCCTCACCACGAGGTGACTCTTAAGTATCACAGCTCGATCTTCAAGCTCCTCACCTCATACCACAACTCCTCCCACCCTAATGAGACCACCTTGACCATATGAAGAGCCCCGCCACCGAACCATCTAAGAGCTCCCACCTCGCCCCCAATACTTTCTCCACCTTCACTTGCGAGCTAAGAGAGAACCAACCTCCGACCCAACAGCAGTTTAACACTATTCAGGACATCACTAAGACCACTGTAATCTCTTATCCACTTCACTACCCCTTCCGTCGAGATTGCAAACATCACGACTACCACCACACTCCACTGAAAAGCCTTCCATGAGTTAATTATCACCTCAGGTTGGATCCTAATCACCGATCCACCACTATTGTCCTCCCGTAACTAGCCATCACCACCTGACTGTGCCAAGATTACCTTGTCGCCTTTTGATCCCCCTTTTTGTTGAGCCCTAGTAGCCTTGGAGGCTACCACCTCCTTGAAGGATACACTTGTTCTCCTTGCTCTGAGCCCCTACCCCAATCTTGAATATAAATCTTCTCCTGAACCACCCTCTTCCGGGAACGGGCCTGCTGGAAGCTGATGAACCTCCCTCTCGATCTCCTTGAACTATCTAGCAAAACTTGTCTTGAAGCCACAACTCGATTGTCTTCTATGCGATTGCCAATCGATCTTCTCTCAATGACACATGTACTGTCACTACCATTAAAAATGTTATCATCCACGTGCGCAACCAACACAACAACATTTGCTTGACTTTGTCAAATAAAGACAGAATGGTCAACATGGCTATGTTTCATCCCAAACTCAAGCAAAATTTTACTAAACTAATCAAACCAAACTCGAGGAGATGTTTTAGACCATAAATTGATTTCTTCAAGTGCATGCTTTGTCAGACTCCCCCTGATCAACAAAGCCAGGCAGTTTCTCCATATAAACTTTTTCAACAAGGTCTCCATGAAGGAAGCATTCATGATATCGAGTTGAAACAACGGCCAATCTAGATTCACAACAATCAAGATTATAACATGTAGAGAATGAAGTTTGGCCACAGGAGAGATGGTGTCTAAGTAATCAACTCCTAAGGTCTGAATATACCCTTTTGCAACTAGCCAAGCCTTTAAATGATCTAGCCAGCTATCTGGATTATACTTAACTATATATACACATCTGCATCCAATTGCACATTTCCCTGTAGGTAGCTAAACTAATGTGTATGTGTGATTTTGATGAAGTGCAGCCATCTCTTCCTCCATAGCTCATTTCCACTCATCAATGTTGAGAGCCTCCTAGAGAGAATGAGGAACAGACATGGATGACAAGAGCAAAGCAAGCTTCAGAAATAAAGGTCATAAGCCATCAATGGAAATAAAATTAGATATAGGATGTTATGTGCAAGAACAAATACCTTTAAGAAGAGCGGTGGGCAAATTATCTTCAGTTTTTTAAATTGGTAAAGACTCAAGGGAATGATCTTCGGACGAAGTAAGAGGATTGACAGAGGACACATTTGTATGCACTTAATCTCCTCTCTTGGAATGTCTAGAGTACACCTGCAGAGGTAGATCCACATGTTGTACAAAAGCCTTCTCCATGAATGAGGTTATATTTGTCACAATGAGAAGAGTGGTAGACTCTTCAAACTTCAATGATCCTCCCCCCGCAGAGAAATATTGAGTATGCTCAAATAAAGTAACATTGACTAACATAACGTCTACAGGTAACTAGATTATAACATCTGTAACCCATCTTAATACAAGGATACTCAAGAAAAATACACTTCACTACTTTTGGTTCAAATTTGTCAGACACATGATCAAATTGATGTACAAAGCGCACACACCCAAATACCTTGGGAGGAATTGACAAAGTTTGGTGTTGAGGATATAGTATGGAGAAATGAGATTTTTCACTTAAAATTGATGAAGGCATCTGATTTATTAAATAACATGCAGTTACAATTGCATCACTCCTACAAAATTTCAGATCCTTCATATTTACCAATAATGCTCTAGCAACTTCAAGAATGGCAATTTCTTGTTCCATGACTCCATTTTGTTGAGGTGTCTGAGTAAATGAAGTTTGATAAATAATGACATGGAATAATAAGAGTCAAAATCATGTGATACATATTCTCTAGCATTATCTTACCTTGAATACACGCTTTAGCATTAAATTGAGTTTATATTAGCATTTGAAATTCCTTAAAACAAGTAAGCACCTCAATATGATCTTTCATCAAATATAACCATGTCATTCTAAAGAGATCATCTACAAAGAAAACAAAATATTTAAAATCCGATAAACTAGATAAATGAACTAGACCACAAATATTAGAATGTATCAAGCAGAACGGTTTATCACTCACTTTATCCTCACGAGGGAAGAAGGACACTCTATGATGCTTGCTTAATTCACAAACCTCACACTCTATCCTAGACACATGAGAAAATGAAGGGAAAAGACTCTTTGAACTATTCAAGAAAGATTGAAAGTCTGGAAGACATCGACCCGGAATGCAACTCCAGCTCTAGCTATTCCACTATCGAGGTTGTTAGAATGGTCACACATGTGACATGATCACACATGTGGATACATGTGACATCTCCACACATGTGACATGATCACACGTGCAGTCAACTTGATTGGGTTTAGTCTTTATGCATTGGGGTTGTGTATACATGGGTCTTTTGCTCTTTGGTAGTGGGCTTCTTGTAACGAGGGTATTCTCATAATTTCACCTCTTAAGTGAAAGCCCTAGTAGAATAAAACAAAAGGTGGGGTGCGCGGGGCTGTTTTGAGCTCCTCATTCTCTCTCACGTTTTCCACTTTCTTCATCTCTTCTCCTTTTTCCATTCTTTCTTTCTTCTTCAAGATAAACTTGATATCAGAGCAACATTGATCCATTTTTCTCTCTCTTCTTTTCTCACTTCTTATTTATTTATTTTTCATTCTCTCTGGTGAGAAACCCTAATGTGTTTGGGGCTGATCTAACCTAATTTCTTCCGGCTGTTGTACCCCCACGTGATGGGTGGTGAAAACGTATTTAACGAAGAGGTGTAAGGCCTGCTTTTGCATTCTACCCGCGTGATGGGACAAAGTGGGCCATATTTCATCTAGCATGCAATCTAAGGTTAGTTTTGAAGCATGAAATCAGATTTGAAACTAAATATTCAGAAGTTCAATGAAGTCCTCCTTTATTGTGTCGAGCGAGAGAAGTTGAATCTCGGGAGTAGGTATCGATTTAGTAGGTCAATTTGTTGGAGGATTTGTGTTCAAGAAAGATTATTTGTTGTTATTTAGATGGATTCCAAGAATGATTCTAAGAGCAGTATTTTATCCTCATGCGATTTGGTGCCTCTCCAAATAACATCAACGAAACTGAATGGCACGAATTATCTTCAATGGACCACATCTGTAGAAGTTTTTTTGACTGGAAAGAGAAAATTTTAATATTTGACATCGCCTAAACCTAATATCACTGCGACAAATTATGATGATTGGGTGGCAGAGGATGCCCAAATTATGGCATTGTTGTAGAATAGCATGGAAGCACATGTTAGTGCCAATGTAATCTTCCCAAGGACTATTAAAGATGTCTAGGACACCTTGAAGGAGATGTATTCTAATGAGAAAAACTTAATTTGTATTTATGAACTCCTACATAATATATTCACATTTTAGCAGGGAGATAGAAGTGTGATAGAATATTATTTTGTACTATGCGGTATGTGGGAAGAGTTGAATGTATACCAACCATTGTCAACAAATCTTAAGGTTATGCATAAGCAAAGGGAGGAATTTCGTGTTGCCAAATATATCTCTGGCTTTCGACTTGAGTTTGAGCCTATGAGGTCCTAGATTCTTAGAGGTAGTGAAATTCCCTCAGTGACAGAAGCGTTTGTCAGAGTTCAAAGGACAATCGACAAGTCTACTCAAAATTCCACTTCATCATTATCGTTCAGCTTTTATCTCTGCAACAGGCAAAAGTGATGGGGGAATTCGAGGTGGTCATGGTCGGGACGGTAGATTTGGAGGTGGTCGTGGTCATGGTTATCGTCACTAAGCTCATTGTAGCTTCAACAGTCATAATGTTGATTCATGTTGGAATTTACATGGGAATCTGTCTGGGCTAATTAAGTCAACTCACTGGAGGGTGGTTCAGAAGGTTATGCATCCAATCTTACCACTCCTGCTGAGCCGAATACTTCAGGTGACATGGTCACTATGTCCAAGGAAGATTATGCCAAGCTTTTGAAAAATCATTCTACTCGTGCCTTTTCCTCCACCATTACCCTTGCTTAGTCCAGTACATCTTGTCTTACATCTTCTGAGTATACTCCATGGATTATTGACTATGGTGCTTCCGATCATATGACCAGTAAGCGCAATTTGTTGTCCAAGTTAGTCTAGTCTTCATCTATTTCGTCTGTCACCCTGGCTGATGGCACTTTAACCAGTGTATTTGGTGAAGGCATTGTGTGTCCTACATCAAATCTCTCCTTGTCTTCAGTCTAGTATATTCTGAAGTTTTCGTTGAGTTCATTATCTGCAGGTAAACTAACCAAATCCTTAAATTGCTCTGTCAAATTTTATCCTTCTGATTGTAATTTTCAAGATCTAAAGACGGGGAGGATGATGGGTGGAGGGCATGAATCAAATGGACCATACTATCTCAAGAGTGGAACAACTGTAGCTAGAGCTGCATTGTAAACTAACATCTCTCCTCATCAATTGCATTGCAGGATCGGGCACCCATCCTTACCTAATTTGAAGAGTCTTGTCCCGTCTTTGTCCTATGTGTCTAAGTTCGAATGTGAAGCTTATGCGTTCAACAAGCATCGCAGAGTGTCTTTTCTTTTCTGTGAAGATAAAGTTAGTGATAAACCATTTTATTTGATACACTCGGATGTTAGGGGACCCATTCATATTTCTA
Organism: Magnolia changhungtana; assembly: GCA_030180095.1. NCBI lineage: Eukaryota > Viridiplantae > Streptophyta > Magnoliopsida > Magnoliales > Magnoliaceae > Magnolia > Magnolia changhungtana. Next base: position 2,177,146 of record JASAUF010000445.1, on the reverse strand, counting down.
GTTTATCTGACTTCAAATATTTTGTCATCTTTGTGGATGATTGCTCTAGAATAACATGGTTCTATTTGATGAAAGATCGTTCTACGGTGTTAATGTGTTTTAAAGAATTTCAAGCTCAAATCCAAACTCAATTTGATGCTAAAGTGTTTGTTCTAAGATTAGATAATGCCAAGGAGTACAGATCAAACCCTTTTCACCCGTATCTCTTATCTCATGGCACCATTCACCAAACGACCTGTGCACACACACCACAGTAAAATGGAGTTACTGAGCGTAAAAACCGTCATTTGCTCGAAGTGGCTAGGACATTATTATTAGACATGAAGGTTCCAAAAAGTTTTCGGCATGATGCTCTTTTAGCTGCATGTTATCTTCTAAATCAAATGCCCTCGTCAGTATTAGGAGGTAAAACTCCTTTTTCTGTCTTATATCTCCAGCATCCTTTTTTTCTCAACCTCTTAAAAATTTTGGGTGTGTATGTTTTGTACCTCAATTTGATCATGTCTCACGTAAGTTTGAACCCAAAGTTGTAAAGTGTGTGTTTCTGGGGGTGCTTAAATATTCAGCGTGGCTACAAATGCTATAATCCAATCACTCGTAGACAATATGTGTCCATGGATGCCACATTCTTTGAAAATACTCCATACTTCTCATATAATGGGAAGGCATTGCAATTCTCCAAAAACTCTATCACCCTTCCGATGGTAACGAAGACGTTCCAAGAGAAGTACTAAAGTGGCTAGTAATGTGTCATCTGCCAGTTCTATCAATATGTCTGAAGATCCTCGTATGCAGTCTCCACTAGACTTGCTTAATGAAGCAGATCAACCTACTGCTATTCGAAAGGGTATACGATCTTGTACTCTACATCCCATTTACAATTTTGTTTCCTTGAATGGTCTATCACATTCATTTCGACAGTTTGCTTTGTCCTTGTCGTCTATGTCTATCCCTCAATCGTTTCAGGAGGTTCTTCATACTGATGGGTGGAAAAGAGCCATGGAAGAAGAAATGGATGTGATTCATCAAAATCGAAGTTGGACTTTAGCTAAGTTACCTACAGGGAAATGTGCAGTAGAGTGTATACAGTGAAGTACAAGTCTGATGGCACTGTGGATTGTTTAAAGGCTTAGTTGGTAACAAAAGGGTATACTCAGACATTTGGAGTTGACTACTCTGAAACCTTCTCCCAAGTGACCAAGCTTCATTCAATTCGTGTGGTGATTTCTATTGCTGCATATTTGGATTGGCTCCTATATCATTTGGATGTAAAGAACGTGTTTCTTCGTGGTGATTTACTTGAAGAAGTGTACATGGACCAACCGCCTGGCTTTGTTGCTCAAGGGGAGTCTGATAAAGTGTGGCGGCTAAGAAAATCAATTTATGGGTTAAAGCAGTCTTCGCGCACGTGGTTTGACAAGTTCAGTAACGTGATAATGCAGTTTGGGATGAAACGCAGTCAGGCTGATCAATTAGCCTTTGTTAGTCAAAGTGAGACCAGGACTTTGGTTCTTGTTGTTTACGTGGACAACATCATCATTATTGGAAACGATGGTAAAGGTATATCTGAGTTGAAGGAATTCTTGCAGTAACACTTCTGTACAAAGGATTTAGGCTACCTTCGATACTTTTTGGGTATTGAAGTAGCTCGTTCACAATTGGGGATTAATTTATCGCGAAGGAAATATGTTATGGACTTGTTAGAAGAGACAGATTTACTGGGGTCTAAGCCGATTACAACTCCCATGGACACAAACTCTAACTTAAATACAAATGAAGGAGACATGTTCGATTATCCATGCAAATATCATCAGTTGGTTGGTAAATTGATTTATTTAACCATTACACGACTGGATATTACTTATCCAGTCAGTGTAGTTAGTCGGCTAACGCAAGCCCCTCATGTATCTCATATGGAAGCTATGTTCCGCATACTTAAATATTTGAAGAGTGCCCTAGGCAGTGGAATTCTCTACAAGCGAAATGGACACCTTAGGAGGTAATCTTGTTACCTGGAGAAGCCAGAAGCGACAAGTCGTTGCTCGTTCTAATGTAGAAGCAAAGTATAGGGTTATGGCCCATACCATGTGTGAACTTGTATCGTTGAAGATGTTGATGTGTGAGTTAGGTTTTGTAGTTAATACTCCCATGAATCTATATTGTGATAACCAGTGTTCGAGTTGTCAGTATCGCTACAAGTTTCGCTGGCCAGAGATAAAGATATAATATCGTTATCGCCGATAACTGAAAATTCGGAAAAAAAAATGCAAAAACGTGGAGATAACGGTGAAATTTTCTAATGAAACTTCAGGACATGCCTAAATATACATATTTGCATATTTAGAAATTAAAAATTTATATAAAAAATGCATTAAATAATAAGTTTTTATTTAATAGGGGCCTAAAAAAGCATACATTTCCATAAGAAATGTATCTAATAATCACCAAAATAAATTTATCTTAGTTTCAAGTTGACCACACCATATGAAACAGTGGTAATAATAATTTCCACCATTGAAATCTTCATAGGGCCCAATGATGATTATTTGCCATCCAAACTGTTCATAAGATCACAGGGACATGGATGAATAAAAAAAGGAAATATCAGGTTGATACAAAACATTTGTGGCCCTCAAGAATCTTTCAATGGTAAACAATCAATTCACACAGTTTCATGTGGTGTGGTCCACCCAAGCTTTAGATATGCTTCATTTCGCGACTCGTGCCTTAAAATCGTCTAATAAAATGGATGTACTGAGTGGATCAAATACGCAATTACGATGGGCCCACTGAGTTTACTCTGTACGCAATTCACTTCCGTTCTGGCGTAGTCTGGAAGCGGATTGGCTGGTGTACCGCACACCAGCTATCAAGTTAGCAAGTTATGTGGGTTTGATCATAAGGCATGTGTTATATCCAAACCGTTCATTCATTTGAAGAGCTCGTCTTGAGCCTTTAGACGAAAATAAGACAGATATAACTATCAAGTGGACCACATTGCAAAAACCAGCGGGGGATTGAACGTCTACCATTGAAACCCTTTTTGGGGTCAATGAAGTTTTGGATCAACATGAAAATTGTTTTTCCTCTTCATCCAGATATGTGTTTTTATGAACGGATTGGATGCAAAATAAACGTTATGGTGGGCCCTGCAAATTGTTTAACTGCGAAAATCATTATCTCCGCTGCTATCTATGGTGTGGTTCACATAATCTTTGGATATGATTCATTTTTTGGATAAAGTTCTAAAATGAACTCTAAAAAACAGATGAACGGTGTAGATATAATAAATACATCACTGTGGGCCAATGTAACTTTGATCTCCTTTGAACCGTTCGTACAACTCGGAGCTCGAGGAGCATCAGAGCTCGTCTTCGCACGACACGTATCTACAACAGCTGTATAGATGGTGTGAGGTACAGCAGCCAAACCACTTCTGGTGGATCCCTAACCGTGGGACCCATTATGAAGTATATACCTTACATCTGCACCGTCCATCATATATGAAAGCTTATTTTAATGCATGATCCGAAAAATGAATCAGATTCAAATCTTCAATGGACCACACCACAGGAAACTGTGTGAATTGAACACATATCATTAAAAACTTCTTAGTGGCCACAAAAATTTTGAATCAAGCTGATATTTATTTTAACCCTTCATCCATGCCTTTTTATATTTACGAAAAGGTTTGATGACAAATAAACATAACTGTGGGGCCTAAGAAGGTTTCAACGGTGAAAATCATTATTCTCATTGTTTTTTATGGTGTGGTCCACTGGAGCTGTGGATATGCTTTAATTTTGGATTTTACCCCTAAAATGAACTGGAAAAATGAATGGACGGCGTGGATAAATTGCATACATTCACGGTGGGCCCAGAAAGTTTACTCAGTAAGCTGAAGCGCACCATGCGCTCGATTTGCTGCCACAGTTCCGAAGCATAAAAGAAAAAAAATATAAAAACAAAAAAAAAAACGGGGTTTCGTCTCCGAAGAGGGATTTTCGGCAAAGAGGGGCGATTTTCGATCGACGAATCTCCTGAAATTCCTGATTTTTCGCCGAAATCATGTATTTGTGATTCACACGAAACGAGCGCTGTTGATTGCTGCCCACGAAATTCTTTTCTTCCGAGTTCCGATCAACCATCAACCAGGTATTACCAAAATCAAATAATTTTTTTCAATTTTTTTCGCTTTTTACCGATTTTGTCGGAAAAAATCCAAGATTATCGAAGATATCGCCGATATTTCGCCGATAATCCAGAGAGAAATGAAAAAAGGGGGTTTCGGTGTCGCTAGTCTAGCGACACCGATATTATCGGCGATATTATCGACATTTCGTCGACAATGCGAACACTGGTGATAACCAAGCTACATCACATATCGCTAATAATCTAGTTTATCACGGGCAGACCACACATATTGAAGTGGATTGTCACTTCATCAGAGAGGAAGTCACGAACAAGGAAATATCAACCCCATTTATTAAATCTGAAGACCAAATTGCTGACGTGTTCACAAAGGCTTTAAGTCGAGCTCATTTAGACATTCTTCAACAAGTTGGGCATTTATCATATATATGCTCCAGCTTGAGGGGGAGTGTTAAAATGGTCACAAGTGTGACATGATCATACATGTGGAGACATATGACGTGTCCACACATGTGACATGATCACACGTGTAATCATCTTGATTGGGTTTAGCCTTTATGCATTGGGGTTGTCTTTTGCTCTTTGGTAGTGTGCTTATTGTAATGAGGGTATCTTGTAATTTCACCTCTTAATTGAAAGCCCTGGTAGAATAAAACAAAAGGTGGGGCGTGTGTGGCTATTTTTGAGCATGTTTTCCTCATTCTTCCTCTCTTCTCCTTTTTTCCATTCTTTCTTTCTTCTTCTCCAAGATCAATAGAGGTAATAGAGCCCATTCACGTCATGTCCTCCACCAATCATCCTCCCGAACCTTAGATCTTGAAATTTAGAACAGGAAGGACATAATTTGACAAAATAATTAAGAAATCTGGTTAATTTACATACCGACAATAAATTTCTAGGAAACTTAGGGATATACAATATTGATAATGATGAGAGGGATGGGTAGGACGAACAGTACCCACCCCAGATACACGAGTGGAGGTTCCATCATCTAAAATATGCAAGAAACAGGTGAAGATTGAATGAACTGAGACCACATTATGCTTACTAGTCATGTGATCGGATGCACAAGAATCAATGACCCAAGAAGCACTATTAGAAGAAGTAAGATAAGCTATACCCGACTGAGTTAGTGTTGTTGTGGGGGATGAGGCATGGGTAGAGAGATCTATCAAAAGCTTGGCATACTCTTCCTTGGATAGGATAACTGTGTCACATAAGGTATTCGGCTAAGTATAGGTGGTGACAGATTTGGAGATGTATCCCTTGCAACCATCATCAAATGGGTGGACCTGATTCCCCCAAGCTAGTTTTCCAACAAGATCCCAATATGTATCAACTGTGTGATCGTTGGGACCACAATGTGTCCAATGTTGATTTCCACAGCTACAGCCACATCAAAATCAGCTCCATGACCACCCAATGTACTACCTACCTCCAACATGACCTCCCCTTGAATCTCTACCGCCAAATTGAACCACCCCCCCCCCAAAACACCTTTACCAAATATAGAGATGAATGCAAGCTAATTGGATGAGGATGGACCATGTACATTTACATTGGTTGTGCGCTGAACTCTGGCAAATGCCGCCGTGACGGATGGAATCACACTACCTCCAAGGATCTGAGCTCATACAGGCTCAAATTCATGACAAAGGCCAAAGAGGAATTTAGCAACACAGAACTCCTCCCTTTGTCGTCTCATGCTTTCATAATGCGTCAACAAAGGCTGATACACATTTAATTCCTCCCACATGCCTCGCAAGGTAAAGTAATATTCTCCTACACTCTTTATCTCCTTGTTGGAAGGAGAATATATTCTGAAGCAATTCATAAATACGGGTTAAGTTCTTTTCACCCGAATACATCTCCCTCAAGTTTTCCCCTACTTCTTTAGTTGTCTTGAAAAGGATTACATTCACACTGATATATGGTTCCATGCTATTCCATAACAACGCTCTAATTTGGGCATCTTTTACTACCTAATCTTCATACTTTGGTAAGGTTTCTGCAGGTATGGGAGAGGTCAAATATTGTAACTCTCTTCCCTGCAAGGAAAGCTTCTACGGATGTGGCCCACCGTAGGTAATTTGCTTCGTTAAGTTTTTTCAATGTGATTTGTGAAGTCATCCATTCAGATGGAAACAAAATATTATTTTCATCTCACTTTTGGTATCCATATTCAACAAAAAAGGAACTTGAACACGCAAAGGGAGAACTCTCAGCTCAATCTTACCACACACAACCCTGAGAAAAAACATACCCACGAGCACGATCAATCTGGACACGACTCGCTTCACTGCTCGTCTTTCAGTTGTGGGCCTTGTGGCCATCAACAATCGTCACACATAACTTTAGCCTTCAAATCTGACCTTTGCCTTCGAATCTGATAAACTACATAGTATACGATCGACGGTCCACTTTAGCCGATCTCAATGGTCGAATATAAAGGTGGACCTTACACACCTTCATAGAACATGATTACACGCCACACCAAAGGGTAGTGCAAATATGGAATGACTTCAACTTAGATCAGCCCCAAGTACATTAGGGTTTCACCACGAGAAGAAGGAAAAAGAAAAAAAAGGGCGTAGCCAGATCAAAGATGCTCTGATACCAAGTTGTGAATCGTGTGAAAAAGGAGTAAAAAGGAGAAAAGAGAAAACCGAAACAGAATGAGAATAAGGCAGCCAGCTGCTCACACCCCCTCTCACCCTTTATTTTATTAAGATAGGGCTTCACTTAAGGAGAAATTACAAGTATACCCCTCACACTAAAAGTTATTTACAAATAGTGTTCGCATTGTCGACGAAATGTCGATAATATCGCCGATAATATCGGTGTCGCTAGACTAGCGACACCGAAACCCCCTTTTTTTGTTTCTCTCTGGATTATCGGCGATATCTTCGATAATCTTGGATTTTTTCCGACAAAATCGGTAAAAAGCGAAAAAAATCGAAAAAAAATCTTTGATCTTGGTAATACCTGGTTGATGGTTGATCGGAACTCGGAAGAAAAGAATCTCGTGGGCAGCAATCGACAGCGCTCGTTTCGTGTGAATCACAAATACATGATTTCGGCGAAAAATCAGGAATTTCAGGAGATTCGTCGATCGAAAATCGCCCCTCTTCGCCGAAAACCCCTCTTCGGAGACGAAACCCCATTTTTTGTTTTTTTTTTATATATTTTTTTTCTTTTATGCTTCGAATCATGCAAGAAGAAATCGAGCGCATGGTGCGCTTGACCATCTTGAGTAAACTTTCTGGGCCCACCGTGAATGTATGCAATTTATCCACACTGTCCATTCATTTTTCTAGTTCATTTTAGGGGTAAAATCCAAAATTAAAGCATATCCACAGCTCCAGTGGACCACACCATAAAAAACAATGAGAATAATGATTTTCACCGTTGAAACCTTCTTAGGCCCCAAAGTTATGTTTATTTGTCATCAAACCTTTTCGTAAATATAAAAAGGCATGGATGAAGGGTTAAAATAAATATCAGCTTGATTCAAAATTTCTGTGGCCACCAAGAAGTTTTTAATGATGTGTTCAATTCACACAGTTTCCTGTGGTGTGGTCCATTGAAGATTTGAATCTGATTCATTTTTCGGATCATGCATTAAAATAAGCTTTCATATATGATGGACGGTGCAGATGTAAGGTATATACTTCATAATGGGTCCCACGGTTAGGGATCCACCAGAAGCGGTTTGGCTGCTGTACCTCACACCAGCTATACAGCTGTTGTAGATACGTGTCGTGCGAAGACGAGCTCTGATGCTCCTCGAGCTCCGAGTTGTACGAACGGTTCAAAGGAGATCAAAGTTACATTGGCCCACAGTGATGTATTTATTATATCTACACCGTTCATCTGTTTTTAGAGTTCATTTTAGAGCATTATCCAAAAAATGAATCATATCCAAAGATTATGTGAACCACACCATAGATAGCAGCGGAGATAATGATTTTCGTAGTTAAACAATTTGCAGGGCCCACCATAACCTTTATTTTGCATCCAATTTGTTCATAAAAACACATATCTGGATGAAGAGGAAAAACAATTTTCATGTTGATCCAAAACTTCAATGACCCCAAAAATTCAATGGTAGACGTTCAATCCCCCACTGGTTTTTGCAGTGTGGTCCACTTGATAGTTATATCTGTCTTATTTTCGTCTAAAGGCTTAAGACGAGCTCTTCAAATGAATGAACGGTTTGGATATAACACATGCCTTATGATCAAACCCACATAACTTGCTGACTTGATAGCTGGTGTGCAGTACACCAGCCAATCCGCTTCCGGACTACGCCAGAACGAAAGTGAATTGCGTACGGAGTAAACTTAGTGGGCCCATCGTAATTGCGTATTTGATCCACTCAGTACATCCATTTTATTAGATGATTTTAAGGTACGAGTCGCAAAATGAAGCATATCCACAGCTTGGGTGGACCACACCACATGAAACTGTGTGAATTGATTGTTTACCATTGAAAGATTCTTGAGGGCCACAAATGTTTTGTATCAACCTGATATTTCCTTTTTTTATTCATCCATGTCCCTGTGATCTTATGAACAATTTGGATGGCAAATAATCATCATTGGGCCCTATGAAGATTTCAATGGTGGAAATTATTATTACCACTGTTTCATATGGTGTGGTTAACTTGAAACTAAGATAAATTTATTTTGGTGATTATTAGATACATTTTTTATGGAAACGTATGCTTTTTGGGGCCCCCATTAAATAAAAACTTATTATTTAATGCATTTTTTATATAAATTTTTAATTTCTAAATATGCAAATATGTATATTTAGGCATGTCCTGAAGTTTCATTAGAAAATTTCACCGTTATCTCGATGTTTTTGCATTTTTTTCCGAATTTCCAGTTATCGGCGATAACGATATTATATCTTTATCTCTGGCCAGCGAAACTTGTAGCGATACCGACAACTCGAACACTGTTTACAAATACCATATTCCGTGGGCCCAAAACACATTCAGACCCATAAATAAAACTCACTCGAATGTGACACAAAATATGGTCCACTTGACGACATGCATGAGCCATGGGGTCCACACGTGATCAAAATGGCCATTAATAAAATATATACATGGGTTTTGCTAACATCCCCACCTTCATGCGGACGTTAGCAATGTCCCCTAACCTTTTAAAGGGCGCATGGCATGACCTATCATCGATTTGAACCATTCATCCATTCATACAACTAGGAGCAAGACATGGTGCAAAAGTCATGCCATCACGTGGTCCTAAGCTTCCAATCAACATCATGAAAATGCAAAGTCAAGATTGTCCGAAGAAACAAAATAGGTCCAATCATCATCTTGAAACATCTAGTAGATAGATCCCACTTTGTATTTCTTATGGTTCTAAAGTAACACTCCAATTTGATTATTCTAACCATGTGATTTATGGCTCGTAAACAATGGACGGTTGTAACAAATTGGCTCTATTCAAGGAGTTAGGATCATCGGATCAGCATAATTCTTGCACCATGGCATGCTCCTAGTTGTATGAATGAATGAATAGTTCGGTCCCCCCCCCCCCCCCCCCCCCCCTAAACGCAAGCACCCGCACCCGCACACGCACACACACACACACATCTAATATTAGATCCAATTTTGTAACGCTTTTCGTCGCCTTATTTGACTTGGCTAGATTCTGCATTGACTCATACGAGTAAACTTATCTAGAGCTTTGGTGATTCCTAGTCGGTGCAATTTTTGAGAAATTAGAAAATATATAATGTTCTAATAAAATTTAAGACACCATGATCAATAGAGAGGGCTATGAGAGAAATCATTCACGAGGAAAACCCTTAGTCTCCACAAGCTAAGGGACAAAAAAGGTGATGTCATAACAAGAAAAGTAATATTTTTTTATTAAAAAAAATAATGGTTTTCATTTTTTTTTTTAAGAAAAAGAAAAAAATAAAAATAAAAAAGAAAGGTAAAAACATAAATCAAGATAAAGGAAATGAGTATCCAAAATATAAAATCAAATTTTGATGGCAGCAGCAAAAGCAGGATCCAGGCAATGAAGCAAGAGTTGAAAATTTTGTGGATGAAGTGTCACTTCACAGCCCTTAGTATCGGACGTTAATGTTGTCACTAGATGGTGCATAAATTGGGTTTAATAAGTTTGTTGAAACTGTCAAGTCAGCACAAAAAGGACATAAACGAATCTAAAGAATTTCTTCACCTCCAAAGGATGCAGCAACAGCCACAGAACCAGCAACAGATCCAGCAGCAGTTGCTGCTGCAGCAAACCCACTTGCTCCGATCACAGGAATCAGGGTTCCTAAGGTAGGTGCTAAAGCACTAAATCCTGCAGCAATTGCTGGAGCAGCTAGCCCTATCAAAGAAAGAAAAATGTAAAATAAAAGATTTAGAATTCCCATGTCAACAGAAGTTTGCTTCAGAGATGCAAAACCTGATTCCTAAGTGTTTGCACACACACACACACACACACACACACACACACACACACACACACACACACATATATATATATATCAAGGATAGAGTACCGCCAGTAATGGCCATCAAAGTTCCTCCAGTCAATGCAGCAGCACCAATGATACCACCACGTTTCCATTTGGACCATGTGCTTTTTGGTGATTCGTTTTGTTCTGCATGTGCCTCTGCCTCTTTTAGTGCAGCCATTGCAGAGCAAGCAACCATTACCTCCATAGCTTCCTGCAGGAGTTTTCAATTAGCATTCCATTGGCCACGACTATGAATTCCAAAAGAACGGGTTTTTGAATTTGAATGTCAAGCTCTTGAAATCCCATGACACAAAGACACAAACATCTTGTATCTGATGGTAAATGTTGACCAGATTAAAATTCTGGTGACATAGACTTCAGTGTTACTTTTTGATAGACACCACCCTAGTGCACAGGAATTACTCGAAACCACCAGAAGTTCACAAAATTAAATGGAAAGAGATGAGGGTATTCTCCAACTTAAGCTAATTTCCCCACTTACAGATCTGCAATTTTAGTTTGGGAATTTTCTGTAATAAATCCGCGACTGCATCTGATGTGTTCCCACTTCCAACAATAAGCAGTAAGATGATACTGATTCCTTACAATATCACATAATCGGATCAAGGTGTCCACTGCATATTGCATCCAATGATAGAAAAGGATATACAACTGTTAAGTTTTGGCAATTTTAGTTGGGAAACTCCAGTAATAAATCCCATACTGCATTGAATGTGCATCAACAACGAGCAGTAAAATCTTACTGATGTGGATAACATACCAAATCACTACAAACAGATAATGATCCCTTACAACATTACATAACCACAAGAAGAAAAGATAGTGAACTATGGTATCCAATGATAGGAAAAGAAACACAAGAAAAGGCAGTGGGGAAAAAACAAACAAACAAACAAATTAAAAAGACTAGTTCAAGAGACATCCAAAAGAAACATTCATGCAGGACCAATGCATGAACTCAAATAATGTGAGAGATCAATTAGCAAATTAATTTAAATAATTAAAAAAATCACAAGCATGATAAACACCATCTCACATTCCATGATTCCAAGAAAAAGTTATAAAAAGTTCAAACCTAAATTAACAAGCATACATCCTGCATGACATTAAATACATGAAACTAGGATCTAATGGATGTAGGAACATCCAAATAGCATAGGGATTATCCTAACTCAAAAGGAAAAATCTAAAACTACCCAAGGCGATCTAGATTTGGGTGTGGGTAAGGCTAGGGTTTAGGGAAATTCGGGAAAACTTGAAATTAAGGTTTAATTGGGTAAATTGGGTAAAGGGATTGGTTACTTAGATTTTAACTAGAGGGGAATTAGAGTTTTGGATGACTGGTGGCTAGGGTTTTGAGATGAATGAAAGGAATTTGGGAATTAGGGTTGGGAAAAATTGTTGAAATTGAGGATTTTTGGAATCAGGAATTAGGGTTTGGGTTTGGATGGGGGAATGGAGAGGGTTTTGATGGGAAAAGAGAAGGAAACAAAACGGATGAAGGGGGACCATACGGCCAGCCCTACGGGCTCACACGTGTTGGGTCCCAAAGTTGGGTTTGATGCGGGGATGATGAAGGAGAAAGATTGGAAGAGTTTGGAAGGGGTTATGAGGAATCTGGATGGGAGAAAGCGAAAATTGTTACAAGTACCTTGTAAAGAAGAAACTCAAAACGGGTAGATGAGAACATCATGCTCTCGTTATGGAAGATCGGCCTCGCACCAATCTTTCTTCCAAATCACATGGAAGACTTCTTCACATCTCATGAAGATTAGAGAAAAGAAAGAATTTTCTTCTTTTTTTAATGAGAAAAAACATCATTAGATAGGTTACACCCTCCCCCTATATAGTCTCAAGAACTTTATAAAATTACAAACTAGTCCCTATTTTATGTCTTTTAACTAAACTAACCTTAGTCTAAGAAAAAAACATATAAAACCACTCATAAGGTATCCAAAGCATAAATCAAACATAAAACTAGATCCTAAAACATATGTATGTCCTTTGGTGACAAGAATGGTCCACAATCAACGTCCCGATCATGTAATCCATTCGATCCAACGGTCGATCGTCTCGTCCCTCAAATCCAGCAGTCCAAATCACTCCTTAAAGCAACTCATATGCATCTTCCCAGTGTGTGGGGTCTTACAGATGCTCGCTCGTACATACACTATGGGATCTTCGACACGGATACTCTCTTAACCATAGAAAAACTAGGGCCCGCCTCCTTTAATACGTGCGCAAAGGCGTATGTGATGTGATGTCTTCATCAACTCTCCTCGACTGAGAAGAGTTCACCTCTGGTGGACTAAAACTCCTATAACACTCAAGGATGTCCAGATCCAGAGTCTGCATCTTTGCCTCTGTAATCCATGTGCTATCCGAAACCAGCCTGTTCTACCACTTGACAAGGAATTTCTTAAATCCCCCATGGCGAGTGGAAATCGCTTGTGCATCCAGTATATCTTCGAGTTGTTCACTTCGAGCAGGCAATGAGGGTAAGGGTGGCAAAGGCTGGGATAATGGGTTAGGTATGGGTCATAAGTTAGGGACTGGATTATGGTCTGTGGGAGGGTCTGAAAATGGACCAGAAAGTGAAGCAGTAGGACCCTTGTATCATACTAGATCTTCCACATTAAAAGTAGAGCTAATTCCCATGGTAGGTGGAACGTCTACTACATAAACATTGGGACCCAGTTTATGCAGTATTTTGTATGATCCTGCACTACGCACTTGCAATTTCTTAACAGCCCCATGTGGGAACCGTTCAAGTTCAAGCCTCATAAGAACCATGGCATGATCTCTTACCTGTAATTCCTAAAATCTGCCATGAGAATCAGCAACTGCTTTATATTTTTCATTACTTAAGTTAATCCACTTGCTGATCTTACTATGCAACTCATGAATGTGACGTGCAAACTCATGTTCTGGCTCAGATGGCCGATGGGACACAAACATAAGCATGAGATCTACGGGTTTCCTAGGTTTGTAGCCATACACAACCTCAAATGAAATCATGCCTATGGACCTATTAATGGAACTATTATACGCTAACTCGACTATAGGCAAAACAGTATCCCAAGTTCTGACGTGATCTCCCACAAGGCATCTAAGCAGATTTCCAAGACTCCTATTGACGATCTCAATCTGACCGTCTGTTTGAGGATGATAGGCAGATGAAAATTGAAGCCCCTTGCCCCCATCATGTGCCATAGTATCTTCCAAAAATAGCTCATAAAATGTACATCACGATAAGACACTATGGTCTTTGGTAGACCCAGCGTTCGAAATATCGGTATCGCACCCTTGGGATACAGATACATATCAGTTATCACACGGGATATATCGTTTGTATCGCATAGTTTATCGCACTTTTTGGAAAACATGGCGAAACATTGGGAAAATGGTTGAATTTTTTAATGAAACTTTGGGGATTGTTAAAAAAGACCTTCATACACACTTTTAAATCATAAAATCTCAAAAAAGAATGGCACATAATAGGTTTCCTTTGTAGAGGGTCCTAAGCTCTGCGCTGTCCGATTAAACTAAGACAACTATATCCAGTATCCACCCCGTCTATCTGTTTTTCTATATCATTTTAGGACATTATGCAAAAAATTAAGCAGATCCAATAATCAGGTAGACCATACATAGGAAACAATGGTGATTGACCATTAGTGGGCCACTTGAACTTTGGATATGCTTCACTTTTTGGGCTAAAATCATAAAATTATATGGTAAAATGGATGGATGGAGCGAATAAAATATATGAATTATAGTGGCCCCACAGAGTTTACTCACTACGTCATTCCCACCCCAGACGCACGCGGATTTCCTGGGAAAGCCTTTCGCTGGGAGTTCCTGCGCTGGGAACCCAGATGGGGCCCACTGTGATGTTTGTGAGAAATCCTCCCCTTCCATCAGTTTTGTGAGTTCATTTCAGGACAATATGCCAAAAATGAACCGTATATAAAGCTCGAGTGGGCCGTGCTAAAGGAAAATGTGGTTAGGGAAGTTCCTACCGTTGAAACCTACCTAAGTTCGACAGTGATGTTTACGTGCCATCCATACCATTAATAACTTCATTCCTACAGGGATGAAATGAAATCACAAATATTAGCATGATTCAAAACTTTCATGGCCCATGAATATTTCAACTGTGGACATTCAATTATCATGTTTTCGGCGCACTTGAGCTTTGGAAACAGTTCATTTTTAGCATCGTGTCCTAAAATAAACTCACAAAATGGATGAACGGATAGGATTTCTCACAAACATCACAATGGGCCCCACCTGAGTTCCCAGTGCAGGAACTTAATGCGAAAGTCTTTCGCGGGAAATCCACCTCCGTCACAGGCGCTCCTCCCGCTCAGGTTGTCTGAACGGTTCAAAGTGAAATGGGCCCCACGGTAATGTATTTATTATATCTATACTGTTCATGCATCTGGAGAGATCATTTTAGATCAAATGAGTAATATCCAAAGCTCAAGTGGACCACACCACAAATAGTTGTGGGGACTGATTCTCACCGTTAAAACATTTGTAGGGCCCACCATAACGTTTATTTTTCATCCAATCCATTCATTAGGTCACACAAATCTGGATGAGGAGGAAAAACAAATATCATATCGATCTAAAAATTTTGTGACCCCAAAAGGGTTTCAATGGTAGACCTTAAATCTTCTAATGCTTTTTTCAGTGTGGTCCACTTGATCTTTGGATCTGTCTTATTTTTTGGCTCAAGTCTTACGACGAGCTCGCCAAATGGACAAACGGTTTGGATATAACGCATACCTCATGATGGGACCCACAGAAATGGGTGATGACGTCAACACACCAGTCGATGGTGTGCGGTACAGAAGCGGATTGCGTACTGAGTAACTCTGTATTCTAAGCATACTGAGTAAACTCCGTGGGGCCCATCGTCATTCATGCATTGTATCAACTCCGTACATCTGCTTTATTATATAATTTTAGGGCTTTAAACCAAAATTTAATCATATCCAAAGTTTAAGTGGACCACACCACTTGAAATGGTGTGAATTGAAGTCTACCGTTGAAAAGTTCTTGGGGGCCCACAGAAGTTTTAGATCAAGATGATTTTTGTGTTTTCCATTCATCCATGTCTACGTGATCTTATGAATAGTTTGGATGACAAATAAACATCACTGGGGGCCTTAGAAATGTTTCAATGGTGGAAATCAATACTTCCACTATTTCCTTTGGTATGTTCTATTTGAGCTTTTGATATACTTCGGTTTTGGGCTCAACCCCTAAAATGATCCGGAAAAACGTATGGACGGTGTGGATAGACCACATACATTCAAGGTGGGCCCAACTGAGTTTACTCAGTACGATAAGAGTGTACTGAGTAACTCAGTACGCAATCCGATTTCGTGCGGTACGCCAAACTATTCGAAAAATAGGGCCGGACGCCCTTTTTTTTCTAAGCAAAGAGGGTTCCGGCCCCAAAATCTCCCAAATCTTCGGATTCCGACGAAGATTCTCCAGATTTCGACGAGGATTTCCCCCGATGTCGCCCAAATACCCGGATTTCTTCGGATTTTGATAGATTTCTCTCCCAAATCGAAGATTTTGCTTGCACTAACCTACGAAAGAAGCTTCAATTGGAATGGCCCACCAAATGGAAGCTCTCGATGATGACGATCTCTTGTACAGGTACCGAAATCCAGTTTCTTGTTTTTTTTTTTCAATTTTTTCGGATAATTATAGTTTCAATTTTTTTTTTCGATTTTTTCGAGTAAATCGCGCAATATCGTCGAAATATCGTGCGATATCGTCGATATATCGGCCGACATCTGAATTTGGGATTTTTTGGTATCTTCCGGGGATTATCGGGGGTGTATCGTCTCGCATGGGTGCGATAACGATAATATCGGCCGATAGTATCGATATTTCGAACACTGGGTAAACCATGTAAACACACTACCTCCCCAAAGAAAAGTTTAAACACATTGGAGGCATCCGACATTTTTTAGCACAGAATGAAATGAGCCATTTTGAAAAAACGGTCCACAACCACAAATATGTAATCATGTTTCTCGATAATCCTTGGTAAACCCAACACGAAATCCATACTGATGTCCTGCCATGGAGTATGGGGCACTGGCAAAGGCGTATACAATATTGTATTTTGCTTTCTATGCTTCGTCAGTTGACAAGTCCTACACTACCCAACTATCTTGGTTACATCTCGTTTGAGACTTGACCAATAGAACTTATCCTCCACAAGGGCAATGGTCTTGTCCCTCCCCAAATGACCAGCTACCCCTCTTGCATTAGGTTCCCAAACTATGAAATCACAGAGGGAAGTACAAGGAATACAGAGTCTGTCGCCTTTAAATAGTAACTCATTGATGATGACAAACTCCCGATTGTCGCTTAACTAACCATCTCATAATAACGCGTACAGCTCACCAAAGTTTGGGCACGTAGGATACTCTTCTCTCAACCACTCAAACCCAGTCACTTCCACACTCATACTCTGGAATAGTCCCACACGACGACCAAGGGCATTAACAGGTTTGTTCTAGACCCTGACCTTATATTCAAGAACGAAAGAATATTCCGGAAGAAAATGGACCCACTTAGCATGCCTAGGGTTTAGTTTCTTTTGGGAATTGAGGTAACGTGAGGCCTCATGGTTAGTAAACAAAGACAAATTCTTGCAGTAATAGATAATGACGCCAATGACGCAAGGATTGAACGACCGCATAGAACTCTCTGTAATAAGTAAAATATCGTTGCTTTACCTTATTCAGCTTCTCACCAAAATAAGAAACGAGGTGCCTTTCCTGACCAAGCACTCCACCTATACCTACCCCAGATGCATGATGCATCACACACAACTTCAAAGACTTTAGAAAAGTTTGTAAGGCGCATGACGAAAGCTTCAGTCGTCTTGCCCTTAATCTCCTTAAATGCTCTAGAGGCAGCTTTAGTCCATACGAACTCCCCTTTCTTTATGCAATCAGTGATGGAAGCCATGATAGAACTAAAACCTCTAATGAACCACTTATAGAAAGTTGCTAAGCCATGAAAGCTTCGCACTTTGTGAATATTGCGCGGTTCAAGCCACTCAACTATGGGCCTAATCTTCTAGAGGTCTGCTCTCATGACCTCAGATGATATTATGAACCCTAAGAAGATAATGCTCTTTGATATGAATGTGCACTTCTTAAGGTTGGCATAAAGCTTTTCAGTTCTAAGGACCTCGCAAACCTGCTTCAGATGGTGGAGATGTCGTTCCTTTGATGTGATATAGATAAGAATGTCATCGAAATACACCATAAGGAACTTACCCATAAAGGGTCTCAATACTTGGGCCATCACCCTCATAAATGTGCTCGGGGCATTAGTCAAGCCAAAGGGCATGACTAGCCACTCGTATAGCCCATCCTTCGTCTTGAAGGTTGTCTTCCATTCATCTTTTAGGCGTATACGTATTTGGTGATACCCACTTTAGAGGTCAATCTTCAAAAAGATGGTGGCACCCGCCATTATGTCTAACATATCATCAAGACGCAATATAGAAAACAGGTACTTAACCGTGATCTTATTGGTGGCTCTATTTTCCACACACATGTGCCACATGTCGTATTTCTTAGGCATGAGAAGCGCTAGCACGGCACACAGACTCAAACTCTCTTAAATGAAATCCTTCCTAAGGAACTCATCTACCTGCTTCTTCAACTCTGCATACTCCGTAGGGTTCATTCGATAATGAGGAAGGTTTGGTAGTCGCCTTAGGGACAAGATCAATGGCATGCTAGATGTCCCCCATAGGTGGAAGCTCATCTGGTAAGTCCTCTGGGAATATATCGTGAAACTCATCCAGAATCGGAATCACCTCAGGAGGTCCCTCTACACTAACCTCGGGTGTAACTTCTCTAGCCACTAAGGCATACACCATCGAATCCACCTTAGCCTCTCTCTTGAACTCCTTAGCGTTGATAACATGGGGCGACTTGGGTTAGGATCTCCTCGTATTCGACTTCCCCTCAGCTATTGTCTCTACATTGCTTTTTAGTCGGAGAGGAACTAAAGTGATCTTCTTGCCCTAATGCATATACGAACAGACATTTGAGCGGCCATATATCGTTACATCACAGTCAAATAACCAAGGTTGTCCTAAAACGATGTGTCCAACATCCATAGGCAAAACGTCACACCACAACGAATCAAAATATGATAAAAAATGAATAGGCACAAGACATCGCTAGGTAACAGGCATGGAAGATGCGTCAACCCATTAAACTCTAAAGGGCTGAGGGCGCGGTTCGGGTTTCAAACCCAAACGGGATAAAGTGGTAGTGGAGACCACATTTGTACAACTACCACTATCGATCATCACCTTACAATTCTTCTCTCCACATTTCGCATAGGTGTAAAAAATCGTAGTCCGATGCTGGTCATCAGTCTCCTTAGCATTGGTCAAGGCGCACCTGACTACTGTAAGTGGTGTGGTCTCTTCTTCCTCTACTTCCTCGTCACTAGCACCATTTATATTGGGCCGATAGACTTCTTCTTCATAATCACCATGTTCATCTCTCTCTTCCTCACCTTCGCCAATCATTAGGGCCTTGTTCCTCTCTTTCAAGGGACACCGATGCGCAAAGTGACCAAATCCATGGCAATTGAAGCATCGCATTGGTTCGCCTCCCCTAGAGTTAGCACTTGCCATCCCTATTCCTTTAACATCTCTAGGGTTGGATTGGGAACCAACTTGGTGTCAAACAACCATTTACTCTAAAAGCTTAAGCTTTTAGAGTAAATGGTTGTTTGACATGGTATCAGTGGAAGGTCCTATGTTCGAATTTCGAGAGCAACAAATATGCCTCGCTAATATATTATTATCCCATGAGGGGTCAAGAAAATTAGGTCCGGCCCAAGGACCGAGAAATCAAGCATGGCCTATTTATGGTGTGAGTGTCCCTCCACCCTTGTCAGTTGACACTTGAGGCTTGGATTAACTTTCCACATCAAACTTAGTCCCTTGAGGATAATTCTTAATACTTGAATCCCACGAGTCAAAACGCCTCCCAACCAGTGCTTTGAGATAGTATTCAATGTCTTGCACCACTTGGTACATGTGCTCCAAAGTGCCAACATCACAAGAATAGTTCTCGTTGGATCTCGAATCAGAGGCCAATCCAGAATCTGAACAGTCGAATGATCAGGTCCTCCTCAAAGTCACATCACATCATGTATTCCTCGAACTTGGTGATGTAATCTGACATAGTCATGGATCCTTGATGCAAGGCATGCCACTGGTCTAGGAGCCTCTGGCAGTAAGAGAGGGAGATACTTTTCTTCAAGGACCTATTTCATCTCAGCCGAGTGCACAACTGGAAGTTCTCCACTCGTCTCAAATTTATGCTCCATGTTAGTCCAAAAAAGTATGGTCTGGCCCACCAGCTTCATCTTAGCAAATCTCACTCGACGGGCGTTAGACATATCATACCACTCAAAATAGTGGTCCATGTCTGTCACCCAATCAAGGAATGCTTTGGGGTCCAAACGACCATCAAAACTGGGAGTCTCAACTTTCACACCCTTCATGGCTTGCGCGTCAGGGTCATGACGGTCATGATGTTCCTCACATTGTAGTTGCACTTGTGCTCGGCTACGGCCAGCGCCTTGGCCATGACCACACCCTCGCCTATTAACTTGATCTCCAGCTTGAGATTGAACATCTTCCCTAGTATCGGGGTTCACCTGAAGGGAGGCCTCAAGCTGATTGACGCATGCATTGGTAGCAGTCAATTGAGTGGCGGTGGTTCTATTGTGCGCTTCAATGGCCGTCAGACGATGGTTGATAGCGTTAAGGGCCTTTGCAATCTGCTCTAGATTCATAGTGGGATGTAGACCAAAACCACGCCCAGAACAAGTGGGCATACACAAGGGAACTCAAAAAGGTAAACTTAGATCCTAGGGGGCAATGTTATGACAAAGAGAAAACAACCTAGAGACCAAACTGGACACACTAGAAACACTAACATGAAAATTCAGAAAGCTGTCAACATCAAAGACTACGTTGAAAATTCAGCAGGAAAGTAATCTATGAGTACCAAACTGAAAATTTAGCAAGAGTGTAATCTGAAAATTCAGCAAGGTAAAAACATGAGATTACTAAACTGAAAATTCAGCAATGGTATTAGTGGAAAACGCTAGCTGAAAATTCAGCAATGGGACACTCCACACTAGGAACAAAAATCAGCAATATGATCCTAAATTTTATATGCAATGTATGCTCTAATAACACTAGATGTAAGCTCTACCCTAGATGTGACTCTAACCTAAGTGCAACACAAAAATCCTATGCTAAACCTATTGGCTCTAATACCAAATTTGATGCAGGACCAATGCATGAACTCAAAGAATGTGAGAGATCAATCAGCAAATTAATTTAAATAATTTTTTTTTAAAAAAAAAAGCACAAGCATGCTAAATACCATCTCACATTCCATGATTCCAAGAAAAAGTTATGAAAAGTTCAAACCTAAATTAACAAGCATTAATCCTACACGACATTAAATACATGAAATTAGGATCTAATGAATGTAGGAACATCCAAATAGCATAGGGATTATACCGACTTAAAAGGGAACATCTAAAACTAACTAGGGCTATCTAGATTTGGGTGTGGGTAAGGCTAGGGTTTAGGGAAATTGGGGAAAACTTGAAATTAGGTTTGGAAAATTTTTTGAAATTGGGGATTTTTGGAATCAGGAATTAGGGTTTGGGTTTGGATGGGGGAATGGAGAGGGTTTTTATGGGAAAAGAGAAGGAAATAAAAAGGATGAAGGGGGACCATACAGCTAGCCCTATGGGCTCACACGTGGCCATACGGTCGCACGTGTGGGTTTGGTAGGGGTATTGTTTTGGGTTCCAAAGTTGGGTTTGATGTGGGGACGATGAAAGAGAAAGGTTGGAAGAGTTTGGAAGGGGTTATGAGGAATCTAGATGGGAGAAAGCGAAAATTGTTACAAATACATTGTAAATCTTTTAATGTCACTTGAAGTTTCTGTGAAAAAATCCACTATTTCCTAAAATTTCCCCAAATTTTCCCACAAATTACAATATAGTACATGGTATATGGGATATTTCTTGATGTTTCCCACGATATTTCCATTTCCCACAGGAGTGATGGGCAGTGTAATACCGTAACTTTGAACACCGCACACAAGTATGAGAGGCTCCTATACCAACTAGAGTTCAAGCCTTTGTCAGTGCCTGGGTTGCCACAACTAGTAAAATACTTACCCTCGAGAATCTTAGGGTTAGGAAGTGTCAACTAGAGCTCCCTAGCATGTGTTTTTTATGTCTTTTCATGAGGTGACTACATACATGTTTCTCCACTAGAGTGTGGCCAGAGCCATATCGAGGTTTTTTTAATCTTTACCTTTTTGGGTTGACTAATGGGTGTTTTTGACTTTTTGGGAAATGATACAAAGAATGATGTCTTTGTGTACGACATAAAAACCATTATCCCTGGAGGAACTATATAATCATTGGGTTTATACCAATGAACAAAAAAGGCACAACTTGAGCAATGAGTTCATAAATCAAATAGAAGACCTAGCCAAGAGAACTCTTACTCCAGATGTGCTCAAAAGGACCATATTATACAATAATGAGAATGAACAAGAATTCTTGCCTAAAATATATGATACTTTTTTGAACGGTCCATATCATGGAACAACCAAAAAGTCATCTAGCTCATTTCAACCAAGATTATCTCGATGATGGTTGCCTTACGCAAATATGCGGGCATTTTATAAGGAATGGAAAGATGTTCAATAATGAAGTAACGTCAATCGATATGATCAAAAGAAGGATCAATTCCATGGTCACCTCTTGGAAGGTTGGGATCTGTGGAGGGTTAGAAAAGAGTGATTAGGCCAAGTGTAGCACCCATGTCTAGTGTCATAAAACTCAAGTTTAGTGGGTGCTCCCTGGGAAACCCAGGTCCCTATGGGGCCTTGAGAAATGTAATTGGGGAGGTATTGGTGGCTTTCTCCAAGCCTTGCGGAGAGGTTGGGTCAAATGCAATGGAAACTCTCGCCCAAAGAGAGGGGTTAAATGTTTGCTACTCTTATTCTAGAAAGCTAATTATTGAACAAGATGCTCACAACAACACTTAGTGAGACATAGAAAAATTGTCAAGGCCTTGGAGGCTAGAAATGTTATTCTTAAGACTTACTAACTACTAATTTTTTAGCTTTGTGTTCCATTGTCTTGAGGGATGCCAATGAGGTGGACAATGACCTCACTGTGTAGGGATTGACAAGCATGTCACTTGCAATTGATCCTTTAGAGTGGGCTATGAAAAATTTTCAAGGGCCTTGGAGGCGTGGGTTGTGTATTCTTGAGATTAAATTAATTATACTGTCAGTTGCTAACTTGGGAGCTTTGTGTTCCATTCTTAGTTGCAGGATCCTTCTAACTAGGAGTAGCTACTGCTTCGAATCCCCTCTTTGGACATTAGCTCTCACCCCCGCTTCCTACCTATTTGAACCTGTTTCCATTTTTTTGAAAGAAAAGCTTCCCCACTCCCACACTCAAATTTGTTGTCCGCTTCACTTCCTGTGGATTGACAAGATGGTCAGTCGCTATTGGTCCTTTGGTGTATCTATCATGTTTTATCTTTTTTCTCGTAATAAAATTATAGTTACTTTCGCACGCCGGGGGGGGGGGGCGGGGTGGGGAACTAGATTTTTGTTTCTGGTTAGATTGACAAAAGGTTTCATTTTATTCACTGCAGATGACAAAAGGTCACATGGTATAAGTTTCATGTATGTTTGAGAACAAACCAATTTGAATAAGATAAACACAAGTGACATGCTCTAAAGCACTGTCGGGTATATAAAATGAGAAGGAAAACTAATGCACATTGTCATAGTAACAAGCTAAACCCAACGAGGCTGGAATCAAATCTGAACAAGAGGAACCGATCGGAAAACTGGATGCAAGGATGTACACGAATGTTTTCAGTGGCAAACAGTTACAAGTCTTATAAAAGGTAGGTGTAATAAGATACAACAAAATGAGAATTGCCAATACTATAAATGCAAGGAAAGATTGAAGAGGTAATTCTCCGTACAAGTTCCACTGAGGCACACGTGTATGGATCTGCGCAACTTGTGAGGTGGTGGCCACCATGAACATGCTCTAGCCCCGAAAATCAAGAGGATCTGCACATCAGGTGGGCCACATGTGGGGGTTGAATATAGACTGCTGGTCATCTTTCTTCCAACTGTCAAGTTTTATTCTGCATGTGTGACCACCCGATGAATGCAGCCCGAGTAACAGGCCTGAGCATGCTAAAAAATGATAATAATGGGGAAAAAAAAAATGAATGGTCGAGGTCCATATTGGCACATGCTCCACAAATCGCATCTTTCAGTATCTCCTTGTTCCAATTGCCCCAGCACTTCTCTTACAGAATAAATTGCTTTTCTTTTTGTATCACAAAAAATGGTCTAATGCCAGTAGACTACTGTCAGAAAAGAATGTGTAGGATTCCGTAAAGTAATACATGAGCACTAAAATTGTATATGATAGGCCTTATCTCACTTAACTGACTAGTTTGAGTAGACATACCATTTGTATCCACTTGACATCAAACCATGTTGCCAACAACCGTAGAGCGACACGATGTCGAGCATCATAGCCCTTTCTCACTTTAGAATGTTTCTTCTCATCTGCAGGTGTGTCCGCTACACAGGCAGAAAGAAGCTCAAACAAAATCATCACTTTCCGCTGATATTTGACCAATATTCCCTCTACCATGGATTCATCATCACAACTTCTGACAGGCTCATTCAGTGCCTCATTTGTGTCAGACGTCGTCTTAGAATTTGTCGGGTTCAACGTTTTAGGCGGGGCATCTGCCACTTCAGGAAACTGCGTCTTGCTGGTAGATGTTTTCTCGCGGCATTCACGTTCATACTCACAGTGTTTCTCCCTCGCTGTCGCAGGTGAAACAGCACTATCTTGCAAGCTCATTGTCATAGAATCGACGGCTTTCATCACCGCAAGCTCCTGTTCGTCTCTTTCTGAAGTGGTGCCATTGTTGTCTTCCGAGAGTATACTCAAAAACTGAGATATCATGAATAAATTAATTGATACAGAAAATGGAGATACCCATTGAATGAAAAGGGAATTAATGTACATGTAGCACACTTATGAGTTACAGGAAATCAATGGTAACTTTCATAAATATGAAAATTTCCATCTTTGGCAAGGCAATTCGCAGACTACAATTCTAAGAACTATATTTTACTAATCATTGGAGAAAATGGAGAACCCAGAGACAAATTAAGCATGAAGATAGCAATAATGATTAGCTGATGACATAAACATAGGAAACCAAGGTAAAATGTGGGCTTTTGCTAGAAGTAACTGGTAGTGGAACATGATCTGCTGTAAACAATTCAAACCAGTTTTTGCCTAATGTGGTGCAAACTCCTAATTATCTAGGACCAGCTCTTTATCGCCACAGCTACCACCACCTCCATGTGATTACAATCAGATAAAATATGGGCACATATCAGAATATAGAAAGAATTTTGAGAATTTCTTTTGTATGTTGGTTCCTACAGTGGAGAGCACTGGTCAGGCTGGCTTCACAGAGCAACAACAACATCCTGCTCTCAACTGTAGAAGGATAATGAGGCAGTGCAGAGTTGGGCTCAACCCACCCATAGAGCTGAACTCAGCCGGACTACCACCTTTTTTCTTTAATTTCTGTTCTGTTTTTCATTTCCCTCCCTCCCTCATTTACATTTTTATTCTTAAAAAAAAAATATATATATATATATATATATGTATGTAATAATAAACAAATAAAAGATTGACTTGTACAGAGACATTAGGTACAGGGCATACAGCTTTAGAAGTTGATATTGTCAAATATCTGCATAAAAAATGGCAACTGGTCATCATCAAGACTCAACCAAGTCTTGGTGGCTTTTTAGAAAAAGGAAAAGACACATTTGGTAGGCTCAAGGAGTGTGACTGCCCATATGTATGCAAAAAGACACTTATATGGCACGCAAGTTCTTCAATCAAACTATCTAAAGAGCACGTTTCATTGGGGAAGGTGATGGGAGACAATGAGAGCTTTGATGAACCTGATCACGATTCACATGCAACATAAATCTAAATGGTTGTAAGGTAGGGCCCCTTTCAATAATAAAGCCACAAATGAAGGAAAATTCTGCAGTTAAAATTAAGATTCCAGCACACAAAATCTCTCCATTAGCTTTGATAAGCAATACCAAACCTTGATCTTCAATCTCTAACATTCCAAGCAAAATGCAGCATTTACACAAGATCCAACAGTTAATTCTGAGATTCAACAATCAAGCAACTTTACAAACATGCCATATCTGTGCAGAAATGTAAACAGAAGTATAGAAGTCTATCCATTGAAATAGGGTTTCCACCCTCCAAATACCCAAATCATTTCAGGCCTTCACCCCTCGAAACAAAACACAGCAACGTTTCTTCTGAGCTAACCCATACAGATGAAAAGAAACAACCCTACATGAACTCCCTGCTAATCTTAAAAAGAATCTAGAACTGCTTTCAAACTTTGGCCACAGATATAAGTAAATTGCAGCACTTTAAACACTGACAAAAAACATCTAGTGAAGAAACAAAGCATTCTTTAAACCGTAACCTAATCCCTGCATGACAGATGTCCAAAGCCCATGCTATTTGGACACCTTAACTTAAAAATCAGCCATGCACACATAACTATGCATAAGGCCAGACATAAGCAGGGAATGCACACTATTCCTTTTGCAGCTCCTGCCATGTGGCTGCATATGGTGTGTCCCTTTGGGAATTGCTTCAGGCATACATTGTTGAAGTTTCCCCAGATGGACACTTGGTTCTGTCTATGTTGTCTTGTTACTTTCTTCTTTCAATCGACTTCAAGGAATATTCCAAAACTAGAAGTGAATGGATGATCCTTATTGTCCATTTGGGGCTCACTAATGGATGTTTTTATGGACAACAAAAAAAAATATATATTAAAGAGAAACAGGATTAGAAAACTAACAGGCCAAAACAAAAAGAGCCTGCCACCAAAGGAGTCACTAATGGATATTTCAAAAGAGAAAGTGCCAAAGGTTCAAATTCAATACACAAGATTAATAGAGGATAGGATTGTTAAGCAATCAGATTTTGGGGAGTCTTATCTGCAGTGAGTCACATAATATGGACAGTTTGGATCAATGTATATGGGTGAGACGTCTATGAAGTTTGTGCGCATACATATGGTTGGTCATATTCTGCCAGAGTAACAACATTTTTCTCTCTTTCGCAAGCTTAAATATGTCAATTGTTGACCACTGACACCACATGGAGTGCCTCTTGTCCATAGAGAGAAACATTGATCCTCTAGAAGATTATGACCATCCACCTCATGCATATAACCATTGTACATGTTACACAAGCATGCATTAATCCAAGACATCCAAATCATGGAATCATTGTAGATGGGGCCCAACAAGCAATCATAGTGGTTGGATAATAATAACCTGTGATTAGTGGATATTTGTTGTTGCAATTGAGTTGACAATTTTCCTTTTAGTTGACCAGTGATGACCACAAATGGAACAATTGGGATCATTTGTTGATTCTGATACTTAAGGTAATGACCTAAACAAGGTTGAGAAAAATTGCTTTCAGATTGGCCAATGCAGACGTCTTGGAGACAGATGGACCGAAGTCGATACTCGAGGTGATATGGCTTCTCAGATATTGATGGCCTTACTGGTACGATTCACCCCGTATCACACCAATATGCCCAAGTGTATCGGTCACGGGCCAATTCAAATAAAAAGGATATTTTCTCCCATTTTATCCTCCTTCTCCTTATTTTCTTCGTTTAAAGGATAGAGGAAGCTTAGAAAACTATTTTTGAGTAAATATAGGTCTATTTTGGAGATCAGAAACAAGATTTCCACAAGATCCAATGAATTGAAGAGTGGACCATTTTGGAAAAATCCAGAAAAGGGTTGACCGTCACTTTTTCATTTTTCGTTTGTTTGATGTATTTCAATTTTCTACGTGAAGGGGCCCTATCCAACAAATGGTCTTATTGGTGTTCAATTAGGGTCTATTTGGTTGATTTCCCCAAGTTTTCACATTTTAACCATTTTCTTACCAACTTTCAACCAATTAGAAATGTCACAGTAAACAGATAAATATCAATTTTTTATGAGGCCAAAATGGCCATTACAGAAAAATGGCCAATGTTACCTAATTGGTCTCAAAATAGCCTGTAACAGTCCATAATGGGGCCAAAATAGATTTTTTTTCCAAAAAATAAAAATAAAAAAGGTCGTAACAACCATTACGGCTCATATTGTAAAGGTAATTGAGGTGGCGAATACAGCCATCATTACCGTTATGGAATACCTTGATTGGAAAGAGTTGAGCAAGATGTTTGCTTCTTAGGAGTGGCTCAACACAAAACATCTGCAGAAGACATCGGTTGGGTTGTACAAACCTTAAGAGACAACAATTACTAGAAGAAAGTCCGAAAAAAATTTCAAGGTGATGGAACCACTCATTCTAGTAATGTCTCATGCACGTTCATTATTGCATTTGTTGTTATTGGTTATTAATAAGTTGTTTTTATGATGTAATCATTAAAGTCTTTATTTTCATTATTACAATATAGAATAATTTAAATTCAAAGATACCAATATGCTACATCGTTTGATGAGGATGAAGAGGTTCGTGTCAAGCTGAACAATGTGCTAAAGAGATTAGAGCCTGACTTAGGTTTGCAGACAGAGGGATCAAACAAAGTACAAGTCTTTAATTATTGGTCTTTTTTTAAAGATAATTAATTATTGATATTTAATTTTGTCATTTCAATGCTTAAAACGCTATAAATGTTTTGGTGCATTGTCCACAGTTGAAAATATATAGATTTCGCATGGGCAGCTTCTCTCCGATGCATTTACACAAAGGGCAATCTTTCAGACATCTCTAGGTAAGATATGGATACTTTTTTACAATTACGTAATTAAAGAAATTCTTTTGTTAGTGATGTAAAGTTGTGCATTTGACAAATTACTATTATGTATATAACATAAGCTTTTTTAATATAGTTGATAGGTGGCTTCATTTTGTAGAAAGTGCAAAACTCTCAAAACAATAGTTTTGCGGCAGACAACTTCCTCTAGCTGTGAGAGGAAATAGAGTTGTTCTGCACCCATTCATTCGAAGCAAAGAATAGGTTGCAAGCTTAGACATTGGATCAGCTCATCAACATGCATTACAAGAAGTTGAAATTACGGAATGCAAAGCATGTGGCAAACCTGATTGAAGAAGGCAGCTTTTGTTCAATAAACTTAGACAATATTTATGATGAAGAGGACCCACTTCAACCTTGGTTGGAACAAAGGAAGAAAAGGGTAAAAGAGAACAATGACGAAGTCGAGGTGCACAATGCAATGTTACGTGCATGCTAGTAAGCAAGTCACGCAGTTGTCTTAGAGCCGGAGAGGGTTATGGAAGATTTTACCCAATGAAATAGTAGTAGCGAAACTGAGACAAATGATGATGACAACGATGATGATGATGATGATGATGCACCTGTTAGCCCTACTTCTAGTGTTGCTTAGCACATAGTGGTACAACCACCTACAAAGTTCAAAGCCAATGAGCATCAACGAAGTAGACAAGGCTAGACTTATGAGTGTAATAATTCATGATACGACCAACCAAGGGAAGAGCATCATGGGGACGCTCGCACCAGTAGCACTAGAGGAGATGGGTCACAAAACATCTGACAGCCTATGGATATAGATATGGATCTTGGATTTGACAATGGGTGACAAGGGGAGCTTGCTGAGGTACTTCCTCGTTGTACAAGTCCTGAATATGATCCCTATGGAGCAGGTCAATATGAGAGATATAGACGTCCAAATTCAAGTAATTTGTCATTGCAGTCTCACTATTAGCAGTATGAACAATACTAAAGGCAGTACAGGTATGACTATGGTGATGGTTATAACTATGGGTTTACATCAAGCACTAGTGGATATTCTTGCTCGGGTTTGACATAGCACATGCCCAATGGTAGTGACGATTGTGATCAGTCATCCTTAGATTTCATTGACATGATCTTTCCCTCTGGCTCTGGTTATCATGGATATGTGACATCCATTCCACAGCTACAGTTTGATGACGACGACGTGGAGGTTGAGCAGCCGTAGCCAGCATGATTTTCTTTCTGGTGGTACCACAATTGCCAAATGGTATTTTTTTATTTATTTATGTTTGTGTTTTGGGCTGTAAGCCTTTAACGTCTAACGATTATTTGAATCTTTGTGCCTTTGCGATAACATGCATATATAAATATAAATATATGATTGTCACATCATTGCATTCATGCTCATTATGATATTATTTACATTGAATCATTAATGTAGATATTTAAAAAGTTAAATATTGAAATTTTGTAGTCAATCTGAACCTATCAGGTTAATAAAATCATCAAACAATCCGAAACAACACTCTTACCAAAGAATGGACCATCACACTATCACAAACATGTTCAAAACTAGAAATAATAATAATAATAATAAATAAATAAAAATTACATATTTGGTTATTGGGATTTTTTGGATTTTTTTTTTATTATAAATTTTCAACGTTATAAAGCCATTGCAGGGGCTATAACGGCCCATAAAGGTAATGGTTTCAATGGTAGGTATCTTTGTAAGAACATTGTCTCACAA
This sequence comes from Magnolia changhungtana, assembly GCA_030180095.1. Taxonomy (NCBI): domain Eukaryota; kingdom Viridiplantae; phylum Streptophyta; class Magnoliopsida; order Magnoliales; family Magnoliaceae; genus Magnolia; species Magnolia changhungtana. The sequence goes on along the minus strand of JASAUF010000445.1, from coordinate 2,146,670 downwards.
AAAGTTGTGGATAAATTAAACCTCAAAGAACATAAGTATCCATGCCCATACTAGATTCGCTGGGAAAACAAAAAACAAAAAAAACAAAAAAAAAAAAAAAAAAAAATATCAAATAAGATGAAATCAAGGAGATTGTCATAATTTACGTCTTGATTGCTAAATAAGACACAAAACAATCAAATGTTCCACCTCTCGTAAAAGAACTCGTTCATGAATATGAGGACTTGGTGCCTGAAGAACTCCCGGCTAGACTTCCTTTTATGAGGAACATTCATTGCCAGATTGATTTAGTGCCGAATTTTATTCTTCTGAATTTTACACAATACCGAATGAGTCCATCTGAACATACCGAGCTCCACCGACAGGTTACTAAGTTGCTACATAAGAGTTTAATTTGGGAAAATATGGCATCATGTGTTGTTCCTGCATTATTAACTCCTAAGAAGGATGGATCTTGGAGAATGTGTGTAGACAATCGTGCAATTAACATGATTATTATTAAGTATTGGTTTCCTATTCCTCACTTGGACAATATGTTGGACATGTTGCATGAAGCAAGGGTTTCTCTCACATCAACCAATAGAGCAAATATCTTCAAATATGTATCTGGCCTAAGAACGAGTGGAAGATCACATTTAAGACTTGAGATGGGTTGTACAAGTGGCTCGTCATGCAATTCAACCTTTCAAATGTATCATGCACTTTCAAGAGGCTAATGAGAGAGTTATTATGCCCCTTCATCGGGAACTTCTTAGTTATTTAGTTTTATAATATCCTTATTTTTTGTCTTGATTCATCTGTTCACCTTGATCATTAACAACGAATATTTTGATATACTATGGAGGGAGTCACTTTTTGTTAACTTGAAAAAATGCCCATTCCTTGTTGTTATTATTGTGTTTTTTAGGGTATATTGTGTCTGCGAAAGGGATCAAAGTAGAGCAAGATAAAATTAAGGCCATTAAGAAGTGGCCCCACACCATAAAGCCTTTAAAGGTCAGTTCTTTCCACGGCTTTGCGATATTTTACCAAAGATTTATATGAAATTTCGGTACAATTACATATTTGTCACCTGCCACATGCAAGGAGGCAAGTTCGACTGAATCAGCGGATCGAAGCTTCAATACCATAAAAAAGAGATGACAGAGGCTTCAATCCTTGCACTTTCAAACTTCAATAAAGTCTTTGAAGTGGAAAGCCAATTTCAAGCGTTAACAATGGCATGGTGTTGAATCGGGAAGAAAAGCCAATCACTTTCTTTAACAAGAAGCTTAATAATGCACAAAAAAACTATTCCATGTATGATCTCGAGTTCTATGTAGTGGTCCAGGCACTATGACATTGGAGGCATCACATCATTCATCGAAAATTAGTTCTCTACTCGGACCATGAGTCGTTAAAATATCTCATCTTCCAAAAGAAGTTTGAGTGCTCATCATGCAAAATGGATGGCTTTTCTACAAGAATATATTTTCCTTTTACATGACTGCGTCACAAAGCTAGAAGTCAAAATAATGCGGCAGATGCTTTGCATACGAGGGTGGTTCTATGAGAAACACTCACCGTGAAGATCAAGGATTATGAGCATAGATCTGAATATCAGGACAGTATCGTATTAACCAATGCAATTGCATCATATCCGTATCAGCATGAGACGATATGCAATATGGGGCCATATCGGCCCAATACACAAAAAAAAAAAAAAAAAAAAAAAAAAAAAAAAAGACCCGTATTGGCCTGTATAGGGCCATATCAAATCTGATATGGTGTACCGTATCGGTCGGACCAATACGGGCTTAAAATGCACCAACCGGCCCACTATTTTCAATTTTACCCTTTCCTCTCTACTTCTATTGAACCTTGGCTCCTCTATGAAAGGAGCATCACCAAATCCATTTTTGTGGTTTCGGTCATCTCAAGGATTGTTTGAAACCCATTTTCAACCGGATCTACGTAAGTTTTGAACATCAAAACTCGATTTTTTAGATCAAATCTATGATTGAAGCAGTGGTAGACGGTAAGTTTTGAAGATCAAAACTTGGTTTTTTAGATTGAATCTACAGATTGAAGCAGTAGTACCCGGTTTGGAGAAAATCCAAAAAAAGGTAAAATACCTATTTTTTTCATCTATTATTTGAGAAATCAAGTCAAAATTATAGTATAAACACAAATCGAAGGAATCATGCTTGATTTCTACTCAATTTGGGGATTTTTTTTCCTATTTATTGTAACTTTCAGAAAATTTCAGATCTATTTCTTTTTTCTTTTTTCAATCAAATGGTGTAATGATGAATAAATATTCTTCTAATACTATAGATCTCTATTAATCTCTTCTTGATTTGCAGATTTTTTATTTTTTATTTTTTTCCTATTGATGCTAAAATTTTCTGAATGTTTCAAATATATTTATATTTTTTCTTTTTTCAATCAAATAGTGTAATGATGCATGAATACCCTTCTAATACTATAGATCTATTGATTTCTTCTCAATTTGGAGATTTTTTTTTTTTTTTTTCTTTCTATTGAATTTTCTGAAATTTTCAGGTTTACTTTTTTTTTTTTTTCAATCAGATGGTAATCATGATATAGTGATGCATGAATACCCTTCTAATACTATATATTTACATATTTCTTCTAGATTTGGAGATTTTTTAAATTTTTTTCCGATTTATGCTCGAATGTTTTGAAATTTCCAGATTTATTTATTAATTTTTCAATCAAATGGTGTAATGATGAATGTAAACCCTCCTAATACTATAGATCTACAGAATTCTTCTCATTTTGGTGATTTTTTATTTTTATTTTTATTTTTCCCTACTTATGCTCGAATTTTCTAAATTTTCATATTTATTTGTTCTTTTCTTTTTCCAACCCGACATACAACATTCTTACCAAAGAATGGTCCAATACACCATTGAATACAACACAAACAAAAAAATGATAAATTCTTGCATATCTCATTTTTCCCATTTTTAAAAAAATATTTTTCTGTTTTTTTTTTACTAGAAAAAATTATGTCTGATATGGGTCGATACAGGTTTGATACCAATATGCGACGCCATATGATATCATTTTTTAGCCCGGCTGATACGCCCACCGTTGCTGATGTTCAAAACAATGGTTACGAGGCATTAAAAGAACGATACAAGGACTCCATTTTAGCAAAGTGCTCGATAGATATGTGGATGACCAAGATTAGAAGTGTGAATTCAACTCACACAATGGATATTTATTCAAGGGTCTCGCTTATGCATTCCCGAAGAATCATTTCAGGAGAAGATCCTCTATGAAATACACGGAGGAGGTCGATGAAACACTTTGTAAGAGATAAAACATTGGCCATGGTAGAAGAAAAATACTATTTGCCCCATATGTGCGATGACATTAAACGGTTTGTAACACAATGCCGTCAATGTTAAGTCTCCAAAGGTCATGTGAAAATGCTAGCCTATATATGCTACTTCCCATTCTAGTCGCACCTTGGGTGTTCATAAGACTCAAAGGGGAGCAAATACAATTTTCGTTGTGATAAACCATCTTTCAAAGATGGCTCACTTCATGTCATGTAAAAGGATGATAAAAGATACGCATATCACCAACATATTCTTCACGGAAATTGTGCAACTTCATAGGATACAAAAAACAGTAACTTCGAACTACGATCCAAAGTTTGTGGGGCACTAGTATGACACTTTGTGGAAGCAGTTAGAGACGAAACTTCAATTTTCCAGTACATATCATCATCAAACAGATGGCTAAACCGAGGTAGTCAACAGGAGCCTTGATAACCTCTTAAGTACCATAGGCGATGATTTATCTCAATGGGACTTAGCTCTATCCTAAGATGACTTAACCTACAACAGCTCACTAAATCGTACCACTAGAAAATCTCCTTTTGAGATCATAAATGAAAGAAGTCCACATCATATACTTGACTTAATACTATTAATAGTACAAGATCAAGTGAGTGGAGATGTGGATGCTTTCACCAAGCATATTCAAGACTTAAAAGCTTTAGATGAAAAGAAGACAGAAGAGAGCAACCCTAGGTACTGAGAAGCTACGAATGAACATCAACGGGAGAAGATATATAAAGAACATGACTTAGTTATGGCTTATCTCCACAAAGAAAGGTTTTGGAGTGGAACTTACAACAAGCTCAAGTCTAAGAAGATTGGTCAATGTTGCAAGTCAAGAGGAAGTTAAATGAAAATGCCTCACTGACTTCTAGTGTCAGATTTGTTCAAGTACCATGGCGAGGTATCTGAAGTGCAAGATGAAGTCATTATCGATATGGATAATCAACTCCCGAAGAAATGAAGAAGTTAGTTGAACAAGTGTTGTGCATAAGGTATCCCAAAACAGTTACGTAATAGTCGCAATGGTCATTACGTAACGATTACCATTACACATTACCGGGTCGTAATGGCCGTTACGGGAAAGGAAAAAAAAAAACCCATAAAAGGCTCGTAACGGTTCATTAAAGGGTCCCTAGGGACTGTATCTAAAATTGCGAATTTTTATTCATCTTACTATTTAATAACTCATAATCAGATTTTTTTAAATAAATATTTGCTACTTGACAATTTAAAACAGACTTTCCAAGTACTTAAATACTATTTAATGGATGAAAATGGGAGTTAAAAGAAAAAAAAAAAAAAAAAACATTGTGGTTGTTATAGCCCATATCGTAACGGTAACTGGTGTTTTAAGTATCGACGATATCAACCAATATATCCCACGACATATCTTGTATCCCACTTGTGCAATACAAAACGCACAAGTAGTGGGATATATCTCACATGTTCAATCCGGTGAGTATTTTCGATTTTCAATCCTTTTCTTTTTCTATAAATCATGTTAAATCAGTGTCAAATTGTTACAAATTGGGAGCTTCGATTTCGAGATTTAGAGGAGATGGGCTGATGCGGACATCAGTAGTGCACCCTTTAGAGTGTACCAAAAGAGGAGGCATTGCCAATAGAGTATTGGAGAGGAGTTGATGTGGATGGACGTCGGGTCCATCGAACCCATTTTCTGATGCGCGATGCAGGCCCATGGGTCGAATTTCACACCATGGGTCGGATTTCACACCCTGTCGCACGCAGTGTTCGAAATATCGATACTATCGGCCAATATATCGGCCGATATTATCGATATCGCACCAGTGCAAGACAAAACTCCGCCGATAACACTCGGAAGATACCAAAAATCCAAAACTCCAGATATCGTAGGATATTATTGTCGATATCGTGCGATATATCGTCGACATCATGCGATACATCGTCGATATCGCCGATATCGCCAAATACAACCCACCCCAAGCAAAAAATCAAAAAATTTTGAATTAGAAAAGAGAGAGAGAGAGAGAGAGAGAGAGAGAGAGAGAGAGTACCTATAGCCATAGGCTGTAGCGGTGATCGGAGGTGGGCCATTCGACAGGTAAGTATCTGTATCCCTCTTTCTTCGAATTTTTCTCGCTATTTTCTTCATTTTTTCTCTTTCTTCGCTGATTGGAGCATGCCTATGTGGATTTCTCGAAGATGCGGCGAGAAATCAGGCCGGATTTCTCGGGATTCGGCGAGAAATCAGGCCGGAGAGGGACAGCGCTCGTGACAGAGAGGGAAAACGAAGAAGATGGGGCAGGAGGGGTGAAATGGGGACGGAAACGCTCACCTGCGAACTAGTTCGTACGCACTACATACGAACTTTTTTGAGAACTCATCATATCTGATGAATCTCGAAAATCTGAACGGTCCACATAAAGCAGAACCTCATGAAACCCCCTGGTACGAATTTTTACTTTGATCCAAAACTTCGGTGGGCCATGAAAAATGCAAACAGTTTATTCCCTTGATTTGAATTTCTCTTTTCTATGGCCCACCAGAATCTTAAATCAGGGTGAAAATTCACCTTCTAAGGTTCCATGGGTTTCCACATCTTATGGACCGTTTAGATTCGACACCCATGACACGTGTGCAAAAGTGCGCACGTGCGTAGGTGCGTAGGTGAGCATGCCTCAAAATGGGATAGGTGCGGGTGTGGTTTACTAAGCACGCTCCTATCGTACTCAATAAGTTGGGGCCCACCTTTAATGTATTTGGAATATCCATGCCGTCCATATGTTTTCCCATCTAAATTAAGGGGATCCCAAAACTTAGAACGGGAAGTGGATCATACCACAGGAAACAGTGGTGACACTGATTTCCACTGTTGAAACCTTTCTGGCCCCTGCAGTGATGTTTATCAGTCATCTAAATTTAATGGTAAACGTCACTCTCTCCACTGTTTTCTGTGGTGGGGTCCACTCGAGCTCTGGATCTGACTCATTTTTTGTCTCATGCCATAAAATGATCTGTTCAAATGGATGGACGGTGTGGATAGAAAAAATACATCATGGTGGGACCCACGTAACTTGGTGACATGACTTCCGTAATCCGTGCTGGAAGCGGATTGTGTACTGAGTAACTCAGTACACATACTGAGTAAACTGTGTGGGGTCCACTTTTATTTATTTATTTTATCCACTCCGTTAATCCATGTTAAAAGATAATTTTAGGGCTTTATCCCAAAAACGAAGCAAATTAAAATCTCAAGTGGACCACACCACAGGAAACAGTTTGATTGAACCTTTACCATTAAAAAATTTTTGGAGGCCAAAGAAGTTTTGGATCAAGCTGAAGTTTGTGGTTTCTCTTCATCCATGTCTTTGTGATCTTACAAACAGGTTGGATGACAAATAAAAATTACTTTAGACACTAGGAAGGTTTCAACAGTGGAAATCATTATTCCACACTGTTTCCTATGTAATGGTCCACTTGAGCTTTGTATTTACTTCAATTTTGGAATCAACCCCTAAAATTATCTGTAAAAATGGATGGACAGTGTGGATAAACCACATAAATTCATAGTGGGCCCAACTGAGTTTACTCAGTACGATAATAGCGTACCGAGTAACTCAGTACGTAATCCAATTTCTGTACGGAGTAACTCACTACGCTTAGTGTGCTGAGTAAACTCTGTATGGTCCACCATGATTTATGTATTTATCTGCTCCGTCCATCTATTTTAATAGATAATTCTAGGGCTTCAACCCAAAAATGAAACATATACAATGTTCAAATGGACCACACCATAAGAAACAGTTGAATTGAACGTCTACCGTTGAAAATTTCTTGGGGGCCACATAAATTTTGGATCAAGTATATATTTATTTTTTCCCTTCATCCATGTATGTACGATCTTATGAATAGGTTGGATGACAAATAAACATCATTGTTGGGCCTAGCAAGGTTTCAACGGTGGATATCATTATCCCTGCTGTTTCCTGTGGTATGGTCCACTTGATCTTTGGATATGATTCAATTTTTGGCTCAACCCCTTAAATTAGATGGAAAAACGAATGGATGGTGTGGATAGATCACATACATTCAAGGTGGGCCCAACCCACAGAACTGCCCGTTCGGGGCTAGAGACGGGCAGGGGTAGGACGCAATCCGCGTCCGTGACGGGCAAAGACGAGCACTGATGCTCCTCGAGCTCCAGTTGCACGAACGGTTCAAAGGAGATCAAAGTTACATGGGCCCAAAGTGATGTATTTATTATATCTACACCATTCATCTATTTTTAGAGATCATATTAGAGCATTATAATGCATTCAATTTAAATATAGTTGCGTTAGTTCAGTTAAACATCGCATAATTGAGGACCCTATACAAAGAAAATTTATTATGTGCATCTTTTTTTGAGATGTTATGATTTAAAAGTGTGTATTAAGGGCCTTTTTAATAATCTCCAAAGTTTCATTAAAAAATTCAACCATTTTCTCAATGTTTCCCCATGTTTCCCAAAAAGTGCAAAAAACTATGCGATACAAACGATATATCCCGTGTGATAACCGATACATATCTGTATCCCAAGGGTGCGATACATTGTGCGATACTGATATTTCGAACACTGGTCGCACGGGTGTTTTAGTTTTAAGCATTTTTTTTGTTCTTTTTCCTTGTTTCAGGGGCTTTATTGTATTTTTTATTTTTCGTTTTTTTGTTATTTCCTTGTTTTCAGAGGCTTTAGTGCACTTTTACTTTTTCATGACTTATATATACACTGTGAGAAACCTTATTTTATATCATTGAATGAATAAGAGTTCGTATGTTTTGTTTGTTCCCTCTTTTATCAAGAGATTAAGGTTTTAGGATTGGCCCTTGGGTGTTGAGGATTCCACCCCGGTTTCAGGTTTCCTTCTTTCTAAATCTTCAAGGTGCGGGAAAAGGTAAGAATCATCCGTCTTCTTTTTCTTTTGATAATAAAGGATCCTCACTTTCTTCATCTCAAACCTTCCCTTCTTCATCCATTTCGTTCCTCTCTGGATATCCCCTTTTGGTTTGAACGGAAAAGAGGAATGGCTAGTCCGGAGAATTAGATCCAAACTTGACCGTGGACTAACTTATGCTAAATCTAAGATATCCTCATATCCTTAGGTCCTCCATTTTTACTATTTACGTAATTTTATGCTAAGGGGCATGATCCTGACGAAACAATCTCATCTTTGTGTTGAGATTTGCCTAATCCCTTTGATTGAAAAGGGTTAGTTGATTAATTTATTTATTTGAATATCTTCAACCTAATTATACATGCATCTAGGATTAGGTCATCACATGTCCCTACATCATGGGCCGAGTTGCGGAAAATTGAAGAAAAAAAATCAAAAATTTTCAATTTCTCGTAAATCGATTGCAATTTTTGTGTCCAAATATAAAATCAAACATGTATGTCCTGATCTAGTGATTCTTCTTATGCTTTTGAATGTATTGCTTATGTTTCCGCACGTCTTCTTAAATTTATAAATTATATGAATAGACTTCAAATATACTTGTATTAATTCAATTAGACAACGCATAAATTAGGACCCCATACAAAGAAAACCTATTATGTGCACTTGTTTTTTGTAATGTTTTAATTTATAAGTGTGTATTGATGTCTTTTAAACAATCATTGAAGTTTTGTTGAAAAATTCAACCAATTTCCCAATATTTCCCTATGTTTCCAACAACATCGATAGATTACGCGACACAACTGATATATCCCATGCAATAACCGCTACATATCCGTATCCCAAGGGTGCGATACGTAATGTGATACTAATATTTCAAACACTAACGGTAACAGCGGTACCTTGGTTGCACATGAAAACTACTAACACTCGATGGATCCAATACAAGCAATACTTTGAAATGGAAGAACAAGTCTTATCCTAAATGCACATAGATCACGAGCGACGAATTGAAAAAATTAGAACCGAACATCTACTATGTGTGGCGTCCATCAAAGTGAAGTTCTCTCCATACCATACCTTGCTGAGGCATTACTTGCATATATGAGCACTGGCATTACTTGCATCGCATTAGCATTGGCTATGTAAGCCCCTTCATGCATCGCCTTGGTATGGCGCCCAGTACTCATTGCATCGTATTCATGGTAAGCCTTAGTAAGGCTAGTGATATTCTCATCGAGCATGTTTCTCTCCTTGCACCTCCTGCTATTCTTCTGTACACTATTGTCACACACTTTCACCACCTTCTAAGCTTCTATAAGCTTATGCACGATTGATGCGTGCAGGAGCCTCTAGGTAAGTGACGTAACAGCACAGCGTGGAGTAAAGTTAAGCTCGAGGACTCCAGTGTTGCTAACCCTTTTCTCTCTTTTCCCATTATCTTATGTATGTCCTTTCGGACCTGATGAAAGCTTGTAAAAGTTCAAATTCTTAGTGGATTTTGTGATGCGTATCCTTTGTTATTTCCAGATGTACTTGTTGTGATCTTGGGTATGCTCGCATCGAAAATAATTATACTATTATGGAAATCCTCCTTGTAGGATCCCAGGATCGGAACCTACCTCAGGAGCCGAGAATGGGGTACTACGGAGGCTGTTGCGGCCAGAACCGGCCATCGGGTTCCTTATGAGTCCGGTTACCGAGTCTGGGGCGTGACAGGAGTTGGTATCAATTTTGGATGGTTTGTTGATAGATTTAGGGCCTAAATATCAAGAACTACTTTGTGAAAGATATGGAAGCTAATTTAAAGATGCGATTGAAGATTTTGAGAGTTATTTCTTAGATTTGTTTTTACTATTATTAGGCTTGTTGTTATCTTAAGTAGATTAAATTGATTTGAAATAAATCTAATAGTTGGAGTATTTTCATTAAAGATACATAGAGATTGTCTTTAGGGTCTATAGAAAGGGGAGTGGTATAGGAGGTAGCCATTCCAATTTTTCCAAGTTGTACATTTTCCTAACTATTGTACGAGAAGAAGTTTGATATCAATAAAGTTATTTCTCCCTCTCTACTCAAATATTCTAGTGAGTGTACTCTTGTCCATTTCTTTGCAATTCGGATGTCATGATCTCATTGACTCGATGACTAGGTTGCACCAGTAGAGCCCAAATTGGACCAATAGTATGGTTTATAAATGGTTTTGGGTATAACCCAAATAGCAGTAGTAATATGGTGTATGATTGATTTCCATGGTTTAGCAAAGGTTTACACGTTGGGCTCTACCTTGGAATTTTAGATGTTTCGAAATATAGAAGTTCCAATAATGGTTTAAGTTAGCTTCTATATTTGAAGTCAAGTTAAAGCAAGTTTCCAAATTAGCTAGTTAGCAATTTACCTTAGTTATCTCAACTAGCTATGTTTCTCAACCAAGGAATGTTTTTTGTTGGTTTATGAGACATCTCCAATAACAATGTGCCAACCACTCCCAAGCCCAGTTAAAGGATTAGGGTTGATGTCTAGCTGGAAAGCAATCAGGATTCATAAAGCTGGCCATAAAACGTTGGGATGAAGACACGGTGATGGTGATTGCTTTAGTTTGCCTATAAACTAGATTGGTTGCTGGAGAAGATCTAGAAGAACTTTGGCCATAGAGAAGTTTTACATTTATTTAAGAATTTTATGAAATCTTAGTTTGCTAGTTGGGAGCAGTTTTTTACAATTAAAAAGTTGGGTTTTAGAGTAGTATACATGGTTATAAATATACGTTTAGGAAAAGTTGTGTCAGAGATGAAAGGGCAGCCCCTATAATGCATTATACTCTGCTTTTGTGTATGGAATTATTTTTGGCAATTGTGGAATCCATTGAAAGAGATTACATCTTGTTTTCTCTATCCTGTATTTCAAAAGCTGCTTACCAACCAAAACTCAAACCTGCTCCTCAGCATAGATTGAAGGATTCAATAAGAAGTAAATCATATTAAGTATTAACAAAAGTGAATCATATCAACAATGTTTTTTCTTTGATAGAGGGTGACTCAAAGACATGAAACTAAATATGTAGAAAAAGAAGGCATACAGCTCCAATGTGATGCTTAGCCGGCGATGATATTGCAGTTTCCTCGAGTCCGGACCATGCTTTAGGATCTATCTCTAGGAACCTGCAAGTTGATGATTGGTATTTGGTACATCATAGAAGAAAAATGTGACAAAAAAATGTCTAAACCGATTGATTTGGATGCTGAGGGAACCGTGACTCGTCACATCCCGATGTGGCTCACATGTGAGAGATCCAAGCCACTTGTCATGGGGGTCCCGCCATGTACATCCCCTCATTTGGAAGGTCACATGTGCATTCATTGTGGACCTCAGACCAATCAGATTCAATCCTGCATTGCATTTATCCACCACATGGCCCACATGATGAATGGACTGACCAAATTTTCTGGCCAGATACAGCAGGGCCCACCTGATGAGCGGATTGTATTTCGGACGCAACATGTTGACGCATGTGAGCTATAGGTCCCGTAAAATCCACCCAATGAACATTTTCAAATGCCCACTCGATGAACAAGCGTGCATTCACATCTCACTCGGGATCGGCTTACCAAGAGAAAAACTTCAAAACACAGGCACTTGAAATTACTGAGAAATTGCATGCCTGGCAAGCAAGCAAGTCAAATTGAATTGCTCAAATTATGGTTCCCATTTTAGATGTATCATCATCGTCGTCATCTAAGCCTTTTCCCAACTAATTGGGGTCGGATACATGAATCCTTTTCCACCATTCCACTCTATCAAGGGCCATAACTTCGGTTAGACCATAGGTCATTAAGTCTTTTCTTACCACCTCCACCCACGTCCATATGGGCCTTCCTCTTGCCCTTTTAGAGCTCCATTTTGGATGTATCATGAACCATAAATTGCACTAATTTGATTATCTCTGTCAGATTTGTGGACAGCTATTAGACGGTTAAAACTGAAAACTATCCAATGATCTTATTTCAACCAGTGTTTTAAATAGCAAATAGCGTGTAGCGTAACATTCACCCCTCTGAAGCGTGAGGCGAAAGCTACATAGCAGGTAGCATAACTTCTAGATTTTTAATTAAGGTTGCACTTGGCTGCACCAATTTCATGATTTCTGCACCAAATTAGACCGATTAATAATGAAATTTAACAAAATTTCATGATATTTTGTGCAACCAAACGCAACCCAAAGTAATAGGAGAGGGCAATGATTAAGTATAAAGGTAAAGAAAGAGCAACGAAACTGATTTAATATTGCTAGTTTATGATTTCACTAAAAGCATTGAAAAGATTAAAAAATTAGAAAAATGTAACAAATCAATGAAAATATTAATTGATTTTAATATTGCGATTAAAAATAACTTGTAATGTGAGCTATGTAGTGTGTAGCATAGTTTATGGAGCGTGTAGCATCTGCAAATCATCACGTAGCGTAGGCTATAAGCTATTTTTAATTTTATTAGCTACCTAGCGTGAAGGCTACAATTTCTGAGTGCCAGTGTATCAAGCATCATACGCTACCTGAGTATCATATAACTCCACGTTAACCAAACTACGCACTAAAACCACGTGCCCTAATTTCAAGAACCGAATTATTCAAGCGCCATTATAGTAAAAATAAAATAAAATAAAAAATTGAACTTTTGGAGAAGATGACGAAGGATTAGAAGGAGACCGGAAAACAGGACGAAGAAGGCAGTGGCTTGGATGAGTCCATAGCTGGGATTCTTCAGGTACGGAATCCTCTTTGCTGAAGGCTTCATTGCCGCTGTCTCCGTGAGATAGGAGAGATGAGGAACCGAACGGTCGGAACTGGTGGATTTGGGCTTGGCGAAGGGCGAGAGCGAAAAGTGCTCCCGCTGCATATCTGTGTGTGGGCGACAGTGTGCCAATTTTCATTCGACGCCGCCACCAAAGAAGAAGCAGCAGCAGGTGAGGAGAAGAAGCGCCTGCGGACGTTCTATCTGTTCTGAAGATGGCGAGAATTTCTGTTTGTTCTTCACAAGCTGGAAGATGGCGAGAATTTCTGTTTTTTCTTCACAAGCTGGATTGGAGAAAACGTCTTCCCTTGCTAGAAATCTGGAAAGCAGTCGAGATTGAAATTTCTTCTTCTTTTCTTATTTTTTTAATGTGAAAGACTTTAGAATTGGGATTTGAGTTGATGAATGAGAGGAGACGGGAGGAGGAATGACGGTTCCTGACTTGTTATAACAGCCATTTGCCAGATGGTGAATCAAAATTTCATCGCATTGGGTGGGCCCCGCCGTCACCAGGCCCCAGATTTTCAAGAGAAAGTTCGGTACGGTGGCGGAGTGTGGGGAGCGGATTACGTGAGACCCCGGATCTACATAGGTAAGTGAGACACTTGACTGTGGGGCTAACAGTGATGTATGCGCGTTAAATCCACACCGTCCAACCATTTCGAAAGCTCATTTTAATATATTCTCCCAAAAATGAAGCTGATTCAATTATTAGGTGGACCATACCGTAAGGAAACAGTCTTGATTGAATCCTCACCGTTAAAAACCTCATGGATTCCATCGGGATGTTTATTTGCCATCCAACCTCTTAAAAAGGTCACAAACATCTGGATGAAGAGACCACACAAATATCATCTTGATCGGAAGCTTTTGTAGCCCACAGTCAGGGGCCTCACCCACCTTGGTGGATCCCGGGTCTCACCAAATCCGCCCCCGGATCTTGATGGATGATACGCACGGAGCTGATTCGGTCAAGTCGGGGGCGCGGATTGGTCGCTACCCCTGCCTATCTCTCCCCTCTCTGAGGGGACCACCGTGATGTATGGGTTAGATCCAAGGGTCAAGTGTGTTAAACTGTAGGGAGCCGTAGCAACAATCAGTATTAAAACCTTTATAAGGCTCCCCATGTTGTTTATTTACCATCCAATCTATCCATAAGCTAACTTATTTTTAGGGCTCACTGTAATGTTTAGTTGCCATCCAACTACTTCATAAGGTAACATAAATTGGATGGAGGAAAAATATAAATATCAAGTTGATTCAAAACTCCTCAAGCTGCCAAGAAGTTTTTACTGGTGGGAGTTTAATATCAACTGTGAGGTGTACTTGAGCCTTGGAAATGCCTCATTCTGGGCTTACTTTATAGGATGATATGGAAAAATAAATGGGCATTATAGATAAACCTATACGATAAAATGGGCCCTTCAAAAGCTAACCTCTTTCGAAATTGGGACAGGCAGAGGTAATACCCAATTCACATATATGGGGCTACCTAGACCTGTGTATTGTATGAGGCGACTTGGCTGGTACTTGAGAAACGGCTACATGGGTGAACCCGGACGGTAAGGCCCACCTCAATATATGCATTATATCTGTATGTTATTGATCTGTTCAGCCAACTTATTTTAGGGCATGATTCTAAAAATAAAGTAAATACAAATTTCAGTTGGACCACACCATAAGAAAGAGTGGTAGTTGAATGCTTACCATTAAAAACTTTACAGATTCCACTCTAATATTTTTTGATAAGGTCACATCAACCTGGATAAAAGAAAAAAAAAAATTTAAAAAACACGCAAATTTCAACTTGATCCAAAACTTTTGTGGCCCATAAGAGGTCTTTAATAGTCCATAACCATTGTTTTTCATAGTGCTATTTACCTAAAAATTGTATATGATTTAGCTGGCAAATATATTGAGGTGCGTGCTACTATTAGGTCCCACCCACATCACTGGTTTCAAGTCACACTGATGTTGTATAACCACTTCTTTCAACCGTTTTACCAGCTCATTGATGAGTCCAAAAATGAAGCATATCAAAATCTCCAATGGGCAATACCACTCCAAATGACATTGATAGAACACACGCTGTTAAAAACTTATAATGCCCACCATAATGTTTATTAGCCATCCAACCTATTAATAAAACCACACAAACATGGATGAAGGGGAAACACAAATATCAGCTTAATGCAAAACTTTTGTGGTCATTTAATCATTAAAGACTTAGAAAAAGTTCTAAACAGTTGGCATTCAATCATCAATGTTTTATATGGTATAGTCCATTTGAGATTTAGATATGCTTCATTCTTAGGGCCATGCACTAATATGAGCCGGCAAAATGGATAAATGGTGTGGATATACAACGCAGCTTAAGGTAGGCCCCACAGTCATGGCCTGAATGAACCTGGTGTCACTTGGACTGACCGGATCTGATCCGATGCACGGCAATTAAATTAACGAGAAATTGTATACTTAGCATATGTGTAATTCAAATTAAACGACCTATCATAAACCAAAAATAAAAATTATACAATGGTCAAGGCCAAACAGTAGAGGTTAGGATTGCTCAACCATTCTAATTTTGGGACGGTGACTTACTGAAAGTGACTTCCATGATCCGTACGTCGATTCTGAGAGGAAGACGAAGATGGATAAGAGCATCTGGGCTGGTGCACTAGCTGGGTCGCTCCTTTTCGATAAAAGGCTGGAGCTCTAAGTGGCCCACTGTGATGTATGTGTTTTTCCATGCCGTCCTTTTTTTATATCATTTCGGGGTACGAGCATAAACATGAGGTAGATCCACGGCTAAGGTGAACCATATACATGTTTATTATTGAAATCTTTCTAAGGCTTAGTGTGATGTCTATTTTCCATCCAACCTGTTCATAAGGTCACATGGACCTAGATGGACCTAGATGAAGACAAGACACAAATATCAGCTTGATTCAAAACTTCCGTAGCCCTCAAGAAGTATTTAATGGTAGGAGTTTAATTCCTACTGTGTGGTCCACTTAAGCCTTGGATCTGCTTCATTTTTGGGTTAGTAATGGAAAGTTATATAGAAAAATGGATGGATGGTATGGATAAATCCATAAATCACAGTGGGATCCTCACAGCTTCAGCCTGTTACGAGCTCGGGGCAACATGCGGTAGTACCCCATCCGCGTCCCACCTGGACCAACTCGGTCCAGCAGTGGGGCACCATTATGTCTATTTTCCATCCAACCTGTTCATAAGGTCACATAAACCTGGCGACCGAAAAAACAAATATCAGCTTGATCAATACTTCTTTGACTCCCATGAAGTTTTTAATGGTAAGCGATCAATCCACACATGGGAGTTTTTAATGGTAAGCGTTCAATCCCCACCGTGTGGTCCACTTGATCTTAGATCTGTCTCATTTTCTATGTTGACGTCATAAAAAACTCTAAAAATTGGATGAACGGCACGGATAAAATCTACACATCATAGTATCTCCACGGAGCCCTTTTTGGACCGAGTCTGTCCAAGCAGGGCAGGACGGCGAAAACTAAAAGAGATCGAACTGGTCAAGGTTGGACGCATTATCTCGTCAGAAAGAGAGGGACGCGGATGCGTCCTACCCCGCCCGGACGGCGGGGCTCTGTGGAGCCCACCCGTGATGTAAGTATTTTACCCACAGTTAATCGTTTTTATATATTATTTTAAGGTATGAGACAAAAATCGAGGTAGTTTCAGGGCTTTAGTGGACCACAAAGTGGGGATTGAACCTCCACCATTAAAAGCTTTTTGGGAGTTGGAGAAGCGTCAGATCAAGCTGAAATTTATGTTTTTGCTTCATCCAAGTCTACATGACTTTATTAATAGGTTGGGTGGTAAAAAAACATCACGGTGGCCCTTAGAAAGGTTTCAACGGTGGGTGTCATTATCACTACATCTTCCTTTGATGTGGTCCACTGGAGTTATGTATCTGCTTCGTTATTAGCATAATAACTTAAAATGATATGAGAAAAGCGATGAACGGCGTGGATAAAATACTTACATCACGGTAGGCCCCACATAGCCCTTCCAGATGAATTACCGTCCGGGCGGGGTAGGACGTGATCCGCGTCCGAACGGGAGATGTAGAAAATAAATAAAGTGAACAATATTTGGCATGGTACGTTCAACTACCGACTAAAATATAATAAAAACAATGAAAATTCTTGCAAAACTAAACCTAAAGCCCGGCTCAAACCTGTTGAGCCGGCTTGTGCACATGATCTGTTAACTGGTTTTTAGGTCAACGGACTTTAGGCTGAGCTTGTACCTGTTTGTGGGCTAGAAAACAGTGTATATAGATAAATTTCCAACTGTACGATCCATATATGGCCCACTAACCTTTTGAAGCCCATTTGCTTTTTACCTCTCAGGAATAAGCCCCGGCTGTACGGCCCCATTTCTCAGGTCGAAAATGCCCCCGCTTCCCTTCCTGAGGCGGATCGCGGACGAGCGCTGACTCTCCTCCAAGTCCGAGTTGTACGAACGGTAGATATCAAAGTTACATGAGCCCACCGTCATGTATTTATTATATCCACAATGTTCATCCATATTTCGAGATCATTTCGGAGCATTATAAAACAAATAATAAAAAAAATCATACCCAAAGATCAGCTGGACCACACCATAAAGAGCAGCGGGGAAATTGATTTTCACAGTTAAAAATTTTGTAGGGCCCACCATAACATTTATTTTTCATCCAATCCACTCATAAGTTCACGGAGACCTGAATGAAGAGGAAAAACAAATTTCATAATGATCCAAAACTTTTGTAACCCATACAAGGATTTCAATGGTAGACGTTCAATTCCTCACTGCCTTTTACAGTGTGGTCCACTTCATAGTTAGATCTATCTTATTTTTCGCCTCAAGCATTAATATGAACTCGCCAAACAGATGACCCCATGATGGGACACACAAAACCAATACAACAAAAGTAACAAAAAAAAAAAAAAATCAAAACGCAGTGCTGCGGCAGTCTAGCAGATTATTTATTTATTTATTATTATTTTTTATTATTTTTGTTTATCAGGAGAACTTTTACTCCTTTACATTTTTCTCTAATACATCATTATATAAATATATATATATATATATAAGTATATAAAAATATTTTTCTATCTCTTAATTCATTTATTTATCTATTTATTTAACAAGCATATCTCCTAAACTAGAATGAGTTACTTAACATACTATATATGGTTTTGGGGTAAGAGATGCTAATTTAGCCAACCAACATAGTAATTTTCCAAGATTCCATCGGTCAACGGTCAAAAATCCATTTCATTTACCTCGCGGTCAATTTTATTCATTTTATTCACTTCGTGGTCAATTCACTTCCCTTCACGGTCATTTCCATGCATTTCACGGTCATTTCCAGTGATTCCGTTTAGATTCATGGTCATTTCCACACATTTCACGGTCAATTTCTTTCATTTCATGGTCATTTCCATGCATTTCACGGTCATTTCCATGCATTTCACGGTTATTCTCGGCGATTCCGTGTTGATTCACGGTCAATTCCATGCATTTCACAGTCAATTCCCTTCACTTCACGGTCATTTCCATGCATTTCGCGGTCAATTCGCTTCACCTCACCGTCATTTCCATGCATTTCACGGTCATTCCCGACGATTCCGTGTTGATTCACGGTCAATTCCATGCATTTCACGGTCATTTTCCTTCACTTCACGGTCATTTCCATGCATTTTGCGGTCAATTCGCTTCACTTCACGGTCATTTCCATGCATTTCACGGTCATTCCCGGCGATTTCGTGTTAATTCACAGCCAATTCCATGCATTTCACGATTAATTTCCTCCACTTCACGGTCATTTCCATGCATTTCACTGTCAATTTGAGAGTAGAAAAACCGTACATCATGCTCATTGGCAGGAAATTTACCTTAAAAAATAGGTCTCCAACCTTGATGCAAGAGTCGATCGAGCACATCATTTTTGGTAAATAGTCGGTCCCCCACGGTGACTTCGAAAACCACTTCCCGATCACGATATCGAGCCACAACGAATGTATGTGCATTTTGATCTTGGGCCCTCTTCGACCTCCTCATGCTTCTTAAGTTCCGTGGAGATGATGGACCTGCTTGAACCGCTCTCTTCTTCCCCATTATGAAAGAAGATGAAGAAAATGGGAGGGGAGATGAAGAAAGAGTTAGGAATGAGAGGGATTGGAAGTTGAGAAGATGATAGAAGGACTAGAAAAATAGAGGGTTTTATGAAAGAAGATGAAGAAAGGGGGAAGGAGATGAAGAAAGGGTTAGGAATGAGGCTTTGGCCGTGAAGTGAAGTGAATTAAGCGTGAAGTGCGTCGAAATGACCGTGAATCTAAACGGAATGTCTGGATATGATTGTGAAATGCATGGAAATGGCCGTGAAGTAAAGAGAATTGACGGTGAGGCCCTTGGAAATGGCTGTGAAGTGAAGTGAATTGACCGTGAAGTGCATCGAAATGATCGTGAATGTAAACGGAATTGCCGGATATGACCGTGAAATGCATGGAAATGTTCATGAAGTGAAGAGAATTGATCGTGAAGTCCATCGAAATGGCAGTGAAGTGAATTGATCGTGAAGTGCGTCGAAATGACCGTGAACGTAAACGAAATTGCCGGATATGACGGTGAAATGCATGGAAATGGCCGTGAAGTGAAGAGAATTGACCGTGAAGCCCTTGGAAATGGCCATGAAGTGAAGTGAATTGACCGTGAAGTGCGTCAAAATGACCGTGAACGTAAACGGAATTGCCGGATATGACTGTGAAATGCATGGAAATGGCCGGAAGTGAAGAGAATTGACCGTGAAGTCCTTGAAAATGGTCGCGAAGTGAAGTGAATTGACCGTGAAGTGCATCGAAATGACCGTAAATGTAAACGAAATTGCCGGATATGACGGTGAAATGCATGGAAATGGCCGTGAAGTGAAGAGAATTGACCGTGAAGTCCTTGGAAATGGCTGTGAAGTGAAGTGAATTGACCGTGAAGTGCGTCAAAATGACCATGAACGTAAACGGAATTGTCGGATATGACTGTGAAATGCATGGAAATGGCCATGAAGTTTAGAGAATTGACTGTGAAGTCCTTGGAAATGGCCGTGAAGTGAAGTGAATTGACCATGAAGTGCATCGAAATGACCGTGAATGTAAACGGAATTGCCGGATATGACCATGAAATGCATGAAAATGGCCGTGAAGTGAAGAGAATTGATCGTGAAATGCTTTGAAATGGCCGTGAAGTGAAGTGAATTGACCGTGAAGTGCATCGAAATGACTGTGAATGTAAACGGAATTGCCGGATATGATGGTGAAATGCATGGAAATGACCGTGAAGTGAAGAGAATTGATCGTGAAATGCTTGGAAATGGCCGTGAAGTGAAGTGAATTGACCATGAAGTGCATCAAAATGACCATGAATGTAAATGGAATTGCCAGATATGACCGTGAAATGCATGGAAATGGCCGTGAAGTGAAGAGAATTGATTGTGAAGTCCTTGGAAATGGCTGTGAAGTGAAGTGAATTGACCGTAATATGAGCTGGTGGCACTGATGGACAGAGTGGATTACATTAAACTTTTATCATACTGAGTAAACTCAGTTGGGCCTACAGTGAATGTGTGTGGGTTATCCAAGTCGTCCATCCGTTTTTCCAGTTCATTTTAGTGGTTGAGTCGAAAATTGAAATATACCCAAAGCTCAACTGGATTACACCACAGGAAAAAGGGGGAACAATGACTTCTACAGTTGAAACCTAGCTAGGGCCACAGTGATGTTTATTTGTCACCCAGCATGTTCATAAGATCACATGGACATGGATGAAGGGAAAACACAAATTACAGATAGAACCAAAACTTCTATAACCCCCAAGAAATTTTCAACAGTAGAATTTCAATTCACATTGATTCCCATGGTGAGGTCCACTTGAGATTTGGATATACTTCATTTTTGGGCTAGAGCCCTCAAATTATCTCTTAAAATGAATGGATCCTAGTAGATAACATATGTAAATCATGGTAGACCCCACGGAATGACCGTGAAATGCATGGAAATGGCGGAGAAGTGAAGCGAATTGACCGTGAAATGCATGGAAATGACCGTGAAGTGAAGGAAATTGATCGTGAAATGCACGGAATTGACTGTGAATCAACACAGAAGCCGGGAATGACCATGAAATGCATGGAAATGACAGTGAAGTGAAGTGAATTGACTGCGAAATGCATGGAAATGACCGTGAAGTGAAGGGAATTGACCGTGAATTAACACGGAATTGCCGGATATGATCGTGAAATGCATGGAAATGTCCATGATGTGAAGAGAATTGACCGTGAAATGAGTGGAAGTGACCGTGAAGTGAAGTGAATTGACCGTGAAGTGCATGAAAATGGCCATGAATCAACATGGAATTGCCTGATATGATCGTGAAATGCATGGAAATGACGGTGAAGTGAAGTGAATTGACCGCGAAATGCATGGAAATGACCGTGAAGTGAAGGGAATTGACCATGAAATGCATGGAATTGACCGTGAATCAACACGGAATCGCCGGGAATGACCGTGAAATGCATGGAAATGACGGTGAAGTGAAGCGAATTGACCACGAAATGCATGGAAATGACCGTGAAGTAAAGGGAATTAACCGTGAAATGCGTGGAAATGACCGTGAATCAACATGGAATTGACGGATATGATCGTGAAATGCATGGAAATGTCCGTGATGTGAAGAGAATTGACCGTGAAATGAGTGAAAGTGACCGTGAAGTGAAGGGAATTGACCATGAAATGTATGGAATTGATCATGAGGAAAATGAAATGAATGAAATTGACCACGAATTGATTGAAATTGACCGCAAAGTGAATGAAATGGATTTTCGACCATCAGCCTGATGGAATCTTGGAAAATAAAGAGGTTGGTTGGCTAAAGTAGCTTCTCCTACCCCAAAAATCATATAGGGTACATCAGGTAACTAATTTTGGTTTAGAAGATATTCTTGTTAAATGAATAAAGAAATAAATGGAAAAAAGAGAGAAATTTTTTTTATATGCTTATATATACATATTTATATAAATATGTATTAGATAAAAATGTAGGTAGAATAAAGTTATCTATGTTTTAAAAAAAAAAAATTAAAAAAAACTGCACAGGTGGATGTAGGGCCCACCAAAATCATGATCAATGAGTGTGGGGCCCGTTCAAAATTCTGCACCCAATTTTTTAACAAAAAATCGGTGGAACTACCGCACAGATGTCCAGAGGTTGGCGGCATTACCGCCGGATCGGCAGTATTGTTGACCATATTAATTTTTTTCAATGGCGACGCTAGTACTACGGTTATAATCCGAAGCAATAGGAACCCCAACCTTCAAGCACCAGCCGATCCGCTTGAAAGACAAAGCAGGGGCATTTTTGACCTTTGGGAAGGCGTCCGTACAGCTGGGGCTTATTCTTGGAAGGTAAAATGAGGCAGGCTTCATCTCGAAAATGGGCCATAAATGGGTCGTACAGTCGGAAATTTCTCATGTATATATTGTTAATAGAGTGCTTTTACTCTAGTGCAGTCCTATTGGGTTTATTGAAGAATTCTTGAGTCAATCAAAGCACGTCATGTGATGTTCCCGGTTAACCGAGATCTACTTCGGTTGACCGAGAAACTCTATTGATGTCTCGGTTGACTGAAGGTGATCAAGCAGAATGCGTAAGTGTAGGTTTTTTCTAATTTTGCACAAAAGTGTATAAATAGGCTTCTAATTACACAATTAGGACAGAATTAAAAAAAAAAAGAAAAAAGAAAAAAAGGAGCTTTTGTACATTTTTAATGGTTTTTGAAAGAGAAGCTAAAGTTTTTCATATGTAAATTGTTCCATCTCTTGCGACTTTCTATTCATAGTGGATTATTGTCGCTTGATGCTATGATCTTTTTTTTCCACAAGAGCTTTTTTATGTAAAATTTGTGTGCTCTCTGTGGTTGCTTGAATTTTTCTTTCTCTATTGTGTTGTGTGATTCCATCTATGGTTGCTTCCACGACAGGCAAATTGTGTTAGGGCTTATTGCGTCCCCAACAAAGTGGCATGAAAGCTAACGTTGAGTTTTCAGATTGAATTGGAGACATGTCATTGAGGGGATCGAATGTGAAATTTGAGATAGAAATTCAAAGGTAAAAACAATTTTGAATTGTGGATGTTGAAAATGAAAACCCTCCTAATTCAACAAAAGCTATAGTACGCACTCCTTGGGAAAATGAAACGTCATAAATCAATGAAAGAAGATGATTAGTGTGAACTCGAGTAGATGACAATTAGCACAATTCAATTGTACTTTGTCGATGAAGTCCTTTACAATGTCATCAATGAGACGACTACCGCAGGCCTGTGGGTGAAGTTGAAGAGCATGTACATGATGAAGTCCCTCTCCAATCATATATATTTAAAGAGACAACTTTGTAATTTGAAGATGACGGAAAGGTTGGATCTCTCTGAGTACATTAACATCTTCAACAAGCTGATTTGCAAGTTGACAACTGTGGAGGTGAAGATTGATGAAGAAGACAAAACCTTAATTTTATTGACATCTCTCCCGAAGTCCTACGAATATCTGGTTGATACTCTTTACTATGGTAGGGATACCTTGGACATCGATACCATTAATCATCTCTTCAATCAAAGCAGTTGAGAACGAATAATGGAGGGGAAGATACCTCTGTGGGTGCGTTGGTTGCTCAGGGAAGATCATCTGAGCGAGAGAATGGGAAGTCACGATTGAAGTCTAAATTAAAAGGTAAAAGGAAGTCGAAGTATAGGAATTATGGTAGGCCGAGACATGAAAAAGAACTGTACAAATCCCAAAACCCGTAAGGAGGATAAATCAAATGATTCCCCAAATGAGGCTGTAACGTCTCGGAAAAATCCGTACAAAGACCTGAGTACCACCTCAGGCAGAAATCACTCAGGACCAAATCCTTTAGAAATTAGACGAAATTAACTAAGTGTTAAACTAGATTAGTTGTGAAATTAGCTTGAACCACTTTAAATACGAATTGCAAGACCCAAAACTTGTAGAATCATTAACGCTACATTACCTTGAAATCTAGGATCAATTTCTAAACTCAGTTGCTCTCGGGAGCACATTGAAACTCCATATCGGACCTGGACCGTGCATCGAAAGTCCAATTACCGCAAAACTATACGCTTATGACTGCCTTACTGGACTTGACAACGACCTCGGAAATCAAGTCCAGATAATATGTCGAAACGCACAACTTGAACTCGAAGTGAAGTGTGTGAGAAACGCGAATATCTTTAGAAATTGAACTCAGATTTAAGTGATTTGGGTCGTTCGCTTGTGGGCCAAACCTAAACTTTCAGACCGTCAGAATCTGACTCAATTACACCCTCGGACTAGGGAAAATTTCTAACACATGTCAGTGTACTTGTGGCCCTGATCGAACACCGGTGACCATTGTACTGAAACTGGTCCTCCACGGTCGATCTGTAAATCCAAGTGGACCGAAACCTTAACTCGACCTAAATCTAATATTAGGGAGCTTAAGTCCTACTGCATGCAGAAAAGGGGCCACCAGAAGTACTCCGTTGGACTGAAACAGCCACCCTTTGGCTATGACCTATGTATACCTTGGCCTTGGGGCCATTTCCATCAGTCCTGGGCCTATTAAGGGCCTTAAACTCTCTCTCTCTCTCTCATTTCATATGAATTTGCAACACTAAGAGAGAGAAAGAAGAGAAAAGAGAAGAAGAAAGTGAGGAGAAGTGAGAGAGAGCAAGTGATAGTCGTAGGGATTCATTCCTGCCATTCCACGTGCTTTACGACAATTCCTGTATTGCTATACGGGCGTTTCTGAATCTGTTCTTAGGTAAGAAAACATAACCCTAATCTGTTTTAGGGTTTCAAATAGTGTAAGTGAAGAAATAGCTAACCTATTTCATGTTATAGGTAGCCGTTGTGCCGTAGACGAAGACTTAACATACAAATTGAGTTCAATACTTATTTATCGGTGAAAGGTGTGGACTATAAATGTTTAGGTTATAGTTTTTGAGGCTTTCAATATCAGAAATGATTTATGTCTGACTTGATTGTTATCTCACATGCTTAGATACAATGCTTTCGTATATACACATACACGTAACTATGTTGATTTTGAAATGCATTCCATGTGTTTGTTGAAATGCTTGAATGAATGTGGAATTTGGATTTGTGCATGCCATGCTTATTGAATGTAAATATATGATGGTTGTATGTGTGACAACTCCTTTGTGAAAGGACTTGTCATAATTTGTATTTTAAAATAATTTATTACATGTATGTGATATGTGTAGTCTAAGTGTTTGATAAAATGCCTAAGTGAAAAAACGCTTGTTTACATGTATATAATGAGGGTGTTGAGATGGGATTCTCAATTCCCTTATCTATGGTTACAATTTTCTTTATGTAACATATCCTATTACTATGTGATTTATGGATGAAATGCTTATGTGTGGTAGCATATGTATTATGTGATTGTAAAAATGCTCAAATAAGATTATGTTTAGAATTAGGTGTCACATGCTGTCCTGGTTATTACATGTTAATGCTATTTGCTTGGAGTGTGTTTGGGACTATGCTATAGTCCAGGCAATCAGTAATGGGTCCTGATTTGGTGGTTAAGGTGGTTTCACCACACAGGACGTGTTCGATGAATTCAAGACGTACTTTGGTTGTCGACAGTGGTTAGGCCACACAGAGTACTTACGTACTTCATGTCGACCAACTCGATGTACGCTCGTACCAGTCGAGCTCGTCAAGCAACCCAATTGACCCAATGTATGTTCACCATATACGGATGCTACTGCTTGAACTTAAGGTACCAAACTCACCAGTGGATATCCCGTTAACCTTAGTACCTCGATCCGCTAAGACTCATGAGCTGGACATGGTGGAATGGGACACTGTGGTCGAGCTATCGGCCTACGCCGGGGTGACGAGCCCACCCGTAGTGACCAGTGAGTAACCTAAGCTCATGAGCCGAATACGGTGGTATGTGACACTGTATTCGAGCTATCAGCCTATGACTAGGTGACGAGCCATTCGTAGTGACCTCGAGCATACTCTAAGACTACGCTGAAGCGATGAGCCTTTCCATAGCAACTAGAGTATAAGGTAGACCTGCATTGAGGTGACGAGCCCTTTGTAGTGACATGGAACCGCAACATCGTATGAGACTAGTTAGGACTGACGACCCTAGAATGGATCATTGTTTGGGAGATGATATAAGGGAGGTACTTTAGCTTCCCAATCTTATTGTATGAAAAGGTTTAATAAGAACTTGGTAATCATGCTCATGCACCGCATTGCATGTGCCTTTGGCGTTGGTGTTGAGCACAGAGAAAGGGGTGCATGCCGCGACCATAAAAGGAAGATCACAGAGAGAGTGCAGGCGAGGACATGCATCATTAATACATATCATGTTTGCATTAACCAGAGTACGTAGGGATGTTTGATTATATTGCTTTATCATTACTACTTGATTGAATTGATAACATATTAACCTTTGCCTTATAGCTCCACTGAGTCGATCACTCACTCCCACATTCTGGGACGGTGCTTAAACACCAACTAGACCCAGTTATGGTTGCAGATGATGGCGATGCTTACGAAGTGGAGCTGAACTTTTATGACGATGAGGAGGAGTTCTCCTACATGCAGCTATCAGGCTGGTCTATATAGACCATGTTCTGATCGACGGGGCTTACAGGGTTGCTGATTAGATGACATTACACATTTTTTATATTTTAAAATTTTACATGTAACTATTTGACCTGGTATCATGATCATACTCAGGAGACCTACAATCACTTATATGCTTTATATATCTATCACAGTCTTCCACTTGCGAAATTCAACTGTCTCTAGAGTATGATATGCTATTTTGGTATAATCTCATTCATGTTTAACGCACTAATACGAACAACATTCAATCATCATTATCTATGTTGCATAAGTGATGTGCTGGGACTCGGGAGTTGGACTCTGCTCGACCCCCGAATTTCAGGGCGTTACAGAGGCCAATTCAACGGAATCCGATGAGGGTACGAGTGGTTACGACGTATTATTCGTATCTAAGGTTAAACACTTGTGTAATGAGTGGATTTTTGATATGAGGGCATCGTACCACATGTGTCCTCATCGGAGTTGGTTCACCACATCCAATGGGTACGATGGTACCATGATTTTTATGGGCAATGATCATACATGTACGATGATTGGAATTGGTTCAATTTGCATTAGAATGTATGATAGGGTGGAGCGTACTCTAATTGATACAAGGCACATTCCAGATCTAAAGAAGAATCTAATATCTCTATAAGCTCTTGAGGCACTCATATGCAAATTTTTCAGCTACGAAGGTGTCTCGAAAGTTCTAAAAGCGGCACTCACTATTATGAAGGCACACTGGAGTGAAAATCTTTATAGGTTGATCGAGAATACTATATCGGGTGGAGCTGTAGTGTTTATAGCAGATTCCATGTCAGCATGTTTGTGGCATGCGCACCTAGGTCACATGAATGAGCGTGGCATGAATGATACTTGATTGTGGTTTAATTCTTAGTTTTAAAATTTTTATTTAAATATACATGAGATTTGCATATACGAAAAATAATCAAGGTTGACTTTTTAAACTGAGAAACATGTTAGTAAATGTCGGCTTGATTATATGCATTTAGATGTGTGGGGAGTCATCGGCGTTGTTTTTAAAGGAGAGTCGTCATTCTTTGTCACATTCATTGACGATTTCTCCATAAAGGCATGAGTTTATTTTATGAAACATAAATTCGATAATTTGCCACTTTCAAGATGTTGAAGCCAATGGTTGAAAAACAGATAAGGCAAAAGGTAAAAATTCTGAAGACAGAGCTTAATCAGTATTGCAAAGATGAGGGGATGGTGAGGCATACACTAGAGCAGAATTATGTAGTTAAACGTATGAATCAGATTCTTTTAGAAAGAGCTTAAAGTATGTTGAGTAATGCTTGGTTGGGAAAAGAGCTTTGGGCTGAGGTTGTAAACACGACTTATTATTTAATGAATCGATCTCCGTCTACACCGATTAATTGTAAAATCCTAGAGGAAGCAAGGAGTAGTTGGGAAGTTGATTACTTGGGGCTGCGAATTTTATATTATGATACTTACTCTCATGTACCGTCAGTTGAGAGAGATAAGTTATACCAAAGGGTGAAAAAATGTACTTTTGTCAGCTATGGTATAGTGATGGAGTGAAATGATATAGACTATACGACCAAATTTCGCACAATATCATATTTAGTTAGAATGTTAAGTTTGATAAGGGTTCCTTATTCCAAAAGGATGAGCACAAGAAAATAGAAAAATCGGTTGTTGATGTTGAAATGGATAAATTTGAAACACTTGAAAAAGTTGAGCCGCAGACAAAGGTATATGACGAGGTGGCACCACTATCTGTCAAGAGAAATCTACCAAGAGATCACAGGGTACCATTGAGATACATGGATGACTTAAATATTGCATTTTCTCTTATTATGGATGAGAGGCATTCATCCTCCTTTACATGAAGCATTAGATGACATGAATGCTGAGAAGTGGATGATGGTAATACATGATAAGATGGATTCTCTATACAATAATGAAATGTGAGGGCTGGCAGAGCTACCCGTTGGAAGAAAGCGATCAAGTGTAAGTGAATTTTTCAAAAGAAACTGGATAGGTGTAAGACTCGTATCCTAGACCATACCGTTCCGTTGGCTTTGCAGTCCTTCCGGTCGAATTTCGGCAACCCTCGACCGGTATCCGATGTTTACGCGCGATACTAAGCCGGGTCCCGTATACCAAAGTCGGCTCGAATCGAAACTTGTATCTTAGCGACTGCACCATCACCGCGGTTCCGACTCACGCACTGATCCGATACCCAGGTCAGAAGATGTGGGCTCACGTTCAATTCGAAGAAACGCCGCGCATTGCAAATTTCGAGGGAATATACCATATTTCCCATCAATCAATCAATCATCTAAGTCAAGTACACACCATGCCTTAGGTACAAGCAACCCATCCCTCTTTTTCCATAAGTCAACTCTCTCTCTCCACCTCACCATTCCCCTTTACAAAATTTTAAACTCACCCATACCTCTTTTACAAATATTTCAAACTAAACCATACCCTCCCATCCCCTTCCTTACATCATCCCATCCATATCATTCCCATCACCTCACTCTCTCTCTCATTTCTCAAATCTCCCAAGCAACCCAAATTCCATACGTCCAAACATTCTCTCCCAAGCCAAGTATGGCCCACTCTCTCATCTCTTATCCCTACCATCAAACTCCCATCAACCTCCATCAAACTTGAAGGCAAGGAGCTTACAAGCCTTAGGGAGCAATGAGAAGGCCTAGAGGTGGGTGATCTATCATTAATTTCAACTTTAGGGCCACTTGATGTGGGACCCAAAATGATGTATGCAATATAAGAAATGGAGGGCCCGTAGTGGCGAGGTCTCTCCTCTCTATCACGGTCTCTCTCTCTCTCTCTCTCTCTCTCTCTCTCTCTCTCTCTTTCTTTGAATGATGATGATGATGAAGGGCTGAGTGTGGCCCACCATGAATCACATATTTTATGTGGGACCCATCGGATGAATGGGTTGGATCTACCCCATCCAGCCCATTAGCGGGCCCAGATGGGAGGAAAACATAAATATCAGGTGGGCCATGTGCATGTGGGACCCACCATGATGTCCCTGTCTATCCATGCTGTCTAGCGTCTCTGGATGCTGGATGTGGTAGGGGCGGCTAACATGGAGTGCGTGTACTGACAGGGAGTGTACTAACGAGCTAACCAAAAGATTAAAAAAAAGGAAATGGTGGGCCACTCATGCAAGCCCTACCTTGATGTATCTACTTAATCCAAGCCATCCATCCTCTTCCTCAGATCATTTTAGGTGTTGAGCTGAAAAATGAGGCTGATCTGATTTCCTGGCAGGCCTTAGTATAGAAAACAGTGTTTACATCGTTGAATTTCATCCTGTTATTTCTTTACACCAAAAATCATCCAATATTGGGCTTGACGGGTGTGTGTCGAGCCACAGGGACCAATGGCTCGGCCAGATCCACCTGATGCGGGCCCCGTGTATGAAAATCCCCAGAAAAACATGTTTTTTAAAAAAGAAAAAAAGAAAAAAAAGAAGAGCAGCAGTTGACGCTACCGCTGCAGAACGCGCGCAGGCAGCGCCTGCGCCTGGTGGATAGATGGCCTGGCAGGGACACATGGTCCTAGCTGTGGGCCCCACCTTGATGTGTGTCTACCATCAACACCTTGCATTTGGTGGGCCCTCCTCCCAGCTGTGGGCCACCCAAAAATCAGCCGTATTTAGATCTCAGGTGGCCCACATTACAAGAAATAGTGGGTTGGACGTCTACCATTGAAACCCTTTATGGGTCACAGAAGTTTTGTATCAATATGAAATTTGTTTTTTCTCTTCACCCAGGTCTGCATGACCTCATCAACGGACTGGATGGTAGATAAACATCACCGTGGGCCCTTGGTCAGTTTGGATGGCAAATAGACATTATGGTGGGCCCCAGTCCCACCCTAGGTCCACGTGGCCTTATCAACTAGTTGGGTGGAAAACAAACGTTATGGTGGGCCCCTGGTCCACGTGACCATATAAACAGTTTGGATGTCATATAAATAGTACAGTGGGCCCTAGGTCTGAGTGACCTTATGAACAGTTTGGATGTCAAATAAACATTACTATGGGCCCCCAGGTCTGAGTGACCTTATCAATGGGCTGGATGGAAAAATAAACATTATGGTGGGCCCCACATGGGACCCACTAATGCATGTATTGTAATCCATACTTTCCATTAGTGTGGGCCCCACCATAAGGTATGTACTTCATCTATGCCAACCATCCTTTCCATCCCTATGGGATCCACCATGATGCATGTGTTTCATCCAAACCGTCCAACCATTTTGGAGATAATTTTAAGGCATATGATGAAATAAAAACAAATAAAATAAGACGGATCTAAGATCAGATGGACCACGTTATAAAAAACAGTGGGCTTGAACGCCCACCATGAAACCTTGGGAATTCTAACGGTGGGATTCCTTATCACCACTTATATATGGGTGTGGCCCATTTGATATACGCGTGGCCCATTATTGAGGCCACCTTGATTTGCATAAGGCCCATTGTTGAGGCCCATTTGATGTATTAGAGGCCCATGGGTCAAGGCCTAGTGGGATGTACATGAGGCACATTATAACGTGATTCCACCATGATTTATGTGTTGACCTTTATAGCGGGTTATGCCTTGGGAGCAATGATGGTTTGACGTCCACATGGATGTGTGTACACCACCGTGATGTATTTTGTTTCATATCCACACCGTCCAGAGTGTCTGGATGGTGCTGGACCTCTTTTGGATGGTGCTGATTTACTTGAGTAAAGTTTGGACAGTGCTGATCATCGTTAGTGGGCCATGTGCCCCAGGGAAT
The DNA here is from genome assembly GCA_030180095.1 of Magnolia changhungtana. Lineage (NCBI taxonomy): Eukaryota > Viridiplantae > Streptophyta > Magnoliopsida > Magnoliales > Magnoliaceae > Magnolia > Magnolia changhungtana. Next base: position 2,115,061 of record JASAUF010000445.1, on the reverse strand, counting down.
GATAGTGTGCAATGGTACACATGTTGCACCTACTATTATTAAAATGATTTTGGTGCGGCCCATGTGATGAGGCCCGTCTTGATGTATTTTGTGGCCCATTTGTTAGGCCCACTTTGATGTATTTTGTGGCTCGTTTGTCGGGCCCATCTTGATGTATTTTGTGTCGAGCCCACTTTGATGTGTTTTGTGATCCATTCAAGGTGCCCGCCTTGATATACTTGTGACCCATCTGCATGGCCTACCTTGATATATTTATGGGGCTCATCAGTACGACCCAATGATGCGGCCCACTTGTTGTACATGAGGCCCATTGGTGCGGCCCATTAACACAACCCAACTTGATATGATGAGGCCCAGGTGCATGGCCCACCTGTTACGTATATTAGGCCTATGTGCAGGGCCCGCATGTTATGTATTTGTGGCCCTTTTGGCGTGACCCATTGAGTTGTATTCTAGGTCCATATAGTGCGGCTCATTTGGTGTATATAAGGTCCATGTGTTGCAGCCCATTGAGATGTATTTTTGGCCCCTATGTTGTGGTCCATGTGATGCCTTTGAGGCCCATGTACAGGGTCCACCTATTGTGTGTTTACATTCCATTTGGTAGGACCCATTGATATGTATTTGTAGCTTGTTTAGTAAGGCCCATTGGTGTGGCCTATGGATGCGGCCCACTTGATGTAATGTGGCCTATTGTGATATATTTTCGGTCCATATGATGAGGCTGATGTGGTGTATTTATGGCCCATGTGCCGAGGCCCATCGCGATGTATATAAGGCCCATTGGTGCGGCCCAGGTGGTGAGACCCATTGTGACGTATTCGAGGATCGTAAGATGTGGCCCGATATGATGTGTTGTAGCCCATTTGATAAGGCCCAGTGTGATGTACATTAGGTCCTTGTGTGAGACCGTGGGGCTCATTATATATTTGGCCTTATGTAGGCCACTCCTTGGGAGCAATGTTGGTTAGATGTCCATATTGATGGGCAATGACGGTTAGATGTCCTTATTGTGACCTTACCTTAGGCCTTGTTAGGCTCATTCTCTTCGTGGGTTAACCCAAATAAGTGGGCCCCATTCGCCATAGACGGATGGCTTCGTGCTATCGGGTTTGATATAACCACGGCTAAAAGTCGATCCTTACATTATGGTTGATTGGTTGTCCATCTATGGACCCCGCCTTGTTTATTTATGCTGGTTGTCGGTGCCGATTATTAATGCTGATCGTCGGTGCTGATTATTAATGTTGATTATCGTACCAATTATCGAGGCCGATTCCAATTGTCAAGGTCGAGTATCGAGGCCGATTTTGACTGTCGATTTCGATTGCCAAGGCCGATTGTCGGGACCTATATGATGTATATGCGACCCGTAGTTGAGGCCTATTGTGATGTATTTATGGCATATGGGCAAGGCCCATTGTGATATTTTCGTGGCCTATGGGCAAGGCCCATTGTGATATGTATTAGGCCCATGATGCAAGGCCCATTTGATGTATTCAGGGCCCATGTGTAGGGCCCACATGTCCTGTATTTGAGGCCCATGAGCAGAGCCCACCTGTTGTGAATATGTGACCCTTTAGTAAGGCCCATGGTGTTGTATATTAGGTCCTTGTGTGAGGCCATGGGTCCACTATATGTTAGGCCCTATGTGGGCCATTCCTTGGGAGCAATGTTGGTTAAATGTCCACATTGTTGAAGTCGATTGTCGATGCTGGTTATGAATATCGATTATGAGAATATAACAGTATAACATCATGATACATGCCCATACGCATTATCTGCATGTTTGTTATGAGATGTGGTTGATCATTGCATATGTCATTAAGCATGTTGTTATGAGATTCCCTGATAGGCGGAGATTATCTTACATAAGCGCATGGTATGCGCAGGATTGATGTATGACTGGATTGTATGACTCATGCATCTTGCAATATGATTACTGTATGCCCTAGCGACATCAGGGTTGTAGCCTCTATAAGCACATCGTGGATGGCCAGATGGGATACTGAAAATTTATTCTAGCATCGGGCTACCATAGATGGCCCTGGGTGAAAATTCCTAAACCCTCTTGGTACCAGAGGACGCCCTAACGTCGAGACCGAGCGGATACATGAGCGCCCGAGTGCTGGATACCAGGAGGCCGCGTCTCTCACTGTGTCATGGTCGGTTGAGAGGGGGTGTGGCCTTACCCACCCGAGGGTAGAGGGCAGTACTAAGCTGAGTTTGACCAGCTCATGAATAGGTCCGCTATCGACATGTCGGATAGGTATTGACAGACTATTAGTTAGGCGGATAGTGAGGTTTCTTACGCTCACTTGGACTGTGCTGCTAGGAGAGGGACAGTGCCATTTGGAGTATACTAAACCCTGGTAATGATCCCAGAGATGAACTGTACTGATATGTAGACTAATTGGGCAAGAGTTGCAAACTCATTCATTCATTCATTCACTATCCACTCGGGTTGGTGGTGCGCAACTACTTGTTACGTGTGCCTTCGCAATGGTTAGGATTTCGGTTGGGGCGCGCGACTAACTTGAGATCAGGAGTTTACCACATTGAGTCTGACTATCCAAATTTAGGTATGAGACTAGTTTGGATAGAAGCTCCTTGTGATGGACCCCATAGCCTGTGATACTACGCACCATCATCCCGACTTCACACTCCAGAATGGTCATTCCATTCGCACCGCATATTACATTACATTCGCGGCATATGACATTTTGGGTTACCAGTATTTCTACATTTATATGGTTTAGATACGACATCTGATATTCGACTCTTTATGTTCCTCATTTGTATAGTTAATTTGTATCGTGTATTCTGATATTGTTCCTCATTTATATAGTTGATCTGTATTGCGTATTCTGATATTGTTTGACTTATGGACCTGTCAGTATTTTTGTTTACTCTGATAACGTATGATTCATGACCTTGCACCTATTTCGATATTGTATGATTATGACATTGCGTTGAATACTTGGCACTTACCTTGTGCACACACTTACACGACCTTCTAAGCTTTCTATAAGCTTATGTACGATAGATACATGCAGTTGATGTTAGGTTGTAGTAGTGTTGAGCTTGGAGCGTGCAACGGTCTTCTGGATCTTGATTTTTGATTTATGTATTTCCTTTTCAACATTGTACTCAAATGATTATATTAGTGGATATGTGATAATGATGTTACCTTTGTGAATTTGGGTAATCTTGTGGTTATGCTTATTACGAGTTAAATCTACAAAAAAATTTTCCTTGTAGAATCCCATGATCGAAATTTGGTGTATGGACGCTAGGAGCCGAGAATGGGGTACTACGGAGGCTGTCAGCACCGGATTCAGCGATCGGGATTCTTGTGAATCCGATCTCCAGGTTTTGGGGCGTGACAATAGGTATAAGGCGAGACTGCTTGTACAAGGCTATGCTTAGAAAAAAGGTGTCAAATTTGGTGAGATACCCGTGCATATGAAAAGACAAGTATTTATCAGCTTTATATTGATGTTAATTACTTAATATAATCTGGAACTGGAACAGTTGGATGTAAATACTGCTTTTTCACATGGGAACTAGAAGGGCAGATTTACATGAAGCAACCTAAAGGATTCGAGGTGCAAGGAACATAAAATAAGATTTGCAGGTTGAAGAGTTTGTTGTACGGTCTGAAACAGTCGCCTAAGTAGTGGTACAAAAAGTTTAATATTAATTTATATTGAGTCATCAATTTATCAGAAGTGAGTTCAATCATTATGTCTACTTCAGAACACTGAGTAATGGGGAATTCATTATTTTGGTATTGTATATTAATTATATGCTTATTGTCAGCCATAATATGTCTGAAATCAACATATTGAAGGCTCAATTATCCAGGACGTTTGAGATGAAAGATCTGAGAGGTGCAAAAAGAATTCTCGACATTGACTTACACAGAGACAGAGAAGGGAGGGGACTATGGTTATCTTAGGAAGAGTATCTTGAGAAGGTATTGATCAAGTTCAGACTTGAAAATGCTTAATTGGTTAGCACACCCAATGCTACTCACTTTCACCTTTCTTTGGAACAATGTCCTACGTCAGATGAAGAAAAGTGATATGTCTCATGTGCCCTACTCTAGTGCGGTTGAGAGTCTTATATATGTTAAGGTTTGTATTGGATTAGATATTTCACATATAGTGAGTGTTGTGAGTAGATATATGTCAAACTTCGGCAAGCAACACTGAGAGGTAGTGAAATGACTACTTCGTTATATACGAAGTACAACGGACTATGTTTTGACATTTGAAAAATCTGAAGAGACACTTGTAGCTACATGGATGTGGATTATGGTGGGAATGTGGACAATAAAAGCTCGACTTTTGGTTATTCATTTGTGTTAGCGGATGTAGCGGTCAATTGGATGTCAAAGCTTCAATATGTGGTTGCTCTTTTTATAACCGAAGTGGAATATATGGTAGTAATGGAAACATTCGAGGAAGTTGTTTAGTTGAAAGGAATGATAAATGAGTTGGAGCTCCAACAGGAAGTTGTGCCTATGCGTTTGAGAGCGAAAGCAAGATCAATCTGGTAAAGAACTCAGTGTACCATTCCATGACTAAACACATTAATGTCCGTCATCAATTTATTCGAAAGATGCTAGAGGAAGGCAGTGTTACTCTTGAGAAGATTCATACCAATGAAAATTTGACGGATATGCTTACGAAGGTGGTTCTTGCAGAGAAGTTCAAGTTTTGCTCGACTTCTCTGGGCTTGGCAAAGAATGAATGAAAATGGAGTGTGCATGAGAAGCGACGATAATGGATCTACTATGAAGAAATTTAGGAATGGTGATAGCAACTTGGAACAATGGAGTTGGAGGACTAAAGCCATAGTGGAAATTGTTGATAGAGTGCATTTAATTTGGTGCAGTGTTGTTCGGTCGACCGAAGCATGTTGTGATGTTCCTGGTCGACTGAGATTGGCTTCAGTTGACTGAGAGACTCTGTTGATGTCTTATCGACCAAAGGTGCGACCAAGTGGAATGTGTAAGTGCGGGTTTTTGTTTATAATTTCATATGAAAGTGTATAATAAACTTCTAATTTCGCAATTAAGGCAGAATGAAAGGAGCTTAGCACAATTTTATAGGTTTTTTAGGGAGAAACTAAGGCTTATCATTTGTAAGCTATTCCATCTCTTATAACTTTTTATTAATAATGGATTGTTTGTCGCTTGGTGCCATGGTTTTTTCCTGCAAGGTTTTTTCCACGCAAAATTCGTATGTTCTTTGTGATTGCTTGAATTTTTCTTTCCCTATTGCGTTGTATGATTCCGTCTGAGGTTGCTTCCACATCGGACAAGTCATGCTAGGGCTTATTGTTGAGGGTCAAATATTACATATTAGACCCCAGTTATTACGTGGTTTTACGTACATGATAATGCTTAACGTCCTATTTTAATCGTGTTTATGTTGTAAGGTGGATTTTGGAGCTTGGACTGAAAAATGGTACTAAAGGCATGGATTTAACGTTGACAAATCACCAAGGCAAGGGATGGATTTAAGGGGACTGAGATCGAAGAATTCACATGCCAAAGATCTGAGAAAACTCAGCAATTGAAGTTAAAAGGGCCCAAAAATTGTCCTGAATGCAAGATCGCAGGGTTCCCACCATCTATTGGGCTCAAAACTTTATAAGGCTTGAGGACCCTAAATTAACCGTACACATCGAAATTTAGCCCTTTGAGCTTTGTGGAAGTGGCCCAACGGACAGATCACCAACTAAATCACTGATTTGAGGCCCACTTGATATGTGAATATGCTTCAATTTTGGTCTCAATCCCTTAAATTAAATGGAAGAGAGGATGAATAGAGTAGATTTATCAAAAACATCACTGTGGGACCCACACACGTGATGCATGTGCACAACAGGTGCATGGCCGAGGTGCACTGGACAGAAAAATTCGGTCAAAGGTCACTGACCCGACGTTCTCCAAATCCATGACGTTTTCAAATCCTCTTATGCAGATGTTCGTCTGCTGGATGTGCAGTGGGCCACCACCATCCATCATTTAGACGATCAAGACTGTCCACTCATTCCAGGAGGTGGCCACGATCGTAGCCATGCTCTCCATCTGCATCCATGCATGTGCACACACGAAAATTAAGTTCAAACGTAGGATGGACGGTGGAAGCAAAGATTCAATGGGCCTCATCAAACTCGAGCAAAAGTGGCCATTCCTGACTGGTTTTTCGCCATGTATCCAATGGACGGCATGGATTTCTCCGTTAACGTCGATCATGGGCCCTATCGATGCTGCAAAATTTGATTTTCGCATGCTTTACGCATGGACGTGCGTCCAGATGTCGTTGCTTGCTGTGGGCCATTGTGCATTCATGGCAGTGATCGGATGGCCAATTTGGACCATTCACAGGCTACAGAAGACAAATAGAAGCTGAGACGTTCAGCTGCCCCAAAAAAAGGATCAAACACAAGATGGTCTTTGCGTTGCTGCATAACTGGCTGCATAAACTCCTTTTACGCACACCGACTTTCACCAGCACCGACTTCCTACCCTTATAAAAAGGAATGAGAGAGAACGTGGGGGATATCCAGTGCAGCCGTGGAGATAATCTCTTGGACGTGGAGCAAATGAAGAGGAGAGAGAGAGAGAGAGAGTGTGTGTGTGTGTGTGTGTGTGTGTGTCAGCTGGCTAGGAGTTTTCTTCTCCTTCTTCTTTCTTCTTTAGCTTTTCTTCTTTTGATATTTTTAAGGGTGTTTAGTTGATCATGTCCGTGATTAGCTAAACCTCTTAGCTAGGGCTAAGAGGTGAAGCTTGTAGCATGATTGGTAGTTTCTTATTGCTTTGATTCATGTGATGAACTCTCTTTGATGCTAGTTGATTATAAGATATGCTTTCAGTTTTTAATGGTTTGTTGTGACTGAAATTACAATGGATTTGCGATAGCTTTGAGTATGTTCTTTCATTATTGAGATTATGAAGTCAGGAGGCCCTGTTGTTCACCATCGTCTCTTGGGCATGGTTGGATGATAGAACCCTTCCTAACGTTCATAACTCTCTCAGATTAGTTGTGGATTTGTTAAATTCTGTTGTTTGCTTTGTCTCATGGGCATGGTTTTGTGATGGAATCAATTCTAATTCTCGTACCTCTCATCTCTTGGATCAAAGGAAGTTTAGATTTGAATTTTAATAATATATCTTCCAATTAGATGAAGATGGGACTCTGATTTCAGTTGCGCTCGTGAATCAAGCATAGATCGCCCTGATCTCTACAAGTGGATCCTTGGCACCCTAGTTTCTTACATTTGAATTCTATAAGTTTTAGTTTAATATTTCACCATTATTCTCTTAAATTTACCTGATTTAGATTACATCTTCATCTAGTTCTAGTTCTAGTTACTTTCAGATTACGTACAAGGTTTAGTCCCTATGGATTCGACCTCGGTTTTACCAAGATTATTACTACATCGCAACCCTATACTTGGGGTGTGAACACTTATTGCATTCCCAACATATATCTTTTGAGGCTATGAAAAGAGGAACCTTATATAGGCCTTATTTTTCACCCATGTGGAACTAAACTTTTACTTGAAAAAACCAAAATAAAAAATAAAGTTTCTTTTAAAATAAGACTATTTAATTTTGAAATATGCTAAGAATCTCACATTTATTTCAAAATAAAATATATAACTAAAGAGAATATTGTGCATAAATAACTTGTTAAGAAGACCTTAACCTTAGTGAAACATAATAAGCCTTTAATATTAGTGATCATGATATTGCAACTCTATTATTCTTAATTATAAGATGGATATGTCACACACACAAATATATAGAATGTCTTCTTTTAAAAACTAGCACATTACAACCATGTACTTAATCCTAATTTTCATAAATACTCTAGAGAATTAACCTATTTTTACAAAAGGGAGACCGACCTTTATGTTAGAATTCATTAATAAGTAGAACTTTTCAAAGTCCATTACATGGACAACAATAGTCCACTTAGTTTTTGGTTTTGTATCTTATGCATATAAGAGTGAGTCATTCTTTAAGTTGGATTGGAAGATATGGTTGATGTGATACGTGACTAGGTATACGTGTCTTTGGTTTTATTTTTATTTTTTGTTATTTTTATAATCACACATATACACATACTCATGACTTGTTATCGTAGATATAAACAAGTTAAAGAATGCATCGATGACTTTTTTTCTTTTCTCTGTTGTTTTTCTACAATGTCTATATGTTGACATTGGGTTGTCAATTTTAATAGCTTATTCAAGTGGTATCAGAGCTTATTTGAGGAAGCTTTTTTTTTTTTTTTTTCCCTTTTGGTTTGATCCATTTAATAAGTGTTACATCAATATAAATCATAGCCATGGACAAAATTATTCAACCACAACTTTAAAGGTTTTGTGGGACAAATTTTGACCATTAGAGCATTCAAATAAATGTTTTTTATTTTTATTTTTATTTTTTTTAAATCCCAAGAATTATGGGATTTGGTATAATTATTTGTTAGTGTACCTATTTGTGCACATTGTTTGTTAATCATATGCGTTTGTATGTCAGGGAGTCGGTTGAGCCTTTGAAAGTTGAAAATTGAAGACACATGAAGACTAGAACACCAAGGAAATGAAGAACAAATATATGAGGTGGCTTAGTGACCCTGACCTTGACTAAAACAACCTTGTACCTCTAGATGATCATGACTTAGTAGGTAAACCTTAAAAAAATAATAATTTAAATCATCCATTAGCCTTAGAAGCCCCATTTGAACATTCTTAGATAGGTTATAGAGGTCCTGCACTGCTATTAAATCAAACTGCTTAAAAATAATATACTCATAGGTGCCATTGAGCGATCCTCAAGCAATCGTCTGATCGATCGATCGAACTTGGCCCAAATCGTCTACTAAGCTTTTAGAAAAATGCTGAAATTATAGCGATCGATCGATACTTCACCAGATCGATGGAAAGACTCAGATCGATCAATCGAACCGGCCATTTTCTGCCCCTTATTCACCGTTAGAACTTTATTTCTTTATAAAGGGCATACGAACCTTGGATATTTTAAAGTGTTTTTTGTGCAATAGAAGGCTAGGTGATTCCACATTGATATCACACATCCTAGATCTCTAATTCTAAGAGTTTCAAGTAATCTTCATGAGTTTTAACACTCTAATGAAGATTTCAACCTCCAGTAAGAAGATAAACTGAACTCTACTATTTTCTAGAGATTAGACCCAACCTTATTGGCATATCTTTTGTCTAAATCTTCTAAGACCTTTTAGGTGAATCCCTTAGGATTTCAACAATCTCATTACTTGTAAAAGATTCTACCAACCTCCCATCACCTTAGTCAACTTAATGGAGCATCTCATGAAAGTTGTTTGATCTTGGAGTTGAAACACTGGCAAGCATCGACATCAACGATCGCGGGAGAAATTGAGGAGAAGATTCAATCACGGGGGAGCTTTAAAGAAGCAACTTAAGCACGACGTGTCAAATGGGCTCAATTTAACAAGTGTCATGTATGAGTCCATAGTCTCTTTCCTTGTGTAGGATTGAGGGTAAGAATTTGTAACCCAAACTCGATAGGTTCTTATATAGGACCTAGGCTATTATGTAGGGCCAAATTCACCAGACACAAATGAGTACGTGTTAGTCGTTGTGAGAACATCCAAAGTGAGTAAACGTAGGTCCTCGGACTAAAACAGAGGTTGTTGGTTAGTTGATAGAAAACCAACTAAAGTCTTTTGCAGGAGCCTCCGGCAGGAGTGTACGTTAGGTTCTTTTGTAGGACCTAAGTCCTTGTGTAGAGCCATAGAAGTTAGAAGTGAACTTGTTAAAAACCTTCAATATTGAATACCAATACACTCAAAGAGAGTGCGTCCCCCCAGAGTGGAATAAGAAAATTAAACCACTATATATGCTTGTGTTTGCGATTGCGAATTGCGTATATGTTTAATTCGTGCTTATATGTTTGATTAGTTAAATCACATAAGCACTTGAGTGAAATTATATGCTAGGCACCTAACTTGTAAAGTACACACAAGTACACTATCAATTATAAACTAATTGTTTGAATTGACATATGTATTGTAGTTTATATGATTGGACCCACTATTGGCTTGGAAGCCTTACCGTTAAATTTTCTTAGTTTAATTGGTAAATTAATTTAAGTTAGGCAATTATGTTTTAATTAGCATATTTTTTAGGTGGTCATATTCCCCCATCTTTAGGACATAGCCATTCATTCCTTAGCTCTATCAATCTTCCGCACATATAAACTGCGAGCGCACCGCTTCACGCAATTTCAATTGGTATCAAAGCGAGTTTATTCTTACAAGCTTAATTGCCTGGAGTGAGATCCGAAGGAGCTTTGGAATAATGTTTACCTATAAGAGGAAAACTAAGGTTACCCAAGAAAATGAACAAATTGGTAAATCTAATATGGGCAAGTCTTTTGGGAACAATAGAGAATTTGAACTTGGTAGTCATATATTTGCCTCTACCCATCTGGTAATCTAAAGGGATTCATCTACTTCTAGAAGTAGACTATGAGCTTCTCCTGTGTGCCATGCTAATGGAGATGTTAGACATCTTAAATTTGAATGTGTAATCTTAAAAATGGCCTAATTCACCTTAATTACTAACCAAATTAATAAACATTTCATGATTGAGAAATTGTCACACTAATGGAGAAGCATACCTAAAGGATTGCCAGAAAAGAAGAGAGTTTCCAATCATTTCTATATATAAAAAATGATCAGATGAAGGTGTTATTGAAACTAATTGTCCGGCTTAATGAAAAGATGAAGACGCTAATCAAGGGCAATGTTAATCGGGGTATGACTTACATGGTTAAGTCACCTACCAAACATAGATCTCCACTAGAAATTCACCTAAGGGAGATGAATCTAGAAAAATCATTCCCCCTCCCGAACATAGTCCGGGTCCTAAGAAATTCACCCCCAAGTAGGCTGTGAAGAGAGATAGGTAACCTTAGAAGGTCTATGAAGGCTTAATTGAAAATCAAAGGATTTTAACCTCATATGTGTGCTCTATAGTTAAATATGAGGATTCAAGCCTCATTGTTGAGCACTATTAGAAAATCAGAGGATTTCATGCTCATGAATGAGCACTATAGATAAATTAGAGGATCCTAGTGTCATTGTCCTTAATAATAAAATTTGAGGATTATAGCCTCACTTGGTTTTGATAGTTTGGATTTAAAGTTACTTAATTTTAAGCATCACATGTTTATTGCTAGACTATCAATGATCATTTCTATTTTGATTTATATATCTTTTGAATGACCATAATAATCATGCTTCATATGTATTAAATGTTTATATGCACCATATTCCCTTATTAATATGTGCTTATAGTAACATATATGACTTATAGAGTTTTTTCATATTATGTGATTATCAGTATATTCATAGATTTAACTCTTTATCGAATATTGACAAAAAGAGAGAGAAAGATCAAGTCCCACCAAGATACGCTCCATGCCATCAAATATCTTGATATACATTGATCTAGCACCACCACATTACAAGTATTGTTATTGCACATAAAAATATGGCTACTATCGCACTCACTGTATCAAGTGAACCAACTCCTATAAGGGGTCATGTGATATGAAACCTCCATATCTAAAATCCATTCGTCACTAAAATATCTGGATTTTGATGCGTTCAACACGTCACTACAACACGCCTCCTCACTAGATTCTACGGTGTTAACTGCTTTGGAAGAACTTTCTGGTTTCTCATTTCTTGACTTAAGATTCCGAAATTTTTTCTTCATGTGCCTTGTCATACCACAATCCAGCACTTCAGCTTGCCCTTGCCCTTGGATTTAGATCTTGATCGCAAAGATGCACTATCCCACTCAGAATTCTTTCCTCTCGTAACCAGTATATCTATAGAAGCATCCAAGTCACCGCTTTTCTTTCTCGTCGCCTTCGACTGAAGTTCTGAGATGACGCTCCCAACGCTAATGGTTGTCTTACCGGTGCATAAAGAGTCTTTAAATTACTCCTATGATTCTGGAAGAGAATTTAATAGAATACATGCCTGATCTTCATATTTCATCATCTTATCCACATCTAACAACTTACAAATAAGCCCATTGAAGTTACTGATGTGGGCCTCAATGTCAGCCCTTTCTGTCATCTTCAAATTGAACAACTGTAGCTTCAGATACAAATTATTTTTACGAGACTTCTTCGCATAGATGTTCTCTAACTTCACCCATATATTAGTTGTAGTTTTCTCTCTCATAACATTGTAGAGAACCACATCCATTAGGCCAACTGGATTGATATTGACATTCTTATCTAACTTGTTCAATTTTTCTTCTTCCATATATTTCGATTGCTTTTCAAGTAGTGCATCTTTCAATCCTTACTAAACTAGGATACCATTCATCTTAACTTTTTATACTTCAAAGTTATTTTTACCAGAATATTTCTCTGCGTTGAACTTTGTGTTAGATTCCATTGATACCTTACTTTTAGATTCGATCTGCTTCCCAACGTTTGCTCTAATACCACTTGTTGGGACTTATGGAAACACAGAGAGTAGAATCAATCAAAGTAATCACAATTGCACAAATAAACCCAATAAGAAAGTAATCTCAATTTTACGTGGAAAAATCCTTATGGGAAAAAGCCACGGCACAAAGCGACGAGTAATGCACCATGAAAGTAAAATTACAAGAGATAGTGGATCTTACCGATTCGAACAACTCTCAAATTCCCTTTGAAACCTTAGCTATGCCCTTGAACTCTTTAGAACATCTTAGAAAGCCCTAATCCTCTATCTAATCCTGATTACACCCAGTATATATATTACCCAACCAGAATAGGAAACAAATCAAGCACTAACACAACTTTGCACACACGCTCAATGGGACCCTCAATGACATTAACATACATTGAAGACCAGTTGATGACATCGAAGATCCTTCGATGCCATCTAGTAGCAACTTCCAAAACTGTCCGGTAATCAAATACGATTTTTTTTTCTTTTTTGAATTTTCTCGATGGGATCGAGTGGTATGTTTATGGCATCAGCATCATCCACACGTCTGCTCGATAGGATCGAGTGGTCTATTGATGGCATCGATAGACTCTGTTACTGACATGTTTAAGACATTAGACAACAAAATAATATTGTGAAATATGGCTTTTTGTCAAATTTTAGATTACAACTAAAAACGGTAATGTGTTACAACCTCTAATGCCTTTATAGGAAAATGCAAGAATCTAAATGATGATACATACATCCAAACAACCCTTTATAGGTTCTTTCATTTTTCTACTTGTTTTGTAATGTTAATACATTAAATAATGATACATATATTTTTTCTTCCATTACTCATTGTCAGAAAAGAAGAAAAGTATACAATGGCGGAATTACGGAAATGAGATGAATAAAATTTGATTTGCAGGTTTAAGGCTTGACTAGAATAATCAATATCTCAAAATAGATTTGTTGCCTTTCTTCTGATATTATTTCAGTAAGTGCAATGGAAAGGAGATGATAAATTATCTTTAAGATACACTGAACTTACCTATCCAAAAATTCAACATAAAGATTTGAATTTTTAAGGTGTTGAGCAAATCTCTAAAATTGCACACTAATATGCCATAAAAGAATGATCTCAAGAGAATAAGAGTTAGATGATAAAGAAGAGAGTACATGACTAATGATAGCTTGATCTTGAGAATGTATATTTGTACCTTCTAGACTATAATGTCTGGAATTTATAGGAGCTATAAGGATATAATATTTTTTCAGAAAAAGACACTCTCATACCTCTTTAGGACACCAATACTTATTTCTCTGTTTTAGAGAGATCCAATTATTTACTAATAGAAAATTGTAGCCATATGTAACTAAATCCAAATCAGCGCAACTGCTGCCACATGTACAACACGTGTACAATAATGTCACAGTCACTCTCTTAAACAGTACATATGCTTAAACCTCAGGCATCAGTGGGTGAAACCTCTGACTTGACCCTAATTCACAGTCATTCTCTTAAAGAGCCCATGTCACGGGTGCTAGCGTGCCATCCTTGTGGAGATTTGAACTCCAATTTCAGTAATAAAAATCCCTCTTACCATTTACCTAATTAGTAATTTTTCAAAGAAATTTTCATATATATATATATATATATATATATATATATATATATATATATATTCTTAAAATAAACTTTTATTAATTTTCAAAATTTATTTTTATAAAAAATAATACTCATGTGATAACAAATGCGTAGGTTTGCAAATGTCCACTGTTGCGATGTTTCCTAGTTCTGAATTAAATATGACCACTTTTAAAAATTCAATTGTAGAAATTGATCATTTGAAAAATAGTTCTATACAATGGTTTAAGTCACTATGCATCTATGGTGAGCTTTTTATGTTTATTTTTTCTCCCCAATTTTGTGAGTTGCTTACTGTTGTGATGTTTTGAAACCCTCAGAACTGTGGATGATGAAGATGTTGATCCGAAATATTGTTTTCTTTCTTTTTTAATTAGCTGACTAAATTAGTTCAGAAAATGCTTAGATGATGATAATGATCCAGACTATGGATACTGTTGGCCTCATGATAGAGAGATCATAACTTCAAAAATCTAAACCCTTGGATACTTTATTTTTATCTTTAGCACCACCAATACATAAGGCTACAACTTGCATTCGGGCCAACTCGAACCCCATTGGCCCAACCTAAGTTTGGGTCAGGATATTAAGGTCCTCGAGTTAGGTTTTAGTTGGAAAACAACAACCCAATTCGAATTCAGGTAGGTTAGAAACAATCACATATATTTGGGTCAGGTCATGTTAGGTTCGGATTAGGTCAAGCATAAAAGATTTTGGGTGGGGTTTGGGCTGGGCACCTTGGATTGGATTTCAGGTTGGGTTGGGTCCTCTGGAAGTTTAGTTGGGCTCGAGCTGACATTCAACCCAACCCACGTGAGTTGCCTCCCTACCAATACATATACTCTTTGGATTGGAAAGAAGTGTTTACTGCTGATTTTGGATTTTAAATTATGTCTATGGTTAAAATCCATTGAACCAACTTGACTCGATGTATTAATTGTTAAACAATGCATGTGTTGTCCACTTTAGGTACGTATTAATTAATTAGTTTTGTTGGCTGTAGGATAGTATTCCTTGAGAAGGCATTTCGTCATACTTAGTCCATCATCTTCAGTCATTTATTGGTCGTTATGATATTGTATGAAGGTTCTAAAGATGATGGATGGGATTAATATTTCCAAGGAATTCGAAAGATATTTCATCATCATCACTATCAAGCGTCATACTTTGAGAGGCTCAAATATATGTATACATATGTGATTGGAGAGTTTTAGCTTCTCTCTATTGTAATTTCACATGTAAACATTTGACAAGGTATTCCCTGTTGATTTGTATGTTTTGTAACTAAAATTTTTAAAACGTCATTAAAGTAAATGTTGGTGGCCCAGCTAAGCATTGGATCATCATGATTTTTGGGTTCCATGGTTAATGTGGGGCAATGTACCTACTGGACGGGTGGATCTAATTAAATTATACCCACGAGGCTCTCTCTTTGCTAAGTAAACCCGTTTTTACCCAGCTGACTTGACTTACTGTGCACTCTACTTCCAACTGCGATGATGTTATGTTCGCGAGAAATCCACTCCAACCATCAGCTACACCACACCTTGTTGGCCCTGGTCCAAAAAATCAGGCTGATTCAACACTCAATGTGGGCCACCCCATGAATTCTACTAGGACTTGTAAATTCATATTGTGTGGCTCACTTGAGTATTGGAATATCGTGTTTTCCAGCTAATTTTTCATTGTAATGAGTCACATCAGATGAATGGATTGGATGGCATATAAACTCCATGATCGGCCTTAATAAAACTAATGATGGGCATCCCATCCCAACTTCTACTAATGGTGTGGCCCACCTGAGCGTTGGATCACCCTAATTTTTGGTTTCCATGGTTAATTTGAGGAAATGTACCTGATGGACAGGTGGATCTAACGAAATTATACTCATATGGCTCTCCCTTTGCTAGTAAACCCGTTATTAATTAGCTGATTGGACTTGACTGCGCCCTCTTTGTGGGTCCCACTATGATGTCCGAAATCCACTCCATCCATCAGGTACGCCTCACTTTGTTGGCATTGCTTCCAAAAAAAAAAAATAAATAAATAAAAAATCCGGCTGATTCAACACTCAAGGTGGGACACCCATAAAATAAAACCTAAGACTTCTAAATTCATGTGGTGTGACCCACTTGAATTTTAGAATACTGTGTTTTTTGGCTAATACTTTCAACCCAACGAGGCACATATATAGATGAATGGATTGGATGGCATATAAACACCATGGTAGGCTCTACGTAAAACCAACGGTGGGCATCTCATTCCAACTGTTCCCAATGGTGTGGCCCACTTGAGCATTGGATCATCATGATTTTTGAGTTCCATGTGTTAATGTGAGGCAATGGCCCTGATGGATTGGTGGGTCTAATGAAATTACACCCGCATAGCATGTGGGTCTCTCCTTTTGCTGATTACGCTCGTTATTAACCTAGCGAATGTGACTTCACCGTGGGTTGCAATGCATTGTCTTTGAGAAATCCATTCCATATCCATCAGTTTCGACAGCCCAAAAATGAAGAAGATCGAAAACTCATGTGGGCCAAACAACGGGAAAAAGTGATAATATCAAGGCCATAATGCTGATGAATTGAGTGGATTTCTCAAGAACATAATGCTGGTTGCTGAAATGGACAAAGGTAATTAATTCACTTTCACAGCGCACAAGCGTGTCTAATACTTTTCTTGGAATATAAAAATTTAGAGGAATAATCTTGGGGTAAAACACCCATTATATAGTAAACTAAAATATTTGGAATCACATGGTGTATTATCACAAGAGCTTTGCAAGATCGTGTACACGCCATACATGTACATGTGCTAGCATGGCATGCACCTAGGTGGGAGATGCAATCCTTCTGTTAATTGGCGGATCTTACAAATGTCTTGATCCCAAAAATAAATCTGGTCCACTCAGAACGTGGGTTCCAATATTGGAAATAGATGGACAGGTTATTCATAGCTGTATATTTGTTTTGCAAATAATGGCAAGCTTGATAAGTAGTAGATTAACCTGATTCTTGGGCTAGGGCTTCAATATAGGACCTTTATTTATTTATTTATTAATGGATGGTTTGGATCTCAAACCTATTAATGTCATGGTAGCACGTACATGGCGTGAACATAATCCTCATTGCACATTTACTAGCAAATCCTTTGTCATTCAAACAAGGTTATCTAAGTTTAAGGAATCCCCCCAACACTTGCAACACTTGCATGCCATGCGACCCACTTCTATTTTTATTCAAGGGGTTGTGATGTTAATTCAAAAAATGGTATGATTGACTTGGAGTTGTTGCTAGCTAATAAAGCCCAGAAATTACAGTTAGTCATTGTAAAGTCGCTTTTTGTTGGGAAATAGATGACTCCCTGGCTTGAGTGATTCCTATATATGCTTGGTTTACCATTGGAAAGTTTGTTGAGTAAGGGCTTTAATGACGAAGAAGGAAGGGTTAGACACTCTTCACCTGTACCAAGTATAATATTTACTCTATGAGATTTAGAAATTTTCTTCAAGAAAAAACCTAGTTCGAGAAACAAAACAAAGGAGCTAGAGTTGACTCACTGAGCCCATGACAACGGCGAGCAAAGCGCCCAGTTTTAGTATAGCTTGGTAGATGCTCTTATCTTATGAAATGAAAAGAAAAAGAAATATCAGGAGAGTATGCAAAGAAATATATGGTATGCAATTGCAAATGAGTAAATTGTTAAATATGTGAGAGGGGACTTTATAAAAAGAAAAAGAAAAATCAGGAGAGTACTATGAAAAGAAATATATGGTATGCAATTGCAAATAAGTAAATTGTTAAATATGTGAGAGGGGACACGAGAAACCTGATACCCTTTGAAGAAAGAGATGATCAAATGCCTTTGTTTGTGACTCTTCCTTCTTTTTTAATTTTTATTTTTTTTTTCTCATTTTTCCTTTTCTACTTATTAAATAAAGATCAACCTCTTCTTTGGGTTAGCTTGTTAGTACACACTCCATGTTAGCCACCCCCACTAGGGATCGATACCAAGACCTCAAGTGTTGAAATGAGGTATCTCCACTCAGTCTGCCAGTTGAGCTATGGCTGTCCTCCTTATCAGAGTTTTAATTATATAGAATAGTCAGATTTCCATTGATTGCCTAAGTGGCCCAGTTTGAACCCTGAGACTGTCCTTTGCTAGAAACATTGGTATTAAGGTTTGGTTAATTCTGGAGCCTACCTCAACTCCGGATTTTTTATTATATATATATATATATGCCACGTAGCAACTTCTAATTAGCCTAGTGCCACATGGCAACTTTTAATTGGCCTGTAAAGGTATTTAACTCTTTTTGGCCACCCCATGTGGTGTACAGGTGGTAGGGAGTCTTCCAGTTGGCTGAGTGATGTTACGTGGGTGCTCTTAGATTCTTCAAAATTTTAGTCCCAATCTAAATGTAGGGCAATATATTTCTCTATCTGGACAGTCACTTGTCTCATGAACGGTGGCTGTGTTCAGCTCTCTGTGATGTACGCTTCCCATTTTTTACTTTTTTTTTTTTTTAATGCCTGGGATCTATCACTTCATCAGTCAATATGGTGCAGCTATTTGCGTGGGAGCGGATTAGATATGTGCAGCCCAGGCCACAACCAAGACGGTGTGGACCTTACCATGGGGCCACCTTGATGTTTCTATTACATATCTATAGTGTCCATCCCTTTTTTCAGATCATTTTAGGGCATGAGCCCAAAATGAAGCAGATCTAATTCTCAGGTGGACCATACCTTAGGAAACAGTGGTAATTGTCCATTAGCTGATATTTGATTTTTATTATTATTATTATTTTTTTATATCCCCTTCATCCAGGTTTATGTGACCTTATCAACAACTTGGATGGAAAATAAACATTACAAAAACACTACGGTGGGCCCTATGAAGTTTTTAATGGTAGGGCATTCAATCACCACTGTTTCTTATATATGGCGCACCTGAGAGTTGGATTATCTTATTTTTGGGCTCCTGTCTTAGAAGGATCTAGCGAAACCGATGAAGGGTGTGGATACAGAATAAATACATCAAGGTGGGCCCTACGGCGAGGGCCGCACCCAATCCGCTCCCTATTCACGTACTCCCTTCGGGCATACGAAAAGAATGAAAATTTCTTTTCAACCATCTATTTAAGGATGCCCAATTGGACGTATGACATCACTTAGCTTGAATTTCTTAAGACATTACTAAGGTAAAATGAACATCCTATTTTATATTTCATTGGGATCTTCTATCACAACGGTCGAAGGAGCGCATCTGGTGTAGTGGTATCATAGACTCATAGTACCCTCCCACGGTACTGACCAGGATTCGATTCCCTGGATGCGCAATTCTCATATTTTAGAAATTATTTTTAGTTTTAATCAACCACCTGTTTCAAGGACACATTTCAGACGGTCAGATGATATGCCATCGCTGCACCGTTATAGTGATTTTTTAACAATCAACACTGGCCATTTACTGATTCCCATCCGGCATGGCTCATGCAGCAAAGGCACATCGTTCATACATCTTTAAAAAAAAAAAAAAAAATATACTGCATCCAATGTGGACAGTCGAACAAATTTTATTTTGACCAATGCTTTGAAGGCCTCTGATCACATTGTATGGATCCTATAATATTTTATAATTTGAACCATGTACTGTTCGCAATGGAGGGATGGCTCCACCATATTTCACTCCTACAGGATCGACCAAAACTCATCCTAGTCAAATCGGACTTGGGCAAGTTGCAACTCGATTCTACAGTGTGTGAGTTTGAGTCTCCGAGTTAAGAAAATCCATGGTCATGAGTCTTACAAGAAGGTGCACCCCTACATTGACACCTCTCTACTGGGCTGACAATCAGCCAAGCAGGCCATTTCCAAAGGGCCACATTTCAGGCCCATTAACTTGGAGGGGCGACAATGGGTCGAGGGATGGCACCATGATAAGCCCATCATGGTCCAACACTTAAGGCTCAAGGTCTGAGCACAGTAGTCTCAAGCTCAAGCTTGAAAATTGGTTGGGCCCGGGTTCAAGCCAAACTGATCAGAAAATAGATAAAATCTCTATTTCTCCCTTGAATGTTTCTAATCTATCCGTTGATCAAGTGGATCACGCATGTGATCTACTTTCAAGATTCATGTGTTGTTCACCGGAAGATGGAGATGAAATATTTGTAGGATATAACATGTGAACACATGACGTACGGTCAGGCAGGAGTGGGCTAAAATGACTTCTGCCCAAGGCCTGCCCAATGATGGTTATGCATGACAGGCCCAAAGCTGGCAGGTTCAAGCCCATTATTAATTTGGGTTGGGCATGCGGCCCGGAAGGCCACATTGTCTTTTGCCACTCCTAAATCAAGGCCCAGGTTTGGGTCAGGCCAAGTTGGGGCATATGATTAATGGCCCAGGTGGATCCGTTGTCCCAAACCAATCAACAAGTGGGACACCGTTGTATACAAAGAATGAACATTTTAAAAACATTAACGGTCAGTGGAGCTGTACATGAGTTGAAACGAGTCAAGCTTGGCCCCACTCAGCTCGGCTTGGCTCAGCCAGTAGGCTACTCCAGTTCAAATTCGGCTTGGTTCGGTCTTTGATCCTAATTGGCCAGCTCAGCTCAGCTTGATCACTTCGAGCTAGTTGGAGCCCAACCGATCAATCTTGGTGAGAATCAGTTACATCATTATTACTCATCTTGTGGGAGGTAATAATGACATGCAAATGAATCTCCTGGACATGAAGTGAAGTAATTCTAACAATGTAAATTTGAGACACTCATTAGCTGCGGATGAAATGGGTCCCTCAGCTTTACACCATCTGCACCGTTTACTCCATACCACTTACATTCTTGCCAAACGGTGATCGTATGCGTTTTCATCACCGTCTGCATTGAATGCAAATGCAACCATATGCAATCCTATCACTATATCCCAATATCAAGAGTCAGCTTTCACAAAATTTTTACCAATTGAGGTCACTGTGGTGGCTAATACAATTAGTTCAAATCTTACGAACTTAGACGCCAAGATTGCTAACATAATCTTGCCCTCAATGGCTTATCTATAAAATAGTCCGGTTTAGCTAAAAAAGTAGCAAATATTGATTATTGAAACATATGAGATCTTAAAAGGAAACAGACGGTTAAGTTTCTCTCCACTTTCCTTTTAAATCAATGGTCTATATCAACTTTTGGATTATGAGTAATGGGCTCACAACTGAGCCGAATCGAGACTCTATATGATATGAACATGATCTATGAGCATTACAAGTCTAGGCCTTAACATTCATAGGATAGACGGATCGGAAGAATGATTCAAATGGACGGTCTGATCCTTGCATTAGTGTCTATAAAAATGAATAGTTCAGGTCCGATACTTGAGGTCCACATGATGGAGGTTTCCAATGCTAATTGTCCATCTACTGAATGATTCAGATTGTTATGCTCATTGTAAGATGAATAGACACAACAAATCAAAGATAATAAAGCCTATAAGAGGACCTAAAGGGGGAGCCCATATGCAAGCTTTAAACGGGCATCAAATAGGCCTAGATGTTCGGGCTTGGGTTAATTAGAAAATGAGCTTAAAACATTGCTTAAATTGGGTCCTATAGGGAATAAGAAAACTGATTCAAGATTGGGACCTCTCCAAATGGTCAATAAAGTTGAAAACACAATTATAATAGGCTTGAATAGACCCAATAAACAACCAAGCTAGCCCATTTCAAATAAACACACTTCGCAAGGCCCATTTGATTGATTAATTGCATGTAGTCCCAAAACAACGCTTCTCAAACATGGCCAAATTAGCCTCTTAAAAAGGTAAGGATACTCGGCCAAACAATCCACACACCAGGCCCATTGTCCGAGCCCACTAGAAAAAATTAAAATGGGCACATCCCCTATTTGTGAACTTAGGATATTGGGCCCACTACTTGAAAGAAGCAGGCCCAAAGAGCCCGCTAGTTTGGTAAAAAGAGTGCTGCCCCCGACTCGATTTTAAAACAAAACAACGGTTAGGAAAGCATAACCCTCATCACCAGCCGTCAACCCTTCTGTCATTGCTCGAGACTGACAACGGGATGCTGAAAGATTTCTAAGAAATCTGGTTAGAGAACTGAAAAGGTCGTACCCCCTTGCTAAATAAAAATTAAAACGCGGAGAATAAATGCAGATAGCTGAAACAAATAGCAACCTCAAATGCAATAATATTGAGAGGTCGATTCAAACGTTGTTCAAAAGACAAGCTTACACCAAAAACCAAGGTTTATGGTAGGACAACTTGATTTCTTAAACGCAGTAAGGATCAAAAACTGGTCAAGGACCTATCAGAAAATTCCAAAATTGGAGTTCGAGTCGAGCCCTGCTCGACTAGTCGAGATAGTCTCTACGCCCGGTTGAGCAGGGTGCTCAACTGGTCAAGGACCTACTAGAAAATCCTGAAATTTTGAATATAAACTTGGACTTGTGGAGAAAAACTCTGGATTGGTCGAGCCAATGCCTGGACTAGTCGAATATTGACTAGGACTAGTCGAAGCAAAACCTATGGAACGCACAATGACCCATATTAAATGTGTAATATGAATGATTTAATCCTAAGGTCTTTCTAGGGTCAATTATACCTCAAATGTTGAACATTGAACTTGTCGCTTTGGTAGATCCGGTAGATTTTCTTTTAGAAGTACTTGAATCTTGATCTTGTATACTTGAAACTTGAACATTTTCTTGACCATGAAGTGTACTTGAACTTGGTCCTGAACTTAACCATGTACTTGAGCGTGGTTTTTGAACTTGAATATGAACTTTAACTTGACCTTCAAGCTTGATGAAGCACTTGAAGTTGATGTAGGGCTTGAAGGTGAACTTTCCATCACTTGAATAAGTCCATCATACTTAACTGGTTTGTCACTACAAAGTTTGATAATATAGGGTACTAGACATACAACATAGCACTTACAAGAACCGCTAAAGGCGACTAGGACCTCCTTCAAAGGAATCCGATTGTAACACCCCAAACTTTTCAATATTCGAGTTTGAAAGTTTTCGAGTGTTACCATGAAATTTAATTTAGTATATATATGTGTATGTCACCAATTTAGCTTAACATAACTTTACATCTATTCTCTAACTTGAATTTGACCAATCGTAACATTCCAGATGTTACCGTTTTAACCTAGGTTAATTACGTTGTTTGATATATGTATTTCTCCTTAATTAATGAGAATTTTAACTTATTTGGTGAATAAATCTTTATCTGTAATGATTTAGATATGAGTACTTTCATAAGAATTGCTTATAAACGTGCCTATGATCATGTAAAATCATTAGATTTACCAAAACTCTCAGATAAACAATAATTACGAAAATACCATTAACTTATACTCTTAAATTCTAGATCACTTGGTTTGCATGATCCGTTTGATATGAAATTTTATACCATGACTATGTATTATAAATTAACTACACACATCGAATTCCAGCCCTTAGATCATTGTTAAAGTGACCCAATTGACAAATTAACCTCTTAACCGTTAATTTTAGGGTCCATCAAGTGAGGAAAACAAGTGAGTAGTTGTAGTAGGATATTTTCCTTCATATGAACGACTTCGATTGCTCATCATATGGAATGAGTGTGAAATAGAAGAACCTCACCTTGGTAGGCTTTTCTTTAGGCACGAAGTTAACCGTTTTAGGCTTATCAACTCTTTTTAAATTTGGACTTTCCGATTGTCCCACTTTACACTGTCAATCACAACTCAAATTTTGACCACACTTTGGCCCTATACAACTATGAAATCATACAAAATTTAGACTCCAATTTATGATCTTACACCGTTGAATGATGATCACCTTAAATCCAATTCATTCCTTTTAGGGCAACAAGTGAAAATTTAAATTTATGCCTTTTCCACCATCATTCAACCACAAAAATTTGTCCAATCGTTTAACTATCTTAAGTACAATTTTTTCTCAAAATTAGGCCATGATCATTAGCGTAGACCGTTAATTAAGATCAAGTCTATTTTAGCACCTGTTAGGAGAATTTTTAAAATAGGCCAATCTAAATTTCGGATCACCGGAAAAATCATATATACTGGCCCTATTCGACGACCTTGACACCGTGAATGAATTATATTTAAAGAAAGATCGTCAGAAAAGATAAATTTGAGAAACCCAATTTAAGTAGGATGTGACACACCCCCTCTCACTCCTACTCCATTACAAAAGGGTAGTGCGCCCCTTCTCCACTAAAAAAACCCACCCCACCTTCTCACATCTAAGGAAGAGAGAGGGAGAGATAAAGAAAGAAAGAGGGAGAGAATGAGATAGAGAGACGTCCAAGCCTAGACTTATCCCTTCTCTTCCTTCTCCACACATGTGGTGTCTCTCTTTCTCAAGCGACACGTGGTTCATATAAAAATTTTCATACATCGATATCTACCTAGGGTTTACATCTAAGGTTAAGGTAAGGAATTCCTTTAAGCTTACACCAATTTAAGTTAAAGTTATACATATTTATCTTATTTTTATATTAAAATTGTGGATAGTTTAATTTTTACTATGATTTTCATGATAATAAGTTGATAGATTATTATGAATTATTAATTTATATTGAAATTATATTTAAGATATGATTTTAATTATGTTAGACATATTTTGTGGGTTGGATAACAAAACTATACTTTAAATCACGAAACTACACACGTTCGAGTCTCGAACAATGCATAGTTTGCGCAACTAATAGATCAGATAGTCATATCAGTAAATCTCATGATTTTACTGACATTAATCTGATCTAAAATTCATATTTTAAACCTTAGAGTAGCGGAATTTGCATTTGGAGTAATTTGAACTTATCAGGTAACCTGTCTGACCCAAAATCGCACTGTTGTGCCTATAGATTCACTTTGAAGTGTATGGATTATTTTCTACCATATTGATGTTTATTTTATTATAATTTCGGATTAATTAGTACATGAAAACACCGCCATAATTTTTATGAATTCATGAGTGATGGATACAAGCCTTAACTTTCGCCAATTTTGAGAGAGACGTGTGTTTCTATTCTGTATGAGGCTTTTGCTCATCTCTCATTTTTGTTAAGTTAGCCTAACGGTACTTTTCTTTTTTATTGAGTTAACTTATTTCTAGTTTTCTCCTTTATTAGGTTAGACTTGTTCTACCTCCCTTATTTTATGGCTTGCGAATGTGTCTTAAAAGTTCAAAACTCTCATGATTCGACTTATTTTTTTTATTGATGCAAGTGATGTGTTGAAAGTCTCACAATTAGTGACTGTATATATTTATCATGGACATAATGCACTATGGGTAGTGACCCTCTTGGTCGATGCGTAAATCATTAGATTTGGGTAGTGGTGCACACATCGATGTAAGTAATCTGTAACGCATGTTACATCACCTTTTCGAGATTGGATGTCGCAATTAGTTGCTTCATGAACAAATTATGTCACATAATTCATCCAATCCATTGTTGTACCATCTCGAGGTGTTAAGTAAATCCACGGTAGTGTTGGACATGCTGACGAATCTCCATAGTTTTGGGATGTGTAACAAGCCATATTTTTATGAATTATATTTCATAATGTAGTGATCATTATGTATGATGAGCCGCACACACTATGCTAGGCATGCATTCATGTAGATTTAGTTGTGCATATCGATACCACTCGTAATGGTGGAATATGAGGTGTATCAGAACCCGTTACATTGTTATTATGATGAATCATTTAAATTATTGTTAATATTAAATGATAACTAACTGTCACTATGAGTAGGGCGTTGACCCTCTATAACCATACAAATGATGCAGGTGATACACAAGTTGAAGATATGGGTGATGTATGATCTCCTTATGAAAGACTACGAGTGATGTGAGATTATGTTGTCAATGCTTTCATTTTAATTTGGCTTTATTTATGCTTCATGCTGTGAATTTGGATATTTGTAATAAACTCCCGCCTGAGTGAGCATTTAATGATTAGTTGAACTTTTATATTTAAACAGAATAAGATTTATAATATGATTGATTTAATTCTCATGAATGGGTACCTTCATTAATGAGATCTGAAAAAAAAAAGGTGTAATTATGAAGTATTCATTCATTCATTTCACTAACATTAGGAACTCTCGGGCATGAGTATGTACTTGGGTCATGAAAACTTGGGGCATTACACCAATGGCCATATGTGACTGGTAGGAGAGGAATCATTGGATAACGTTGAGCAGAGGAAAATTCAATCATCAAATGCTAGATTTGAGCGATCACCGCAGACGAGCAAAAACCTCACATACGAGATCCATCCATGATAGTGTACATATCAATGGTCTAAATGTTAATCATAAGCCTCGCTACTTTAGTATAAAAAAATATATCTGAAGATGCACATCACCAGCTTTCTTAATCTAGAAATCAAGACAGTTTGATCAGGTGGGCACATGTACAAGAGAAAATGGATATCGTCAGGATAAAGTTTTAACCATTAGCCCACATTTAAGGAATATGTATATATGACCCACTTGGTGAGTGGGCAAAGATGCGTTCACGGATGGGCTTGTTTGATGAACGGCCTGGATCTGCAAATACGTATCCATGTCAACAAGTGTGGGACCCACGAGTTTGGCACATGCCGCGTAGAAACTAGCATTCCTCTCTCCACTGAGTTCACATCTTCTTTCGTTTGTCTTTGAGTGCATGCATTTAAATTTTTTTTTTTAACACACGCACACACACCCCACACACTCACGGCTAGGGGTGCACACGGGTCGGTTCAGGCTGGTTCTGGGGTGAAACCAGAACTGAACCGTTCCCAACGGTTCTAGGATATTCAAAACCGAAACTGGACCATTAGCACCCTATAACCGAACGGGAACTGGACTGTTAAAACCAATTCGGTTCCGGATCGGTTACACAGTTCTGGGCTTTTTATAATCCAGCCCATTTGCATGTCTTATTTTATAATCTTGCACATGTTTATTCGTGTTGTGATCCATTTGATGAATGGTTTAGATATTGTATAAGGTGTGCTAAAATACATTTATGGAACTGTTGATGCAAAAATCTGGTCTACCCTCTTTAGACCTTCGAGTACCTGCACAGGAAAAAGATAAAGGAGACCCTGGCTAGAGTAGGGGACCCTCCGATGCTAAAGTCAGGTTAGGAATCTGGGTCTTATAGTATTGAGGGGTTCTATGAGAGAGTTTTTACGTACCTTTCACCATGGAGATCTCTTGCATTTATAGGAATGGGAGGATCTCGGCGTACAGGGATTCTTCTCCTGATTTTTTGGAGATTTGATTGTGATATACTTTTGGACTCTATCTAATCCCGAGATCTTCGGGACTGGAGATCCTTCTACTAGATTCTTAGAGTGACATGTTTGTTTATACCGTCTCCTCTTTGCTTGGCTTAACCTTAGCTGACCCTGATAATATGGGTATCGGCTAGCTACAAGGATAGGGCTATTTGGCCTTCTGTCGGATGAGACGGAATCGGTTTTGGACTGATATCTTCCTTTAATCCGATAGCCAACTTGATAACCGACCTTCTGTGGATCGATTTTACAGCCGGACATGGGGCTTCTAGCATTCGAACCTTAATCGGTCCCTCTAGACAATGTTGTCTCGTCAACCGAGTCAACTTTATGTGTCTTACATTAGCTTATGGCTCCTGACTTTTACATTGGTCGGGCGGAATTTACTTATCGTTATTCGAGTTAAATCTCTTGAGGCTTTGCTGTCTTGCCTCCGTTGAACTTGTCGCCTCGGGCAGTGTCAGCAGAGTTGGTCTATTCCATAACTGGGTATCCGGACTCCATATTTTCCCCCAACAGTAAGCCCCCTTACTCCTTATGTCGACCGTGTCGATGTTGAGGAGTAACAAATCGCTGAATCGGTTTACACTGAAGACCGGGGTTATGATGGATCTTTTAATGCGTCTTATGTCGTCTTTAACGGGCATCGGTTTGATGTTCGAGGTCGCACGAGCGAACAACCGTCGGACCATTTTGTCCGCTTATGAGTGTTGGACGCGTGGCAAGAGCGTTACTTGTGTCAGTCAGCGTACGCCATGTGTTGAGCGGGGGAATCGAAATGGGAATCGATTCAACTCCTCCTTAAATGCCTCTGCCACGTGGCAGGGCTATAAAAGGAGGAGCGGACGCCACTTCCCCATTCTTTTCCCGTTCTATTTCTTCTTCTTTTTTTTGTCTGTGCAATTTTTTCTCCTTAGCTGTCGCCATTTTTCTTGCCATTTTCATTCTTTTTTCCTCCTTTTCTTCTCCGTCAGTGCGCTTTTCACCTCTCTGGTGAGTTTTCTTCATCCCTTTCCTTTTAACCCTTTAATGGCAATGTATTCTTCAAGTCCTCGGGATGGGATTTCAGGTGATGAGGACGAAACGAGACATTTCTGAGATGCCTCAAAATTGCCCACATTGCTAATGGAGATGGCGATTAGTGCCAATGAAGCATTTCAGTTCTCTGAACGAGTATCCGGGGCTTCAGCAGAGCGTCCTGTACAAGCGAGTCCTTCTGGTCTGGTTACTGCCCCTGGCAGGCCTACCC
Source organism: Magnolia changhungtana (assembly GCA_030180095.1). Classification (NCBI taxonomy): domain Eukaryota; kingdom Viridiplantae; phylum Streptophyta; class Magnoliopsida; order Magnoliales; family Magnoliaceae; genus Magnolia; species Magnolia changhungtana. The sequence continues at coordinate 2,086,300 of JASAUF010000445.1, read as the reverse complement.
CTCATTTTCCTGGGGATGACCTGGAAGAAGAGGATGATGAGTTTAAGCCACCCGCTGAATCGGTTCCTCTTAGAAGGTCGGCTAGGACCGTTACATCGGCAGAAGAAGAGGGAGATGCTGCCGAGGGAGGAGAAGTTGGAGACGATCAGAGGGGTCCGGTCCCTTCGGTTTTAACTGAAGCGGATTTGAACAGAATCCGGGTCGGATATCACATCCCCAACTCAGTTATTATTTATCTCCCCCTCCTGAGTGAACTGCCTGACCATCCTCCTCCTGGGATGGTTGCGATCTTCCAAGTCGCCATGCAATGTGGCTTACGCCTGTCCCTTCAACCTGTTGCTCGGGATTTTCTTTCCCGACTTCGAATAGCTCCCAGGAAAATAGTTCCAAATGGATGGAGGAACTTATTCAGATGTTTAGTGTTGTGGGCTGAGGCACAACAACCCCCACTGACCATTAATGAGTTCCTTTATCTGTACCAAGTATGTCTAAACTCTCAGCAGCTCGGCTGGTACTTTTTGAGCGCTTGGCAGAACAAGGGCGGCTCTTTGATAACTGACCCTCCTACCTCTAATAAACACTGGAGAGAGGTGGTTTTGGGCGTGCGGTCGCTGGGAGACTGCCGAGTCTGGACTTTTTGAACCTCTCTTTTCTCGGACATTTTGTGAAGCAGGTGACTCGGCGTGTCCTTTCTATGTCTTTTCTTATTATGATTCTTCTGAGTCTGACTTAATGCATTTTGCAGACCTCCCCAAGAAAAGGCCGAAGTTAGGGGCCAACGCCATAGCTCGGATTAAGGAACTGAGGGCGCTCAGTCCGGAAGATCGGTCTTAGAAGAATCTTCTTCAGCCAAAGCGTCTTCTTCTCTCAGGCTTAGATTCAGCCGTGACAGGTATCCTATGGATGTTGTGACACATTTTCCTTTGAATATGTTTAATTTCGTGTCTCTTCCAATGCAGATATGGTGGAAGCTCGGCCCCTTCTGAAGCCTGTGTCCAAGATGAAGGCTTCTCCAAGGTCGGTGCTCTTGTCAGAGCCTCGGCCTTCAAAGAAGGCAAAGGTGGTTCCAATGGCTAAAGAGTCATCCGCCCTTGTCACCTTTGCCCTGGTCATCCCGACCATCGTCGTACTCTCTGACCTCGAGGAGAGGGCAAAAGAGGTGGACATGACTCCTACCGAGCCTTATGTGGTTCCCGAGTTAGAACTCATTGTGGAGCGGGTCTCGGAACCAAGAGAGGAGCGTAGAGGGGAGACTTCGAGGGGGGAGATAGCTCGACCGGAGACATCAACCTTCTGGCGGGCTATGTTTGAGATGGTCCCTTAGGCTATTTCTCATGGAAGCGAGAAATAATTTGCTACCCACTTCGAAGTCTTTGGGAATTAGATACTCTCCCACACTGCGAAGATCTTGCTCGAGGTAGAATTCAAACTTCTCTTAACCGGTTGCCTCCCTGTTGTGAGCTAACATTATCATTTGCTGCAGCTTGCCCCTTGCCTGCTGAGGGCCAACATAGATTTGACCGAGGCCCAGAGAAGTGTGGCGGATGTCAAAACAGCTTGGAAACAAACATCGGAGGCAAAAACATAGCTCGAAATCACTACGCTTCAGGTTGCCTGACTGACTGGTGAGCTGGGGCTTGCCCAAAAAGCGATTGGAGACGCCAAGGCTAAGTGTGCTCGCGTGGCTTAACTAGTGAAGGAGGCTCAAGAGGAGAGCCGGCGGGCGACTCAAGCCCATGCCTCCTGCAGAGACAAGCTAGCTCGGACCAAGGCTAAGTCTAAAACGATTATTCAGAGGGCCATTGATGAGGCCAAGGAAGCCAAGGAGGCCAGGGATCGGGCCATAGAGGCCTTTCTCGAATCTTGAGAGTTTGAGTAAGAGAGGGATTGCTTGTATCAGAGTGGGTACACAGCTTGTATTCATTAGATGAAGCAGTCTTTTCCCGACCTTGATCTTTCGGGATTTGATGAAGACGCCTCTGGATCTGACGGGCCGGGAGTTGAGGCTGCCGAGTCTGCAAATGCTGCGGCTGGTATCGAGGTTGAGGCAGCTCTTGAGGCTGTTGAGATTGCTCCGAGAGATGGTGACCAAGTCTGAACTACTTTGCTCCTGGTGAACCTTTGAGCTGGATTTTTGGTACCATCATCAGCTCCATTTTTGGCACTCACACCAGCTCTTCGAGAGTACCTTCAGCCGGGGAAGAAGCTCATTTAGTACAACCAACCTTTTTCGTTTACTCTATCAGTGTAATGTCGAAGCAAGATGTAATTCAATATAACGAATGTACTGATAAATGAATATATTCAGTTCCCTTTTATTCATCTTTACTCAGTTTACATCCTTGTCACTTTTGAGTTTTTTTTTTTGAACGCTCTGCTGAGCCGATTTAGGGATAGTAGATCTTCAGATGCTCGGTATTCCAAGGATGAGGTAGCAACTGTCCAGTCAGGTCTTCCAATCTGTACGTTCCTGGTCTGATGGTGCTTGTACCCACTTCCTTCGTATTTAAGAATATTTTTCGGAGAACCATGTCCCTGGCTCAAAATCACCTGATCTTGACTCGGGTATTGTAGAACTGTGCTACTTGTTGTTGCCGAGCCATCATTCGTAACTGAGCTTTTTCTCTTTGTTCGTCCACAAGATTGAGTCTGAGGGCTAAGAGTTCTTTGTTATCTTCTTCATTGAATGAACTGACTCGAGCTGAAGGTAACCCGATCTCGACTGGGGTAACGGCTTCCGAGCCATAAGCAAGGGAGAAGGGGTCTCTCCTATGGCGGTTCGAGCTGTGGTTCGGTATGCCTACAATATCTTTGGGAGTTCTTCAGCCCAAGCTCCCTTAGCTCGGTCTAGCTTGGTTCGGAGATACTGTTTGATGATCTTATTGATTGCCTCAACCTGTCCATTTGTCTGAGGATGGTGGGGTGATGAGTACATATTTCTGATTCCGAGATTATCTCACATCTCTCGAAATCTCCTATTATCGAACTGCTTCCCATTGTCAGAAATAATAGTCCGGGGAATGCCAAATCGACAAACAATGTTTTTTCCATACAAAGTTCATAATATTTTGTTCAGTTATCTTTGCCAATGGTTCTGACTTGGCCCACTTTGTAAAGAAATCGACCGCCACGACAGCAAACTTATTTTGGCCTTTCCCCATAGGGAGTGGCCCTATGATGTCGATTCCCCACTGTGCGAAGGGCCATGGGCCGGTCATAGGAGTTAGTTCCTTGGGAGGTTATCTCGGGATAATCACGAATCTCTGACACTTGTCGCATTTTCTGAATGAACTTGCGAGCGTCGTGCTGGATAGTCAGCCAGTAATATCCCTGTCGCAAAACTTTGTGCGCAAGTGATCATCCTCCTGAATGATTTCCACAGATCCCTCCATGTATTTCTCGCAGTACGTAATCGGCTTCACTGGAATTCAGGCATCGTAAGAGGGGAGCACAGTAGCCTTTCTTATAAAGCATCCTGTTAAGCATGGTAAAATAGGAAGCTCGGATCTTGAGCCGCTGAGCCTCAGCACGATCGTCTGGCAATTCTCCCTTGTCGAGGTATCGGACGATTGGATCGAGCCAAGAACGTTCCGAATCAATCGTATGTACGGTTAAGCTATACGGTTCATTGATACTTGGCTTAGCAACATACTCGATTGGGACGGACCTGGGTATATCGTCTTCGTCGGCAGAGGCGAGTCTCGCTAATAGATCAGCTTTAACATTTTCTGTTCATGGGATCTGGGTGATGACACAAAACTGAAAGCCGTAGATCAATTCATTGGCCTTCTCCATATACGCTTTCAGTTGTTCTTTTCGTGTTTGATACACGCTGGTGACTTGATTGACGACTAGCTGTGAATCGCTGAAAACGTCGAGGTGCGTAACACCTAAACTAACTGCGAGTCGGAGGCCGAGCAATAAGGCTTCATATTCTGTTGTATTGTTTGAGGCTTGAAATTCGAGTCTTAAGGCATATTGCATGTAAGTTTGATCAGAAGTTTCCAGCACTACTCCTGCCCCGCTTGCCTTAGAGTTAAATGAGCCATCGATATACAACTTCCAAGGGATTGGGTCGGGCGATAACTCGGGGGAAGCGGTCGTTGATTGTTCGGTGACATGCTCTGTCGGTAAATCGACATTTGGTGTCACCTCAGCAATGAAGTCAACCACGGCTTGCCTTTTGATCGCTACTCTCGGCTTATACTGAATGTCGAATTCACTGAGTTCGATCGCCCACTTCGTAAGTCGGCCGGATGCTATCGATTTTTATAGAATTTGATGCATTGGGAGATCGGTCATGATGATAATGGTATGAGCTTGAAAATATGGCCGAATTCGTCGTAAGGAGACTACCAAAACTAGGGCCACTTTCTCTAGGAGCGGGTATCTTGTCTCTGCTAGTAGTAGTGCTTTGCTAACGTAGTAAACCGACAATCGTTTTCCCTCATGCTCCCGTATCAAGGCCGAGCTAACCGCTGCCTCGGATACTGCAAGATACAATAGCAGGGCTTCTCCCGACTTGGGTTTCGATGAGAGAGGCGGAGATCCGAGATAAGACTTCAATTGATAGAACGCTGCTTCGCACTCTTCCGTCCAATCCACCGTTTGTCGTCCCTTTAATTTCTTAAAGAATGGGAGACATTTATCGGTGGCTCGAGAGAGGAAACGGTTGAGTGCCACTACTCGTCCAGTCAATCTTTATATATATTTTATAGTTTTCGGAGACTCAATGTCGAGCAATGCCTTAATTTTCTCCGGGTACGCCTCAATTCCTCGTTGGCTGACTAAGAATCCGAGGAACTTTCCTGAGCTCACACCAAAGGCACACTTACTCGGGTTTAATTTCATTTGGAACTTGCGCAAGATCAGGAACATTTCTTCTAGGTCGGCTATATGGTCGGCCGCGTGTACACTTTTGACGAGCATGTCATCAATGTACACTTCCATGGTTCGGCCGATCAGCCGAGCAAAGATTTTGTTCACTAATCTTTGATAAGATGCTCTAGCATTTTTCAAACCAAACGGCATCACTCGGTAACAATAAAGACCTTTATCAGTGACAAAGGTGGTCTTAGATTTATCAGTCTAATACATTACAATTTGATTATACCTTAAATAAGCATCCATAAAACTAAGAAGTTCATGCCTCGCGGTGCTATCTACCAACTGATCGATCCTTGGAAGAGGAAAGCTATCATTTGGGCAGACTTTATTTAGGTCGGTATAATCAATACAGACACACCACTTCCCATTGGCTTTCTTCGTAAGTACGACATTGGCTACCCATTCTGGGTAGTATATCTCTTCTATGAATTTGGTTTTGAGGAGTTTGCTGACCTCTTCTTCAATGATAGTGTACCTTTCAGGGTCGAGTGGACGTCGATTCTGTCAGATCGTCCTATATGTCGGATCGATGTTGAGTCGGTGGGTGAATACTGATGGATCGATTCCCTGCATATCTTCATGACTCCATACAAATACATCAGCGTATTGTCAGAGCAAGGCTATCAGATTATCTTTCAGAGGAGATTGTAAAGATAAGCCAATTTGTACTGTTGTGGATTCTTCTGTCTTGACCAAAGGTACTAAGCCGAGGTCTTCCACCGGTTGTCCTTGTTCGTGAGTTCCGACATGATGATCCAGTGACTCGATCGTAGATACCTCGGCTGAAGCTTTTACAGCGGTCGCGTAGCAGCGTCTTGCTGATCTCCTTTAACGACTCTTACTCCTGACTCAGTCAGGAATTTCATGGAGAGGTGATACGTGGATACACCAGCTTGAAGGATACTAAGAGAGGGTCGACCGAGTATAGCGTTGTAGATAGACGACTGATCGACTATCAGAAAGTCGACCATCACTGTTACCTGATTTGAAGGGTTTCCAGCAGTAAGTGGCAGTGAGATGACTCCTTCTGGGAGTATCTGTCCTCCTGAGAATCTGATCAACGGGGTACGAACCGGCAGCAATACAGATCGTTCAACACCCATTTTGTCAAACGCCTGGGCGAATAACACGTCGACAAATGATCCTGTGTTGACGAGTATGCGGAACACCCTTTGATTAGCAATTGTGAGAGTGATGACTAATGCATCATCATGGGGATAGTGAATGCCTCGAGCGTCTTCATCGGTGAAAGAGATACAATATTTTTTTCTCTTCTTTTCTTTTGGAGGCCGAGCTATGATCAGGATTTCGGACTCGGGTCGACTGATGCTTCTGACGTGATTTTTTCGAGCATTGTTTGAATTGCCCCCGCCTTGGTGACCACCGACGATAGTTCGGATTTCCTCCGTGGGTCGGTTGTCACCCGAATGTTCTTCAGTTATCCCGGTTCTTTCGACGTGCTCTTTGAGTCGGCCATCTCGAATGAGTCTTTCAATCTCTTCCTTCAGATGAAAACAGTCACTCATGCTGTGGCCATGATCGCGATGGTAGTGACAATATTTATCTTTATTCTGGCGGTTTGGATTACTTCGGAGCTTATTCAGCCAACTGACAAATCTTTCGCCCTTGATTTCCATTAATACTTGCTCATGAGGTTTGTTGAGTGGGGTATAGGTTGAAAACTTTTGATCGGGCCTTTTCCCCGTCTTTCGTTCATTGTGCGTTTGATCATCCTTAACGCTTCTTTGCTCCGGCCGAGTCAACTTCCTTTTTAGCTGACTCTTTAGCTGGAGCTTTTGCATTTTGAGCGGCCTCACGCAAATTCCTTGTTTTCTCGGCATCCGCGTACTTATCCGACCGAGTCATAAATTCGGCCAAGGTCTACGGCGGATTCTTGTCTAAGGATGCCAGAAACGGCTTGTCCCTAACACCCTGCATGATAGAATTGAGCGTTGTTTCTTCCGAGTGCTTTCGGACTTGGAGCGACTCAAAATTGAAGCTTCTGATTTAGTCTTTTAGTAGTTCTCCCTCCTTCTAAACTATGTTGTTCAGATATGCAGGGGGCTTCAGTTTCTTCTTCTCGCCAATGAAATTGGTGAGGAAGGCATCGCTGAGTTCTGCGAACGTGCTGATGGACTTTGGTTTCAACTGCTTGAACCAAAGTCGAGCTACGTCGGCTAAGATGGGGGAGAAAGCTCGGCACATTATGGCATCCGAAGCATCATGCAGTTCCATATACGTTCGGAAGCATTCGATGTGCTCTGTTGGGTCGGTTTTGCTTCTGAATGGTGTAATCTGCAGGAGGCGAAACCTGTCTGGCAGCCGAGCTTGCATTACTTCCTCAATGAACGGAGACGCTTTTGTTTCGGTCCTGGTCGAGTGTGTATCCCGACTGTGCCTCATGTCCGCCATCTCTTCTAGCACCTCTTTTTTAAAGTCCTGAAGGTCAGCTTTTCAAGGTTCGTTGCTTTCTGCCACACCTTCAAGCGGAGGCCAGCTGCACCTTCTCCAATCTATCTCGTGTCAGAGATCAGAGAAATGTAGCATGATAGTCGCAGAATGAGCGGGCGCTGGTTCAGGGGATTCATGGGGCTGAGCCTGCTGTGTTAGTCACTGCGGGGCAGTGGACTGAGGGTTGGCAATTTGTTGAGGAATGTTCATTGCCTGTCCTTGTTGGAGCTGCTGAGTTTGTTGACGATGCATCTGCTCCAACATTTATTTCATAACATTTATGTCGGCTCTGAGCTCCTGGACTTTCCGATCCAACCGTCCGTTTCCTCGATTCCGCTGGGTATTCCTAGTTGCAACAGATGCTGCCGGACGAGCTGCGGAACCTTGTTGATTGTCAGGTTGGTTTTGAGCTCCCTGTGTCCCATCTGGACCTGATGGTCTAGTGTTATCAGCCTCATATGGTTCGCTAGGTCCAGTTTTTCTGGCTCTCGCCATTAATGCTCACTTGAAATTTTTGGATAGAGCCCAACAAACGACTTTTTGTATCGTTTCCCACAGACGGCGCCAAATGTTGATGCAAAAATCTGGTCTACCCTCTTTTGACCTTCGAGTACCTGCACAGGAAGAAGACAAAGGAGACCCTGGCTAGAGGAGGGAACCCTTCGATGCCAAAGTCAGGCTAGGAATCTGGGTCTTATAGTATTGAGGGGTTCTGGGAGAGAGTTTTTGCGTATCTTTTACCATGGAGATCTCCTACATTTATAGGAACGGGAAGATCCCGACGTACAGGGATTCTTCTCCTGATTTTTTGGAGATTTGATTGTGATATGCTTTTGGACTCCATCCAATCCTGAGATCTCAGGACTGAGATCCTTCTACTGGATTCTTGAAGCGGCATGTTTGTTTACACTGTCTCCTCCTTGCTTGGCTCGACCTTAGCTGATCCTGATAATATGGGTCTCGGCTAGCTACAAGGATAGGGCTATTTGGCCTTCTGTCGGATGAGACAGAATCGGTTTTGGACCGATATCTTCCCTTAATCCGATAGCCGACCTGATAACCGACCTTCTGTAGATCGGTTTTACGGCCAGACATGGGGCTTCTAGCATTTAGACCTTAATCGGTCCCTCTAGACAATGCTGCCTCATCAACCGAGTCAACTTTATGTGTCTCACGTCTTTAACATATGACTCCTGACTTTTACGTTGCTGGGTGGAATTTACTTCTCGCAATCCGAATTAAATCTCTCGAGGCTTTGCTGTCTTGCCTCAGTTGAACTTGTCGCCTTGGGCAGTGTCAGCAGAGTTGGTCCATTCCATAACCAAGTCTCAGACTCCATATTTTCCCCTAATAGAAACAATCAAATGGTGCATTGTAAACAATAAATCATGAATCAAATATGGAAACAATCAAAGGGTTCCTGGTTCAGTTCCAAGTTCGGTTCTAGGTTCAGTTCCATGGTTTGGTTCCGCAGTTCAGATCTACGGTTTGGTTCTACGGATCGGTTCACAGTTCGGTTCGGTTTTACATACCTCCAAACCGAGAACCGAACCAATGTAATCGATTTTTTAATTTTTAAAACAGGAACCAGAATCAGACCAAATTGGACCGTTTGGCCTGTTCCGGTCCGATTCCACAGTTCTACCAGTTTGATGTGCACCCCTACTCATGCCGTAGTGGGATTTCCACCTATGGATACTCGAACCCTTGACTGGGTGTTGAAACTCCTGAGGGGGCGTTTTGCGGATGGGATTAGGTGGGATGGAATTGCATTTGGTACCGTGCCAATTCCAATCAATGTTTGGTAAGAATGGAAAAGCTCCGAATTAGATTAGATGGAATTGCATTGGGTCCCATGTCAATTCCACTCAATGTTAGCAAGTTGTGTAGGTCCCACCATGATGTGTGGGCTATATTCACACTGTCCACCCATTTTTTGAGATCATTTTAGAGCACTGGCAAAAAAATCAGTTAGATCTAAAGCTCAAGTGGACACTATAGAAAGTAACGGGGATTGAATACCTACTGTTGAAAACTTCTTTGGAGCCACATAAGTTTTGGATTTGCCTCATTTTTAGGCCCATGCCATAAAATGAGGTTACAAAATAGATGAACGGTTTGGATATACCACATATGTTTTTCTCAACCGTTTCAAATGATGGTGAGTATATTCATTCAATGTACCACCGTATTACAAACATGGCATAAAATTAAGCTTATCCCGTGGTACTAGGGGACAACCTCTGCCATATGTAATAATTATGGTTTATATATATATATATATATATATATATATATATATATATATCATCCCACCCAATCCTTCTTGATATCATGCACCAAACACCTCCTAAGAGTGCATGCATGTTCACCAATGAAGTAGCAATTAAGAAAAAAAAAAAAATTAGGACCGAAAGAATCCAGTACTAACCGCTGGGAAGCGGTTTGGCTACTCCCCCTGCCACCGGCCATTATTGGCTGATGATCCATGCTCTGTGGGCCCACCATGATGTATGTGTTTCATCCATGCCGTCCGTCTATTTTTATAGATCATTTTATGGTATAAAAGAAAAAATGCGATATATACCAATCTCAAGTGGACCACATTACAGGAAACAGTGTTGAATGAACGTAGACCATTAAAAACGTTCTAGGGTCAATAAAAGTTTTGGTTCAAGCTGATATTTATTTTTTTCCCTTCATCTAGGTCTTTATGACCTAATCAACAGATTGGATGTCAAATAAACAGTACAGTAGGCCTTAGGAGGATTTTAATGGTGGATATCCAATCATTATTGTTTTCCTGTAGTGTGGTCTACCTAAGATTTATATCATTTACTGCATCAATCCCTAAAATGATATGTAAAAATGGATGAACGGATTGGATGAAACACGTACCTCATGGTGGGCCAACAGAGCACCGACCATCAGCCACGGGGCTGGTGTCAGGGGGAGTAGCCAATCCGTCTCCCAACCGCTGATAGTGAGGTAAAGGCTCACTGAAATCAGACCGTTGAATCAAGAAGGAAGTCTTCAGGCAATATCAACACGTGGCAGGTGTGGCTATGGATCCAGACCTTCCGTCCAACATGCCTTCGTCCGTTGATGACTCCTGATTAAAAATCACACTGAATGGACGATCATAGCCTTCAGTTTTCCTTATGACCATCAACCCATAAGCATCTTCATTTAACCATCCATTTGAACACCACAGATCGAACGGCTAAGATAGTCTATGGTGTGTGAATTCCGAGCTGTGGGCATCCACGTCCAGGAACCACTAGATCCACGAGCCCCCGCGTAGCATGCACAAGAAAGTAAACCATGATGATCGGTGGGATGTGAACTCGGCGAGGGAAGGAAAACATCGCCACTGTTCTCGGCGTGGAAAGGACGCATGAAAAGAATTGGAGTTGACTATACTTAAAAGAAAAAAAGTCCACGCAAGCTTTGTAAAAAAGTCAGGGCACGATCACAGTCAAACATTTCGGCCGTTGATTTTGATCCATTATCTCATTTTGCATTTTTCGAATTTCGAGTCAAGAAAATAGTAGCCGCAAGGTGGTATTAGTTTCAAAGAGTAGTGCGTAACGTGGACAACCATTTTTTTCAACAATCATTTAATTGGAAGGTATACGAAATTCTTGCGATCCCACTTGTATCCCGATATAGGTACTTTGTCTTGGAAATGCAAGAGCGGCTCGCGCGAGTAGAGAATAAAGAGGAGAGTTGCACCATATGTGCCAAGTTGGCAGCTTTAATTGGCCAGAACTAATCCTCCAGGAGCCTACACCACAAGAATGGTGCAGTGCCGGGATTTTTAGCCATTGGACCACTTAAGGAAAAAAATCAACTCATCCACTTATAGGTGGGCCATGCTATAGAAAACAATGTCTGAGCTATTGATAAATAGAAAAATCCATGTATGGTACACTTGATAAGTGGATGTAGCCGCTTTTTTGAACAAGGCAATTCTTATTATTGGGCTAGCCTAACGAACGGGTTGGATGTCTTCTGCATATAAAATGTGGGAAGTTATCAGCACCGGATTGGACCAAGACAGACGCGGATTTCCTGCTAAAGCCTTTCGTAGGTAGTTCCTGCGCATTTTGGGTGGTGCCTAAAGCGATTTTCGTGAGAAATCAAACCCTTCCATCCGTTTTTCGACCTCATTTCAAGAGGTTCTGAACAAAATAAGGAGGATCGAAAACTCAACTGAGCCATAGGAGAGGAATGCCTACTGTTGAAACCTTCCCAGGCTCCACCTTGCTATTCGTGTGCATCTAAACCGTTTATAAGTTCATTTTCACTCGAATAAGGCAAAAAAAAAAAAAAAAAAAAAAACTGTTACAGATCTTTTATAGCCATATAAATGTTTCAACGGTGGTCACTAAATATCCACGGTTTCCTATTGCGTGGCCTACTTGAGTATTAGATCCTCCTCATTTTTGGTCTCACGTTATAAAATGAGCTTTAGAAACGGATATAGGGGCGGATTTCTCACAAACATCTAAGGGCCCGTTTGGCCGGGTGGATTGGAAGGGAGTGAACGGTATTAGGGTGGATGGCGTGGCCTGTTGTCTTGCCTTGAGATCCATTATCCCTGGATTGATACATCTCCTCATTTCCGAAGATTAAAGGTCTCACATTATAAAAACACGTGAGCTTGGGATGGATTGGTTGGGAAATTGGATCCATCGGATTTGGATCAGGCCGGGCACGCCCGGCCATTTTTACCATCCAATCCCTTCCACTACTATCTAATCCCTTCCAATCCAACCGGCCAAACGGGCCCTAAATGAACCCCACACAGAATCCTTGTGCAGGAACTTCATGTAGAAGGCTTTCAGCATAAAATCTGCGTCTGACCGAAGACCTTATTAAATGATTATTTTTAACTCTACATTTAATGCATCCAACGGTTGAAAAGTCCTGCACCACAAGAAGTGGCAAATGTGACATCATTAAATTATTGTTTTTAATTCTTCATTTAATGCATCCAATGGCTGAAAAAGTCCCGAACCACATGAAGTGGTGAAGGCAATGCAGGTGATGAGATCTTTCCTAATTGAATTGGATCAGACTGCACGCATGCGTTTGGCCTATAAGGGTCAGTTTGGGCGGTGGGATTAGAAGGAATTAGGTGGGATGGGATTAAAAAAACCATAATTATTGCTCATGGCAGGGGTTGTCCCCGGTTACCATGGGATAAAATTAATGCCCTGCTTTGTTGATAATGCGGTGGTACATTGAATGAATATACTTATCATCATTTGAAATTACTGAGAATAACACGCGTGTGTTATATTTAAACTGTTCATTTGTTTTGTAACCTTATTTTATGGCATGGACCTAAAAATGAGATAGATCAAACTTATGTAGCACCAAAGAAGTTTTTAACGGTAAGTATTCAAACCCTGTTGCTTTCTATGGTGGTGTCCACTTGAGCATTAGCTTTACCTGATTTTTTGGCCCATGCTCGAAAATAATCTCGATAAATGAGTGGATGGTGTGGATATAGCCCACACATCATGTTGGGACCTACACAGCTTTCCAAACATTGAGTGAAATTGACACAGGACCTAATGCAATTTCATTTAATGTAATTTCAAGCATTTCCATTCTTCGGAGTGGAAGTGGCACAGGACCAGATGAATCCCATCCCCACCTAATCCCTTCTAATCCGACTGCCCAAACTGACCCTAAATCGTTCCAATATGCATGTAAAGTGAGCCACAATGGAGATGAGGGATATAAACGGCAGAAGAGAATATCATGGACATCCTATATTCAACTAACTTGTGTGACCCACCTGATGAATGGAACAGCCTGGCTTTTGGAACCAGCCATGTGCATGTGGAGCTTCACCTGATACATGAACCGGATCTGGCATACGTGTATGGCTTTGGCAGGCGTGTCTTTTCTATCTCTCCTCGCACGAATAGCACAGGACGAGTAGCGGGATAAGACTGCCGTTGGCTACGATGACATGCTAGGATTTGACATCGTCAGTTGAATAATATCCAATCAATTTTCAACCAGGCTCTTGCCATTTTGGATGTGTGAATTACTTAATAAGCTCGCATGCATAAAACCACGTAGGTGTTGCTTTCAATTCCCGAAATCCAGCCCGTCCAGCCACGTAGGCCCCACTGTTGATGGAGTCGTAGTCTAAAAACACACTGAATAGATGATTCTCACTGATGACCGTCCAAATGGAAAATACCCAAAGGTCCAAATCACCAACGAACAAATGTCCACCGATTGGAGATTAGTAGTGGTGTAAATGGGTTTCTTCAAGTCGTGTCCACGGGCTGGATGCTTGAGAATTGAGTTGAAATTTAGGACCATACTCAAACCATTATAATTCAAGTTTGAATATTTGGGCTGGATTCAAAGTAAAAAATTGCCGACCATCTAGGTAGGATCTAAAGTAAAATAATAATAATAATACTAAATTTTTTTTTTTAAAAAAACAAAACCTACTAACCCAATAATTTAATGGGTTGGAATTAGAGGTGACCCACTCATCACATAAGTGCATTTTGGGTGGGGCCCTTTTTTGTTACATAAACGGTTAGCTAAGGACTGTGGAAGCACAAAGATGAATCAAGCAAAGTATTCCAATCACACAATTAAGTCTAATCACAAACATTCCAAATTTAACATAGAAAAATCCTTGCGGGAAAAAACCACGGCACAAATCGACAATAATGTACTATCAAAGCAGAAAATTACAAGATAGTGATTACCTAATTCGATCAAGCTTTGAATATTCCTTACAAGCCAAGCTATGCTCTTTGAACCCTTAGGAACAAATTTTAAAAACCTAGAACACCTCTCTTTTTCACCCCAAATTCCGATTACACCCATATATATAGCTTCTATGAGAATCACAATCAAAATCGGAAATAAATTCTGCACTTACGCAATTTTGAGTGTGCTCTTGATGGCACCTTCAATGGTAGTTTGATGGTGTTGACCATTTTTTTATTTGTTTTTTAATACACGCACCCGACACACACACCCATGCACGTCGTAGTGGGATTTCACCACCTATGGCAGTTTGATGGCATCGATTGTCTATCGATGGCATCGAACTCCTTCGACGGCATCGAGAAATCACCAAAATATTCCAGCAAGAAAACATAGATTTTTTGAATTTTTCGATGGCATTGAGCACTTGTTCGATGGTATTGAATTATGTTGGATGACATTGAGCAGTCTATCAATGGCATCGAAAGACTGTTGCTCACAAATTTAAGACATCCACAACAATATCCACAATGTCTTTAATCTTCATTCTTCATAGCTTCTTTATCATAATCTCTAATCCTGCATTGCATCATAGTTCTACAATCGCTTCTCGTGTACATTATGTCTTCGCTTTATGCCTTTGCCAAGCCTAGAGAAGTTGTATAGAACTTGAACTTCTCTGTGGGAATCACCTTAGTGAGCATGTTCACTGGATTCACGTTGGCGTGAATCTTCTCTAGAGTCATGCTTCCTTCTTCAAGTACATGTCGACTAAAATGGTGACGCACATCAATATGTTTAGTACGTGAGTGATAAATAGAGTTTTTAGCTAAATTGATTATGCTTTCATTGTCATAATTAACTGACGTGGCCTCTTGTTGAAGCCTCAACTGATTTATCATCTCTCTCAACCAAACATCTTCCTCAAATGTCTCCATCACTGGCAAATACTTAGCTTCATTTGTGAAAAGAAGCACCACAGACTGAAACATCGACATCCAATTGATCGCTCCACCTGCTAGCACAAACAAGTGATTGGAAGTCGACCTTCTATTACTACTCCGTAATCAGAATCCACATATCCTACTAGCTTGTCCCTTAATTTCTCAAATGATAAAATGTACTCCTACGTACCTCGAATGTATCGAAGTAGTCATTTTACTGCTTACCAGTGTTGCTTGTCGGGGTTAGACATGTATCTACTAATAACACCCACCGTATATGAAATATCCAGTTTAGTACAGACCATTACATACATCAAGTTATCAACTGCACTCAAATAAGGCACATGTAACATATCCTGCTTTTCTTCATCTCTTTTAGGACACCGTTCCAAAAAAAGCTTGAAGCAACCTGCGTGGGAAATGTTGACCGACTTTGCCTTATCCATCCCATACTTAATCAATACCTTCTCAAGGTATTCAGCCTGAGATAACCAAAGCCTTCTCCTCTTCCTGTCTCTATGTATATCAATGCCAAGAACCCTGTTTGCAACCCCCAGATCTTTCATCTTAAATGTAACACCTTGAACTTTTCAATACTCAAGTATTAAAAGTTCTCGAGTGTGACCATGAAATTTAACTTAATATGTACATGTGTAGGATACAAATCTAACTATCATAACCTTACATCTAATCCCTAACACGAACCTAACCGCTGTGAATGATCTCCACTTATAAATCCAGCAATCAGACCGTCAATTTTAGGACAAGATCACCCATCAGGTGATTTGACACATAAACCATCTCTTAAATGAATTGACTAATAAACCCTTCACCCATGATAATTTAGACATAAGTTCTTTCATAAGAACTACTTAGAAACGTGCCTACCATGTAGACTCATTAGATTTCCCAAAACCCTTAGATTAACGGTAATTACAAAAATGCCATTAACGTAGGCCATTGAATTTTAGATCATGTGGTTCCCACTATCCATTTCAGGTGAAATTTTACACCAGGCCTAATTACCCTAAATTAACCATACACGTCAAATGTCATTCCTTAGATCATTGCAAAAATGACCCAGTGGACAAATCAGCCATTAACCGTTGATTTTGAGGTCACCTGATCTTTGGTATGTTTCAAATTTGGGCTCAACCCCTTAAGTCAGATGGAAAAATGAATAGACGGTGTAGATTTCTCAGAAACATCACAAGTGGACCCCACTTACAGTGTGTGTGCACAGTGCACATGCACCGGTCGTGCACCGAACTAGAAGTCAGGTCAAACTGAGTTTGACCTGATGGAATTTGAATTTAAGAGGGAGTCTCTCTCTCCTCCCTCGTTGTCACCAAGGAAACCGACTGCTGTAATGAGTTGTGGCCCACCATCACCATCCATACGGATGATCCAAGCCGCCCATTCTTCATCTGGGTCAAAATTGGACAAAACCTAGCTCTCGTTGCATGGAGATGAGATCACCCGAAAACACAAATCCAATCACAGATGGACTGTGCATAGGAGAGAAACCTGAAAATGGAAACCGGTTCGGGTTGCCTCGTTGGAAATCCACACCCCTGTAACGCCAAGGCTATTAATGAAAATCGTCCCAGCCATTTGACCTACGCTAGGGAGAGGTCCGGCCGTGACCAAGATTGTCGGAAAGCCGGGAAGATTTTCAAAAATCTAGAGATGGAGTCCCTCTGCAAGATGCAACCGGTTGCGTTCCAAGATCTCCCTCGAATAAAGTGTGCCATACCACTATATTCGGCTCACAAGGCGGTGTTGCTCACTGGTCACTACGGGGAGGCTCATCGCCCCAGCGTAGGCCGACAGCTCTACCACGGCGTCCCATACCACCATATCTAGCTCATGAGTCTTAGCGGATCGAGGTACCAAGGTTAAATGGGCTATTCAATGGTAAGTTAGTACCTTAAATTCAAGTAGTAGCGTCCATACATGGTAAACATACATTGGGTCAATCGGGTTACTTGACGAGCTCGACTGATACGAGCGTATGTCGAGTTGATCGACATGAAATGCATAAGCATCCTGCATGGCCTAACCACTGTCGTCAAACGATGTACGACTCGGGTTCGTCGAACGCCTCCGTCGTGGCCAAGAATAGTTTGGCCATCGACCATAAAGCATTACCGATTGCCTGGATTATGACGTAGTCCTAAACACAATCAAGAATAGTAGCATTCACATCTAGTAATCCAAAATAGCATGTGACAACTGAAATCAGATATAAATCTTACTTGAGCAATTTAATAGACACATACTACACATATTATCATACGTAAACATTTCATCTATACAGCACATAGTAGTAAGATAGGTTACATAAATGATACTATAATCCTAGTTAAGGGGTTGAGAATCCTATCTCAACACCCTCGTTACGTGCATTTAAACAAGCATTTTCACATTCAGGCATTTTATCAAACACTTAGATTTCACATATTACACACATGTAATAGCTTTGTTAAAACACATATTATAGCAAATCCTTCCACATAGGAATTGTCACACGTACAATAATTAGGTATTCTCGATCGATAATCATGTTAAGCACAAGTCATAGTTCCATATTCATTCAGTCATTTCAACAAACACTTAGACTACATACTATAACATACATGACGTATGTTGGCCATAACATATATTAGGGCAAATCCTTTCGCCAAGGGGTTATCGCGCACACAACAACCCTATATCCACGACGGATAATCATGTTAAACATGAGCCCAAATTCTATACACATTCAATCATTTCAACTAACACATGGAATACGCTATACTCAACATAATTCATATATATCTGAAAAGCGAAGGAATCTTTGCATTTAACATGTGAAATGGTACTCAAATCAGTTATAAATCATTAACTGACATTGAAAACCTTAAAAACCATAACCTAAACGTTTATAGTCCGCACCTTTCGCCAGTAAATGAGTATCGAACTCAATTTGTATACCAAGTCTTTGTCTACGGCACAACGACAACCTACAGTATGAAATAAGTTAACTATTTCATCACTTACACTAGTTGAAACCCTAAAACAGATTAGGGTTAGTTTTTTCTTACCTAAGAACAGTGTCGAAATTGTTGGAATAGCGATACAGACATGGCGGTTAGGTACGTGGAATGGCGGGATTGAATCCCAAGAACTCTCTCTCTCTCTCTCTCACTTTCTCTCTCTTTCCTTCTCTCTTTCCTCTTTTCTCTCTCTTAGGGTTACAAATTCGTATAGCATGAGAGAGAGGGTTTAAGGTCCTTATATAGGCCCAGAACTAACAGGAATGGCCCCAAGGCCATGGTATACTTAAGTTATAGCCAAATAGTGGTTGTTTCGATTCAACGGAGCACTTGTGGAGGCCATTTTTCTGCATGCGGTCGGACTTAAACTCCTTGGCATTGGATCTAGGTCAAGCTGAGTTTTTAGTCCGATTGGATTTACAAATCGACCGCGGTGGACCAGTTTCAATTCAATGGTCACCGGCATTCGATCAGGGCCACAAGTATCCTGACATATGTTAGAAATTTTCCTTGATTTGAGAGTGTAATTGGGTCAGATTCTGATAGTCTGAATCCTTATATTTGGATTGCATGTGAACGACTCAATTCACTAAAATCTGAGTTCATTTTCAAAAGGTATTCGTGTTTCTCACACACTTCACTCTGGGCTCAAGTTGCGCATTTTTGGGTATTATCAAGACTTGATTTACGAGATGGTTGTCAAGCCCAACAAGGCGGTCCTAACTGTATAGCTTTGTAGAAATCTGACCTTCGATGCGCGGTTTAGGTCTGATACGAAGTTTCAATGTGCTCCCGAGAGCAATTGGGTTTAGAGATTGATCCTAAATTTCAGGGTAATGTAGTGTCAATGATTCTATAAGTTTTGGGTCTTGCAGTTCGTATTTATAGTAATTAATGCTAATTTCACACGTAATCTAGTTTAACACTTAGTTAATTTCGTCTAATTTCTAAAGGATTTGGTCTTGAGTGATTTCTGCTTGAGGTGGTACTCGGGTCTTTGTACGAATTTTTACGAGACATTACAAAAAGAAAGAAAAGAAAGGAAAGGGAAGAAAAAGAAAGAAAGAAAGAAAGGAAAGAAGAAAGAAAGAGAAAAGGAAAGGAAAGAGAAAAGAAAGATGGAGAGAAAGAGAGAGAGAGAGAGAGAGAGAGAGAGAGAGAGAGAGAGTGGACGCGTTGTTCTTGTTGATCGATGACTCGCTGAGCTACCAAACGAGTTCAGGTTCGAGTCATGATTTCACAGCACCGCTGAGGTGAGTTTCTCCACTCATTTCTTCTTTTATAAACTCCTGTGGATGATAGGTTCAATTTTCAACCAGTTAATTTGGAAGGTGAATGCTTATAGTGAGGAAGGCCAAGGCCTAATGTATTTGAGTGGAAGTTATCCTTTCGGATGACAGGTTCCATTACCTTGTAGTTTTCTTCAAGCCAAGTCGAACGAAGTTGACCCAACAAAAGGATCGATTGGACTTGTTTTGTCCAGTTGAGTTATAGGTGTTGATCAAGGTAAGTTGCCTTATTACATAACAACATATGTTAAAATTCTAAATTAGAATGATAATTTATTTAACCTAGATGTAGATGAAAGATGAAAATCTAATCATATAATTTATATACTCTATAGTTGAAATTGAATCTAAAGTGCATCCAATAAGTTCTAAAGATGTAAGAAGATGCTTCGACGTAAGAGGTGAGGGTTTTATCCTTTAAGCTTACATTAATTTAAGTTGTTATATTTATCTTGTCTTTTACATGACTTCATGTTATTTTATCTTGCCTTTTACTTGCCTTCATATTACTTTGAATCTTCCCTGTAATTATATGTTTTACTATCAATTATTTGCCTGTGAGATTATAGTATAATATTGCTTACAAGTGATCTTTCTGAATTTATGTGGGGCCTTAGATAAAAGTCTTGCCCTTGCCTCTCCTCTTTATTGAGTTGGTCATTGCCATTCTCCTTATTAAAGAATCAGCCGTCGCCGCTCTTTTATTTATTGAGTTGGTCATGACCACTCTCCTTATTATTGAATCGACCGTTGCCGCTCTTCAAATTGTTATGTTGGCTATTGTCACTGTTTGAGTTGACCATTGTCACTTTTCTCTATATTGGCCTTGTACTATTTATCTTTAAAGAGCTTGGGCATGTGTCATGATATTTCAGAACCTTCATGATTCAGTTTGTATTCTCTGTAAGTGAAAGTACTTTGTTGGGAATCCCTCTTCTAGCGATTGAATAAATATTGTGAACATAATACGTTTTCGGTAGCGGCCCTTGGGGTGACACGTAATTCCATATTTCATGGGTAGTGGTGCACAAATCGATATATGTAAATCGCAAATGCAGTGTCACATCACTTCTGGGATTGGATGTCGCAAATAGTCGCTCCATGAACAAATCATGTCACGTAAATCATCCATTCATATGTTGTGTTTGTTTTGGGATAACTGCATAAATTCATATTAAACGTGGGACACACCGGCGAATATCCGTATAATGAGAGTGCGGGTCGAGTCGGATAACTCTAATCATATTCCACATTATGACGATCGCTAAATATGATTAACCGCATATACTTTGCTAGGCATGCATCTTATATAAGTTGTTTACACATGCTGATACCTCATATTAGTGGAGCACAGGATGTATCAGACCCTTACTTTAGATGAATCTCTTGAATTATTGTTAATCTTAAAGGATAACCATCACTATGAGTAGGGCATTGATCCTTTCCCAACCGTCCAGATTATGCAGGTGACGTACAGATTGGAGACCTAGTGAACAATCTCCCTAAGGAATATTATGTTGCAAAAATAAGAAGACGATTTTATGATTTAGTTTTATACTTCCGCTGCGAACTCGATAAATGTAATAAGCTCCTATCGAGAGGGCATTTGATTATTCTTTTTACTCTAATGAAATATAATCAATATAGTTGATTTTATTCTTATGTATGTTACCTTCATAAATGTATCTTGATGTGATCTAAATGAAAAAAAAAAAAAAAGAGAAGAAGGTGTGATTTTTAAAGTATCCAATTTGTACATTTAAACACCTGATTTTCTCAAGAACGAGTATAAACTCTGGCCATGAAAATTTGAGATGTTACATCGAATGCCCCTAATAATTGAGTTATCAGTAAGTTGATCTCAGACATGTTGTGACTGGTAATAAGCATGTTATGGACATATAATATAAGGATAATGAATTTCCCATCACTCAGTGTTTCCTAATAGATATAATGATCATATTCACTCCTGGTAAACCGTTGACTTACCATGAAAGAATTAAACTTTTTAAACCATTGCCTAGGTGACTATTTCAGGTTGTACAACGATCTCTTCAACCTGCAAACCTTATTCTTTGGCTCTTATATTTTGTAACATTTTGGTTGCTTCATGTAGATATGTTATTTTAATTCCCCATGCAGGAAGACAATCTTCACATCCATCTGCTCCAGCTTGAGATAGTACTGGGCAACCAACACCAATGTGAATATGAAAGATGCTTGCTTTATAAATGACATGAATATCTCCGTGAAGTCAACACCTTCTCTTTGAGCATATCCCTTCGCTACCAACCCTGCCTTATACCTATCTTGTTTTTTCTTAAAGATCCACTTACACCCAATCGCTTTACGACCAATGAGAAGCTCCACCAAGTCTCATGTCTCATTCTTGTACAAAGAGTCCATAATATCATCCAGCTTTACTTTTTTACTTTTCGGCATCTGACTCATCAAGTGCATCCTAAAGAGTAGACGGATTCCCTTTATTTATAATGAGGGAAAATGTGATATTTTAGTTATCCTTGTATTTCGCAGGTAACCTACGATCCCGTGACAGATTCCTTCTCACAGGTGTGATTACTCCACCTGCTCTTATACCTCTGTCTACATCTTTGTATGTAGCGCCCCGAATTTTCGGTACTCGAGTACATACTCGGGCCCAAGAATTTTGAGTGTTAATAAAGTAATAATTGGATGCTACAAAATCGCACATTATTTTTTTTATTTCATATCACATTCATTTAGATCGTATTCATAAAGGCAACCATTTACAAGAGTAAAATCAATTATACTTCTTATTCATTCAAAGTATAAAATCAACTAATTATCTAATGCCCTCTCAAGTAGGAGCTTTTTACATTATTCAAAGTTTTGTAGCAGAAAATAAATAAAGATAAATGTAGTACTATTCGGAATAATCTTTCATAAAGTGATCATCATTTATATCTCCAATCTGTACTTCACCCATAACATTTGAATGATTAGAGAGGGTCAATGCCCTACTCATAATGATGGTTATCCTTTACGATTAACAATAATTCTAGAGATCCATAAGAATAATGTAAGGGTTCCAATACATCTCATACTCCACCACTACGAGTGGTATCAGTATGCACGGCCAATATACATGAATGCATGCCTAGCATAGTGTGTGGCTCATCATACATAGTCGACTCTGCAATTTTGAAAATCCTAGCATCGTGGGGATTCTTCCAATCTTCTGGTGCTTCGGGTTGGAGTCAGATCTCCCTTAAGTGGGGATATAACTGCTATAGTTTCCTTGGGTTGCCCAATTTGGGAGTTTTGGTGGGCGAAACTTCCGTGAGCGTGGGTTGTTCGGACTCTATTACAACGAGTGGGGAGGTGCCGACCTTGGTTCGGTTGCTGCAGCAGGAAAGGTCCACTTGCGAGGACTTTTGGAAGATCCATGCCCTTCATTGGCTTCAACATGCCGTGTTGGGCCATGACCCTAAGTATAAAGTGTATCTGATCTCCGAGTGGGCCACATGATCAATCAATGTGTGGAATGATGTTCACCGTTAAAAATTTTTCACTCATAGGTAGTTTGGTGCCATGCATTTGGCATCCCATATTTATAAGTTTGCCACCCATTTCTCAAATAACTTCCGAAACCTGTGACATCAGAATACACCGTCCAAATGCCCTGAAATTTAATGAACATCCCTCATTTTTCATACTCTTTTCATTAGTCCAGTTTGGACCTTGATCGCTTACAGATGAGTAGAATGCCCTTTTAATGGGCTATACTATTCTGACACATAAGAAGATGCTTTTATGCATCTAAAGGAGAACTTAATCGATAGTTGTGGTATATACCTTATGATCTTCGAATTGAGTAGTTTATTATGATATTTGGACGATCTGTTTGGTGGATCCAAATATGATAGATAGTTAGATGACTTATTAAAACTATGAAAACTTGATGGTTGGTACTCTAACCCTACATATAGGTGGATGTATGCTCAGTTTTGTAAACGGAAGAACACAAAATGATGTCAGAATACACCGTCCAAATGCCCTTAAATTTGGCGAGCATCCCTTGTTTTTCATGCTCTTTTCATTAGTCCAATTTAGGCCTTAATCACTTATAGATGAGTAGAAGGCCCTTTTAATGGGCTATACTATTCTGAGACCTAAGACGACGCTTTAATGCTTCTAAAGGAGAAGTTAACCGATAATTATGGTATATATCTTACAATCTTCGAATTGAGCAGTTTATTATGATATTTGGATGATCCGTTCAGCGGATCCAAATATAATAAACAGTTAGATGACATGTTAAAACTATGAAAACTTGATGATTGGTACTCTAACCCTACATATAGGTGGATGTATGCTTAGTTTCGTAAACGGAAGAACACAAAATGTGTTTATGGAATGATTAAGAAGAATATGTATACTATTAGATTTGAGTGACTTGTTCGCATATGTAAGTTCATTGTATATTCGTTTTGATGGTGGGTTAAGCATATTCATAGGTGGTGAATAAGATGAATGGATCAGAATCTCGATTTGATATGCGTACGGACAGATGTAGAAATCAGATAGTTGGTTTACTATGATCGGGTGATCCAAAATCAAAGTAGATCCGGTTATACAGCCCGTACCCCTTCACACTACCATCATAACCGACAAAGATGTAATTTTTAGCCCTTTGGTCTAGCTTATCTTTGTCAACTGATGGTACATGAAAGTAAGCATCATAAGCAAATACTCACAGTCCTGAGTAATCTATATGCTGACCACTCTACACTTGTGACGCCCTGTTACTGTTTCACATGTGGGCGGGCACACGTGAGCAGACGCTAATGTGGATGGGGCCTAAAGGGCCTGGGCAAGCTACCAGTAGTTGGCAGGCTACTGTGCTAGCAGACTACTGTGTACGCAGTGGGGGTTGAACTTGTCCCACATCGTAAGAGTCGTAGGAAGTTGTGGTGGTTATATGTGGGGTTCGTACCTTAAGGATACAACGTGTTTTGAGGGCAACCCGGAGAATAAAGTCATAAGCCCTCTAGGTAAAGCGGACAATATTGTGTCCTTGGGTGGAGCGTTTCATATGGTATTAAAGCCGAGGATGGCACTACCCTCGGTGAGGGATATTGTGATGCCCCGTTATTGTTGCACATGTGGGAGGGCACACGTGGGCGGACGCTGATATGGGCGAGGCCTAAAGGGCCTGAGCGAGCTACCAGTAGTTGGCAGGCTACTGTGTATGTAGTGGGGGTTGAACTTGTCCCACATCGGAAAAGTCGTAAGAAGTTGTGGTGGTTATACGTGGGGTTCGCACCTTAAGGATACAACGCGTTTTGGGGGCAACCCTGAGAACAAAGCCGTGAGCCTTCTGAGCAAAGTGAAAAATATTGTGTCCTTGGATGGGGCGTTTTAACACTTCCTTTGAAATTTTATATTCAATGGCTGTAGAAACAGACTGATTCACCAAGTAACAAGTCATGTTAACGGCCTTAGTCCACAAGTCCTTACCTAACCCAACATTATTGATCATGCATTAAGCGCTCCCCAAGAGAGTTCGATCTTCACTAGGGCACACTGTTCTGCTCTGGTGTGTGGCGCATTGTGTCGTGCCTCATGATCCCTTTATCTTGACAATGCTGATTAAATTCCTCAGAAGTGAATTCGTCATTGTTATTTATCCTTAATACCTTCACCTTTCGCCCTGTTTGTTTTTTTCACAATGTCCTTCCATTGCTTAAAGTTGGTGTAAATATCAGATTTATTTTTCATAAAATAAACCCATACTTTCCTGAAGTAGGTTCCAATGAATGTGACAAACCATGACGACACTCCACTAGAAACCATGGGTGACGATCTCCATACATCATAATGCACATAATCAAGAATACAATGTAGGGCAGAACAGTGTTTGCAATCCTTATTGCAACCCTTATATACAATGTTTATCAGACTTAAAAGATAGCATTGAATTTTTTCCATATATGCAATGTTTGCATATATTAAAATAAAAACTTTTAAACGTTGCAATTAATCAATGATAAAAAAGTATCTTAATGCCTCGCTCGCTTATGTGGTCCAAGCGTACATGTCACATACGTGCAGACGTGAAATCCCCCATAGATGTTACAGCTCCATCTGATGAAGTGCTCTCGATTGACCTGTAAAGGTTTCTGCTCCTCTGTGCTTTATTGACAACGAGTGCCCCCTTTGAAACTTTAAGGATACGATCAAAACCAGTGAATTTATACACAAGTGCCTCGAGTGCTCTAAGAGATTATGCTCTTCCTCATATTAGGAATGTGTCTCACCTTGATTAAGGTACACTCCATGTCATCAAACATTTTGATGCGTACCGATCTAACACCCAAAAATTACAGGCATTTTCATTGCCCATAAATACTTGGCTACCATTGTACTCTTTATAGCTGTTGAACCAACTTTGATGAAGAGTCATGTGATATGATGCCCTAATATCCAAAATTCACTTATCCTTACGATCATCGTATAAGTGTCCAATCATGGACAATGACAACACAACATAACCACTCATACCTTTATCAAACCTGGTAGTGTTGGCCTTCTTAGAAGAAACCTTTGAATTCTCTTTTCTTACCTTAGGATTCTGACAATCCTTCTTTATGTGCCTAGACATCCCATGGTTCTAACACTTCAACTTACCTTTGCCCATATCCTTGAATTTGGACCTAGCTTGTGAAGATCTATTATCCCGTTCAGAATGTCGCCCCTTTGTAACCAATGCATTTGTAAAAGCACTTGCGTCACCACTTTTCTTTCTCGTCACCTTCGACTAAATGGCTGAGATGATGGTATCAATACTAATGGTAGTTCTACTGGTGCACTTTAAGTCTTTGAACGACTTATACAAAGTCGGAAGAGAATTCAATATGATGCATACATGATCCTCATCTTCCATCGTTTCTTCTACATCGAGCAATTTGCAAATTAAAATATTAAAGTTACTAATGTGGCGTTAACATCGGCCCATTCTGCCATCTTCAAATTGAACAATTGAAGCTTCAAGCACAGGTGATTCTTAAGAAATTTCTTCGTATAAATGTCCTTTAATTTCGCCCATGTACTTGCTGAAGTTTTCTTTCTTATGACATTGTAGAAGACCTCATCCGTTAAGCACAATTGGATAGAGGTTCTCGCTTTCTTATCCATTTTGTTCCATTCTTCATCTGTTATAGTTTCAAATCGATTATTAAGGAGTGCATTATCTAATCTTTGTTAAACTAGGAGACTAGTCATCTTGACCTTCCATAGTTCAAAATTATTTTTCTCTGAATGTTTCTCAATATTGAACTTAGGATTAAAAGCTATTAATACTATGCTTTTAGATTCAACTGTGTCCTAACGTTAAGCTCTAATACCACTTGTTGGGTGTTGCAAAAGCACACGAAGATGAATCAAGCAAAGTATTTCAATTGTAAATCAAGTCCAATTACAAACACTCCAAATTTAACCGGGAAAAACCCTTGTGGGAAAAAATCACGGCACAAAACGATAATAATGCACTATGAAAGTAGAAAATTACAAGAGATAGAGATTACCTAATTCGAACAAGCCATGAATCTTCCTTACAAGCCAAGCTATGCCCTTAAAACCCTTGGGAATGAATTTAGAAAACCTAGAACACCTATCTTTTTCACTCCAAATCCCGTTTACATTCACACACACACACACACACACACACACACACACACACACACACACACATATATATATATATATATATATATATATATATATATATATATATTGAGAATCACAATCGAAATCACAAACAAATCTCACATTTACGCAATTCTGCGTGCGTGTTCAATGGCACCTCCGATGGCATTGACAGTCTATAGATGGCATTGAACTCCTTTGATAGCATGGAACTCTTTTGATGGCATTGAGAATTCACCAAAACATTTTAGAAAGAAAACATGAACTTTTCGAACTTTTTAGATGGCATCGAGCACCTGTTCAATGGCATCATACTCTGCTCAATGACATCAAGGAATTTGTTGATGGCATCGACGAACTCTGTTGCTCATAGATTTAAGATATCAACAACAAAAACTGCAATGGGTCCTCATGTTTATATTATTTAATGAGCCATAGTTATCAATTTCGAGGGCAAAATTAATTGGGCCAAAGGTATATTCAATAACCAAAATCAAATGATTAAAGTAGTTTAATAAACATGATTTTTTTTTTCCATTGACATCAGGGGGACTAATTTACTAGGTTCACATGGTAATTAATGGACGATCACTACTTTTTCTTAGAGCCTACTTGATATGTGGAATTAGGTGGGATTAGGTAGTATGGAGTTGCCTTTGATCCATGCAAAATCTATCCCATGTTTGGTAAAAATAGAAAGGATTAAATTAATCTTGTTATCATATCATCCACAACTAGTTGTTAATATTGTAGGATTTCTGGTGGATTTCAAAATTCACTACATTTATGGGCCGAATTTGATGCATGTATTTTATCTGATTCGTCCATTCATACATGCCTGTTACACGTGACATTTAAATTGCATGTGAATAAATGAGTAGCATTAGTCGTGAAATCTGGTCTTTTGACTATAATCCCATGGTCTACTAAACACTTGCTTGACTTAATACAATGTGTATTTCCTAAGGAAGAAAATAACTCCAAATGTGGGATTAAACTGTCAAAATATCATGGTATTTCCAGCCATGTAATTATTGTGTAACAGTAGTGCTAATTCCATTTAATGCAATTCCGTACCATTTAATCTCGTGATGCAAACTGGAGTTGAGTCTATTTTAATATGAACTTAGTCCAACCTATTTACACACTTAACCTATTTGGAAGCCAGACGTCCGTGGTTCTAAATTTTAGACCCATCCACTAATTATTAGGTTAGAGTCCAATGGCTCATTGGGTCGACTTGACCCATTTTGCACCCTGGGCCACTCTAATTAATATGCTTGATCTAAAGTGGAGCTAACCATTTAACGGGGTGGTACGATGTAAGATCATTGTAATGTTTGGGTGCATGTGTACATTTGTTTAAACTCTGGCAGAGTGCGATACTTTTCTCAAATTTTCCGTAACTTCGCATGCGTTCCAAACACGTGGAGAGGCAAAGAAGCTGATGGGAGGGTTGACGCGCGGTGGATGTCACATTCGAATGAAAAAAGAAAGATCCTCTGCTTGCCACAAGGTGTAAAATCAAACGGAATGAATACTTCAAAATGTAAAAATATAAATAAAAATAAATAAAATAAATAAATCTCAATCTAATGGAATGACGAGAAATTTGGGACCGTGGACCCCACCTTTTATCCAACTGTTGTTATGAAATAATACAAACTTTGTTTGGGAACTTAGACCTGGTGGTACGGACAGCGAATTTGTGGACGAAAATACCCCTCCCTTTCGAAGACGAGCGCTGACGCTCTTCCAAACGAGAGTTGTACAAACGGCTCAAAAGAGATCAAAGTTACGTAGCCCCACAGCTATGTATTTATTATATCCACAATGTTCATCCATATTTCGAGATCATTTCGAAGCATTATCCAAAAAAAAGAAATCATATCCAAAGATCAACTGGACCACACCACAAAGACCAGCGGGAAAACTGATTTTCGCCGTTAAAAATTTTACAGGGCCCACCATAACATTTATTTTCCAACCAATCTAACCATAAGGTCATAAAGGCCTGGATGAAGAAAAAAAAAAATCATAACGATCCAAAACTTTTGTAACCCCTAAAAGGGTTTCACTGGTAGACGTTCAATTCCCCACTGCCTTTTACAGTGCGGTCACTTGATAGTTAGAAGCTTAATATGAGCTCGCCAAATAGATGGACGGTTTGGATATAACACAGACCTCATGATGGGATCCACAAAAGGTGGTGGGATCACAACAATTTTTTTTTAAAAAAACAAGGAACCTATAGCTACGGATTATAACCGTAGCTATAACCATAGCCCTTGCTTCTTCAAAATGTATAGAAGGTCTTTCAATATATCGAAAAAGTTCCCCGAACTGTCCAGCAAGTTTGCTTAAAAATCCTGCAGTTTTCCTATTGCTACGAATTATAACCGTATCCATAACTCTAGTTCGTTCCCATCAGTGCATTTTTTTTAAAAAAAATTTTGTTTAAAATTTTCTACATGGAGAACTCTTTTCTACCTACATTTTTCTCTAATACATATTTATATAAATATGTATACATAAGCATATAAATTTTTTTCCCTCTTTTAATTCATATATTTG
This sequence comes from Magnolia changhungtana, assembly GCA_030180095.1. Lineage (NCBI taxonomy): Eukaryota > Viridiplantae > Streptophyta > Magnoliopsida > Magnoliales > Magnoliaceae > Magnolia > Magnolia changhungtana. Next base: position 2,056,672 of record JASAUF010000445.1, on the reverse strand, counting down.
TCTATTTATTCAACAAGCATATCTCCTAAACTAGAATGATTTACTTAACATACCACATCTGATTTTGGGGTAGGAGAAGCTAATTTAGCCTACAAACCTAGTTATTTTTCAAGATTTCATTGGGTCAATGGTCGAAAATCCAATTCATTCACTTCGTAGTCAATTTCAATTATTTCGCGGTCAAACTAGAAATTGAGCAGGGCAAACATGAAATTCAGCAAGTCAAACATTAAATTGAGCGGGGCAAACATGAAATTGAGCGGGGCCAACGAGAAATTGAGCGGGGCAAACATGAAATTGAGCGGGGTAAACTAGAAATTCAGCGGGGCAAACATAAATTCCAGTGGGGTAAATATGAAATTGAGCGGGGCAAACACGAAATTCAGCTGGACAAACTAGAAATTGAGCGGGACAAATATGAAATTGAGGGGGGCAAACATGAAATTCAGCGGAGCAAACATGAAATTGAGCGGGGTAAATTAGAAATTTAGCGGGGCAAACATGAAATTCAGTGGGACAAATATGAAATTGAGCAGGGCAAACGGTGGGAAACAAAATATATTTGTGTTTTCCCTTCATTAATGTTTAAGAGACCTTATGAACCAGTTAGATGACAAATAAACATGTTAGGCCTAGGAGCACTAGTCTGTTTGGAGATCAGAACTGACAGGGCAGTACTTAATCCACCGTTAAACTTTCTTAACATGTCAGCGCCTCAAATGATCCCGTGTTGTGTCAGAGAGGGAAAATGATTGGCTAGTATACAGCTGCTGTAGGTACGTGTCGTTAGAAGAGGAGCACTGACGCTCCTCGATTTCCAAGTTGTACGAACAGTTCAAAGGAGATCAAAGTTACATAGCCACCAGTGATGTATTTATTATATCTAGATTATTTTAGAGCATTATCCAAAAAACCGAATCATATCTAAAGATCATCTGGACCACACCATAAATAGTAACAGTAATAATGATTTTCACCGTTAAACAATTTGTAGGGCCCACCATAATATTTATTTTACATCCAACCTTTTCATAAGGTCACAAACACCTGAATGAAGAGTAAAAACAAATTTCATATTGATCCAAAACTTCCAGAGCCCAAAAAGGGTTTCAATGGTAGACGTTCAATCCTCTATTGGTTTTTGCAGTGTGGTCCACTTGATAGTTAGATCTGTCTTATTTTTCATCTCAAGCCTTAAGACAAGCTTCCCAAATGAATGTACGATCTGTATATAACATATACCCCATGATAAGACTCACAGAACTCTCTCCCATAGCCACTCCCCTATATAAAATGCATTCGGTCCCTAACACAGACCTCATGTTTGCTCTGCTCAATTTCTAATTTGCCCCGCTTAATTTCATGTTTGCCTTGCTAAATTTCATGTTTGTCTCGCTAAATTTTGTGTTTGCCCCGCTCAATTTCATGTTTACCCACTGAAATTTATGTTTGCCCCGCTCAATTTCTAGTTTGCCCTACTCAATTTCATATTTGCCCAACTGAATTTTTAGTTGCCCCGCTGAATTTCTTGTTGGCCCCACTCAATTTCATGTTTGTCCCGCTGAATTTCTAGTTTGTCCTGCTCAATTTCATATTTGCCCCACTCAATTTCTAGTTTGCCCCACTCAATTTCATGTTTGCCCGACTCAATTTTTAGTTTGCCTTGCTCAATTTCTAGTTTACCTCGCTCAATTTTCAGTTTGCCCCGCTCATTTTCATATTTGCCCCGCTCAATTTCTAGTCTGGCCCGCTCAATTTCATGTTTGCCCCGCTCAATTTCTAGTTTGCCCCGCTCAATTTGTAGTTTACCCCACTCAATTTCTCGTTTGCCCGGCTCAATTTCTAGTTTGCCCTGCTCAATTTTCAGTTTGCGCCGCTCAATTTCTAGTTTTCCCTGCTTAATTTCATATTTGCCCCGCTCAATTTTCAGTTTGCCCCACTCAATTTCTAATTTGCCCAGCTCAATTTCTAGTTTGTCCCCCTCATTTTCATGTTTGCCCTGCTGAATTTCTAATTTGCCCTGCTCAATTTTCATGTTCGCCCCGCTCAAAGGAGATCAAAGTTACATGGGCCCCACAATTATGTATTTATTATATCTACAACATTTATCCATATTTCGAGATCATTTGGGATCATTAATTTTTTTTTTTTTTTAAAGAATCGTATCCAAAGATCAACTAGACCACACCATAAAGAACAACGGGAAAATTGATTTTCACCGTTAAAAATTTTGTAGGGAGCACCGTAACATATATTTTCCATCTAATCTATTCATAAGGTCATAAAGACCTGGATGAAGAGGAAAAACAAATTTCATAATGATCCAAAACTTATATGACCCTTAAAAGGGTTTTAATAGTAGATGTTCAATCCTCCACTGCCTTTTACGGTGTGGTCCACTTGATAGCTAGATCTGTCTTATTTTTCGTTTCAAGCCTTAATACAAGCTCGTCAAATAGATGGACGGTTTGGATATAACACATGCCTTATAATGGGACCCACAAAATGCCGTGGGGATTACAATGAAAAAAAAGAAGAGAGAGAAGGTAGAGAGTTAGGGTCAGTGGGATCCTATGGCTACGGATTATAACTGTAACTAAAATCGTAGCATCGATATATCAAAGATCTTTCAATTTTATCGAAAAAGTCCAGAACTGTCCAACAAGTTTACCTCAAAAGTCCTATAATTTTTTATATACTATGGCTACGGATTATAACCGTATCTATAATCGTAACAAATTGTGAGGGCGACAGTGCCGCGATGGTCTGTATTATTATTATTATTTTGTCGTGTTGCTTTTGTGGGTCCCATCATGAGGTTTGTGTTATATCCAATATTAAGTCTTCAGACAAAAAATAAGATAGATCTAACTATCAAGTGGACCACACTGTAAAAGGCAGTAGGGAATTGAACATCTACCATTGAAACCCTTTTAGGGGTTACAGAAGTTTTAGATCATTATGAAATTTGTTTTTTCCTCTTCATCCAGGTCTTTGTAACCCTATGAATGAACTTAGACGGGGAGGATTTCTCACAAACATCACAGTGGGTCCCCCTAAAGGTTTTTAATGGTTGACGCTTATTCAACACTATTTCTTGTAATGTGGTACACTTGAGATTTGGATATACCTCATTTTTGGTCTTGTATCGTAAAATGATGTGAAAAAATATATGGACGGCATGGATGAAAAGCATACACCATGGTGAGACCCACAGACCACCGACCATCCGCCATTGGCTGATGGCAGGGGAGTACCCAATCGGTTTTGGTGAAAGGAGGGGTATTTTCGTCCTCAAATTTGCTGTCCTTACGAGCAGGTCCAAGTTCCCAAACAAAGTTTGTATTGTTTCATAAAAACAGCTGGATAAAAGGTGGGGTCCACAGTCCCTAATTTCTCTGGAATGAATGCTCGGCTGATAGTGACTTTGGATAGGTATGTTATCTACTATTCTGCAAGATTATCGTAGTCCGTATACTTGCAATCAGAAACTGTACTATTGCATGTTATAATTCCAATAAAGCCGTCCATTTCATGAGGCCACTTAGGGTATGTCATAACCTGGAAAGAACATTGATTAAATTATCTTAATATCTAATTAATATACATTTGTTTGTTGAATCCAGGCCATTAAATAAATCTTATTTTATCCATCTCAATTGATTCTGCGTAATGGTAGGAATTTTTCAATCTAAAATGTAACCCACTATTCAGGAGGTATGAGTTACATATATAATGCACATGATGGTTATGTACATGCATATAAAACTCCCCCACATCGCGAGAGTATCAAACTTTTGCTGTGGACATAAGTTGTCAAAGATGCTTGAATGAGATTGCTTTGATTGTTGGATGTATTCTAAACATGGGCAAGATTTGTTTCTTTCCAAATAGAAAATACATATGAGTTAAGTTGTCAACAAGCTAGATTATTTCTATTTTGAAAATGTTGACCTTTCACTTAGAAAATAATTTATTATAATAAAAGTATTCTAAATATTAAAGCAACCAAAAACTGGAAGAGTTAATATTGAATTAGATAGGAACCATGATATGTGGTCCACATCTTTGCGATATATACATGGGGCTTTAATTATGAGCTGTGTGGGCCTGGCTCAACAATCCAGACCATTCGTCTATTGTGTCCCGTTCTAGATAAAATATGCCACAAAATTCTCCTTCAAATGAGAAAGTTTAAACTTTAAATTTGAAACCATATATACTAGTTAAGAGATAAAAATGATCCGCACTCAACTGGAAAAAGGTCCTAATAATATTGGTGGTTGGGATCTTTTGATCTAGGAAATTTTGGGTGCTTGCCCAATCGAGAGCACGGCTCAATGGACCAATATTCCAAATTATTGAACCATTGATTAAACTAGTTACCACTAAAAATTGCGTGTATATTGTGTAAAGATGTAGACTACTCATCATGCAATTCCTCTCAATTAGATAAGGACAAAAGAATGGTGAGGGTCACATTGTGCACTAGGAGATGTAAACCAATCTCCCACTTTCTTCAAAACCAGGTAAGTCCCAACAATCATTTAAAAAAGAAAAATATCTACTACCCGTCTTGGACATATATCCCTTTTTAAAAGTGCGGTATTGTTGGGGATAACACAAAGGAAATAGCATACGCAAACTTTCAATGCACGCTAAAGAAGAGAGGAATTATGATTCGTGGCCAGCATTTCTGTTGGGTTTTTTTTATTTATTATGATGAGTGGCATCCATGGTTTATGGTTTAATAATCTAGATCATTGGTCCATTGTAATCCACCCTGGATGGATTATGCCTCAAAATTCTCTTTGATAGGATAAAAGTTAACCTAAAATTTATGGCCTATAAGTATATGTTTACTAAGAGAAATGGGGAAATGGTCCACATTCGACTAAAAGAGACCCTATAATTATTGGTTGTTGGGATCTTTCAAGTGAGGAGATTTTGGGTGCATGCTCAGTTCAAAGTGGGACCCAGCTGACTAATAACCTGAATTATCAAACCATGGGTCCCACTTGTTTGAATTAAAAGCCAATATGTTGCACAAAAGAGGTAGGCAACCTATCATGCAATTCCTCCCAATGACATTTGGGCCAAAATAGGTATGTAACACAATATGCACAAGGAGACGTGCAGCAATCTCTTTCTTAAGAGTGGATAACTCCCAACACCTAATTTAGAAAGGAGATCATCACCTCTTATATTGAACATATATCTCCTTTTAATGGTGCTTATTATTGTGGATAAATCGATGGATTATCCACATAGAGGGGGACCAGAAAAATAGTATAAACAAACTTTCAATGCATGCTAGACCAGAGAGGAATTTTATTTGTCTTCGACATCTTTGTGCATTATACATGGATTTTTATTTACTATTAGTGGCATAGATAGTTTAATAATCTAGACCATTGGTCTCTCTTTAATACAATAAAAGTTAACCTTTAAATTTATAGCTTATAAACATATGGTTAGTAAGAGAAATACAACAATGGTCCACATTCAACTAAAAAATATTATTATTGGTTGTTGGGATCTTTCTAGTGAGGAGATTTTGGGTACATGCTCCATTCAAAGTGGGACCTGATTGACCAATGGCTGAATTATCAAACCATGGCCCCACTTGTTTGAACTAAAAATATGTGTTGTGCAAAGAGGTAGGCCGCCTATCCTGCAATTCCTCTTAATTACATTTGAAATAAAATAGGTGTGTGGCATATTGTGCACAAGGAGATGTGCACCAATCTCTCACTTTCTTAAGAGGGGATGAATCCCAACATTCATTTTAGAAAGGAAATTATCACCACCTATATATATTGAACATATATCTCCTTTTAATGGTGTTTATTGTTGAGGATAATCCGACATATTATCCACATGGAGCAGGGTAGGGAAAATGGTGTACAAAAACTTTCAATGCACACTAAATTAGTGAGGAATTATGATTTGTGGCCAGCATCTTTGCACATTTTATATGGGTTTTTAATTATAATTAGTGTCACCCATGATTTAATAATCTAGACCATTGGTCCATTGTAATTCACTCTAAATGGACTATGCTCAAAATTATCCTTAAATTGACTTGGGTTACAGGTGTGATTTTGGCTGTATTGACTGCATCTTTTGGTGTAACTGGTTATTCCTTACCTCGGGACCAAATTGGTTATTGGGCAGTAAAAATCGTGACAGGCGTACCTGAAGCTATTCCTGTAATAGGATCGCCTTTGGTAGAGTTATTAGGATAAAGTAAACCTTAAAATTTGTGGCTATAAAGATATTGTTAGTGATAGAAATATGACAATGGTCCACATTCAACTAGCTATTATTGGTTGTTGGTATCTTTCAAGTGAGGAGATCTTGGGCGCATGCTCGACTCAAGAGTGAGACTCAACGGACTAATGGCCCAAATTATCAAACCATAGGCCCCACCTGTTTGGTCTAAAAACGTGTGTATGTTGTGAAAAGAGGTAGGCAGCCTGTCATGCAAACTCTCTCAATAACGTTTGGGCTAATATAGGCGTGTGGCACATTGTGCACAAGGAGATGTGCACTAATCTCCCACTTCCTTAAGAGTGGATGAATCCAACACAGACTATCTGCAAGTTTGGCATAACACTACCATCAGAGGGACGCGGATTGCGTCCTACCCCAGGGCTCTGTGGGGCCCACCGTGATGTAAGTATTTTATCCACGCCATTCAACGCTTTTTTCAGATAATTTTAGTGTGTGAACCAAAGAATGAGGTAGTTCCAAAGCTTAAGTGGACCACACCAAAGGAACTTACACTGATAATGGCATCCACCATTGAAACCTCTATTCATAAGGTCATGTATACGTGGATGAAGCGAAAACACAAATATCAGCTTCATCCGAAACTTCTCTGGCTCCCAAGAAGTTTTTAACGGTGGACGTTCAATCCCTACTTTGTGGTGCACTTAAGCTTTGGACCTGCCTCATTTTTTGTGTCACATACTAAAATTATCTGAGAAAAGCGTTGAACGGCGTGGATAAAAGACTTACATCACGGTGGGCACCATAGATCCCTGCCCGGACGGATTACCGTCCGGGCGGGGTAGGACGCAATCCGCGTCCCCATCGGAGATGGTTGGACAGGAAAATCCGTGTACAGTACTGACCTTCACCGCAAGTTGTGGAGATTTGTCCAAATACATCCCGGCTTGTTCTTATTTTTGTTGGAATGTACTTCCAGTCGACAAAGTTGATTTAACAGTTCACCCAAGAATAGCTTCCAAAGATATCATGTCTTTTCGAAATCCACCTCTTTTAATAGGTTGTCCCCACCATGGAGATTGCCTTGCGGAAAAATCAGCCCCATCTACTGATTAGGTGCGTCACACCATAGAAAAATGTTTAACCATTGATAAAATAACAAAATACAATTGTGGTTCATGTGGCAAGTGAATGTGGCTGATTTTTGCAAAATAAAATAAAATAAAACAAAAATATTGCCCAACTTATTTGAAAGGTTGGATTCGTACCCTCATGAAAGGTTGGAAATTATTTGATGAGTGGACCGGAAATCATGGTCCGATCCGTTGGACTTGAAACCTTCTCATTTATATTTCACGAGTGTAGTCAGGTTAAAGATCCAAACCGTTTTAAACAACGAGACTCGTTGAGGATGGGATATTAAAAAAGAAAAATCGTAGACCTGACCTTTTCCTTCGTATACGGACCGTGTTGTTTAATGATTGTTTTTTGGGTCATTGATAGATCTTTCGGTCTTAAAAAATTGTTGGGTATCAACCATCCATGGTAAGACCTGTCATAGGATTGGCTTGGATCATTACAACAAAACCCAGATATAAAGAATACAATCCGAATGTTAGAACAGTTGGGATGCATTGCAGGAAACTCTAGTGATGTGCCCACGGAATTAAATTATCATGAGAAATGAGATAGCTATTCCCGAGTTGTGCCCTCCCTGAAGTTACAACATGAAACCCTGGCCGAAGTTTCAACATGATCCAAAACTCTTGTGGTCAAAGTTTTGGATCTAAGTAAAAAGTTGGGCTCTATAGATTTCATGGGGTGCTGTATCATGTGGACGGTTCAGAATTTATGCCCATATCATATCATGTGAATAAGTTTTCAAAAAGTTCCAGCTCCTTATTATGTTGAGCACTATGGATTATAGTGCTCCTTGTTGCGTTGGTTCACTTGGATGGTCTGATTAATTGATCTGAGATGTCCATTTAAGTTTAAAACAAATTTCATAAGCTACCATGCAAAAGTCATACTATTGGATGATCCACTATGGATTATAGTGCTCCTTGTTGCGTTGGTTCACTTGGATGGTCTGATTAATTGATCTGAGATGTCCATTTAAGTTTAAAACAAATTTCATAAGCTACCATGCAAAAGTCATACTATTGGATTATCCACCTCATCTTTGATTTGGCCTTCTTTTCTATAGCCACACTTTTTTGCAAGCCATTGATAGGATGGTTATGACTGCCTCTCATTGGTGGTTCCATGGAACATAGTCAATGGAGAGGATGGTCCCTAACAAATAAAAGGATTAAATTCTTGCTTAGACCCAATTGTATGTAAATGATAATATTGAATATTCATATTTAGGGCGATGAAATGTGCTCTGGACCTAATCATCTAGTTCAATGGATTGGAGTAAGTATCCCAATGCACTAGTAGCTAGCACTGTAACTTACATTGCTCCCACGGTGCTGGAGGATTTATCAATTTATTGTTTTATTATTTTCTTTTTTGACAAGATTTCAAAGAAAGGAATTGGTCACAATGAACGATGAGGCATGCCTCTGATCTTCCAAACTGTATGGCATGTATGTTGGATATCTTGGCCGTTGTGGCCTAAATCAGGTCCAGTGGTAAGGCGGACCACACATGCATAAAAAAATGGGCATTAAAAAAGACAAGCAACCAGATTCATTAGTGTAGACATGTAAAACACTACTGAATTTTGGGCATTTGATCATGATTGTGGCAATTTTTTAATTCATACGCTGACGACAGTATGATTATAATTATTGTTACGAGTCTTTTTCAAATTAAAAAAAAAAATAATCTTTTGTTACAATAAAACTAGAAGTCATGATTTAGATTATTCAAGAATTCAGTCACTTTGCTTTATATATATATATATAGAGAGAGAGACCACTGTAGACAAAACCTTTTATCCAGCGGTTTTTATGAAGGAATGCAGGCTTTAGCTACCGACTTAGACTAGCAAGTGCGTACAGAGACTTTGAGGACGAAACTACCCTTCCTTTTCACTGCGAAGACGAGTGCCGACGCTCCTCCAACTGAGAGTTGTACGAACGGCTTAAAAGAGATCAAAGTTACATGGCCCCACAGCTATATATTTATTATATCCACAACGTTCATCCATATTTCGAGATCATTTCGGAGCATTATCCAAAAAAAAAAAAAAAATCATATCCAAAGATCAACTAGATCACACCACAAAGAGCAGCGGAGAAATTGATTTTCACCGTTAAAAATTTTGTAGGGCCCACCATAACATTTATTTTCCATCCAATCTATTCATAAGGTCACAAAGACCTGGATGAAGAGGAAAAACAAATTTCATAATGATCCAAAACTTGTGTGGCCCCTAAAAGGGTTTCAATGGTAGACGTTCAATTCCCCACTGCCTTTTACAATGTGGTCCACTTGATAGTTAGATCTATCTTATTTTCAATCTCAAGCCTTAATATGAGCTCTTCAAATAGATGGACAGTTTGGATATAACACAAACCTCATGGTGTGGCTCACAGAAGCAATGGAAATTTCACTTAAAAAAAAAAAAAAAACATTATTTGCTATGAATCGTGGATTCCGCAATTCCACCACAGCTTGATGTAGGATTTGGGGATGGATCGCGGAATCCGGGATCGATCCCCCATTCAAACAAAAGGCAATGGATACGGATTATAACCGTATGTGTACTTTTCTTTTTAATTTTAAATTTTTTTTAAATTTTTTTTTTTGTTTTTTTACATTTAGAATTTTATTCTACCTACATTTTTCTCTAACACATATTTATATAAATATGTATATATATATATATATATATATATATATATATATATATATATATATATATATATATATATATATATAATTTCTTTCCTTTTTTCATTTCTTTCTTTATTCATATAACAAGAATATCTTTTAAACCAAAATTAGTTACTTGACGTAACATATATGATTTTAGGGCTGAAAGTTGGGCGGGTTCAACCCGACCAACTTGTGACCCACTTGACATTGGGTTGGGCTTGGGCAGGATGTATCAGGTTTGGTCTTGGGATTGGGTCATACAAACACCAACCTGATAAAACTTGGAAACGGAATCCCCGGGATTGATCATCAAATGCATGGAAATGACCATGAAGTGAAGGGAATTGACCGTGAAGTGCATTGAAATGACCGTGAATCTAAACGGAATCGCTTGAAATGACCGTAAAATGAAGCAAAATGACCATGAAATGCATGGAAATGACCGTGAAGTGAAGGGAATTGACCGTGAAGTGCATGGAAATGACCGTGAATCTAAACGAAATCGCCGGAATTGACCGTGAAATGCATGAAAATGACCGTGAAGTAAAGCGAATTGAACGTGAAATGCGTGGAAATGACTGTGAACTGAAGGGAATTGACCGTGAAGTGCATCGAAATGACCATGAATCTAAAAGGAATCATTAGAAATGACCGTGAAATGTGTAAAAATGACCGTGAAGTTAAGTAAAATGCATGGAAATGACCATGAAGTGAAGGAAATTTACTGGAAATTGAGCGGGACAAACTGAAAATTGAGCGAGGGAACCTACAAATTCAGCGAGGAAAGCTAGGAAGTGAGTGAGGGAAGCTAGGAATTGAGCGAGGGAACCTAGGGATTGAACGAAGCAAGCTAGGAATTGAGCGAGGGAAGCTAGGAATTGAGCGAGGGAACCTACAAATTCAACGAGGGAAGCTAGGAATTGAGCGAGGGAACCTAGGGATTGAGGGAAGCAAGCTAGGAATTGAGCAAGGGAACCTACAAAATTCACATAAAACATGAGGAAGCTAGGAAGTGAGCGAGGGAAGCTAGGAATTGAGCGAGGGAACCTAAAGATTGAGCAAAACAAGCTAGGAATTGAGCGAGGGAAGCTAGGAATTGAGCGAGGGAACCTACAAATTCTGCGAGGGAAGCTAGGAATTGAGCGAGGGCAAACTAGAAAATCTGCGGGGCAAACTAGGAAATCAGCATAGGAAACATGAAAATCAGCGAGGCAAACATGAAATTAAGCGGGGCAAACTAGAAAATCACTGTTAGGCCCACTATAGTTTCAACGGTGGAAATCATTATGCCCTTACAAGGAGAACTTTTTCTCCCTTACATTTTTCACTAATACATAATTATGTAAATATGTATATGTAGTATAAAAAAATATTTTTCTATCTTTTAATTCATTTCTTTGTCTATTTATTTAACAAGCATATCTCCTAAACTAGAATGATTTACTTAGGGCCTATCTGGCCGGGTGGATTGGAAGGGATTGAATGGTATTAGGGTGGATGGCATGGATTTCAAGATAATGATGGTGTTATTAGTGGATTGTCTTAAGATCCATGGGATTGCTATATCCCGGGATTGCTATATCAAGTCTGTTTGGAACGCCCGACCAATCTTAGGATTAGAAAATATAATGGGACAAAGTATAAAGTTCATTTCATCATCTACCAAAATTACAAAGTATGTTATACATCATAACTTACAATTCCGACGAATATGCGTAAAAATTCTAAAGTATGCTATCCACTAAAATTACAAAGTATGATATACACCAAAACTTACAAAGTATGCTATACATCAATACTTACAATGTATATTCAACGATGTATATAATACAATGTATACAATATCTTTCCAAAATTTATCACATGTCCTAGACAAATATCATCTACAAACCAGAGACAAGCAATCATATGCTATTAACTTCCTCCAATCGGCGGTGAATTTTTGCATGTCTGTTCCTGCCAAGGTGAGACCGCTACACAAAATGCCGATGTATTTCATTACGAATATACCGCAATAATAACCATTGTCCTGCTTCGGCGCAGATTCATCGACTCTGATAGTCCACTTCTTCCCTTCAAGCGCAGTGCTGTCTCCAGTGGCATGGAAGAGAATAGGGAGTGCATCAGTTATCTTCTTCATCTTTTACTTGTACTTCAGCAATTGATTTGTGCATAAGCTATCCACAACAATGATTTCTCTTACTCTAGGATAGATGACTAGCAGAAACCAATGTGAATTTTTGTGATTTATGGGCGTATAGACTTGTTCACGATTCACAAAATAATATATTAGTCAAAACATGATAAAACACATAACAGTAAGAAATGATGTTCTGCGATAAGTGCACTACCTATTCATAACACCAAATCACTTTGGCGTATGGTTTATCTCGCTGCTTGGCAATTGCGTAGGCCGTACTCATCTGACCTATTAGCTCGGCCCGTTCTGACGCCGATTTGGAGTCCCGGTATGCAATCAAAACTGGCAAACACCCCTCAAGGCTTTGTCATGGCCTTATTTGCTTCATACCAGTTCTCTGTCTCCTTCACCTCCTGCGAGGATAGTATTCTGAAAGGATCCATCTGTAGAAAAAATGGTATCGGTGAAGTAGCAAAAGTTGTTACTTGCTCGGGTTCGGGAACCGCCCCAGGGGTTGTATCGAATGCAGACAGGAACAAGTATGGAATGATTTTATCCCTAATAGTTGACCTGTACAAGGAAAAACACTCATCGACATCAGTTTCCACCAAGTAAATGATGAGAAGACCCTGCACCCTCCAAAATGATTAAAGGCCCGCGGCTCTAAAAGTACATTTTGATCATTCAAAAGGCATTCTCCATCATTAGTTAGAAAGGAAGAGGCTTTTGCAATAAATGAAGTAGGCAAGAAACATATGAATAATGCAAGGGAAAGAACATGTACTCAACATCATAACCCTGCTCCATTTGATTAAGCTGCTCAGCCTATTAAAAAGAAATCACAGGAGATGATTAGCAACTAAGGAATAGCAGTCAAATTGTTCTTCCATGTAGTGACATTGAACTTACTGTCTCTTCATCAATATCATCATAATCATCCGAGACTTGTGGTGGATTGAAGAAGTTGAAGAAACTATCACATTGTTCAGTTTTTGTGATGGGCTTGGCATTCTTGAAGTATGGGTTAGGATCAAAGAAGAATTCGAGCTTGAAGCCCTTGGGATCATTAATTCTGAACCACTTAATATCTTTGGGATACTTGAGAGCCCCTTCATCGTGCTGAGAAATATGAAATGAGAAACAAGGAAAGCATAAGAACCATACTAAAAAATCTGGTACTCCTTTCTCTGAAAAAACAACACATAATAAGCATCATAAACAAAGTATTTCCAATAAATTGGAGCACTCAAGGTTTGTTAAATACCTTCTGTAGCTTTATTAAACAAATAAAAATGATACCTTTGCATACAATGGATCATACATCTTCTGGTAAAATGATACCTTTGCAAACATGAAATTCAGCGAGGCAAACATGAAATTGGATGGGGTAAACTAAGAATTGAGCGGGGTAAACATGAAAATGAGCGGGGTTATAATCCGTAGCCATATTATCAAACTATGGTCGATATTATCGACAATCTAGGCTACAATTATAATCTGTAGCCATAGGTCTATGGTCATTTTCTCATCTCCTTTCCTACTATTACTTTATCAACTTACTTCTTAACACCTGATGCAAAAATAAATAAATAAATAAAATAAAATAAAATAAAATAAAACAAAAAAAAAAGAGCATTAAAACACCATAGAGAATGTAACCTTTAATATGAAAAGTTCCAAATTTATACCATAGAGATTTCCAATATGGAGTTTAAATCTCTAGTTACCTATAAAAAAAAAAAAAAAAAAAAAAAAAAAAAAACAAAAACAAAGCATTAAAACACCTTGTTTGCTTTTAGTGCTTGTATTTTTTAGCAACAAACCAAGGAAAACGTACCTAAATAAGACTTTATCATGAAATTGAGTAGGGCAAGCATGAAATTGAGCGGGGCAAACTAGAAAATCAGAGGGGCAAACTCAAAAATCAGTGGAGCAAACTGGAAAATCAGCGAGGCAAACAGGAAAATCAGCGGGGCAAACTAGGATATCAGCGGGCAAACATGAAAATGAGCGGGGCAAACTTAACAAATAATTTCGTGGCTTGAGCTGAAAAATCTAAACATATTCAATGTTCAAATGAACCACACCACATGAAATTTTGAATTGAACTTCTAATGTTGATAATTTCTTAGGGGCCACAGAAGTTTCGGATCAAGCTTATAATTGTGTTTTCTATTAATCCATATCTGTATGATCTTATGAATAGGTTTGATAACAAACAAACGTCACTGTTGGGCCGACTATGGTTTTAGCGGTGGAAATCATTATGCCCACTATTTCCCGTGGTATGATCCACTTGATCTTTTGATATGCTTCAATTTGGGAGCTAAACCCCTTAAAATAAATGGAAAAATGGATGGACGGCGTGGATATACTACATACATTCAATGTGGACCCAACTGAGTTTACTTAGTACAATGGGAGCGTACTGACTAACTCAGTACGTAATCCGATTACACTTGCTACGCCCCACAATGATGTTTTATTTGTAATACATCATGTTCATCGGATTATGTAATACCCCTCTGTTTTCATCGCAATATGTATACACCAAAACCCCATATGTGGAAGGGAACCTAGACATTGAGGGAGGGGAACCTAGACATTCAGCAGGACAAACATGAAATTGAACCGGACAAACATGAAATTCAACGGGGGAGACATTAAATTCAGCGGGGAAAACACAAAATTCAGTGGGAAAAACATGAAGAAATCATCCGACTCCATGTTGAAATAGAATATTAGAGTGCAGATGTTATGACCAAAAGACCCAAAGGAATTTTCCTTTCTTCAAATGTTTTGTTTTTTTTTTTTTTTTTTTTTTTTTAAATTTCACTAATAAATTATGGGTTGTATTGTAGCACTAGAATCATGTTCTCTTCTTGATCCATCCGTTTTACAGAAACTCTCTTTGTGCATAAGCATTTAAAAAAAAAAAAAAAAAAAAAAAAAAAAGAGAAGAAGAAAAAGATGAATTGAGAGGAATAACTATAGAATATGTGATGGTCCATTAAGATCTTGCTATATAATTGATTATATTTAATGGTTATCCTAACTATGAATTTAGTAGGTTATTAGTTTATTTTCACTCTCGCAATAGTTAGTCAAATCGCTGAATGAGAATTGTTTATTTTAAACTTCACCAGAGTCTCAAAAATATATAAATGCCATCAGGGGTTGTTTGGCACCAGGGATTTGAAATCCAAGGTGAAAGCTTGTATTACATTTAAAATCATTTCAAGAGCTGCAGTGGATCCAACATCTTACAGAAGATATTATTCAGTCTACTCTTTCATTCCATTTGGCCTATAGAAAATGAATTGCAGGACAATTAACCATTTACTCTAAAAGTTCGAACAGTGATTTTGATGGGGACATGTGCTGGGTGTCAAGAAATCGAGGGGTTCGTTTGTGAGATGGCTATCCGCCTGGAACCATGGGAATATTTGTGAGCCTCATTTCAGGGTTCGCTTAAGTTGCGTGAAATGAATTTAAACCAGCATTCGAGGTGGATTGGAAGTTTCTCGGGTGAACCCAACTGGCATACTCCGTGGATGCTTCTATTTTAGTTGCAGAGATAACCGAATTTCGATATGTGAATACAATCAATTTCAGATAAAGCAATTTGA
Organism: Magnolia changhungtana; assembly: GCA_030180095.1. NCBI lineage: Eukaryota > Viridiplantae > Streptophyta > Magnoliopsida > Magnoliales > Magnoliaceae > Magnolia > Magnolia changhungtana. The sequence goes on along the minus strand of JASAUF010000445.1, from coordinate 2,040,841 downwards.
CATACAAGAACACACCAGACGAACATATATATACTATAGGTTATCAATGGGTTGAAACCTTCACAAACCAAGTACCCAACCCGGCCATATATATATACTATAGGTTATCAATGGGTTGAAACCTACACAAACCCATAGTATAGTTGAGAGGTGTGGTTGTGTATGAACCAAGTTATTAGCATTTTTCTATATAAGTTGAAGTAAATAAGTTCAAAAAGGATATACTCCTCAGAGCAGAATATCTCACAGATTTATCAACTATATGAGGAGATTTTCTCATTCCAAAAGGAAGACAAGTCCCTTAGCGAGTATTCGTTTAATCACACTATGGACTTTTGTTGGGATCTCCATGTAAAGGCTTCAAAAGCTAACCAATCTCTTGTGGTGGACGATCTTTCTACTAACAGTAAACCCACTACTACTGCATCAAATGTTGGTGGTGACTAGTGATCATATTAGTGTCACACCAACACAGGAAGAATATACATGGTTTCTCTCTTTCAACCATGCAGGCACTTAAAATTACTTATTTAATTGCATGGTCCAAACATCAGAGGATTGTTTAACAAATCAGGTTTTTGGACCATGACTTAGCAATATGAGCGGGGCAAACTGAAATATGAGCGGGGCAAACTATAAAAACAACGGGGCAAACTGAAATATGAGCGGGGCAAACTGAAATATAAGCGGGGCAAACTAGAAAATTAGCGAGGCAAACTGAAAAATCAGTGGGGCAAACTGAAAATGAGCAGCCAAGCATGAAAATGAGTGGGGCAAGCATGAAAGTGAGCGGGAAAAACTAGAAAATCAGCAGGGCAAACTAGAAAATCAGCGGGGGAGACTAGAAAATCAGCGGGGGAGACTGGAAAATCAGCAGGGCAAACTAGAAAATCAGCAGGGCAAACATGAGACACTAGAAAATCAGCGGGTGCAACATGAAAATCAGCGGGGCAAACTGAAATATCAGCGGGCCCACTGTTTCCCATGGTATGATCCACTTGATCTTTTGATATGCATCAATTTGGGGGCTAAACCCCTTAAAATAAATAGAAAAATGGATGAACGACGTGGATATACTACATACATTCAATGTGGGCCCAACTGAGTTTACTTAGTGCAATGGGAGCGTACTGACTAACTCAGTAAGCAATCCGATTACGCTTGCTACGCCCCACAATAATGTTTTATTTATAATACATCATGTTCATCAGATTATGTAATACCCATCCGTTTTCGTCTCAATATGTATACACCAAAACCCCATATGTGGAAGGGAACCTAGCAGGGGGGGAACCTAGACATTCAGCGGGACAAACATGAAATTGAACAGGACAAACATGAAATTCAGCAGGGGAGACATTAAATTCAACGGAAAAAACATGAAATTTAGTGGGGAAAACATGAAATTGATCGGGGTAAACTTGATATTCAGCGGGGGAAACATGAGATGTAGCAGGGCAAATCATTAAATTCAGCGGGGCAAACTAGAAAATCAATGAGGCAAACTGAAAAATCAGTGGGGCAAACTGAAAAATCAGCGGGGTAAACTAGGAAATCGGGCAAAAGCGGAAAATCACGGGAGAAATCAAAAATCAGGGGCAAGCCGAAAAATCTACGGGCAACCGAAAAATCAAAGCGACTAGAAAATGAGTGGGGCAAACTAGGAAATGAGCGGTGCAAACTTAACAAATAATTTCATGGCTTGAGCCAAAAAATCTAAACATATTCAATGTTCAAATGGACCACACCACATGAAATTTTGAATTGAACTTCTAATGTAGATCATTTCTTAGGGGCCACAGAAGTTTTGGATCAAGCTTATAATTGTGTTTTCTATTAATCCATATCTGTATGATCCACTTAATCTTTTGATATGCTTCAATTTGGGGCTCAACCCCTTAAAATAGATGGAAAAACGGATGGACTGTCACGCCCCGAACTCGGAGACCGGGCTCACAAAATTCCCGATCGCCGAATCCGGCGCCGACAGCCTCCGTAGAACCCCATTCTCGGCTCCCGGCGCCCATACGCCAGGTTCCGATCCTGGGATGCTACAAGGAGGATTTCTAATAATCCATTTGATTCGTAATGAGCATAACCAAGCATAACCCACGAACAATAAGCACAAGAACACCATCACAAAATTCACTATGAACAAAAACTTTGAATACAGTGCGTAGAAAGGGAAATACAAGGTAGTGTAAATAACAAAAACTCCAAAAGCTCGGCAAGACGCTCCAAGCTCGGCGGTGAGACTACAACTGCGTCTCAAGGCGTCACCGCACGCATCAATCGTGCATAAGCTTATGTAAAGCTTAGAGGGCGGTGTAAGTGTGTGCGAACGTGCTCGGAATGCGATGCTGGGAGTAATGCGAATCATGCTGATAAGTACGAAATGCAACTAGCCGTACCAAGGCTATGTAGTACAAGATGTAAATGCTATCGGCCATACCAAGACCATGTGATGCAATATGTAAGTCAAGCATGCCAATCCTCATACTAATGCAACTCCTCACTAGAGCATCAAATCGATGCGGTTCTCGGTCCGGATAATCACCGGGTTCAATACACTCCAAGTGGCACTTGTCTCTCTCTCAGCGACACGCCCAAGTGAGTGTAAGAAACCTCACTATCCGCCCCGGCCAATAGTCGCCCAATATCTATCCCAAGCACGTCGATAGCGAACCCATTTCCGAGCCGGTCAAACTCGGCCCAGTAATGCCCCCCGCTCTCGGGCGAGTAAGGCCACCACTCCTTTCCAACCGACCACGACACGGTGGGAGACGCGGCCTCATGGTATTCGGCCCTCGTGCGCTCGTATATCCACTCGGTCTCGACGTTGGAGTCATCCTCTGGTACCATCGGGTTCAGGGACTCTCACCCAGGGACATCTATGGCGCCCCAATTGCTTGAAACAAGATTTTCCGGTATCCAACCAGCCACCCACGATATATCTGTGGAGGCTATAGCCCTGATGTCGCTAGAGCATAACTCAATCATACAGATGTAAGTGCATGAATCATACTGCCAGACATGCATCAATCATGTGCGTACATGCACTCATGTAGGGCAACTCCGCATATCGGGAGCCCGTGTCACCGTCGAAGGCACGTGTCTTGTGATCAGACACTCCTCATCTCAAGCATACATATGATGCGTATGATCATGAATCATGGGACTGTACGTGCTAAACATGTTCTAAAGCAATAAACTATCCTTTAAATGAAGATGGGCCTATATGGTCTACATGAAACAGATACGGGCCTGTCAGTAGCCTTAGGGAGAGTTATAATATGGACATCGAACCAACATTACTCGTACAATGTGGACGTCAAACCAACATTGTCCCCAAGGCTCGGCTGGCCTCAAATACCATTAAATAAATCCTGGTGGAATTACACATTGCAATGTGCCTTAGGTACATCCCATGGGGCCCTAAATATATCAAATGGGCCGTATCTCATAGGCCTTATATTCATCAAGTGGGCTACCTCAATAAGCCTCACCAATGGGCCTTAGGTACATTGCAATAGGCCATCACCCATGGGCCTTGCATTCATCACAATGGGCCTCACAACATGGGCCTTATACAAACCCAAGTGGGCCTCAACAACGGGCCACACATACATCAAATGGGCCTCATAACGTGGGCCTAAATATATCAAGGTAGGCCTCAACAACGAGCCTATGAACACAACAAGATGGCCTACATCCTTGGGCCCATGAATAACAAAGTGGGCCTTAATGAGGGGCCACAATTACATCAATTTGGGCCTAAGCACACTAGCCCATATGCAGCTAAGTGGGCCTCAATAGCGGGCTTACCATAATGTTTATTTTCCTATCCAATTTGTTTATATGGTCATATGGACCAAGGCCCACCATAATGTTTACTTTTCATCCAATCTATTCATAAGGTTATGTGGACCAAGGCGGGGCCCACCAAAATGTTTATTTGCCACCCACCCTATTCACAGGGTCTCACGGCTAGGGAGGGGGCCCACCAAAATGTTTATTTGCCATTCAAACTGTTCGTAAGAACAAGTGGGCCAGGCCCACCTAATATTTATTTTCCATCCAAACTCGTTCATATGGTCACGCGGACCATGGACCCACAAAGGACATTTATTTCCATCCAACCCATTCAAAGGGTCACGTGGACCATAGTAGAGGTCCACTGAGATGTGGTTCACAAATCCGGCCCACTCATTAGGTGTGTCCCACTTGGCTGAGGGTCCGGACCAAGTTTCGCCCCATCAAAATTCCAGGTAGGCCCCACCAGTGATTTATATGGTTTAGGCATGTCTTCCCATGATTTAGATGGTGTGGCCCACCTGAGTTCCGTATACGGCTGAATTTTGGGGACAACCCATAATCAAAGGGGACCCATCAAATGCTCGATGTTGATCATCGAAACGCATCACTGTGGGGGCCCACAGCTGGAGCCGTGAGGCCCCGGGCCGTCCGTCCGCCTGTCACGGCAAGAAGAAAGAGCTGGCCGGCCGTTGCTGCAAAATTTTTTTATTTTTATTATTTTTTTTTTTTTGGGGCCCACAGAGATGTGTTTCACAATCCGCCCATCCATTTTGTGTGTCATACTTGTTTGGCCGTCTGCATCGAGTCTCACCAATCCAATCCTCGTGGGTCCCACCAAGTACTTTTATATGTTTTGGCAGGTCTTCACATAGTTTTAGAGGGTATGGCCCACCCGGTGATCAGATCACCTTAAAAATTTGGCTCAAGGGCTAAAACATTAAGGGGAAGAGGATGGACAGCGTGGATTAAACACATACCTCAAGGTGGGGCCTATACGGGCAGCCCACTCCAACCTTCCCCTCTTTTTAAACCCTTTTTTTTTTTTTTTTTTTTTTTAATCAAGGCCGCTTAGCCCGGCGTCCCGAGAGACACCGGACGGCTGTGGAACAACAGATACATTCCGGTGGGTCCCACATGGACGTGCATCATGGTGGGTCCCACCCACATTAGCCACCTCAACAAGGGATAGATACCAAGGCCTCAAGTGTTGAAACGAGGTGTATCCACTCAGTCTACCAGTTGAGCTATAGATCAGGGTATTTCATGGTGGGTCCCACCATTCATGATGGATGGTATAAATGGAGCTCTAAATGGTGGGGCCCACTACATCTAATGGGTAAAAGAGAGTAGAAGAGAGAGAGAAAGAGAATGACGGTAAAGGAGGGAGGGACCCCGCCACTAATGGGCCCTTTCTTAATCAATACATACATCATGTGGGTCCCACAACAAGTGGGCCCTTTAAAATTGAAAGCAATGGTATAACACCCACCTCTAGCACTCCACCTTGCTCCCTTGGCTTGGAAACTTCTCACCTACGGTTCTTATGGACGTTGATCGGGTTTTAACGGTGCGGATGATGATCGGACGGTTGAGATGGAAGATGAGGAGGTGGGCCACACTTAGGATTTTGGGGAATTTTCTTTGGGAAGCTTGGAGATTGCTTGGACGTATGAGAGGGAGAGAATGGGAGAATGAGAGAGAAAAAAAAGAGAAATAAAATAAAAGGAGAGGGAGGGATGGAGGGATGATGTCATGGGTATGGGTGGCTTTGAAAAAAAGGGAGAGAGATTTGACTTTGAGTAAAGGAGGCATGGGTTGCTTGTACTTGGGTAGGTGTGACTTGACTTGAGTGATTGATTTGATTGATGGGATATCTCGTAGAGATTCCCTCGAGATTCGCAACGTGCGGCGTTCCTTCGAACCGAACGCTAACCGACATCTTCTAGCCTGGGTATCGGGCGGTGCGTGAGTCGCGGCGTTAGAACCGCGGGCGCGGCGCACGGTCGCCAAGGTACGAGTTTCGGATCGAGCCGCCTTCGGCATGCGGGACTCGGCTTAGGATCGAGCACAACATCGGAAATGGGTCGAGGGTTGCCGGAATTCGACCGGTAGGATCGCGGAAGCCCACGAAACTGTACGGACTAGGGTACGGGTCTTACATGGACGGCGTGGATATACTACATACATTCAATGTGGGCCCAACTGAGTTTAAAATATACTTGTGCTAGGGTCCTTACTCTTGCTCTGGTGGTAAACTCTCAGGAGTTTCAACTCCTGGTCAAGGGTTTGAGTGCAATAGGTGGTGAAATTCCACCAGCGTGAGTGTGTGGGGTTTGTGTGTGTCGCGTGAGTGTGAGGGGTGTGTGTTTGTATAATAATAATTAAAACATGCATACATACACACACACATATATATACACACACACACACACACACACACACACACACCTGTCCTGTATGCTTTCTTCGCTGGACCCGCCATTTTCAGAAGAAAAGCCAAAATGCCGATAAGGGGCCGACAAAGGGTGTTTTTTTTTTTTTCTTTCTACTGGAAATGCAGTGAGGAAAGGGGGGTGAAAGCAACGGCAGCAAAAGCGGCGGTAGAAAGGGAGGGGAAAAGCAAAGAGAGGAAATGGAGAGGAAAAGTCATTTCCGTCAGGAGGAGGGGTATTTTAGTCCTAAAATTCAGACTCCATACGAGGAGGTCCAAGTGCGTATTCTAAGTTTGTATTGCTTCAAAAAAACTACTGGATAAAAGGTGGGGTCCACAGTCATAAATTTCTCATATATATATATATATATATATATATATATATATATATATATAGGGAAAAGGTACAATGCGCCGAGCTGATTTTAACGCCCATGAGGTCGAGTACAGTGGGCCTCACCGTGATGCATTTCGAACATCTACCCCATCGGTCGATGCACCATTCCATCATGAGCCTAGGTCTAAAAAATCAAGCCAATCCATGACTTGTGTGGGCCACACCACATACAGAAGTGGGGAGGGGCCGTGCACCATTAAAACATTCATAACCATTTTTGAGGGCCCACCGAGATGTAGTTTGCAAATCCAGCCCATCCATTATGTGTGTCCCACTTGAATGAGGGTTCGCACTAAGTTTCGGGCACATGCAAAACTCGTCAGTGGGCCCCAACAAGTGCTTTTATATGTTTTAACAGTGTCTTCACATATTTTTAGATGGTATGGCCCACCTGAGTTCCGTATACGGCTGATTTTTGGGATATCCCATAATGTAAAGGGTACCCATCAAATGCACGCTGTTGATGGTCGAAACACATCATAGTGGGGCCCACACAGCTCGACCTCACGGGAGCTTAAGGTCAGCTCGAGCGCATTGTACCTTTTCCCAATATATATATATATATATATATATATATATATATAAAATCAATTTAGTCAATTGCCCCACCGCCAGCAAGTAAAATATAAAACACAATTGATAGACATTGAGGATATCAAAATCATCCATCCACATACGCCTCTACAGGTGTCATATGCCGACATGTCGCACGTGTATGCAGTTTTGAATAAGGTGGGAGAGTACTGTACAGATCCCATCTCCCTGGGATGTGCGTTGAACTCTGAATTTATCTAACAGAGCCGATCCGAATTGCCCCCTGGCCCACTTTATTGAGGAAGAGGCTACCTCTGATGTGGTGTAAAATAAGAGAAATCTGTTTAGCTAGAGAGGAAGCCTGAGTATCGCTATCCATACGGGTCATACCATCTGTAGGCCCGTTCCCTTCTCTAAATATGTGGACGAATTTCAACTGACCTTGAGATCCAAATCTCTTGATTCTTGCAACCCAATAGGCTCATTTTTAGCTCTGGCTAACACTCCCGATAAAAACTTCCACCACGAGCTTGGAGTCAGATTCCACCACAATTATGATTATTATTATTATTATTATTATTATTATTATTATTTTTAAAGTCCAAAACGGGAGCAAAAGGAGAGTCCATCGTGAATCGCACAAAGCTCTGCATAGATGTTGGAGGCTATTCCATAACCTTCCAAGAACCCAAAAATGAATTCTCCTTTATCTCCTCTACAGATGTCACCTCCACTCGAAGGACCAGGATTACCTCTAGCCAAACCAAAAACATTGAGTTTGACCGAGCCCACCAGCGATTTCTCCCACTTGACGAGAGTTGGACTCTTGAGACACTCTAATAGAGACGGTCTTTAACAGTCTCTGATAAAGACGGTCTTTGATAGGGTTATAAGACGGTTTATCACCGTCTCTAATAGAGACGGTCCTTGACAGTCTTTAATAAAGATGGTCTTTGACAGGGCTGTAAGACGACTAAGGACCATCTCTAATAGAGACAGTCTTTGACAGTCTCAGATTGCAAGTAAAAGATGGCCAATGACCGTCTCTAATGCAGACAACCAATGATTGTCTCAGATGATCGCATATAAGACGGTCAAGGACCGTCTCTAATGCGGACGGCCAATAACCGTCTAAGATGACCCATATAAGACGGTCAACGACTGTCTTATATGATTTGTAGACATTCAAAATTTTAAGACAATATTAAGGACGGTCAGGGGCCGTCTAAAATTTTAGAGATGGTTTACGGCCGTCTCTAATGCGTCTTTAAACCAAGCAATTTTAGAGACGGTCCAAAACCGTCTCTAAATCTGTAAGCCCCGTATCCTAGACCGTACCATTCCGAAGACTTCCGCGGTCGTCCCAGTTGAATTCCAACAACCTTCGACCCCTAATTGATATTTGCGCACGACCCTGATTCACACGCCGTCCACCCGAATCAATTCAACCTAAGACTAGTACCTTAGCGACCGCACCGTCGCCGCGGTTCCGATGCGGACTCGTACGCCGATCCGATACTCTGGCCAGGAGATGTGGGCTAGCGTTCGGTGCGATAAAAATGCCGCGCGTTGCGAATTCCAAGAGAATCTCTACGGCTTGTCACATCCATCAATCAATCAATCAATCCATCCCATCATGTCAAGTACACCACCTCACACCCTTCCCCAAGCAAGCCCTAAAGTCAAAAAGTTCTTACACCACCCATGCTTTTCTTACACAATTTGCCACAAAAATAAAAAAAAGTGGCTCTTATACCCATCACCACCACATCAAACATCACCCATTTCTCTCTCCCTTTTTCAAACCTCTCTCTCTCATTTTCAAACTACAATTCCAAGTAACCCAAAACACATCCCACGTCCAAGTCTCTCCCTATTTCTTTCAAGCAACAAGTGTGGCCCACCTTTCCTACCCCCTCATCTCCTATCTCCACCATCCAAACTTCATCTACCCGATTGGAATCAAAGCAAAAGAGCTAAGGAAGCCTTTGGTGCAAGAAGGAAGCGGTGGGTGATCGTTGGATTTTTGTTTTCATTCATTTGTTTGATTTAAGGGCCACATATAGTGGGACCCACTTTGATGTAGATTTTGTATTAAGAGGGGCCCATAGTGGCGGGGCCCCTCCATCTTTGCCGGTGTCCTTCTCTTTCTTTCTCTTTCTCTTTCTATGATTGTGGCCCACCTAATATATATGTTATCATCCATGCCATTTTTGGTGGACCCCATTCATGTGGGACACACCATGATGTGTATGTGTCATCCCAACCATCCATTGGGGGCCCACCTTGAGGTGGCTAACGGTGGGGTGGCTATCAGTGGGTGTGATCTGATGTGGGCCCATCTTAATAGCTCACGTGGTGGGATGAGTGAAAGATATCTCGTTTCAACGCTTGGACCCACTTAGCTCAATAGCTCCGGTGGCAGACCGTGTGAAAGATGCCACTTTTCAACACTGAGGTCTTAGCATCGATCCTAGTGGCGGTGGATAACAGGGAGGGTGTGTGCTGACAGGGGTGTGGGTGACAGTGGGGTACATGGGACCCCATCCACGCCGTCTATCCATTTTGGCGGGCCACACCATGGTGTGTGCCTCATCCAAACCGTCCGCCACCCAGGATGGTGGGGCCCACATTCGTGTGGGGCCCTCCTTACACGTTGATCCATAGTTCAACTGTCAGACTGAGTAGAGATACCTCGCTGCAACACTTGAGGTCTTGGCACGGTCGCCTAGTGGCCTGCACGTGGGACCCACCTAGGGTGCCTGCACGTGTGCAGTACAAGGGACGTGGGCCCTCTGCTGTATGTGTTGCACCACGCTGTCCATCCATTCATCTGACGAGCTTGGGTGCTCCACACCGTTCATTCGTTTGCATGGGCCCACCCCACACGTTTGACACGTGTGACGGTAGGGCCCACCAGATGTATGTGTTCCTCATCCAACCGTCCATCCATCAGGGCTGGGACGGTGGGCCCCAGGACGTATGTGGCCATTTGCCATTTTTTTTAAAATATAATATTGATATATTATACTTTATGCAGTATAATATATTACTTAGTATATTATATTACCACTTGTGGTGGGCCCTACGTGGGACCCACCTTTGTTTTGGTTGCTGGAAAGAAAAAAAAAAGTAAAAGAAAAGAAGAGCAGCACGTGGCTGCTCTCTATTTCTCTCTCTGGCTTTCTCTCTATCACTCTCTCTATCTCTCTCTATATCTATCTCTCTCTTTATATATCTCTCTCTACCTCTTAATGACCAGAGACATGTGGGTCCCACCATGACTCACGTGTTATCTGACGGTGGGACCCACCCTAGATGTATGTGTTTTATCCCCCTAGCATGGCCCCAGTGATGTATGTGCTTTATCAACACCGTCCATTATTTTAACGGCGGGGCCCACCATGGTGCATGTGTTGTATACATGCCGTCCAACCATTTGTGAGACCATTTTACTGCTTGGAAAAATGGGTGAGCCAGATCTAAAGTTCAAGTGGACCCCACCATTTAAATAGTGGACCGTGTCATCCACCGTTCAAACTCTTAAGGGCCACAGTAATTTCTATTTGTTTTCATTTCATCTATCTTTATGTTAACTTGTAAATAGATCGAATCTCAAAATATATGAGGGTGGGCCCGATTTGATATACCTGAGGCCCATTTGACTTGGCCAGATTGGTTCGGCCCATTCAACTCGGCCCATTTGATCGGCCCATATGTTTAGGCCCAACTTGATGTAGTTATGGCCCATCCGTTGAAGCCCACCTTGATGTATATGAAGCCCATGTTAGGAGGCCCATTTGATGTAACTAAGGCCTATGGGTCGAGGCCTAATTAGATGTACACAAGCCCATTCAGATGTATGACCCTACCATGGCTTGTGTAATGACGTTATGACAGCCGTGCCTTAGGAGCAATGTTGGTTCGACGTCCACATTGTAGAATAATGTTGGTTAAACGTCCGCATTATAATTCTCCCTAGGACCCATTGTTAGGCCTTACTTGTAAACCGTCTAGGCCCATCTTCGTTATGAACAACATCCATCACCATATAACATGTTTAGTATAGTTCCATGATTCATGATCATACGCATCATATGTATGTTTGATATGAGGAGTGACTGATCATAGCATATGCCTTTGGGCAGATTATCTAGGAGCTCCCGGTTAGGCGGTGTTGCCCCACACATGAGCGCACGATATGTGAAGGATTGTTGCATGACTGGATGGTGTGATTCGTGCATTTCGCATTGTGTGACATGGTTACCGTACGCCTTAGCAACATCAGGGTCATAGCCTCCACAGGTATATCGTGGTTGGCAAGATTGGATACCGGAAATCATGTTCTACATGGGGTACTATAGATATCCAAGGGTGAAAGTCCCTAAACCCTTATGGTATCAAGAGGTTACTCCAACATCTAGATCGAGTGGGTGCAGGAGTGCCGAATGCCGATTACTAGACGGTTGCGCTTTCTATTATGTCGTGGTCGGTTGGAAGGGGGTGCGGCCTTACCCGCCCGAGATGAGGGGGCAAAGCTAGGCTGAGTCTGACCAGCTCGAGGAATGGGTCCGCTATCGACGAGCCGCGCCCGATATTGGCAGGCGGGTAGTGAGGTCTTTTCCACTCACCTTATTGCGCGCGATGGGGCGATAATCTGGCTTGGAGTGTACTAGACCCCGGTGATATCCCAGATTTGAGCTGTATTGATATGTGGATGTAGATGAGGATTTGTATGCTTGAGTTGCATCTCGCATTGCATGGCCTTGATATGGCCGACATCATTCATGCCTTGCATCGCACAGCCTTGGTATGGTTAATGATATTCATGGATTCACCGGCATGTTCTGCATTACTCTGATACTGCATATTTGCATTTCTACCTTGCGCACACACTCTCACCACCCTCTAAGCTTTCTATAAGCTTATGCACGACCGCGTGCGCAGCAGTGACGTTGATCATGCAGCCAGCCGGGCCGAGTGCGTCAGGGCCGATCATTTTGGAGCTTTATGTCTTCATCATTGTATTTCCCTTTATGCTCATTGTACTTGTAAAGTTTTTTTATCATAGTGGAAATGCGATGGAGTTTTTGGTTGTTGTTTGTAGGTTATGCCTTTGGTTATGCTTATGACGAATCAAACTGATGTTGGAAATCCTCCTTGTAGCATCCCAGGATCGAAACCAGGTGCATGGGCGCTGGGAGCCGAGAATGGGGTTCTACGGAGGCTGTCGACGCCGGATTCAACGATCAGGAATTTTGTTAGCCCGATTTTCAAGTTTGGGGCGTGATAGAAGTTGGTATCAGAGCATAACTCGGGAATAACTAAGAACAACATTACATGTCTACTATGAGTTTAGGATGATTAAGTCCCAAGTCTGGATAGCTTAATGATTTACTGTTACTGACCCTTAACGTGCGTGCCTTTGAGAGTTTCCAAGTTGATAGTGTAAGTGCTATAGTTTATACCCCTGTCGGTTGTCAAATTTGTGGTGTTAAAATCACTGTTATATAACTTGCATAAGTGAAGCTCTCTCAAAGATCAACATTCATAAACAAGTAAAGCTCACAACAAGTAAAGCTCACGAGTACAAAGATCAACCTTGACTGCAAGTATTGCTCACAAGACAAGTCTCAAGAATGCAAGACTTCAAGAAGCGTATAAGGCCGTTCGTAAAGAACTCAAGACACTTTCAAGGTTAAGCTACATCAAGATTTCAAGATTGAACTACATCAAGACTTCAAGGCTTAAACTTCAAGGTCACTTGTTCTTAATGTTTCAATGTCCTTACTTCACAATTGGGGTTTGATTGACCTTAGGTTGACCTTAAGAGTAGGCCATTTTGGATACATAAGTCATATGTTTATGTTACATGAGTTTGGGCAGTTCGAAGACTTGTCCTAGGCTTTCTTTGACTAGTCTTAGCTTTGCTTCGACCAGTCTAAGAAATTCCTCGATCAGTCGTGAGTTTGTTACAAAATTTGGATATTTTCTATTAGGTTTCGACTAGTCAAGGAATCTGTTCGATCAGTCGAAGGAACAGTGTCGACTGCATTTTCGACTAGTCGAAAGTCTTCGACTCAAAGTCCAGCGATTAATTACAAGGTCTTCGACCAGTCGAAGGTGACCTACAACCAATCAAAGAGACCTTCGACCAGTCATAGAACGGTCAAAGCTTATCGCGCCCAATTTTTTTCAAATCTGTTAATTCTTCGACTAGTCGAAGAGGTCCCTAGACCAGTCGAAGACGCGATCTGCTCACCTATAAATAGAGCACGAATCTCAGAAGAAAGTGTGAATTAATTAATCCATTCAAGTCAATCTTCGTCAAACTTCTGAGAGATAATTCTGTGCTCCATCTAAGCTAAGTGTGCTTATTTAATATTTTCTTTCTTTTGCTTTATTTAATTGATTTTGTTTCTGCTATTCCAATCTAATTTGATAAGAGGAATTATTATTCTCTTTCTTTGGAATCAAAATCAATTAAGGCAAGCTCTATTTGGTTTAATTTAAAATCTATTAGAACTAGAACCATTGTAATTGAGTACTGGACATTGAACTTGGACATTCAATCATTTACTCTGACTTGGTTCTACCGGGCTACTACAACGAAGGAGATAATTAGGTATTTTACATTTAATTGTAAATTCCTTTCCGTTTTGGTTTCTTTCAAGATTTGCCAGAAAATTTTTGTTGTATTGGTTATCTAAGGAGAGCCAGGAAAACTCAGAAGTGGGGTTTTTTAATTGTGTAAGCCCACAGATAAAGACACAGTTGTAAAGGTTTTGGGTGAACGTGTGAAAACTTATTTTGTTAGTGAGCGTTAATATCCCCTGTGTCAGGATAGTAGGAGTGGAGTAGCATTCTGTGTGGCTGTTGTTTAACAATTGGTGAACACACAGGCAAACCACTATAATCCCTTGTGTTGTGGTTGAATGATTTATATTTATAATCTTTAATTATTTATTTGTGGGATGTATGTATGGTGATGAATGTTGTAATCATTTAATTCAAGTATTATGAGAATTTTGTAATAGTTTAGAATTTATTTTCTGCTATTCCTTTATCAACTTGATATTCAATTTCCTTTAAAGTTGTTCCAGCAAGGTTGCCCTGCCATTTTTATGGTGTATGGCTTTCCCTAGAACAATACATTTGTGATTACAATTTATTTCAGTTCAGTTTGTGTTTATTTCTATATTCCTCTTTGGTTTGAGATTTGATACAAAGATCTTTCTAGAAATAAGGTTGTCCTACCATAAACTCTGGTTTTTTGTGTAAGGTTGTCCTTAGAACAACATTTGTATCAACCTCTCAAGATCTGAATTTTGAGGTTGTTTTACTTTCCTGCATTATGATTCATTTTAGCTATCATATTCTTTTTAATTCCGCTGTTATAAGTTTTGATTGGCATAGTCCTATTCACCCCCCTCTAGGACATATAGCTAGGCCTTTTCAAGTGGTATCAAAGCCTAATAACTCGTTCTTATTACTTTTTATTTGGATTTATTTCTTGAGCTAACGATATAAGCTATATAAAAAGATGTCAAATTTTGATAGCCTTTCAGTCACTAGGCCTCCACCATTTGATGGCTCCAACTATGCCTATTGGAAAGCCAGAATGAGGATCTTCCTAAAATCAATAGATGAGAGTGTGTGGCGAGCCACAGTGACCGAATGGAACCCTCCTACCATTGAAGTAACTGAATCCGACGGTTCAAAGACTATGTCTGTTCCTGCTTATTATTTATGGACCACCCTTCAGAAAAGTGAGTATAGTGTCAATGCTAAAGCACTAAATGCAATCACTTGTGCACTATCACTGGATGAGGTCAAAAGAATTACATCCTGTGATACTGCAAAGCAAGCCTGTGATATACTAGAAATGACACACGAGGGTATATCAATTGTCAAAAAGTCTAAAGTCCAACTCCTCACAACCAAATTTGAAGAAATTCATATGGAGGAAAATGAAATGTTTATGGACTTTTATACTAGACTAAATGATATTGTAAACTCAATGTGGGGTCTTGGCGATAAAATTCCAGAAAGTAAAGTGTGTGCAAAGATACTACGCTCACTTCCTGAACGATTCAATTCTAAAGTAACCGCGATCCAGGAACTTCGTGATATGGATAATATGAGGGTAGAAGAACTAGTTGGTTCTTTACAAAGCTACGAGTTAAACTTTAAAGCTCCTAAAGGTAAATCTATCGCACTAAAATCCTCTAAATGTAATTCAGAAGAAAATTCTGATTCAGAAGATGATATGACTCTTTTAATTAAGAAATTTTACAAGATTTTCAAAAGCAAGAAAATGGTTGATTTTCAAAAATCGAATGATAAAAAAAGTTTAGACCCAAATCTCAAATTTTTTTTTAAGATAGTCAATGTTACAACTGTCAAGAATATGGGCACTTAGCAAATAGATGTCCTAAAAAGGACAAACCCAAGAAGAAAGGTATGTTGGCTACATGGGATGAATCATCTGATTCTGAAGCTTCTTCTGAATCAGAAAATTCTGAAACTGAGTCGGGCAATGAAGTTAAATCTCTTATGACTCTGGCCAAATTCACATTTTCAGATAATGACTCAACAAGTGAAGAAAATCTGAGTAGTGAATGTGAAAATGAAGATGATCTTCAAGACGCTTACAATGCCCTATATAAGGAAAGTTGTAAAATTGTCACAAACTTAAACTTCAAAAAGAAAAGTTTTCTAAACTCAAAGAATGTTTTGAATCACTTGTCTTAGAAAAATCACAAATTTCAGATTGTTTTGAAAAATTAAAATGCGATTTGGAATTCAAAAACTCCCTAATTGTTGATTTGAAATCTGAAATTAAGAAACTAAAAAATGAAGTATCTTTTCTTCTGAGTCTAAAGGACACATGGAAATATGCCTAAGGTGATCCAAAGTTAGAAAAACTTTTATCCGGATCAAGAAAATGTGGCGATCTATCCGAGTTGGGCTATGATAAAAATTTATCTCTTAAACAAAAGTTTACTCCTATGTTTGTGAAAGAGTCCTCAAACTCAAAAGGGAAAAGTACTTATTAAGGTTTTTCTAGAAATTCAAAAACTTTTCAAAAACCTAGAAGTGGCCATGTCAACATTAATCAGAAACGAAATCCACTAGCTGAAAAGATAGTAGATTTACTCAAGGAGCTCTTAAAATCTAACTCTATAGGTTATTCTTACAACTATAAACAAAAGAAGACCAACTATGTTCCTAAACCCAAAACAGTTATGAAATGGGTTCCTAAAGTTGTTCCGCTTGGTTGCTCACATTGCTTTCAAAGCAACAAGTCATTCAAGGTGGTACCTAGACAAAGGGATGCTCCAGGCATATGACAGGTGACAAAGCTTTATTCACGGATCTAAAAAATATGACTGATGGTTCAGTCACATTTCGTGATGGTAGCAACTGCAAGATTATTGGCCAAGGTACGGTTCAACTTTTTAATCTTCCTGTATTTAAAAACTTTTTATATGTTGAAGGCTTAAAACATAACTTGCTTGGCATATCTCAAATATGTGATAATAATCATAGTGTTCAGTTCTCTAATAAAAGCTGTGAGATACTAAACAATAAGGGTTCTGTAATATTAACTGGATGTAGAATGTCTGAAAATTGCTATATTATTAGCGAATCCAGCTCATCTAATCAAACATGTTACATGGTCTATACAGACGAGACTGATTTGTGGCACAAACGTCTTGGACATATACATTATCGAAATTTATATAGATTAAGCAAACGAGAACTTATAAGAAGTTTACCCAAACTTCAGAAATTAGATAAAATATGTGGTGAGTGCTAGATAGGCAAACAAACAAGGAACTCACACAAAAAGGTGAATTCAAATACCACATCAAGACCACTCGAACTCCTCCACATGAATCTAATAGGACCTACCAGAACGGAAAGTCATGGTGGGAAAAAGTATATCCTGGTAATAGTTGATGACTTTACCAAATTCACATGGGTAGTCTTCTTAAGGGATAAATCTGAAACCCTTGAAGAAGTAAGAAAAGTTCTCAAAAGGATTCAAACTGAAAAATCTTCTCAAATTAGTAAGATTCGTAGTGATCATGGATCTGAATTTGAGAATAGCAATTTTGAGAAGTTCTGTACTGACCAAGGAATATTACATGAATTCTCAGCTCCCAAAACTCTACAACAAAATGGAATTGTGGAAAGAAAGAATAGGGTACTTCAAGAAATGGCTAATGTCATGTTGAATAACATGAAGCTCTCTAAAAATCTTTGGGTTTGAAGAAGTCATTCAACACACATACTATATTATTAACCGAGTCTACACTAGCAAAGATAATAATAAAACGGCTTACGAATTGTGGTTCAATAAAAAGCCTACCATCAAATACTTTCGAGTTTTTGGCAGCAAGTGCTATATTTTACGAGATCGTGAAAATTTGGAAAAATTCGATACAAAGAGTGATGAAGGGATTTTTCTAAGATATTCCTTAAACAGTCGAGCTTATAGGGTTCTGAACAAAAGAATTGGTGTGATTCAAGAGTCTATCATTGTTATCATTGATGATCACTTAAACACGTCAATCCCTAATTCAGATAATGATGAAGTTCTAATCATTGATAAACCTGATACTTCATCGAATCGACAAATTCTGAAGTTGAGGATCATAAAGATCATCCAACCACACAAATTCTTGGAAACCCTCTCACCGGTGTTCGCACCCGTAGACAACTTGAGGAAATATGTAATTATGTATATTTTACATTACAAATAGAACCATCTAATGTAAAAGAAGCTCTTGCTAATGAGAACTGGATTGTTGCGATGCAAAAAGAACTTAACCAATTCGTAAGAAATGATGTTTGGTATCTCGTACCAAGACCTAAAGATAAACACATCATTGGAACAAAATGAATTTTCAAAAATAAGTCTGACAAGCGTGGAAATATAATTAGAAACAAGGCTAGACTAGTGGTACAAGGTTATACTCAAATTGAAGGAATTGACTTTGATGAAACTTTTACACCAGTAGCACGTCTTGAATCTATCAGACTATTTATATCCATTGCATGTTTTAGAAAGATAAAGATCTATCAAGTGGATGTGAAAAGTGCTTTTCTAAATGGTGATTTACATGAAGAAGTCTATGTTGAACAGCCAATAGGTTTTGAAGATCCCAAAAATACTGATCATGTGTATCGGCTTAAAAAGGCACTTTATGGATTAAAACAAGCACCTAGGGCATGGTATGAGAAACTAACAAAATTTCTTTTAAGTCATGATTTTCAAATGGGATTTGTTGATAAAACTCTGTTTGTTAAAAAACATAATGATCATATCTTAATGGTACAGATTTATGTTGATGATATCATTTATGGATCAACTTGTACTGACTTGACTACTGAGTTTGCAGATTTCATGAAATCACAGTTCGAAATGAGCATGGTTGGGGAATTGAGTTATTTCCTTAGATTGCAAGTAAAGCAACAACCTGAAAGAATATTCATTTCTCAATCTAAGTATGCTTTGAATCTAATCAAAAGATTTGGATTTGAGAATGACAAGAATTTCGATACTCCTATGAGTACTATCCTGAAACTCTCAAAAGACTCTAATGGTAAAAATGTTGATACAAAACTTTATCGGAGTATGATTGGTAGTTTGTTGTATTTAACTGCTAGTAGGCCTGATATTTCTCTAAGTGTTGGTATTTTATAAGATATCAATCTGATCCAAAAGAATCTCACTTGATTCTTTGTCAAGCGGATTATTAGATATGTCGCAAGTACTCAAATCTTGGTCTCTAGTATCCTCATGAAACTAGTGTCCAATTAGTGGGTACTGATGTCGACTTGGCCATTTGTAATCTAGATGATAGAAAATCAACCAGTGGTGGTTGCTTTTATATTGAAAATTGTCAAGTTTCCTGATTTAGTAAGAAACAAAATTCTATATCACTTTCAACAGCTGAAGCTGAGTACATCGCAGCTGGTAACGCATGTACACAGCTTGTTTGGATGCAACGAATGCTAAGTGATTATGGAATTAAAAAAGATTCTATGTTATTACATTGTGATAATTCCAGTGCGATAAATATTTCAAAAAATCCTATTCAGCATTCTCATACTAAGCACATTGACATTAGATTTCATTATATTCGGGAATTAGTAGAAGAAAAAGTTATATCTCTCGGAATATATTCCTACCGAAGATCAACGAGCTGACATTTTCACAAAACCTCTCGATAAAAGCAGGTTCAAAAAGATGAAATTTGATCTTGGTATGTGCATTTTAAAATAATTATTTATGCCTACTTGTATCATAGTGTATATATTTGCTAGGTTGAATTCCAATTTTTGTATAATTTGCAAGAAAAATGAATTTTTGGACATTCTTCGACCAGTCATGAGTATACTCGACCAGTCGACCTTCGACCGATCATAGATACCCACGACCAGTCGTAGATCTCGGGAATCACTTAAAAATTTGGGGATTTTGCTTTCTTTCTCATTCCGTTTTTTTTTCTAAAGAGCCGAGCTTTGACTTATTGAAACCACCGTTCTTGTTCTTCAAGGTTAGTGTTCCATATACATTTTTCTTGCAGATCTGTGTCTAGATTATTTCCTTTTCTAGCTTGAAGCTTTCTATTTTGAATTTTATTGAGATTTGGAGTTTGGATTATGAAAAATCTGTTTTGAGTAAACCCACTTCTTAATCCTTTGCAATTTCTTATCTCCTTGTTATCATTGTTGCAAATGGTTTCTAGAGGTAGAAAAACTACTTCCCGTGGTCCTTTTTCTTCCTCCAGATCGACCATTATCACTAAGCGTCATCTTCTTATTCCCAATGATGATCCATCTTATGTTACGGACATTAGATCACGTAATGTTATTGTTGAACATCCTGTTGATATTAATCATATTGCACCTTTTGACATCCTTCATATGCTTGAAGCTGTAGGTTGGGTTAACTTATTACATTTGGGTGGGCCAGCATACCAGTCCATTGCCCAATCCATGTTTGCATGTCTTAGTGCTTTCTCATAGGATAATTTAACTTTTAAAATATCTACTAGTGAAAGGCCTTTTGACATTGATCGTCATTTAATTTCAGCCCTTATGGACATTCCTGTGAATGATAAGGGTATTCCTATTCATAACCTAACTGATAAACCCTCAGTTTTTGAAAAACGTATGCTCACTAGAGACTTGCGCAACATGGATGTTCATTGGACTCGTAAAGGGAATGCGCTTCCCGCAAGGTATTTGTTACCCAAATACAGAGTTCTCCACAAAATCTTTGTGTCTAATCTGTATCCTCGTTCGGGTAATAAAACTGACTTGACCTCGTTTATGGTTCTTGTTATCCATGCTATTGCCAGTGGTACTCAGATTTATTTATCATTCTTAATTTGTCATTTCATTCTTTAGTTTCGACTCCATCCTAGTCATAATGACATTCCTTTTGCCTATTTAATGACTGTATTTGCTACACATATGTTAGTCGATATGCCGGTTGATGAGGCACCTATCTATCATCCGATTTTCAACAATTCTAATCTCAATAAGATGAAGCTGGAATTACTTCCTGAACAAGGTGGTGATGGTGGTGGTGGTCATGAAGAAGCTGGTGATGACATTAATATGGATGACATTTTTGAGGAACTGGATTCTGATTCAACAAATGATCCAGATTTTAAACCATCTGATGTTGATGCACGTCTGAGTACATTGGAGGATAAAGTTGAGAATATAAATGTAAAGATGGAAAACATGTCGGTTGCTCATGATTTACAATTCAAGTACATGCGCAAATATCTTAGGCGATTGAACAAAGGCATGCACCAACTTGATCCCTCTATTCCTGCTCCGTCATCTGGTCCTAGTTCTGATTAGTTTATATAGAATTTTTGGTCTGTAATAACTTTATAACTTAGCACTAGTTTGACTGATTTTGAGTTGGATACTAACTTTATTTTATGCTGGGTATTTGTTCTATGTGAAACTATGCTGATTTTGCGGTGGATACTATCTGGTTTTCTGTTATAATCTCGTAACTCCTCATATTTTACTCTCATATATCCCTTTATTTAGTTCTCCTTCCTTGTTGTTTTCTTTGTCATATTGTGACAAAAAGGGGGAGAATGGTTTGTTCTTAACAATGTGGTTGTGAGAGGAGTTGCATTGGTTATGTTACTCAGGGGGAGTATGTTTGAACTAGTTGAATGAACTGGTTGAATGTTGAATATTGAATATGGATTTGCAGGTTAGCCAGTTGATATTAACTGGTTCATAATTCTTTTGAATATTGAATATTGGTTTGCAGGTAAGCCAGTTGATATTAACTGGTTCATGATTCTTTAACCAGTTGTTTTACTTTATGTTTATCTTGGTTATGTGTTTTGTCACTAATTTGACAAAGGGGGAGATTGTAAGTGTTATAGTTTATACCCCTGTTGGTTGTCAAATTTGTGGTGCTAAAATCACTGTTATATAACTTGCATAAGTGAAGCTCTCTCAAAGATAAACATTCATGAACAAGTAAAGCTCATAACAAGTAAAGCTCACAAGTACAAAGATCAACCTTGACTGCAAGTATTGCTCACAAGATAAGTCTCAAGAATGCAAGACTTCAAGAAGCGTACAAGGCCGTTCATAAAGAACTCAAGACACTTTCAAGGTTGAGCTACATCAAGATTTCAAGATTGAACTACATCAAGACTTCAAGGCTTAAACTTCAAGGTCACTTGTTCCTAATGTTTCAATGTCCTTACTTCACGATTGGGGTTTGATTGACCTTAGGTTGACCTTAGGAGTAGGTCATTTTGGATACATAAGTCATATGTTTATGTTAGATGAGTTTGGGCAGTTCGAAGACTTGTCCTAGGCTTTCTTCGACTAGTCTTATCTTTGCTTCGACCAGTCTAAGAAATTCCTCGATTAGTCGTGAGTTTGTTACAAAATTTGGATATTTTCTATTAGGTTTCGACTAGTCCAGGAATCTGTTCGACCAATCGAAGGAACAATGTCGGCTACATCTTCGACCAGTCGAAAGTCTTCGACTCAAAGTCCAGCGATTAATTACAAGTCTTCGACCAGTCGAAGGAGACCTTCGACCAGTCGTAGAACGGTCAAAGCTTATCGCGCCCAATTTTTTTCAAATCTGTTAATTCTTCGACTAGTCGAAGAGCTCCCTAGACCAGTCGAAGACGCGATCTGCTCACCTATAAATAGAGCACGAATCTCAGAAGAAAGTGTGAATTAATTAATCCATTCAAGCCAATCTTCATCAAACTTTTGAGAGATAATTCTGTGCTCCATCTAAGCTAAGTGTGCTTATTTAATATTCTCTTTCTTTAGCTTTATTTAATTGATTTTGTTTCTGCTATTCCAATCTAATTTGATAAGAGGAATTGTTATTCCCTTTCTTTGGAATCAAAATCAATTAAGGCAAGCCCTATTTGGTTTAATTTAAAATCTATTAGAACTAGAACCATTGTAATTGAGTACTGGACATTGAACTTGGACATTCAATCATTTACTCTGACTTGGTTCTACCGGGCTGCTACAACGAAGGAGATAATCAGGTATTTTACATTTAATTGTAAATTCCTTTCTGTTTTGGTTTCTTTCAAGATTTGCCAGAAAAATCTTGTTGTATTGGTTATCTGAGGAGAGCCAGGAAAACTCGTAGTGGGGTTTTTAATTGTGTAAGCCCAGACAAAGACACAATTGTAAAGGTTTTGGGTGAACCTCAGAAAACCTATTTTGTTAGTGAACGCTAATATCCCCGTGTGAGAATATTAGGAGTGGAGTAATATTCTGTGTGGCATTTGTTTAACGCTTGGTGAACACACAAGTGAACCACTATAATCCCTTGTGTTGTGGTTGAATGATTTATATTTCTAATCTTTAATTATTTATTTGTGGGATGTATGTATGGTGGTGAATGTTGTAATCATTTAATTCAAGCATTGTGGGAATTTTGTAATAGTTTAGAATTTATTTTCTGTTATTCTTTTATCAGCTTGATATTCAATTTCCTTTAAAGTTGTTCCAGCAAGGTTGCCCTGCCATTTTTATGGTGTATGGTTGTCCCTAGAACAACACATTTGTGATTACAATTTATTTCAGTTCAGTTTGTGTTTATTTCTATAATCCTCTTTGGTTTGAGATTTGATACAAAGATCTTTCTAGAAATAAGGTTGTCCTATCATAAGCTCTAGTTTTTGGTGTAAGGTTGTCCTTAGAACAACGTTTGTATCAACCTCTCAGGATCTGAATTTTGAGGTTGTTTTACTTTCCTGCATTGTGATTTATTTTGGCTATCATATTCTTTTTAATTCCGCTGTTATAAATTTTATTTGGTATAGTCCTATTCACCCCCCTCTAGGACATATAGTTAGGCCTTTTCAGATAGGCGCCTTCGATCTTTCTGTAGGACATGGCGTGCCAGAGAGTGACCCGATCAACCCCCGCATCACCGCCTGAGACTCCCGCACCACCGCTTGAGACTCCCGCACTACCACCGACAATCCCCGCTCCTCCACCAGAGATTCCTACTGCCCAACTTATGGATGCATCTCCTCCACTAGAGACCGGTGCAGATCCGACCGTATCCGTGAGTGCTTCTCAGTTACATCAGATGTTGCAGGCTGTGACCGCCGCACTACAAGGGCAGGGCAGACACCCTATTGTTTCACCGGAGTAGGCTGAGTAGGATCGCGCAAGTGCACTTCTTTAGGAGTTCCGACGACTCGATCCCCTGTGTTTCCAGGGCGAGCCAGACCCGACAGCAGCTGAGAGATGGCGCACCGATGTGGAGAAGATATTTGATACGATTGGATGTATAACCGTGCGGCAAGTCCGATTAGCCGTATTCTTTCTCCATGGTGAGGTTGAGCACGGGTGGACGTCAGTTTCCGGAGCGGTGGTCGCCAATTTTATATGGACTTGGGAGGATTTTATCGATTGATTTGACCGACAGTACTTTTCTAATCACATCCGACGACAGAGAGCGTTGGAGTTCGATGCCTTGGTGCAGGGCGATATGACCGTGGCTCAGTATGTGGCCCGCTTTATAGCGTTGTCTAGATTTGCACCTTACTTAGTGGACGATGAGAAGCGGAGAGCTCGCCGATTCAAGGACGGCTTGCATTACGGTCTTCAAGGCCATGGTATTGGGCATGAGCTCCCAACTTTTAAGGGAGTTGTACGGAAGGTCCAGATTTTTTAGGCTGAGTGGGCCGGTTCTCAGTCTGATCACAGTCAGAGGAGAGACCGGAAGAGGCACGCTCCTTCCGGTGAGTCGCAAGAAGATCGACCGCAAAGCGAATAGAGGCACACGCAGTCGCCCAAATTTTCCGAGCACCGGCGAAGACCTCTAAGCACCACCTTCAAGGCAGTTTACCAGCAGGTGTTTTGGGTGCGGTGCGACGAGGCACCCTATGTGGGAGTGTCCCCGCCCCCAGCAGCAGCAGCAGCAGAGACCTCCACCACAAAGCGGAAGAGAGACCAAAGACAAAGAAGGCGACGACAGCCTCCCACCACACGAGGCCACCTCGGCAGAAGAAGATCGCACTAGCCTCGAGACCGCGGCGCCAGGCAGAGAGGCAACGATTTGACCACCTCGGCGACCCCGGTAGCGAACACGCCGTAAGGGATAGCGCCTCCCCCGGCCGGCTCAGCTAGATTCTATGCACCTCAAACAGATCCTCATCATCTGGAGGAGTCATTGATGGTATACTTCCAGTCTCTTCATGCATCGCTTAGGTTCTATTTGATTATGGGGCTTCGCACTCATTTATATTCGAGGGATTTTGTCGTTCTATTGGATTGCCAACAGAGTCTGCTCGAGAGGGGTTGACCGTATCGACGCCCTTGGGGAAGACTACAGTATTAGGCCGATTTTGCTCGTCTTGCTCCGTTCTAGTTGGGGATACCTTTTTACCTGCTGACTTGTTTGTATTGCCGATGTCTGAGTTCGATATCATCCTAGGTATGGATTGGCTTACCGAGTATTATACCATATTGGACTACTTCGCGAGGACAGTCACGTTCTGTATACTCGGTGTGTCGCAATTTCAGTTTATTGCAGAGCCCAGAGGAGAGCCGCTGTCTTGTATGATGTCGTGTGCCATTGAGGAGCCTGTTACCGCTTGTATCGACCAGTTGTCGATTGTTTAAGATTTTCCCGACATGTTTCAAGAGATTCCGGGATTACCGCCTCGCCGACTCACCGAGTTTCAGATTGATCTCGTGCTCGGTACCACGCTTATTTCGAAGGCTCCATATCGTATGGCACCGTTGGAGTTGTGGGAACTGAAGAAGAAGTTGGACGAGTTGCGTGAGTTGGGCTTTATCCGTCCGAGCAGTTCGCCGTGGGAAGCGCTGGTACTCTTCGTGAAGAAAAAGGATGACTCGTTGAGGCTCTGCATAGATTACCGCGAGCATTTATGGAGCTGAAGGACCGTCTGACATCCGCTCCTGTCCTCACTCTTCCCTTTGCGAGTGATGAATTTATTATATTCACCGATGCCTCGCATATTGGTTTGGGTGCTGTCCTGATGCAGCACGGGAGACCAGTGGCTTTCGCGTCTCGCCAACTCAAGATCCATGAGCTGAACTACCGCACGCATGATTTGGAGCTGGCTGTAGTTGTCTTCGCACTGAAGGTGTGGAGGCACTATCTCTATGGGGTTAGGTTCGAACTCTTCTCCGACCACAAGAGCTTGAAGTAATTCTTCTCGCAGTCTGAGTTAAACATGAGGCAGAGGTGTTGGATGGAGCTCCTGAAGGACTATGACTTTGATCTTCAGTACCACCCGAGCAAGGCGAACGTGGTGGCGGATGCCCTCAGCCGTCAGCTACGAGGCCTATTGGCACATATGATGATTCAGGAGTGGCGGATGCTTGAGGATGTGACAGAGTATAATTTTGAGTTCGGCCTGCAGTCTTCTATCGTGCAGTTATCGAGCCTGTCGATTCAACCCTTTCTTGTCGCAAGGGTGATCGAGGCTCAGCAGGCTGATGAGTCATTACAGAGTTATATGGCGGAGGCAGCATCTGAGAGTCAGACAGATTGGCAGACTGGTAGATTGGTACAGGTGGTGGACTTCGCTTCAGAGGCCGATTATGTGTCCCGGATATTCCTGAGTTACGCAGAGATCTTATGACTGAGGTGCATAGATCGCGGTTTTCTATCATCCTGGCTCGACGAAGATATACCGTGATATGAGGCGATAGTATTTTTGCGCCGGGATGAAGTGTCAGATCGCCAGTTTTGTGGCCGAGTATGACACATGCTAGCATGTCAAGGCCGATCATCAGAGACCCCCTGGTCTATTGCAGCCGTTGAGTATCCCGATGTGGAAGTGGGAGCACGAGTCGACAGATTTTATTATGGGTTTGCCGAGGACTCAGCGCGGTCATGACGCCATTTGAGTTATTGTGGATAGTCTGACAAAGTCAGTACATTTTCTCGCGATGCGTGCAACTTGGTCTATGGACCAGCTAGTAAGATTATTCCTCGAGGAGATCATGAGACTGCATGGTGTTCCAGTCTCGATCATTTCTGACTGAGATTCGAGGTTCACGTCTCAGTTTTGGAGGAGCTTCCAGAGAGCGATGGGGACTGATTTATCGCTCAGCACCGCGTACCATCCGTAAACCGATGGCCAGAACGAGAGGGTTAACCAGATTCTTGAGGATATGCTTCGGGCCTGCGCGATTGATTTCGGGGGTAGTTGGGATGAGCATCTGCGATTGACTGAGTTTGCATACAATAACAGGTATTAGGCGACCATCGGCATGACTCCTTTTGAGGCACTATATGGTAGACCATGCATATCACTGAGTTGTTGGACCGAGGTTGGAGAGCGCCGTCTCCTAGGTCCCGAGCTTGTGTAGGAGACTTCAGAGGCTATCGATATCATCAGGCAGAGGATGCGTATAACTCAGAGCTGGTAGATGAGTTTTGCTGATCGTCGGTGTCGTCCCTTGGAGTTTGATGTAGGGGACCATGTGTATCTCAAGGTCTCGCCCATGAAGGGAGTAGTTCGTTTTGGAGTGAAGGGCAAGCTTGCCCTAAGATTCATAGGACCTTTTGAGATCACTGGGCGCGTTAGCGTCATGGCCTATCGGCTTGCCTTGCCATCTCAGTTGTCTGGCGTCCACAATATTTTCCATGTCTCCATGTTGTAGAAGTGTGGGTCAGACATCGTTCCTGTTATTGATTGGCAACCGTTAGAGGTTCGTGAGGACGCTTCTTACATCGAGCAGCCAGTCCGTATCCTTGATCGAAAGGAGCAGGTCCTCCGGACCAAGGTCATTCTGTTGGTGAAGGTTCAGTGGGGTCACCATTCTGTTGAGGAGGCTTCTTGGGAGCGCGAGGCCGAGATTCGAGAGCGCTATCCCCATCTCTTTGATGATTGATCATGTGTTGTATTTTGTATGTTATCTCTAATTTTATATTATAATGTTATGTTCCTTCTTCCTCGTGGATTATGACAACTTGCGATGATTGTGTAAATTTCGAAGATGAAATTTTTATTAGGAAGGGAGAGCTGTAAGCCCCGTATCCTAGACCATACCATTCTGAAGACTTCCGCGGTCCTCCTAGTCGAATTCCGGCAACCTTCGACCCTTAACCGATATTTGCGCACGACCCTGATTCACACGCCGTCCACCCGAATCGATTCAACCTAAGACTAGTACCTTAACGACCGTACCGTCGCCGCGGTTTCGATGCCGCAACTCGCACGCCGATCTGATACTCTGGCTAGGAGATGTGAGCTAGCGTTCGATGGGAGGAAAACGCCGCGCATTGCGAATCCCAAGAGAATCTCTACGGCTTGTCACATCCATCAATCAATCAATCAATCCATCCCATCATGTCAAGTACACATCACCTCACACCCTTCCCCAAGCAAGCCCCAAAGTAAAAAAGTTCTTACACCACCCATGCTTTTCTTACACAATTTGCCACAAAAGTCAAAAAAGTGGCTCTTACACCCATCACCACCACATCAAACATCACCCATCTCTCTCTCCCTTTTTCAAACCTCTCTCTCTCATTTTCAAACTATAATTCCAAGCAACCCAAAACACATCCCACGTCCAAGCCTCTACCCATTTCTTCCAAGCAACAATGTGGCCCACCTTTTCTACCCCCTCATCTCCCATCTCCACCATCCAAACCTCATCTCCCCCATTGGAATTAAAGCTAAGGAGCTAAGGAAGCCTTTGGTGCAAGAAGGAAGCGTTGGGTGATCGTTGGAATTTTGTTTCCATTCATTTGTTTAATTTAAGGGCCGCATGTAGTGGGACCCACTTTGATGTAGATTTTGTATCAAGAGGGGCCCATGGTGGCGGGGCCCCTCCATCTTTACCGGTGTCCTTCTCTTTCTTTCTCTTTCTATTTCTATGATTGTGGCCCACCTAATATATATGTTATCATTCATGCCATTTTCGGTGGACCCCATCCATGTGGGACACACCATGATGTTTATGTGTCATCCCAACCATCCATTGGGGGCCCACCTTAAGGTGGCTAACGGTGGGGTGGCTGCCAGTGGGTGTGATCTGATGTTGGCCCAGCTTAATAGCTCACGTGGTGGGATGAGTGAAAGATATCTCGTTTCAACGCTGGGACCCACTCAGCTCAATAGCTCCGGTGGCAGACCGTGTGAAAGATACATCTTTTCAGCACTAAGGTCTTAGCATCGATCCTAGTGGCGGTGGATAACAGGGAGGGTGTGTGCTGACAGGGGTGTGGGTGACAGTGGGGTACATGGGACCCCATCCACGCCGTCCATCCATTTTGGCGGGCCACACCATGGTGTGTGCCTCATCCAAACCGTCCGCCACCCAGGATGGTGGGGCCCACATTCGTGTGGGGCCCTCCTTACACGTTGATCCATAGTTCAACTGGCAGACTGAGTAGAGATACCTCGCTGCAACACTTGAGGTCTTGGCACGGTCCCCTAGTGGCCTGCACGTGGGACCCACCTGAGGTGCCTGCACGTGTGCAGTACAAGGGACGTGGCCCTCTGCTGTATGTGTTGCACCACGCTGTCCATCCATTCATCTAACGAGCCTGGGTGCTCCACACCGTTCATCCTTTGGCATGGGCCCACCCTACACGTTTGACACGTGTGAAGGTGGGGCCCACCAAATGTATGTGTTCCTCGTCCAACCGTCCATCCATCAGGGATGGGACAGTGGGCCCAGGTCGTATGTGGCCGTTTGCCATTTTTTTTAAAATATAATATTGATATATTATACTTTATGTAATATAATATATTACTTAGTATATTATAATATAATATAATGGTATATTATATTACCACTTGTGGTGGGCCCTACGTGGGACCCACCTTTGTTTTGGTTGCTGGAAAGAAAAAAAAAAGTAAAAGAAAAGAAGAGCAGCACGTGGCTGCTCTCTATTTCTCTCTGGCTTTCTCTCTCTCACTCTCTCTATCTCTCTCTATGTCTATCTCTCTTTCTATATATCTCTCTCTATCTCTTAACGACCAGAGACATGTGGGTCCCACCATGACTCACGTGTGATCTGACGGTGGGACCCACCCTAGATGTATGTGTTTTATCCCCCTAGCATAGCCCCAATGATGCATGTGCTTTATCAACACCGTCCCACCATGGTGCATGTGTTGTATCCATGCTGTCCAACCATTTGTGAGACCATTTTACTGCATGGGAAAATGGGTGAGCCAAATCTAAAGTTCAAGTGGACCCCACCATTTAAATAGTGGACCGTGTCATCCACCGTTCAAACTCCTAAGGGCCACGGTAATTTCTATTTGTTTTCATTTCATCTATCTCTATGTTAACTTGTGAATATGTCGGATCTCAAAATATATGAGGGCGGGCCCGATTTGATATACCTGATGCTCATTTGACTCGGCCCATTTGACTTGGCCCGATTGGTTCGGCCCATTCAACTCGGCCCATTTGATCGGCCCATATGTTTAGGCCCATCTTGATGTAGTTATGGCCCATCCGTTGAGGCCCACCTTGATGTATATGAAGCCCATATTAGGAGGCCCATTTGATGTAACTAAGGCCTATGGGTCCAGGCCTAATTGGATGTACACAAGCCCATTAAGATGTATGAGTCTACCATGGCTTGTGTAATGACGTTATGACAGCCGTGCCTTGGGAGCAATGTTGGTTCGACGTCCACATTGTAGAATAATGTTGGTTAAACGTCCACATTATAATTCTCCCTAGGACCCATTGTTAGGCCTTACTTGTAAACCGTCTAGGCCCATCTTCGTTATGAACAACATCCATCACTATATAACATGTTTAGTATAGTTCCATGATTAATGATCATACGCATCATATGTATGTTTGATATTAGGACTGACTGATCATAGCATATGCCTTCGGGCAGATTATCTAGGGGCTCCCGGTTAGGCGGTGTTGCCCCATATGAGCGTATGATACGCGCAGGATTGCTGCATGACTGGATGGTGTGATTCATGCATTTCACATTGTGTAACATGGTTACCGTACGCCCTATCGACATCAGGGTCGTAGCCTCCACAGGTGTATCGTGGTTGGCAGGATTGGATACCGAAAATCATGTTCTACATGGGGTGCTATAGATATCCCTTGGTGAAAGTCCCTAAACCCTTATGGTACTAAGAGGTTACTCCAACGTCTAGACCGAGTGGGTGCAGGAGCGCCGAGTGTCGATTACCACACGGTTGCGCTTTCCACTGTGTCGTGGTCGGTTGGAAGGGGGTGTGACCTTACCCGCCCGAGAGGAGAGGGCAAAGCTAGGCTGAGTCTGACCAGCTCGAGGAATGGGTCCGTTATCGATGAGCCGCGCCCGATATTAGCAGGCGGGTAGTGAGGTCTTTTCTACTCACCTCGTTGAGCGCGATGGGGAGGCAATCTGGCTTGGAGTGTATTAGACCCCGGTGATATCCCAGATTTGAGCTGTATTGATATGTAGATGTAGATGAGGATTTGTATGCTTGAGTTGCATCTCGCATTGCATGGCTTTGGTATGGCCAACATCATTCATGCCTTGCATCGCATAACCTTGGTACGACTAATGATATTCATGGATTCACCAGCATGTTCCGTATTACTCTGATACTACATATCTGTATTTCTACCTTGCGTACACACTTTCACCACCCTCTAAGCTTTTTATAAGCTTATGCACAACCGTTGCGTGCAGGTGACGTTGGATCGCAGCAGTGCTGAGGCCAGAGTGTAGAGTTGATCATTTTGGAGCTTTTTGTCTATCATCATTGTATTTCCCTTTGTGCTCATTGTACTTGTAAAGTTTTTTTATCATAGTGGAAATGTGATGGAGTTTTTGGTTGTTGTTGTGGGTTATGCCTTTGGTTATGCTTATGACGAATCAAACTGATGTTGGAAATCCTCCTTGTAGCATCCCAGGATCGGAACCTGGCGAATGGGCGCTGGGAGTCGAGAATGGGGTTCTACGGAGGCTGTCGGCGTTGGATTCGGTGATCGTGAATTTTGTGAGCCCGATTTTTGAGTTTGGGGCGTGACAAAATCCGTCATTTTTTTCCATTTTTCACGCAGTGGGGACCGTGAAGATGGAAAATTCTGACGTATCGAAAATCGTGGGAGTCCGTGATATTCGTGCGAAGACCGATGTGGGCTGCACATTAGTTCTTAGGGATGTGAGGCATATCCCAGACCTTCGCCTCAACTTGATGTCAACGGGAAGGTTGGATGATGATGGCTATGAAAGCCAGTTTACTGGTGGGCAATGGAAGCTCATCAAGGGTTTGTTGATCACAGCCAGAGGAAAGAAGTGTTGCACCCTTTACAAGGTAAGTGTCAGTGTGTGCAAGGGTGGGTTGAACGCAGCAGAAGATTTAACTCTTGACATGTGGCACAGGCGTCTAGGTGACATGAGTGAAAAAGGGCTTCAGCTACTAGTGGGGAAGCGGCTTCTTCCATATGTGATAGGTACATCTCTCAAAACCTGTCTTGATTGTTTATTAAGAAAATAGCATAGAGTTTCATTTATTAAAACTGCTTCTCATGTTAATAAAGTGCATGCATTAGATTTGGTTTATTCTGATGTTTGTGGTCCTATGAGGACAAAAACCTTGGGTGGGACATTGTATTTTGTCACTTTTATAATGATGCATCTAGGAGGGTTTGGGTTTATGCTTCGAAATCCAAGGACGAAGCCTTTGGTGTGTTTAAATTGTTTCATGCTATGGTCGAGAGAGAGACAGGTAGATCATTGAAGTGCATCCGCACTGACAATGGTGGTGAATACATTGGCGAATTTCATGAGTACTGTAAGTCCCTGGGTATACGACATGAACAGACAGTTCCCAAGACCACCCAGCATAATGGTGTAACTGAGCGATGAATCGCACCATTGTTGAGAGAATCAGATGCATGTTATCTCATGCGAAATTGCCCAAGTCGTTCTGGGGAGAAGCAATGCACACGGCGGTGTATTTGATAAACAAGTCTCCATTAGCCCCGTTGAACGGAGAAGTACCTGAGAAGGTGTAGACTGGACATGATCCATCATACAGTCATATCATGGTGTTTGGATGCAAGGCATCCGTTCACGAACCAAAGGACGAGAGGTCCAAGCTCGATATGAAGATCAGGCAGTGTGTGTTCTTAGGGTACGGTGATGAAAAGTTTGGTTATAGATTGTGGGATCCAACCGAGAAGAAGCTCGTCAAGAGCAGAGATGTGGTTTTCTTCAAAGATCAGTGTATAGAAGACATTGGTAAGCCAGAGAAGAACCAGCTTAGTTCAGGTGAGCTATAGGACATGGATCTGGTTATTCCTCCCGTGGTGCCTGATGACGGGAGAGTACAGCAAGATACAGAGGACAAGGGAGTTCCTTCAGAAGATGGACCAGGGGAGCAGCCCCCACTTGATCCACCTGTTGAGCCACAAGTGAGGAGGTCATCTAGGGATAGACAGCCATTCAAAAGGTACTCGCCACATGAATACATTATGCTGACTGAGGCCCTAACCGATGAGCATAAGGGGGAGTGGTTGAAAGCTATGCAAGAGGAGATGGAATCCTTGCATAAGAACCATACCTATAATATGGTAAAACTACCTAAGGGTAAGAATGCTCTGAGCAATAAGTGGGTGCTCAGAAAAAAGGTTAAGCAGAAGAATTTACAGACAAGGTTCAAGGACAGACTTGTGGTGAAAGGGTATGGTCAGAGGAAAGGCATAGACTTCGAGGAGATATTCTCACCAGTGGTGAAGATGACATCCATACGGGTGTTGCTTGGGTTGGTGGCTAGCATAGATCTGGAGATAGATCAGTTAGATGTTAAAACTGCCTTCCTCCATGGTGACATGGAAGAAGAGATCTAAATGCACCAACCAGGGGAGTTTGAAGTCAAGGGCAAAGAGCATATGGTGTGTAGGCTGAGGAAGAGCTTGTATAGGCTGAAACAAGCTCCACGACAATGGTACAAGAAGTTCGACTCGTTCATGTTACAGCATGGGTATGACAGAATGGAGTCGGACCACTGTGTGTTCACGCGCAAGTTCTCAGATGGTGATTTCTTGGTTTTGCTGTTATACGTTGATGACATGCTTATCATGGAAAAAGACATTAAGAAGATCGATAGGCTGAAATAGGAGTTGGGTAAGTCTTTTGCCATGAAAGACTTGGGCCCGACTAGATAGATCCTAGGAATGGAGATAACCCGTGACAAAAGCAGCAGGAAGCTTTGGTTGTTATAACAGCGGTATATTGAGAAAGTCCTAAAGCTGTTCAATATGAACGCAGCGAAGTCGGTCAGTACTCCATTGGATGGTCACTTCAGATTAAGTGATAGGTAGTGTCCCAAGATGAAAACATAGGTGGAAGAGATACAGAAGATACTCTACGCGTCAGCTGTAGGAAGTTTGATATATGCTATGGTGTGTATACACCCAGACATAGCATATGCGGTTGGTGTTGTCAACCGGTATCTTATCAATCCTGGCAAAGAACATTGGGCAGTGGTTAAATGGATACTGTTGTATCTAAGAGGCTCATCCAGGTTGAGCCTATGCTATAGTGACAGAAAACTTATGTTAGAGGGCTACACAGATGCAGATATAGTAGGTGACAGAAACTCCAGGAAGTCTACATCGGGGTTCATGTTAACGTTTATAGGGAGAGCGGTTTCTTGGTAGAGTAAGCTACAGAAGGTCGTAGCATTGTCGATGATAGAGGCTGAGTACATTGCAGTCACAGAGGCATGTAAAGAGATGTTTTGGATGAAAAGGTTCCCATAGGAACTTAGCCTGAAGCAGGAGCAGCAAGTGGTTTATTACGATAGTCAGAGTGCTATATACTTGAGCAAAAATCCAAGTCAACATTCTAAGTCGAAGTACATAGAGATTCGGTATCACTGGATCATGGATACTTTGGAACAGAAGGTGTTACAGCTTGAGAAGGTCCACACGGACGATAATGGGTCAGACATGATGACCAAGGCTTTGCTCAAGGGTAAGTTTGAGGTTTATAGAAACTAGGCTAGCAACTAGGCTGGCTTGAAGAAGGTGAATCCCCCCTGAGACAAAAAGGGAGAGATTTGATGGGATTTTTGACTGGATCATGGATCATGGATACTTTGGAACAGAAGGTGTTAAAATGCTCACTCTGAAAAGATATATATATATATATATATATATATATATATATATATATATATATATATATGCGAAATTTGGGCAATCTTTAAAAGTTAAAACTCGGGTTTTCGAAAAACGAGTATGAAACTTAGGTTACAAGAACCGGGGGTATACCCTGATTCTGAGCTTCAAGGATAAAATTCATGACCGCCCGCTTTGGTCGCCTGATCTCGGTGAGTAGTGGAGCATTCCGCTCATCTTGAATTAGAGCGGGAATGTGTTATCGACAGAACTTACTTTAGCATTATGCTTCATTGTCGTATATATTCTTTCGGCAATGATGGACATTAACCGATGCATGGCCTTTGTCTATTTACTCATTCATCTGTTAACATTCTTAGTTTGGACACGGAATTGCTCAACTTAAACGCGTACCAACTCTGCTTGAGCTCTCCCACATTCCTGAACATGCTAGATACTTAGTTGCACATTCTGAAGTCTGACTATTATCTCTTTAATAGAAGCGATCCGAGAGGCCGATGTCCCTTCCTAGTTGATGGGACTGAATGCCGGACTAGTGTTTAAATTAAATGATTCTGTGGTCGCTTGAACCGGCACATCCTTGGTCGGATGTGGTGCAGTTAGTAATGAGGGTTTAGCCCTAACAATTTGATTGTTTCTTATATTTATATTTCTGATTGGTCAATATGCAATGTTGCATCGTTTAGTAAACTAGAGACAAGGTCTTACCGGGTATGCCAAAAATATATATTGGTGCTAGCCAAAATTGTTGCATGGCGTGCTCAATAAATATTTATGGCAACTAAGTACTTTTGTGGTCCCATTGGATGTGCCAAAAATATGTTTTCCTTTTTTTCAGTTTCAATTTTCCATCACGTGATTTGTGCGAGCGCGTCAGAATTGAATGTGCGCCTCAATTCAAACCAAACAACTACTACATCAAGCGTCAAGATACGCAGATACGTCGGAATCAACCATATATGGTTGAGATCGAATGAGATCGGTCGCCTATTCAGTCACTTGCACAATGTTGTTTAAAATGATCAAACAATTATCAGAATGTGGGGTTTGTCCTCCAAAAATGAATTACATTTATGCCTTCTGTACAAAAAACTTCTTTAATACATATGAAACAAAAAGAAAATTCTTATAATCAACTATGAAAAACAATTGTAGAACACTTCTCTAAATGGAAATTTTGTTTAATACTCGAATTCAATCCGGTATATGAGCTTATTACTATTAAGAATTACACTAAGGAATGTAAATGATATATAATACGAAGGAGCGTGCATTAATTAAAAGATGAATTTGATTTGATTTAATTGGTACGGGACACTTCTTAGGGTGAATTTACTTGATATTTATAATTTTAAATTGACCATTCGATATCATTTTCGTATTATTACCCTTTTGAAAACTTTTCTTTTTAGTTTGCTACCCATTCAGATGACCACTTCAAGGATCCCGAACCACTGGACTACGTTTCGCTCGCCCCTCTCGTTATACGTTGTATCGGTCTAATATTATATATTTACAGGTATGCATTTCTCCTTTGCTTTCGCACTCATATACTAAAATAAGGTACAACAGTCTCTCCGCACACATGGAATTTTCCAGCATCTCATATTCCGGCACTATTATCCACGCACGGAATTCCCCTTTTCTGTCTTTTTCTTCCTTTTCTTGTATTCACTGTTCCTTGCACACACGTGACATGACCACAGTGACAAATCTCCCTCGGAAATTTCTAGTCCCCGATATTTCGAGAGATTTTCAAAATACGAGAGTTTTCTCTGGAAAATCTCTCCAAAAATAAAATTATTTTAAAATATATCTTATAATTTTTGTAAAATATAAAATTTTAGTATTTATTTATACCACAAGTCCTGAATTTCTTTACTATTTTTGAGTTAATTTCGTGATATTTAAAATCGTCCGAGATTTTGAAAAATATCGATAATATAGTGCAAGGTATTTATCGCGATACATTCAAAATCTCGGAAATGTTTGTCGTCGTGACGTTGGCGTAATGATTTACAATAATAAGAAGGAATTAAACAGTATACGGTCACGTCTTTCAACAGTATCCACGGGTTTTGAATTATGACCATTGGGGCCGGTGGTTCTGTAATCCAGACCAATAGTCTGCTTTGCCCGTTCGTGGATTGAACACATCTAATGATATGGAAATGGCGACCTTTCAATTTTTTTTATAGCGACGATAAAGAAGAGAAATATAGTAGTTTTACACGTCCAACAAAACACAAAATCCACCGCTGTCAAAATCTTACTGAAGCGGATTGGCTAGTGTACCTCACACTAGCTATATAACTGCTGTATTGATGTCAGAGGGTATGATCATGAGGTATGTGTACGTTATATCTAAACCGTACATCCATTTGTCCGGCTCGTCCTAAGGCTTGAGACGAAAAATAAGAAAGATCTAACTATCAAATGGACCACAGTGCAAAGATCAGTGGGGGATTGAACGTCTACCATTGAAACACTTTTTGGTGTCACGGGACTTTTAGATCAATATGAAATTTGTTTTTCCTCTTCATTTAGGTATTTTTGACGTTATGAACAGATTGAATGTAAAATAAACGCTATAGTGGGCCTTACAAATTGTTTAACGGTGAAAGTCATTATCTCTGCGACTATTTATGGTGTGGTCCAGATGATCTTTGAATATAATTTATTTTTTGAAAAATGCTCTAAAATGATCTCTAAAAATAGATAAAGGATGCAAATATAATAAATACATCACTATGGGGCCATGTAACTTTGATCTCCTTTGAACCGTTTGTACGAGGAGCGTCAGTGCTCGTCTTCGCACGACCCGTACCAGCTGTATAGTGTGTAGTACACCAGCCAATCTGCTTCCAAATCACACTCTGACGTGGATTTCGTCTCACCCTGCCAAGATGGATTCGGTCCTGTCAGGGGCTCTATCGGCCACCGTGATGTATGCATTTATCCACACTTTCATCCATTTACCATATCATTTTAAGGCATGAGCCTAGGGGTGTACACGGGTCGGGCCGAGTCGAACTAGCCTTAGCCCGTCCAGGCCCGTTCAATAGCCACACAAGGCCCGAACCCGACCGGGCCTGGTCACCGGGCCAACATCTCTAGCCCGAACCGGGCCGACGCGAGTTCGGGCCGAGTTCGGGCCAGTTTCGAACCTTCGAGTTCGGGCCAGTTTCGAACCTGAGTTCGGGCCAGTTTCGAACCTTACAACAAGTTCATGGGAAGGGCTTTGACAGGTAATCCGCGTCCCATTACAAATCCCTCGATCAACGGTTTAGATAGTTGAACTATAGACTCCACAAAAAATTTAACTAATCAGGACATTTACATACATTTACATACATTTGACAAAGCATAAAATAAAACATTTTATACAAATTAAATACATACACGGGTCGGGTCGGGTCGGGCCAAGGCGAGTCGGATTTCGGACCGAGTCGGGCCGAACTGGGAGGTATCCGAACTCGGCTTGAACTCACTTTCGGGCCTAGAAAATTGGTCCGTCCTGACCCGAACTCAGTTCCGGGTCGGGTCGAGTCGGGCTTTTTCGGGCCGGGTCGAGCGAGCTAACCGGGCTAGCCCGGTTTGTGTACACCCCTACATGAGCCCTCGAAGGAGGCTGATCTGGGGCCAAAGTGGGCGACACAATAGAAGACAGTAAGGATGGAAAGTGTACTGTTGTAAACTTATCGTGGCATAGAAGTTTTTGATCAAGCTGATTTTTGTGTTTTCTTTCGTCCGGGTCTATGTGAATCTTATAAGCAGGTTAGATGGCAAATAAATATCATAGTGGGCCCTAGAAAGTTTTCAACAGTGGTGTTCCTGGGGCATGATCTATCCAGGAAGTGTACTGTCCTAATTGAAACCTAGAAAGTGTACTGTCCTAATTGAAACCTAAATATCATAGTGGGCCCTAGAAAGTGTACTGTCCTAATTGAAACCTTGCATGTATAATACTACTACTGCGTGTCATATATATATATATATATATATATATATATATATATATATATATATATATATATATATATATATATATATATATATATATATATATGGAAAAGGTACTATGCGCTAGAGCGTAAAGCGGTCGTCCGTGAGGTCGAGCTGGGGTGGGCCCCACCGTGATTCCGTTCAAAGATCCACACCGTCCACCAGATGCACCGTCCCATATTGGGCTTGGACGGCCCAAAATCGTCCGTCCACCGTGATCAGGTTGCCCATACCATCTGAAAACATAAGTATACAAGCAAAAACATGTAAAAGCACTTGGTGGGCCCTACTTAAGATGTAGATACCACCTGAAAAGTGGTTTAAAATTAGTTTCAAGTGGGACACACTGTAACAACCCGAGTCTTCAGGACCCGAGTACACGACCCGTTTCCCAAAAACCCGAGTGTTAACATTAAAGGATGGTCAAATTTGAGTGTACATACATTTTTTTTTTGTTTTATCAGAGTAAGCAAATGAGCGTAGTGTGGACAAATCGACATAAAAGAAAATTTTATTATCTTTCAAATATACAAGAAGCTGCCCATAATGACTTATACAGACCAATGTCTCTGAATTTAACAAGTACAAGATTTATAAGAATTTAATACATGATGAATAGAAGAAAGCATATAAATATAAGCCGCAAGACCATGCGACTCCTCCAGTAATACAGACCATGCGTCCCTGGTGATCGTACATTGCTTCTCATCAAGTCTGAACATACATATCACTAAAGCCACCTGTACTACCTGTACGGTTGTATATTTGATGGATGAGTGGCCAGCTCAGTGTGAATTCCCCTCAAGATTACACACCGCCGCATTAGGTAAGCATAGTTATATAATAAAGCATACAAAACAGTACATGATGCAGATCTTATTATATGCATGGATGTATGGAATGCGTTCACGCCCCGGGGATGCTCATCCGTGCGGACAGGGCCGCCGCCCATGCAATGCGTTCACGCCCCGGGAATACTCATCCGTGCGGACAGGGCCGCCGCCCATGCAATGCGTTCACGCCCCGGGAATACTCATCCGTGCGGACAGGGCCGCCGCCCATGCAAATCATCGACCTGGGAAAATCATC
The DNA here is from genome assembly GCA_030180095.1 of Magnolia changhungtana. Classification (NCBI taxonomy): domain Eukaryota; kingdom Viridiplantae; phylum Streptophyta; class Magnoliopsida; order Magnoliales; family Magnoliaceae; genus Magnolia; species Magnolia changhungtana. The sequence goes on along the minus strand of JASAUF010000445.1, from coordinate 2,000,897 downwards.
CAGTCGGACAGGGGTCGATAGTCGGTGGTCTGGGAGCTAGCGAAACGATACCCCGAAAATCCTAAGGGCACGTGCTACAGCATCCAGATTAGCCACCCGTCATCGCCAATATGCTATGGATGCATGATTAGCCAGTCCATTATTAATCCAATTACACTCAACAGGTTTAATAAGCTCAAAGGTCACTACGGGGAGCTCAGAGCCCAGCGTAGGCCGACAGCTCAGGCATAGTGTCCCATTCCACCATCCCTGGCTCATGAGGCTACCACCTTAGGATGTTTAATGGAAACCCATCGACTAGTGGCCAATCATATTACAATATATGGGGCTTACCACCGCATGGTTGCACAATATAAAACATCAAACCCATATAGGGCGAATACCAAACAAACCACGTAAAAATAAGCCACATAGGGCGAGTATCAAAATATGCCACATAGGGCGAATATCAAAACCATACGATAAAGACCATCCTTAAAAATTATTGGACACAACAACCCTGGATGGTAGGCCCACATCAATCATCCTTCTAGACCACCACTCAATAACCACCTAGTCGAAGGTCCATTACGATCACAACTAGTCAAGATACATTCCAAGTATGGGTGTACATTCATATGTGGGAATTTTTCACCAATGTACCAGTTTAAGTTTCATAAGCAACCCACAAAAAGAAATCCATAAGCATGAGCAATTATACAGGATAATCATAAAGCATGTAATACAGTAATTAAATTTCCACCAGCTAACACATGTGATTATAAAGGGAGATATCAATTATAAATTTAAATAAAAACTATAACTTAAACTAATGAGAAGATGGAAAGCTCAAGGGGAAGAATCATCACCTTATGTTTTGAACCGCCTACCAGTGTTGTTAGAGAACGTGTATTTCCTTAGAACCAAACCCTACCATCAATTGTAAAGTTACACTGTTAGGTTCAAGCTTTATTGGTTATTCTTGGTCAAGGTCTTAACCTAAAGTTTGGATTACCTTGGTTTTAGGGTTTTAATATAGAACTAGGTTTTTATCCTAGAATTTAGGTCTAGGATAGGTTTTTTTTTTTAGGATTTGAATTGTAGTTAGCGTATGATAATTTTAATAATTGAAGAGTAATTGTTAACATTAGTGTTATAATTAACGTTAGCTAATTTATTAATAATAGTCATTATAATGCAAGTAATGGTATGATCTACTATTAATGATTGTACCAAAGAATGATAATTAAATTACTAATATATAATAATGATAGTTATCAAGAAGCGATAGTGGATTTAATCATGGTAATATATACTAAAATCCACCATTAAAGTATTTAAAATCATTTGTTTGGCTCACCACATTGTGGTTCACAAATCCAACCCATCCATTAAGTGTGTCCCGCTAGTTTAAGGGGTCAAACCAAGTTTCAGGTGCATCCAAATCTCAGGTGAGCCCCAGCAATTGCTTTTATATGATTTAACATGTCTTCACAAGGTTGTAGATTGTGTGGGCCACCTGAGCTCTATGTATGGTTGATTTTTGGAGGCACCTCATATAAAAAGGGGACCCATCTAATGGACGGTGTTGATGTTCAACACACGTCATAGCAAGGCTTGTGGTGGGGCATTGGTTCAAGCCAAACTTTTAAGTAAAATGAGGCAGAGGACGTCAACATGCATGTTTCTTGTATTATCTTTTCTTTCTTTTTTTTTTTTTTTTTTTTTTTGTTTTGATAGGTGGGGCCTGCCTAAGGAGGATCTACTCCGTTGATTGGGTTCCAGGGCTCAAGAAAGGTCCAATGTCCAATTTTGAATATGTCTTGACGCACCAAAATATCACAGCGGGCCCTAATGATTTACCACTATTAAATCAGTCTTTATGCTGGTGTGGCCTATCAGAGAGTTGGGTTGGCTTCATTTTTCGGGTCAACGCCTAAAATAAGGTGGGAAATGAGATGGACGGTCCTGAATGCAATCCTCACACACCATGCTTCATGCATTAGAGGTGTAATATAATACCTTATAATTTTCATTTTCATGCATGCATATATACTAACATATATTTTATTATTAATTTATTTTATTTTATTCTTTTGAAACAAAAGTCCAGGGCTGTTGAAACGGACGGACGGTCTGAATTTGGTGTGGCCCTCCACTGCCATCGGTCCACCTGCAAATTGGTGAGGCCCAGTTGAAATTTGGTAAGGCCCAGCGCAGTGCAGCCCACCTGGTTTTCACATTATATTGGTGAGGCCCACCTGCATTTGTGCAGGGCCCAAAACCAGGGCAGCCCACAACGCTGGCAACGTGGAAACGGCCTCTGTTGCAGGCTATCTTGGAGGCCATTCCCAGCCCCATTTTCAGCTCATGCACGGCCCGTTTCCTGGCCGTTTTTAGGTGCGAGAGGGGCATGGTGGAGCTTGGTTCAAGTTCATTTTAGAGCCTAAAAAAAAAAGGAGGAAGTTTTACCTGTTTCAGTCGGGTTCGACCCGAGCTCGAGTTGACACGCACACACCCACCATCCTCACCTACTTCTTCTCTTTTCTCTCTCTCTTCTCCCACCAGAGTCATCACCAGACAATGAGAGCTCGGAAATGCCATGCCCGAACCGAGTCTGGCTCGGTTTGGAAGGCGGGGAGGATGACCGGCTTTCATGCCAGATCCCCCACCACGATTTCTTTCTTCAACCTGACAGCATGGGATGGTTCAGATGGGTCCCTGGAAGCTTGAGGATAAGCCTTTACGAAGCTCCACCGTTGTTTGGGTGATGGGTTCGGACGAGGAAGAAGACGGCCGGTTTCCTTTGTGTTGCCGTAAGAACAGGAGCTAGGGTGATTTATCTGCTTTCTTGTAGGGATTCCAACGTCCTTAGGGCTGTTGGATGCGAATGAACAACTGGGATTTAACCCCAGCGTCATGCTTTTTAAAACAGCTGAGAATGGTGGTTTCGGCCACTGGTTTTCTCCCCCGGTTTTGAGGAACTGACGCCCTCAGTTGGACGGCTGAGATCTCTCCAAGAAGGAGAGTTTGCATTGGAAATGGGAGAGGGCACGCGTGCCAGCTGACCTGTCAAAACGTTTCCGTTTTGAAAATGTTGTGCTTTTAGGGTCTGTTTGCGCCGTGAATCGTGTGCTTGAGCACGTGCCAAAACACGTGAAGTTTGTGGGTTTTGGTTGAGCCCACCGTGCTAACACGATGGACGGTTTGGATTGTCCAGCTGGACGGTACAGGTGGGCCACTGATCGAGGGAAACGGACGGTCGTCCGTCGGCTGCTGCAACTGAAGAGAGAAGGAGAGGTTTCTCTTTCTTTGTTTTGGAAAAACGCGAGTCAGAGCTCGCCTGACCGAGCCCCTTGGCTCAGTACAAAGCGGGTGCACGTGTATGGTGTACACACGCCCCATTAGGTGGGGCCCACGAGGCATATCTTGACAGATCTGGGCCATTCGTCGGGTTCTATGGGTCCTATTAGGACATTAGGCGGAGTATGAGGCAGATCCTATGCTTAGGTGGGGCTACAACATGATTTATAACCGTATAGGAGGTTCTTGTCAATATAATAGTCGGATTATTTCGAAATTGGACGCCAACGGTTAAAAGGTCAAAGGGAGTAAAATATGAAACTTATGTAAGTACTATGTGGGTCATACGTTAATCAACATGGGCGGACTGTATTCCCATTGAAACAGGATGCCATTTACGTTTTCACGTGATTTCTTAGCCTGCATGCACGGTTGGAAAAATCAGGTGGGGCCTATAGTGATGTTTGTTAAGAAATTCACTCCGTTCACCGTCTTTGGCACGTAGTGTAAACCTATGGTCTCAAATTTGAAGTAAATTTGAAATTCAAGTGGGCCGCACGATCTACTAATGCATTGAATAGTATCCAACGTTAAAACTTTAATGGTAACAGTGCTGGTGTTAACATATTTACCATTCTACCATTTTCTTTTCAAAACTTCTGCCATCTGTAACTTATAAGTCTACCGTCTAAATGTGATGAAATTTGACGTGTGATCTTTATTTTTCATGCTCTTTCCGTCGTTTAAATTTGAACTCTGATCTCTCAAGGATGACTAAGATTCTCCTTTAATGGCTAATATATTTTAAAAGTTTAAAATAATGTTTGTACTCCTCTAATTGACAAGTTACCGGGCAATTGGGACCTAAACCCTAAGATCTTCATGATGATCAGTTTTCCCTGATGTTTGCATGGCCCGTTTGGCGGATCAAAACATGATGGGTGGTCAGATGACTAGCTAAAAATATGAAAACCTGATGCTATGCACTCCGGCCATGTATGTGGGTTGATGTACGGTTAGTTTCGTAAATGGATGGATATAAAGTAGGTTTCTTGAGTGATTAAGGGTAGAGATTATATAAAGTTAGATTTGAGTGACTTTCTTACACGTGAAAGTTTCTCAGATTCTAATTCTAACGGTGGATTAAGCATATTCATATAGTGTGAATAAGGTGGACGGATTAGAATCTTAATATGATAAGTGTACGAATGGATGTAGAGGTCAAGTAGCTGATTTACTATGATCTAAGGGCTGAAATTTGATGTGTACGGTTAATTTATGATAATTAGGCCTGGTATAAAATTTCACATGAAACGGATCATGAGGACCATGTGAATTGGAATTCAAGGGCCTAGGTCAATGGCATTTTCGTAATTATTGCTGATGTGTGAGTTTTGGAAAATCCAATGGCTCTACATGGTTATAGGCATGTTTCTAAGAAGTTCTTACAAAAGAATATATATCTAAATCATTATGGATAGGGAGTTATTCATCACATCATTTAAGGAAAAGTACTTACGTCAAATCACGTGATGGGTGAGCTTGTCTTGAAATTCAATGGTCAGATGGCTTGATTTATGAATGAAGATCATCCCCAACGGTTAAGTTTATGTCAGGGCAAGGATGTAAGGCTAGAGTAATTGGATTGGTATCGTACACATGTATATGTCACGTTGAATCTTATGGTAACGCTCGAGGACTTTCGATACCCGAGCATTGAAAAGTTCAGGGTGTTACACACACATGATGGACGGTTTTGATCATGAAGAAACCTCTCAAAAGCCCCCTACAACTGGTTTTGAATGTTTCAATGGTGCACGGCCCCTCTCCACTTCTGTACGTGGTGTGGCCCACAAAGTCATGGATTGAGGTAATTTTCAGCCGTGTGAGTCCCACCTGGGATTGTGCATCTGACTGAGGAGGTAGATGTTCGAACGGCATCACGGTGGGCCCCACACCAACTCGACCTCATGGACGACCGTATGCGCTCGAGCGCATAGTACCTTTTCCTATATATATATATATATATATCCAAAACTAGCCGTTCATTTGCGGGACATTTATAAAGAAAAAGATGACCTGTTAAAACCTTCCTGTGCACCTCGTTGCATCATGAATAGTTGGCATCCACATCATCACCCATTAGGTCCAGACTCTTCTTCCTTCGCTGCTGTTCAAAAAATCACAACGTTCTGACCATACGTGGCTGGACCTATACTCTAGGAACGATCTTGTCCATCTATTTTTGCATGTCACTTAGTGGACGGCTCTGATCATCCAAGCAGGGCTTAGGTGTATAAGTTTTGCATGCAACTAGCTGCGTATAAGTGTGGACATGGTTGTACAAGAGTTTGGTAATATTCGGTCACTATTTTTCTACATTGTTTGGAATGGAAGCGATTGCATACTGGTAAACTCTGTGGGGCCCACTGTGATTTATGTATTTTATCAACTCCGTCCATCCATTTTAACAGAAAATTTTAGGCTTGAACCCAAAAATGAAGCATATCCAAAGCTCAAGTGGACCACACCATTAGAAATAGTGTGAATTTAATGTCTACGATTGCAAAATTCTCAGAGTCCACATAAGTATTGAATCAAGGTGATATTTGTGTTTACCCTTCATCATGTCTGTATGATCTTATGAACAGGTTAGATGACAAATAAACATCATTGGGGGGCCTTGGAAGGTTTCAATGTGAGGCCTTGAAAGGTTTCAATAGCTGAAATCATTAGGGCCCTTACTCGGGTGGTAGACTCTTTTGAGTTTCCTCCTAGTCAAGGGTGCGAGTACCCATAGGCAGTGAAATTCCCCTAACGTGAACGTGTGGGGGTGTGTGTGCGTGTGTAAAATAAATAAATAAATAAATAAATAAATAATAAAATAAAAGGTCGAAATCATTATTCCCATAGTTCCTGAGGTGTGATCCACTTGAGCTATAAAAATGCTTCAATTTTGAGATCGATTGCTAAAATGAGCTAGAAAAATAAATGGACAGCCTTGATAAATCACGTGCAACCACAAAGTTTACTCCTTATAATAAAAGGTACAAGAGTTACTCGGTTGGCAATCCCATTTCTTTGTTTGGAATAGGGAAGTGGGACCATTCTTCTTTTCCTTGTTCAATATAAACCATTCATGCGGGCCATGTGATGAAAGGTGAACTGAAATTTCTCTTACATTTATATTTTCAAATTGACATTTTTACTCATTAAACTAGCTTTGTGAGAATGGTTGTGATGTAGGATGGGTCGCGGATAATTACATGGTCAAAATGGATCAAAAAAGGCTTGATTAGCGATTAAGATAATCCAGACCGTAAGAACTTAAAATGGACATATTTCGCAAACCGAAATGAGTTATTAAATGTACCGTATATGATTTTGGAGTAGGACGAGCTACATTAGCCACCCATCCCTGCTATGCTAGGTTGCCTACGCCGAATTTGCAAGATTTCACCAAATCGACAGTCAAAATCCCTATTAATTTTGGTTTTTACTATGTTTAGTCCGTTTTAGTTTAATTGTAACTCTTCGTATGTTGGGTTTTAGGAGTTGTGTCCAACACAAAAAGTTTTTAGAAAAATTAAGAAAACAGCGGCAAAATAGGACACGTACTATTTTTCTTTGCTGAAAATCATGTATGCTAGTAAAAATCATAACTATCTATAAATACTAAGTTTACTATTTATAGTACACCGTGATTTTAGGAAGTTTTAGTTGCAGTTGAATTCCAAAACTTCTCCCTACTGTTCATAACTTTATTTAAAGAGTTATAAACTCATTTTTCATCATTAACAAAGTTAATTCAAATTTTCTATAATTAATTTCTATTTTTCCTCATGGATTCGAGAGACATCTCTGTGAGGACTTAGGGCCTGTTTGTTAACGCTGAATTTTTGCACTTAACGCGGAATGGGAAAAATTTTCCGTGTTTAGTGGTGTTTGTTAATGCGTTGTTAACGCGGAAGACGGAAAGCGGTAAGTGGTTTTTCACTGAATTCTTTCCGTGATAGGAGTCTGGCTTAATGGTGAACACGGAATGCGCTCCGTGATTTTTCATTAAACAAAAATTTTTTGATTCCAAAAATACCCCTTTTCAAGTTATACGGAATCCGCACAATACAAAATCAACCTTTAACTTATGAAACTTTTTTATGCCCTACCATAATTTATCTATTTGATCCACACCGTTCATCAACTTTTTTAGCTAATTCAAGGTATAATCCAATCAAAGAAGCAAGTCCAATAATTAATTAGACCATAAGGTGAGGATTGAATGTCCACCGTTAAAAACTTCTTGAGAGTTGGAGAAGTTTCAGATCAAGTCGATATTTGTGTTTTCACTTCATCCACGTCTATATGACCTAATGAATAGGTTGGATGGTAAGAAAAAAAAACATCACAGTCGCCCATGTAACTTTGATCTCTTTGAAACGTTTGTACAACGGACGCGGATTGCGTACTACCCCCGTCCCTAGCTCTGTGGGCATCCAAACCCTCTATCCCTTTTCTCATGTTATTTTAAGACATCAAAACAAAAATGAGTCATATCCAACGATTAAATGGACCACATCACAGATGACTCTTCCATTTAATGCAACTGGTGCATTTTAATGCAACCAAGATTATTATTTGGTGTGGTCCACTTGAGCGTCGGATCTGCCTCATTTTTATGTTCATACCTTAAAATAATCTAAGAAAATGGACTGAGGGTTTGGATGTACATATACATCACAGTGGGCCCACCTGGACGATCGGCTGTTCGGAGCCGGGACGGGCGGGAATATCTGTTTGCCCACTGCGTCCTCTTCAAAGACGCCGCCTGGAGACGGACGCGGATTTCCTGCGGAAGGAGTTCCTGCGCAAGGATCTGGTGGGGCCCACCACAATGTATGTGAGAAATCCATTCCGTCCATCCGTTTTGAGATCTCATTTTAGGGCGTGGGACCAAAAATGAGGGGGATAAAAATCTTAAGTGGGTCACACGAGAGGGAAAATTAAGGAAAGAAATTTCTACTGTTGAAATCTTCCCAGGCTCCACCTTGATGTTTATATGTTATCTAAACCGTTTATAAGGTCATTGTCAATGGGATTAAGGGAAAAAACTAAAAGTATAGACTGATACAATAATTTTTTGGGCATAAGAATGCTTCAACAGTGCTCACTGAATGATCACTGTTTCATCTCGTGTGTCCCACCTTAGTTCTATATACACCTAATTTTTTATCCTAAGTCCTTAAATGATCTTGAAAAACGGATGGACGGATTGGATTTATCAAAAACAAGTAGGTGGGCTCCACCCAGTATCCTTGCGCAGGAACTTCCTGCTGGAGGCTTTCGCAGGAAATCCGCGTCCCTTGTACAGAAGCCGGGACGGACCTACTACTCCCACTGCCACCGGCCTGTGGCTGATGGTTGGTGTTCTGTGGGCCCTACCATGATGTATTTGTTTCATCCATGCCATCTATCTATTTTCTTAGATTATTTCATGGTTTGGGACAAAAATTAAATATTTAAAAATCTCAAGTGGGCCACATTACAGGAAACAGTGTTGAATAGCGTCGACCATTAAAAACTTTTTGGAGAACATAAAAGTTTTGGATCAAGCTTATCATTGTTTTTTTCCCTTCATCTAGGCCTGTATGAACTAATAAAAAGATTGGATGTCAAATAAACAGTACACTAGGCCGTAGGAGGATTTTAATGATGCATATCCAATCATTATTGTTTTCATATGGTGTGATCCACCTGAGATTTATATCCCTCTAATTTTTGGGGTGAAGCACTAAAATGATATGTAAAAATGGATGAACGGAATGGATGAAATACATACATCATGGAGGGGCTAACAGAGCACCGACCACGGTGGCTGGGGAGTAGCCAATCCGTTTCCACACTGTACGCGGTTCTCACGGGAAAAGACGCGGATTGCGTTCAGACAGCGTCAGTAGCGAGGTGGCTACTGGCAGTGTTATGTGGGGTCCATAATGATGTATGTATCCTATCCATTCCATTCATCTATTTTTTCAGACTATTTTATTGCGTAAGACCAGAAATTATATGGATCAAAATCTCATATGGACCACACCACAGGAAAGATTGGTGATTGAACACTTACCATTAAAAACTTCTTAAAGGGCACAAAAGTTTTAAATTAAGCTTATATTTTTTTTTCTCTTCTACCAGGTGTGCGTGACCTAACCAATAGGTTGGATGACAAATAAACATTACAGTGAGCCCTAGCAAATTTTTAATGGTGACCATTCAATCTCTACTGTTTTCTTGTGGTGTGCTCCAGTGGAGATATTAATATCTCTCATTTTTTTTATAATGCTATACAATGATATTTAAAAATGTATGAACGGCTTGGATAAATCAGAAATACTCCATGCAGGGTCATAGAGTATTGTCAGTAGCTATGTTGCAATTGTATTTGTCCGTATGCAATCCGCGTCCCCTGCGAAAGCCTTCCGCGGGAAGCTCCTGCGTTAGAAGCCTATATGGGCTCATCGAGCTCAAGTTGAATGAACAGTTTTAAGGAGATCAAACTTGGCGGAAAATCATCTGGTGTAGTACCAATTCACGTTTATTTTTTTCTAAGATACATCAGGTTTCTCATTCACTTCTCCATTGCATCATCGATTATTTTTTCAGTATCTTTATAAAGGATTATAAATATTTCTCTTCGATAGGTATTACAGTCTCTTTATCTTTAAAGATTGACATGATTTTCTTAAGTTTTTGTCTTTTCTATTTATTTTAATCAAGTAAATTTATTAAAAGATTTTTACCCAATTGTTCTTCTTTAAACAATTCTCAGTTTATACTAGGCTATTGTAGCGATGACTTCAGGATAGTGGCGGGGCAAGATGGAGTGATTTGGAGAAAAAATATTTATTGATTGTTGTCTTGAAGAAGCACATAAGGGTGGTAGGTCGGTCAAGCTTGACCAAACAAGCATGGAACAAATTAATAATTGAGTTGAAAAAGCGTACGGAGGAAAAGAATTTAATCAAAAGCAATTGAAGAATTTATGGGATTATCTGAAAGTACAGTATACTGCGTGGATTAAATTGATAAGCATTACGGGACATGGGTACAATGCATTGACGGGCCAATTCGATTGGCCTGAAGAAAGATGGGATGAGTACATAAAGGTAATTATGAAATTTTGTTATATATTTATAAAAAAATTTGTCTTTCATCAAATTAAGACATGATTTTATGATATTTTTATTGTAGGCAAATAAGAATGCAGCTCAATTCCGAAATAGACCACTAGCATTTGAGAACGAATTGAGGGCCTTATTTGAAGGTTTTGTTGCAACTGGTGCTGAAGCCTACACAACACATAGCGACAATCTTCCTGAGGAGTATTTTGGGTCGTCATCTCAAATACCTTCAAATACACCTATGAGTGAAAATGAAATCAATTTAGACAGTCTCGGTATTAACATAAATCCAGCTACTAAAGAATGCCAACAGGCCCCGCTTATCGATTTAGAAGCTCATCAACGCAAACGGCACAAACCAAATAGGAAGAAGGATATCCAAAGCAGCGTAGATGCACTCATACATCAGTTGGAAAAGACAGATGCAGAAGGACCCACTATCAAGGAATGTTTAATGAAATTAAACAGCATGTCATCAATAAGAAGACCAGATCCATTATACTTTAAAGCTCTAAAATCGTTTACCCAGAAGAAGGAGAATAGAGAAGTGTGGATGCTTCTAGAGGAAGAAGAGGATATGAAGCTTTGACGAGACTTTAGATTAGTGTGTAGTTTATTTTTTCATATTTTTGACATTAGTTTTATTTCTTTTTCTTTAATGTTTTGACATTAGTTTTGCTTATAGACTTTATATTTTTATTGATATAATCTATTTAAGAGATTTGTTAATCTTAACTAGTTAATTGTTTAAACATCTAATTGAAGTCTTTACTTTCGATGTTGAGAGAATTATGGCATTAACAAATGAACAGAAGAAATTATTGAAGATTATTGTATTAAAGTGCTATTTAATTATTTAGAGACATCTACTAACGAAATACAAGCAAGTTCTCTGCATTACCTGGATCATATTTTGTGAAAGAATTGCTAGATGGTCCATCTTCAGTTTGCTGAATTGTTTAGAATGGAGAAAAATACATTCAATAGTTTGTGTAACTTATTTCGCATTCGAATGTGGTTATTTGATAGTAGATATGTATCACTCGAGGAAAAGATTGCCATTGTTTATAATAACAATTAGTCATAACCTTCGGAATAGATTGGTAAGAAATCGATTTGTACATTCAACACAAACAGTGCATAAATACTTTCATGAGGTATTATTGGCTATGTTAAAATTTGCCAAAGAAATGATTGTCACTCCATCATTCGATCAAAATGTCCAAGAAATCAGAACACACCGACATCTTCGGCAAATATTTAAGGTAAAACTTCATATAAAAAAATATAAATATATTTACTTATAATTGAATCATCCTACGCAAGGATTAACAATTTACCTTTAATGTTTAGGGTGCCGTTGGTGTGTTAGATGGAACCCTCATTCCTGCATGTATCCCGACAGATAAACAAATACCTTACAGAGGAAGAGGAAGGGGTGAATGTGCTCAGAACGTTATGGCCATCTGTGACTTTAATATGATTTTTACATATGTTATAGCTGGATGGGAAGGGGTGGCACATGATTCAAGGGTACTTATGGATGCTGTACTTGATCCAAATAAGAAATTTCCGTTGCCCCCTCCTGGTAATATTTAATATATTTTTTCATATAGCTTAGTGAAATTATAACTTAAAATTTTGCTAAAATGTCATTTGTTTTTATGTAGATAAATATTATCTTGTTGATGCTGCTTACACTCACACAAGAGGATTTATGGCACCATACCGTAATGTTCGATATTGGTCGGGTGACTTTCGTAGTGGTGGGCGGCCTACTAGTAAAGAGGAGGTTTTTAATCATATGCATGCAAAGTTACGGAATGTAATCGAAAGGTCTTTTGGCGTGTTGAAGGCGCGTTTGCAATTTTGAAGCGGATGGCACCATATTCCTTCCCGACGCAAAGAGACATAGTTATTGCATGCATGACACTACACAACTACATCAGAAAGGAATCCATCTTCGATCCACTCTTCCAACAATACAATGATGAAAATGTTCTTTCAGAGATGAATATCGAATCAGAGAATGATATGCCTGAAGTGGAAGGAGTATTTGGAAACTTTGAACAAACTATTATGTCTAATATGCGAGAAGAAATTGCCGCCACACTTATACATGCAAATCATTAAATTTTTATCTGTTTTTATGAATAATGATATTTTAATTTTCTATTAAGTACTTTATAGTTTATTTGAATTAAATAAAATAATTTATTTTCATTTAATAAGAAATAATTTCTTTATAATGTAAAGCATTTCCAAACAGGAAATAGATATGGGCAAATGTGTCAAATTAACATATTTCAGACATTTCAGATGTTTGTTAACAAACAGATTGTTTCAAATTCAGTACTTAATTTTCAGACTTGAGCCATAGTTACCAAACAAGTTTTTTGACTTCAGATTTCAGATTTAGGCTTCAGATTTCAGATTCGGGCTTCAGATTTCAGATTCAGGCTTTAGACTTCAGATTTAACAAACGGGGCCTTAGAAAAAGATCAGTGAATTCAGAGCCCTTGTCTTTAAGGAAGTCGGTGCTCAACCTCTACACGTCATTCCCAGCATCAGGCTACCTTACAATTTTATATGAAATTGTAAAACATAGAAAGCGACTTTCAAAATAAATAATGGTATGTATGAAATTTAAATTTTATAAATTCATATAATTACAATTTGAACGGTTGAATTTTAGCAACCTTACAAATGTCTTAGAACTTTACACACTTCTTTCCCACTCATTTTCTTTTATGAATGGGTATCTCTGGTCTTTTTGCATTTGTGTCGGTCTAGCAAAAGATATTTATTTTCATTATAATAGCTATAGAACATCTTATCATACATCTATTGCTTTGTCTTATGGTAGCAGGTCAGCCAACAAGAGGCATATTTAAAACTAGAGTGGGCCACGATCTCACAAAGAATCGATGAATGCTGATGACATTGCCTTTTTCTCTCTTCCCTCCTCTTTTCATGTGTCATGTGACACCTCCTTAATTAATTTAAGTAATGGAGGGTTTAGTGTTAAAGTACATGGCCATCCAAATCGTAGAGCTAAAAGATCAGGCTGATTAAATTCATGTAAATGAATATTGTTGGCCATCCAAATCGTAGAGCTAAAAGATCAGGCTGATTAAATTCATGTAAATGAATATTGTTGGCCATCCAAATCGTAGAGCTAAAAGATCAGGCTGATTAAATTATCCTAGCCATCCAAGTGGCGAATATAGAATGGTTGAAAAGAAATGGTCTAGGCAACCTGTTGAGCTACGTCTCTCACATGCTTGGAAGGGGTCGGTTCGATCCTGACAGGTGAGTGGCCATTGGCTGATGGGGAAAGAGGATTTCATGTACATGATATCTACACCGTCCACCGGATGGGCCATCCTGTGTGTTGAAATGGATCCCAGAAATGTGGACTATTCAAAACTCAGGTGGGCCACACCATGGGAACAACTGAGATGGAAAGTCCAACCGCTAAAATAGTCTAAATTGTGTGTGAGATATACAATGGGGTGTCCATGCCATCCAATCCACTATTCTTATGTGTCACTCCAGGATGAATGGACTTCCCGAAAATCAGGTCGTTGTAATACTCATATGGGCCACACCACAAAAATTATATTTTTTAAGGAATGATTTTACTCTTTTACCAATTTTGTGGTCCATACGTATTACGGCTTATATTGATTTTTAAATTATATAGTGAAAATTTGGCGGCGCACCTGATGGACGGAGTGGATCTGATGCATATTCGCCCTCGCTAGGTAACAAGTTATTGTAGGTACGCCCTCTGCATGACTAGCAGGCAAACGCAGGAAGCGGATTGCGTACTGAGTAAACTCTGTGGGCCCACCGTAATATATACATTTTTATCCGCTCCGGCCACCCATTTTAACGGATAATTTTAAGAATTAATCCAAAAATGATGCATATCAAAAGCGCAAGTGGAACACACCACAATAAACAATGTGAATTGAAATTTACCGTTGAAAACTTCTTGGGGCGACAGACGTTATCAACGGTGGAAATCAATACTTCCACTCTTTCCTGTGGTATGGTCCACTTGAGATTTGGATATTCTTCGATTTTAGGATCAACCACTAAAATGATCCGTAAAAACGGATGGACAGTGTGGATAAATGACATGCATTCAAGGTGGCCCCAACAGAGTTTACTCAGTACCGTAAGAGCGTACCGATCGTAACTTAGTACGCAATCCGATTTCGGAAAAGGAAACGGGTTGGCTACTCCCCCTGCCACTAGCCCCGTCGCTGATGGTCGGTGTACTGTGGCACCCACCATGATGTATGTATGATGTATGTGTTTCATCCATTCCGTTCATACATTTTTAAAGATTATTTTAGGGCTTTATCCCAAAATGTAGAGGGACATAAATCTCATTTAGTCCACACCACATGAAACTAATAGTGATTGATATCCACCATTAAAATCCTCCTAAGGCCCACTGTACTGTTTATTTGACATCCAATCTGTTTATTTGGTCAGACAGGTCCAGATGAAGGGAAAAAACAAAAGTTAGCTTGATCCAAAACTTTTATGGCCACCAAAATGCTTTTAATGGTTGACGCTCATTCACCACTGTTTCATGTAATGTGGTCCACGTGAGATTGGGGTATATCTCATTTTTGGTGTCATTCTTTAAAATTATATTTAAAAATATATGGACGGAACGGATGAAGCACATACATCATGTTGGGGTCCACGGAGCACCGGCCACCAGCCATTTGCTGGTGTCAGGGGGAGTGGCCAATCCGTTCCTTCAGTGACGCAATCATATGCGGAAACGGATTGGCTACCCCTTGCCACCAGCCAATAGCTGGTGTTCGGTGCTATGTGGGCCCCACCATGATGTATGTGTTTCATCCATGCCGTCCATCTATTTTTATAGATCATTATATGTCATTACACAAAAAATGAGATATATAACACTCTCAAATGGACCACATTACAGGAAACAGTGTTGAATGAACTTCAACCATTAAAAACTTTTGGGGGGCCATAAAAGTATTGGATCAAGCTGATCTTTGTTTTTTCCCTTCAACTGCGTCTTTATGACCTAATCAACCGATTGGATGTCAGATAAACAGTACAGTGGGCCTTGGGAGGATTTAAATGATGGATATCCAATCAATATTGTTTTCATGTATTGTGGTCCACCAAAGATTTATATCCCTTTTATTTTTAGGATAGAGCCATAAAATGATCTTTAAAAATGAATGAACGGAATGGATGAAACACATACATCATGGCAGGGCCCATAGAGCACCGACCATCAGCCCCGGTGCTGATGTCAGGGGGAGTAGCCAATCCGTTCCCATCATCTGCTACTTTGTCAATAGTTCCGGGAGTAGATTACGGGCATCCAACATTCTTAACATGTGGCTCACACGGGTCAGATCAAAACCGTCCATTTCGTGCTTCCAACAGTGAATGGACGATGGTTCAAAATTTACAATGTTTTAGCATATAAAACATTGCTTTGGGTCAATCGATCGATCAGCCGGCAGGATGAATGGTTCGGATCATCACACGACATGTTCCAAGTATGGTACACAATCTAGAGTCGCTAATATGCCGGGCCTCCAAGGCAGGTAATCTGTTACCGCTCTGCATTATTTCTTCATTTTGATTCGGCGTCAATGGGATGGCCGGATGCCTCGGATAGATAACTGCCGATCCCTGTACGAAAGTCCGCATGAGCACACATAAACGTTGGCATGAGCACGACATGATTGGATATTACTAGATAGCACACCGGAAACGTCAGCATGAGCACAGCATGATTAGATTTTACTGGATAGCATGAGATAGTCTTACCTCGTGTATTTTTTTAAAAAAATTAAAATAATTTTATTTTAAAATCATAAATTTTTCAACGTGTATTTTTAATGTTTTTGTCACGTAGAAAGGTTATATATATATATATATATATATATATATATATATATATATATATATATTATATATATATGGGGGGAAGGTACAATGCGCTCGAGCTTACGATAAGCTCCCGTGAGGTCGAGCTATGTGGGCCCCACCGTGATGTGTTTCGACCATCAACACCGTGCATTTGATGGGTACCCTTTAAATTATGGGATATCCCAAAAATCAGCCGTATATGGAACTTAGGTGGGCCATACCATCTAAAATTATGTGAAGACACCGTTAAAACATATAAAATCACTTGGTGGGGCCCACCTGAGTTTTGCATGCGCCTGAAACTTGGTCTGATATATATATATATATATATATATATATATATATATATATATATATATATATATATATATATATATATATATATATGGGAAAAGGTACTATGCGCTCGACCTCACGATAAGCTCCCGTGAGGTCGAGCTGTGTGGGCCCCACCGTGATGCGTTTCGACCATCAACACCGTGCATTTGATGGGTCCCCTTTAAATTATAAGATATCCTAAAATCAACTGTATACATAACTCAGGTGGGCCATATCATCTAAAATTATGTGAAGACATCGTTAAAATATATAAAAGCACTTGGTGGGGCCCACCTGAGTTTTGCATGTGCCTGAAACTTGGTCTGAACCCTTATTCAAGTGGGACACACATAATGGATGGGCTGGATTTGCAAACCACATCTCGATGGGCCCTCAAAACATGGTTATGAATGTTTTAATGGTACACGGCCCCTCTCCACTTCTGTATGTGGTGTGGCCCACACAAGTCACGGATTGACTTGATTTTTGAGACCTAGGCCCACAATGGAATGATGCATCTGACTGATGGATGTTCGAAACGCATCACGCTAGGGCCCACACAGCTCCACCTCATGGGACGGACTCGTGAGGTCGAGTGCATAGTACCTTTTCCTATATATATATATATATATATATATATATGATTTATATATATATATATATATATATATATATATATGAAAGATATGTGATTTATATGAGGCTTGTGACGCTGGGAAAGACGTGAGATCGAGCACCATCTTCCTCAAGAGGATAACTATTTCGAATTCACGGAACTTCTCTGGACTCCTCACAGAGACTTATCAAATCCACAGGGAAAGAAAGCAAAAAATAGAAATAAATTCTAATAAATTCGAAATTGATTAATGAATGAATAAAAATGAGTTTACAACCCTTTAAATAGGGGTACCAAGCAATGGAAAAGAAATCAGAATCAAACTACAACTAAAACTCCTAGAATTTGCGACTTACTATAAATAGTAAACTTATTATTTATAGACGGCTGTGATGTTTACTAGTGCACAAGGTTTTCGGCCGAAAATAGTAAGTGTCTTATTTGGTTTTACCAAGCTGTCCTCCTAATTTTTATAAGCTCTTTTCCCATTGGACACAATGTTCTCCTAAAGCCCAACGGATGAAGAGTTATAATCAAACTAAAACTTACTATTTATAGTAAAGACGAAATTAAAATAGGGAAATGACCGTTGATCTGGCGATATTTCGCAAATCCGGGTTGGTTGGCTAAAGTAGCTCGTTCTACCCCTAAAATCATATATTTTACGTCAAATAACTCATTCCGGATTGCGAGATACGCCCAATTTAAGGTCCGATGGTCCGGATCACTTCTGTCGTCGACCGGGCCTTTTTTTAAAATCCATCTTGGCCATGTAACTGTCCGCGACCCACTCTACATCCGCTTGAGTCTCCGATGAGGAATAACCATTTGAGTTGGATCATCTCTTTACAACTTGCATGTTGAGCTGTGGTCGTGTGACGTGTGACGTGCATGCATGCCGGGCCGAGCCCGCATCTAGGTCCAGTCCTATGTGTGGACTGAGAGTACACTTGTGCTAACGGTTTTGTTCTGCACTCTGTGAGTATACTAGCACTTATCGATTTTCGTGAATTTCAAATCAGGGACACATCTATTCGGGTGGTCACATCAGTTGGTTTCAAACCGAATGTACCTAACCCATTTGAAACGGTGCTTTAGGCATCTAATCATGGTTTATATATCGATCTACTCCTTTTTCGAAACAAATTAATTCAAAGCAATAATTTCTTTTTTACGTTTATTTAAAATTCGTCTCTGATTCAATGTTTTTTTGCCAACTGAGTTTGTTGTCGGGTCAACTCACTTTGGTTAAGTTCCGCATGCTAGTTCAAACCCATGTACAATGAGTGCACTGTTAGGACCGGGTCATAGTCATTGTATCCTGAAGGCCAACGGTCCAAGATTCCTGTTGCACTTGGGATGCAGTCTAAGCCGAGTGACCCATCACACCTGGATTTAAACAAATAAGTTATATTTTCTTACTTTATTTTATTATTTAACTTTTTTATAATATTATGTATTGTTTTCAATAAATTATTTCAACAATCTTAAAACCAAATATTCAATTGTTGGAAACCGTATACATCTTATTCAATATTTGAAAACAAAAAAGTTTTATTCTTCTTTTCTTTTATGTAATTAGTGTTTGATGATTTCTCTAATTAATTGAAAACCGAGTTACAATTAGAACTCTATTGTATTCCATGGCCATCATCACAATCAACCCTACGATTGAAATGTCCAAAATCGGACCGTTCGCTAGACAAATTTTCAAAAGATGGAAATAGAAAATCAGTTTTGCACTGGAAATATTAAAGGTTCATTTTAACATTCTTTTAGATTCATTTATAGTTGATTTATCCAATGAAAATGAATCTAGAGATGTCACTTGGATTGCAGATTCAGATTAAATAAAATCCATGAGTGGATATGTTTTCACTTTTGGTAGAGGTGCAGTATCTTGGAAGTCTACTAAAGAGACTTGCATTGCTCAGTCGATTATGGAATTTGAGTTTGTCGTATTAAAAAAGGAATGAGTAAAAGCTAAATGGCTTAGAAATTTGTTAATAGATATATGAATGAAACCTGTGTCTATTATATTTATTCACTATGATTGTTAAACAGCTATAGCAAGGGCTTAGAGTAAAATATATAATGATAGAAGTAGACACATTAGATTCCGACATAATATTGTGAGACATCTGTTGAATGATAGAGTCATAGTTGTTGATTTCGAATGATCAGAAAAGAATCGAACTGATCCTCTAACCAAATAAGTACTATCTTAAGAATTACTCATGAAAACATTGAAGGAAATGGGGCTGAGCCTAACTGAATGAGATACTAGTGTTGGCGACACAACCTATATAAGTGGAAATCCCATGCGATATGTTTAATTAGTAAACAATAAAACATTAGGAGACTGAAAAGCACTGTAAAAACTTATCTCCTTCCTACGAAGTAGGCAGTGCAAACAACAACATGTGAATGACCTAAAATAATATAGAAAATTGATAGACTGTGTGGATAAAACTCATTAGATCAATGTAGGTGCCCACAATACACAATTCGGCTGGGGCTTCCACTTTTCATTATGCATTAATTAGGAAGCAAATTGGCTGGTGTACCACACGCTACTGATCTAGTTGATGTGATGACCTCACCAAGTTTTTTATGGGTCCCATCATTAGGTATGTATTATATCAAAACCGTCCATCCCATTTAAGGATCTCCTAGTAAGGCTTGAGTTGAAAAATAAGACGGATCCAAATATCAAGTGGACCACCCTCCAAAAAGCAGTGAGGAATTGAACGTCTACCATTAAAGCCCTTTTTAGGCTCATAAAAGTTTTGATATTTGTTTTTCCTCTTCATCCAGGTCCGTGTGACATCTTATGAACATATTGGATGGAAATTAAATGTTACGGTAGGCAACGTTACAGTAGGCCCTATGAATATTTTAACAGTGAGAATCATTGTCCCCACTGCTATTTGTGGTGTGGTCTAGTTGACCTTTGTATATTATTATTTTTTTGTGCTCGTGCTTTAAAATGATCTCTCAAAATGGATGAACGGTGTGGATATAATAAATACATCATTGTGGGTCCTTGAACTTTAATCTCCTTTGAATCGTTTGTACAACAGCTCGAGGAGCGTAAGTGAGCGTCTTCGCATGACATGAACCCACACCAGCCAAGTCAGTGGTGTGTGGTACATCAGCCAATATGCTTGCACAACAGTAATGCCTATGGCTAAAAGACCGGAATCGTTGATGTGATGGGTCATCATGGGTGGTCCATGCACCATAGGTACTCCAATTTTTTGGATGTCGTGGGCCATACATGATGATTGCTTGGTGATTGGACCATCTGGTTACCTATGGAATACTGTGGACCATACACTATTAAAGTTTTGTGTGAGGACCATCCAGTTTTTTGTAGAATATTTGTCGCTTCCTAGGATTGAATGTGAAGCATTACGGCGACATCTTTCTTCACCACCTATTTTGTCGGACAAACTAGTGAAAGTCTAAAAAAGATCAAAATTGTTGATGTGATGGGTCTCATCTTAGATAGGCCATTTCAACATGGGACCCATTTATACAAATTAAAAGCATAAAGGCCATTGTACAAAGAATCTCCCGACCGTCGTATAACTCCTCTCGGACTCAGGAAGGTTTCAATAGTGGACATTCCATTCCTAATGTTTCATTTGGTGTAGCCTACCTGAGTTCTGGATCTCCTTGATATTTAGAGCCCTGTCCTACCGTGTCTTTCAAAACAGATGGACAAAGTGGATTTGTCAAAGACATCTCCATGGTTCCATAAAGTGCCCACTGGTAGATCTCTTGTCGGGGGTCATGGGGAATCCGCCTCTAAATTGGAAGTAGATGGCCTATCACCAGGGGTTGTCTTTGCATTAGTGGGTAGGGACTCATGAAAGAACACACAGGGAAATCAAAAAAAGTAATCACAATTGTACAAACAAATTCAACCAAAGCACAATATGAATTTGTGTTAAAAAAAAAAAGCCTTTGTGGGAAAAAATCATAGCACGAAGCAAGAATGCACTTTAAAAAATTACGTTACAAGAGATGAAAGCTTACCCATCAAAACCCTAAGAGAAAAAGCCTTATCATTTTTCTCTTCGAAGCATGTTTTAGAGAACCATAACCTTACCGTAATCTCAATTACACCTAATATATATACTACCACAATTGGAATAGGAAACAAATTGTGCACTTACAGAGTTTTGAACGCGCCTTTGATGGGACCTTCGATGACATCGAAGGCCATCGAGGACTAGTCGATGACAATGAAGACACCTTCAATGCCATTGAGTAGTAACTCTAAAATTGTCTAACAATCAACAAGATTTTTCTGGATTTTCTCGATGAGATCGAGCATTTGTCGATGGCATTGACATTAGCTCGATGGAATCGAGTGGTTTGTCGATGAAATCAATAGACTCTGTTACAAACAAATTTAAGATATTAGATAACAATCTCTACCATGTCTTTAATCTTCACACTCCATTGCTCATTTACCATACTTAATCTTTCATCTAGACTTTATCTCCATCATAGCTACATAATCATTGCTTCTTATGCACACTCCGTCTTCACTCTATCTTTACCAAACCTATAGAAGTCACAAAAAACTTGAATTTCTTTGCAGGAACCACCTTCGAAAGCATGTAAGTCAGATTCACGCTTGTGTAGATCTTCTCAAGAGTCACACATCCTTCCTCAATCGCCTATCGGATAAAATGATGATGCACGTTAATATATTTAGTTCTAGAATAGTAAATTAAATTCTTTGCCAAATTGATCGCGTTTTTGTTGTCATAATTAACCGACACAACCTCCTGCTGAAGCCCTAACTGATGTATCACTTTCCTCAACCAAACCATTCCATTGAGTGCTTCCGTCATCGCCATATACTCAACTTTGGTTATGGAAAGAGTTACTAAAGAATGAAGCTTCAATATCTAAATGATCACTTCACTCATTAACATAAACGAGTACTCGAAAGTCGACATTATGTTATCTACACTGCCACGTAATTTGAATTCGCATAGCCTACTAACTTATCTCCTAATTTTTCAAATATCAAGATGTAATTCTGCGTAACTTGAATGTATTGAAGTATCTATTTTACTGCCTCCCAGTTTTGCTTACTATAGTTAGACATATATATGTGCTAAAAACACCCACCGTATGTGAAATATCCCGTCTCGTACAAACCATGACATATGTTAAGCTATCAACTGCACTCGAATAAGGCACATGAGACATAAACTACTTTTCTTCATCCATATCAGGACACTGTTTACAAGAAAGACGAAAATAAGTCATATAGGGAATGGTGACCAACTTTGCCTCGTCCATCCCATACTTTCTTAATACCTTCTCAATATATTTAGACTGAGATAACCATTATCTGCTCCTCTCTTGTCTCCATGTATGTCAAAGCTGAGAACCATCTTTGCATCCTACAAATCTTTCATCTCGAATGTCATTGATAGCTAAGCCTTCAGTATATTAATCTGTAACATCTTAGAAAAATCTGTATAAAGACCTGAGTACCACCTCAGGCAGAAATCACCTAGGACCGAAACCTTTAGAAATTAGATGAAATTAACTAAGTGCTAAACTAGGTTACTTGTGAAATTAGCACTAATCACTTTAAATACGAACTGCAAGACCCAAAACTTGCAGAATCGTTGACGCTACATTACCCTATAATCTAGGATCAATCTCAAAACATAGTTGTTCTCGGGAGCACCTTGAAACTTTGTATCGGACCTGGACTGCGCGTCGAAAGTCCGATTATAGCGAAACTATACCATTATGACCACCTTATTGGGCTTAACAACCATCTCGAAAATCAAGTCTTGACTATGTCCAAAAACGCACAACTTGAGCCCGGAGCGAATTGTGTGAGAAACGCAAATATCTTTTGAAAACGTACTCAGATTTAAGTGAATTGATTCATTCACTTGCAGGCCAAATATAAGGATTCAGACCATCAGAATCTGACCCAAATACACCCTCGGATCAAGAAAAATTTCATACACATGTCAGTGTACTTGTGGCCCTGATCGAATATCGGTGACCGTTGAACTGAAATTGGTTTGCCATGGTCGATCTGTAAATTTGATCGGACTGAAAACATAACTCGACCTAGATCCAATGCCAGAGAGCTTAAGTCCGACCGCACGTAGAAAGGGGGCCTCCAGAAGTGCTCCGTTGAGCCGAAATAGATGGGTTTTAACTACAACCTAAGTATACCATGGCCCTGGGGCCATTCCCATCAGTTCTGGGCCTATATAAGAGCCTTAACATATGAATTTCTAACCCTATATGAGAAAAGAGAGAAGAAAGAGAAGGAAAGAGAGAGAAAGTGAGAGAGAGAGAATTGGAGTTCATCCCTGGGATTCAATCCCATCACTCCACGGGCTGAATCAACTTTTCTGTATCGCTATTCCGGCGATTCCGATCCCGTTCTCAGGTAAGAAATCCAAACTCTAATCTATTTTAGGGTTTCAAATAGTGTATGTGATGAAATAGCTAACCTATTTCATACTGTAGGTTGGCGTTGTGCCGTAGACACAGACTCGGTATACAAACTGAGTTTGTTACTTGTTTAATGGCAAAAGGTGAGGACTATATATGTTTAGGTTATGGTTTTCAAGACTTTCAATGTCAGTTAATGATTTATAACTGACATAGGTGCCATTTCCATGCTAAATACGATGCCTCTTTCACTTTACAGATATATATATATATATATATATATATATATATATATGAACTATGTTGGTTATAGTGTATTCCATATATTTGTTGAAATGACTGAATGAATAGGGAATTTGGTTTTGTGCTTGCCATGATTATTAACGATGAATATATGCCTGTTAAGTATGTGGCAACTCTTTTCTAAAAGAGCCTGCCAGGATATATGTTATATGTAGTCTAATCTATGTATGTTGAAATGTGTAGCCTATGTGTTTGATAAAATGCCTCAATGAGGAAATGCCCGTGGAAATGCATGTACTGAGGGTGTCGAGATTAACTGTGGTTATAGTTTTCCTTTATGTATTCTATAATACTACTTCGTGATATATGGTTTATTGCTTATGTATGCTAACATGTATGATATGTGTTTGTTGAAATGCTCAAATGAAACTTATATTTAAATTGATTGCTACATGCTATATGGGACTAGCACATATGCATTCTTATCTTACTTGAGTTGTGTTTGGGACTATGATATAGTCCAAGCATTTGGTAATGGATCCTGATCAGGTGGCTGAGGTTGTCTCGCCACCCGGGACGTGTTCGATGAATACAAGCCGTACTTTGGTGGTCAGCAGTGGTTAGGCCACACGGAGTGCTTACGCACTTCATGTCGATTAACTTGAGGTGCGCTCGTACCAGTCAAGCTCGTCAAGTAACCCGATTGACCCGATATATGTTTACCATGTGTGGACGCTACTGTTTGAACCTAAGGTACCAAACTCACCAGTGGAAACCCCGTTAACCTTGGTACCTCGATCTGCTAAGACTCATGAGCCGGACATGGTGGTATGGGACACCGTGAGCTGTCGGCCTATGCTAGAGTGTCGAGCCTCCTTGTAGTGTTCAGTGAGCAACACAGCCTCGTGAGCCTAATACTGTGGTATGAGACACTGTATTCGAGCTGTCGACCTACACTAATAAGGTGATGAGCCCTTTGTAGTGACCTCGAGCATAATCTGAGCCTGCGTAGAGGCGACGAATCTTTCCGTAGCAACTAGAGTATAACTAGGCCTACACTGCATCGAGGTGATGAGCTCTTTACAGTGACCTAGAACTACAACATCGTATGAGATTTACTAGGACTGACGACCCTAGAATGGATCATTGTTTGGGAAATGATATAAGGGAGGTATCTTAGTTTCCCAATCCTGTTGTATGAAAAGGACTAATAAGACTTGGTAACATGCTCATGCACTGCATTGCATGTGTCATTTGGTATTGGGTAAAGCACTGAGGAAGTGACTAACATGCGCGACTGTGAGATGAAGATCGCAGAGGGAGTGCAGACGAGGGCATGCATCATTTACACATTTCATCCTTGCATTAACTAGAGTACTTAGGATTGCTTGTTGTATTGCTTTATCATTACTGCTTGGCTAAATTGATAACATGTTAACCTTTGCATTATAGTTCTACTGAGTTGATCACTCACTTCCACGTTATGGGACGGTGTTGTACACACCAACCAGACTCTATCTTATTGCAGGTGGTGGCGATGCCTACGAGGCGGAGCCAGATTTCGGGGATGACGAGGAGGCATTCTCTTTCATGCAGTTTTCAGGCGGGTTCATATGAGCCATGTCCTGATCGACGAGGATCTCTGGAATGTTAACTAGATGCCATTACACTTGCTATTTTGTCTTTTGAAAATACAAATGTATATTCATTTTTGGTCCATTTTGGGAAGTGTACATGTAATTATTTAACATGGTAATCTTATTACACTCTGGAGACTTACAACAGTTTATACATTTTATATATCTATCACTGTCTTCCGCTTGCAATTTCACTTGTCTCTGGAGTATGATATGTTATTTTGGTATAATCCTATTCATATTTCATATGCTAAAACGGACAACATTTAATTATCATTTTCTATGTTGCATAAGTGATGCGTTGGAACTCGGGAGTTGGGCTCCTGCTCGACCCACCATTTTCAGGGCGTTACATGATCTTAGACATAGTATGACTGGTAATGAGCATGTCATCAACATACAGTACTAAGATAATTAACTTCTTATCACTCAGTATCTTGAAATAGATACAATGATTATACTCACTTCCGATAAACCTCAGACTCATCATGAAATAATTAAATTTCTTTCCACTACCTAAGTGACTATTTCAAGTCATACAACAACCTATTCAACCTACAAACATTGTTCTCTGCACGTTGTATTTCGAATCCTTCTGATCTCTTCATGTAAATCTTCTCTTCCAATTCCCCATATAAGAAAATAGTCTTCACATCCATCTGTTCTAGCTCGAGATTGTATTGAGCAACTAGCACTAATACGAATCTGATAGATACCTACTTCACCACAGGCGCAAATATTTTAGTGAAGTCAACACCTTTTCTATGAGCTTATCCATTCACTACCAAACTTGCCTTATATTTATCATGTTTCTTCCTGAAGATTCACTTACTCTCGATCGCTTTATTACTGATGGGAAACTCCACCAGCTCTCACATCTTATTCCTGTACAAGGAGTCCATCTCTTCATGCATCACCACTTTTTACTTTTTGAAATCTATGTTATTAAGAGCTTCCTGAAAAGTAGACGAACATCCATCATCCGTAATGAGGACGAATGCAACATTTGAGTCATCCCTGTATCTTGTCAATAACCTACAATCCCTTTGCAGATTCCGATTCACAGGTCGCTGTTAGCTCCACCTGATCCTGTACCTTTGGTTATGCCTTAATATTAGCCTTTGTTTCATCTATGTTTATTTAAACGTCCACAACCGACTTTTCTTCTTCCTTGTGCTCATCCTTAAGGAACAAGATCCCTAGTCAAATTTGACTTCACGATTAAGGATGATTTTTTAGGTGACTCGATGATATAGCTTATACTCGTTCACACTACCACTATAGCCGACAAGGATGTACTTTTTAGCCTTTTGGTCTAACTTATATCTCTCAACTAACGGTACGTGAGAGTAAACATCACTACCAAATATTCGCAGGCCCGATTAGTCTACTTACTGGCCACTCCATACTTCCTTTGAAATTTTACAATTTATTGTTGTATAAGGGGATCAATTCACCGAGTAATAAACAGTGTTAACAGCTTCAGTCTACATTTCCTTACCCAATCCATCATTACTCATCAAGCGTCGGACCCTCCTCGAGTGAGTTCGATTCATCTACTCAGCAACACCATTTTGCTCTGGTGTATAGTGTACTGTGTCGTGCCTTACGATTTCTTCATCTTTATAAAACCAATTAAAATCCATAGAAGTGAATTCCTCACTGTTATTTATCATTAAGATTTTCACCTTTCGCCCTAACCATTTTTCCACCATTGCATTCCATTGTTTGAAGTTGGTGAAAACCTCAGATTTACTTTTCATAAAGTAAACCCACACCTTTCTAGAATAGTTATTAATAAACATAACGAACCATGACGACCGTCCACCAGAAACTAGGGTGATGACCTCCATACATCAGAATGCACATAATCTAGAACACATTTACAAACATGTTTTCTAGACTTAAGATAATATTGATTGTTTACTATATATATAATGCTCATATATAATAAAATCAATATTTTTTAAAACTTGAATCAAACAATGATTAGAAAGTACCTTCACACCTTGTTCACTCATGTGGCCAAGATACGCATGCCACATACGTGCAAATGTGAAATCAGCTACAGACGTTACAAAATCCACTTGATGAATTACTCACAATTAACTTGTAAATGTTATAATTCCTCTGTGCTTGCATGACTATGAGTACCACCTTTAAAACCTTAAGGACACAATTGAACCCGGTGAATTTTCACCCTATTGCCTCGAGTGCACCCAAAGATATCATGCTCTTCCTCAACTCATGAATGCACATCGGTCAGGATATGCTCTATGCTATCAAACATCTTGATGTGCATGATCTAAAACCAACCATGTTATAGACATTATCATTGCCCTTAAACACCTAGTCACCATTACACTCACTATAACTGGTAAACCCTCCTATGAGGGATCATGTGATACAAAGCTCCTATATCCAAAATCCATTCATCGTCAAAGTACTTAAATTTTGATGTGATCAGCACATCAATACTACTTGCCTATTCACTGGATTTCATAGTTTGGTCTCTCTGTAAGAATTCTCTGATTTCTCTTTCCTAGACTTAGATTATGAAAATCCTTCTTCATGTATCTGTTGTGCCACAATTCTAGCCATTCAACTTACCTTTATCCCTTGCCCTTCAATTTGGATCTTGATCTCAATCGCGATGATCCATTATCTCACTCAGAATTTCTCCCCCTCGTAATCAATGCATTTGTATAAGCACTCATGTCACCACTTTTCTTTCTTATCATCTTTGATTGAAGAGCTAAGATAATGGTTTTAACACTAATGGTCGTCTTACCAGAACATAAAAAGTCTTTGAACGGCTCATATAATTATGGAAGAGAATTCAACAGAATACATGCTTGATCATTGTCCTCCATCGCCTCATTTACATCTAACAATTTGCAATTGATTCTCAAGTCATCTTTATAATGAACAACTATGGATTTAGATACAAACGAATCTCAGAAAGGCTTCTTCACATATATGTTCTCTAACTTCACCCATGTATCAGTTGCAGTCTTCTCTCTTATAACATTGTCTAAGACCTCATCCGTTAGATATAACTGGATTGTGGTATTGACCTTTTGATCCAACTTATTTCATTCTTCTTCTTTCAGAATTTTCGTTTGCTTTCCAAGGAGAGTATCTTCTAATCCTTATTGAACTAGAAGGCCCTTCATCTTCACCTTCTATGGTTCGAAGATTTTTTTTCTTATAATACTTCTCTACATCGAACTTCATGTTAGATGCCATAGATATCTTGTATTTAAATTCAATCTGCTTCCCAACGTTAGCTCTGATACCACTTTTTGGGACTCGTGGAAGTACAGAGAGAGGACTCAAATAAAGTAATTACAATCATACAAACAAATACAACTAGAGAATCCAAATTTATGTGAAAAAACCATGGCACAAAGCAAGAATGCACTATGAAAAATGAAGTTACAAGAGTTGAAAGCTTATTGATCAAAGCCCCGAGAGGAAAAGCTTTAGTAATTTTCTTTTCGAAACCCTCTCATACCCTTATGCATGTTTTTAAAAAACCCTAACCTTACCCTAATCTTAATTAGAATAGGAAACAAATCGTGCACTTACATAGCTTTGCACATGCCTTCGATGGGACCTTCGGTGGCATTGACAGCCATCGACGACTAGTCAATGACATCGAAGTCACCTTCAATTACGTCGAGTAGAAACTCCAAAACTAGATCCATAGCTCAAGTGGTAGACTGAGTGAAAGATACCTCATTTCAACACTGAGGTCGTGGCATCCATTCCCTAGTGGGGGTGGCTAACAGTGAAGTGTGAACTGACAGTGGGTATACTAACAAGCTAATAATAATAATAATAATAATAATAATAATAATAATAATAATAATAACAAGAATTTTTTCATATAGCGGTATGCCGATGATATTGACTGAGTT
Organism: Magnolia changhungtana; assembly: GCA_030180095.1. NCBI lineage: Eukaryota > Viridiplantae > Streptophyta > Magnoliopsida > Magnoliales > Magnoliaceae > Magnolia > Magnolia changhungtana. Next base: position 1,971,304 of record JASAUF010000445.1, on the reverse strand, counting down.
TGTTAAAGACTATTTTAAGACATTGGACAACATATACCAGCTTTATGATAGAATTGGTGCATTCTAATGTACAGAATTAGTTTTCACTCGAGATTGCATCCAGATGATGATCTGAACTGTTCATGTTTTCTAATATTCATGCTTCGTTGATGATCCCAAACTTTGGCTATTGAATTTGAACATGGGACATTAAAAAAATTACTTCTGAAGGTTCGAAATTTATCTCCATGTCCAATGATCCATTCAACACGTCTTCCTTAGGATTGGCTCTGTAACATTGAACACAGAATATGAATAGTTTAGATCATCATCTAAGATGCAATATGATCCTGATTAAAAACCCACCCCTGTACGGTAGCTGGGATACCGTGGGCACCATATTCTATCAAATCCTTGTACAACAGCACCATACGGGATCTTTCCTTGCTCGCGAATCAGGTTGGCCTACCACATCCTGTGTCCGGATATTTAAGTTACAACGTTGGGGTGTGGATTCAGTCAGGTCGCGATTTGACCGAGTGTTCGGTCAGACGTAACCGTGGGGCGGCCCTGGTGTATGTGTTGTATCTCCAGTCCGTCCGTATGTTAAGCAGATCCAAACTCAGGTGGACCACACTGTAGGAAATAGTGGTCATTGAACGCCAATTATTAAAAATTCATGGACCTGCGGTAGTGTTTATCTGCCACCCAACCTATTAATAAGGTCAAATAGATCTTTATGAAGGGACAATACAAAATATCATCTTCATCCAAAACTTTTGTGGCCCACAGTAAGTTGCTATTGGTCAATCACAATTTTTTCCTGTGGTGTGGCCCATCTGAGATTTGGATCTGCTTCAGTTTTGACCCCAAACGGATGGACGACGTGAAATCAGGGTAGGCCCCATGGTGCGACCTTACCGAACTCACTCTCAGGGAAGCGGAGTAAACTCTGTGAGGTCCACCTTGATTTATTTATTTTATCTGCTCTGTCCATCCATTTTCCCATATAATTTTAGTTCTTGAACCCATAAATGAATGGTATGAAATGTTCAAATGGACCACACCACAGGAAACAGTTGATTTGAGCGTCTACCGTTAAAAATTTCTTAGGGGCCATAAAAGTTTTGGATTAAGCTTATATTTGTGTTTACCGTTTATCCATGTCTTTATGATATTATGAACATGTTGGATGACAAATAAACATCACTGTGGGGCCTAGCAAGGTTTCAACGTTGGAAATAATTATATCCACTGTTTCCTGTGGTATGATCCACTTGATCTTTTGATATGCTTCGAATTTGGGTTCAACCCCTTAAATTAGATGGAAAAATGGATGGACGGCATGGATAGTCCATATACATTCAAGGTGGGCCCAACTGAGTTTACTGAGTATGATAAGAGCTTACTAAATTACTCAGTACGCAATCCGATTTCCACAACTAAGTTCATGTAGTATGATAAGAGCGTACTGAGTTACGTACACAATCCGATTTCCACTCCGAGAATGTTGGGTGTAAGTTTCAGTGTTTCACACGTAACATCTCTATATTCGGCTGATGTGTCACTTGAGTGGAACATCCCAACCGTGAGGATCACTTGTACACTTATCAGGGCCCACACACACACACACGTTGGACTGTCGACGGTGTAGCCTCCAGATCAAACGTGCCATCCCAATTTTCACACAATATGACCTTTATGATGTGGTCCATCGTTTGGACGGTCGGATGTTATAGAAAAGTGGGATGTTTGCAGGAACAAAATCGTTAGCATTTTTTCCTCGGTAAATCTCACATTTCACCCACCGTCTTAAAAAGACGCTCTCAAATCTTACTTTATTTTCAAAAACTAAACCATTTCTTCTTTTGGACAAAAATACCCCTAAACCCATCCAAACCCATTTTCTTTAATCTCATCGCCTTTGGCAAAAATCCATTTTCCTTAATCTTTTCTCCCCTTCATAAAGCAATATCCCTCTGCCTAAAACCTAATTTCTGAAATATTCTATCATCTTCATACATCAATACCCACCTAAATTCCATTTTCTGAAATCTTCTTTCTTCTTCATATAAGAATGCCCTTCCACCAAACCTTCGTTTTAGTTTGTCAAGACGAAAATGGTGCATCTATTTAAGAAAGCACGTACTATAGATATATCTGAACAAATTTTCATAAACCCTAAACCGAAAAAATTTCTTGTGGGCCAGAAAAGTTTTGGATCAAGCTTGTATTTGCGTTTTTCGTTCATCCATGTCTACATGATCATATGAACAAGCTGGATGACAAATAAAAAATTATTGGGCCTAGCAAGCTAGGTTTGAACGTTAGAAATGATTATCCTCATTGTTTCCTGTGGTATGATTCACTTGATCTTTGGATATGCTTCGATTTTGGTCTCAATTTTCTTTGAGGCTCGTTGAATTTCATGTGAAGCTCACTCAGTTTCCTTTAAGGCTTATTGAATTTCATGTTAGCCTCGCTCAATTTCATGTTAGCCTCGCTCAATTTCATTTGAGACTCGTTGAATTTCATGTTTGCCTCCCTCAATTTCCTCTGAGGCTTGTTCAATTTGATGTTTACCTTGCTCAATTTCCTTTAAGGGTCATTAAATTCCATGTTTACCTCACTTAATTTCCTTTGAGGCTCGTTGAATTTCATGTTTGCCTCGCTCAATTTCTCTTGATGCTTGTTGAATTTCATGTTAGCCTCGCTCAATTTCTTTTGAGGCTTGTTGAATTCCATGTTTGCCTCGCTCAATTTTCTTTGAGGCTCATTGAATTTTATGTTTGCCTAGCTCAATTTCCTTTGAGGCTCGTTGAATTTCATGTTAGCCTTGTTGAATTATCTGTAGTTATATGTACTTTTAGCTGCAGAAGTGATGGCTATGGATTAGAAGTAATGGCTACAAATCTTATGAAACGATGGCTAATGGCTATGGTGTTGCTACGGTTTTTTTTTTTTTTTTTTTTTTTGGTAAAAACTTTTATTCATATATATAGCAAAAATGAGTTGTACACTGTATGATTGGGCTTGCCGGCAAAAAAGGAGAAGCAGGCCCACAAATGAACATGAGATGACAACGCCTTCTACTAACTCATGCAAGTAGCCTAGGCCTAGCTTATCTAGGAAAAGAAGGCCTTTGATGAGGGCAGGAAGCTCCGATATAGATCAGAAAAGATAGTGGGTTTGATAGTTACTACCCCTACGAGCCAGCCCATCGGCCACCGCGTTTGCCTCTCTAGGGGAGTAGGAGATTGAGACTTCCATGCTAGTCAAGAGGGCTTTGATTCTGGCCCACCAATACCATAAGGCCCAAGAGTTGACCCCTTGCTTGTTTAATGAATCAATTACCGCCTTAAAGTTGCTTACCAACTCCACTTTGCTGAATCTGAAATCTCTGCAAAGCGACAGCCCTTCTCAAATTGTAACCCGAGAAGAAGTCAAATATGAAATTTCCATCGCTATTTCTACCTACTCCGCCACATCTAGAGCTTCCTGGGTTGCCCAAGGCCGAACCGTCCACATTCACTTTAATCCACCCAGGAGGAGGACAAGTCCATTTGACCATACTGACCTGCCTTGGGATTGTAACATTCTCAATGAGGCCCAAGCTGTCCAAGGCCGAGGCAGAGGACCGACGAACCACAGGTGGGAGGGAGAGAAGGGGTGCGAGCCTGTGTATCCAGCGGATCACTTTAGAGATAACTTTCAGAGGCAAGACCCTCACCCCATCCATGCAGGCAGCGTTTCTGGCCAACCATATCTCCCAAAAAAAAAAGGGATGGAGTAATGCCCTTGAGGGTAAATAGACGGTCTTTCCTAGACACAGTAGCCCACCACGAGGAGGGCCCCCCAACTACTAAGAGCTACTACCGAGAAGGGATGCTAAAAGGAACACCAAAGTGGTCTCAAACCTTAGCAGCTAGCTCACTTGTCGAGAAGACATGGTCGATGGATTCAATACTCGGAGTCTGGGGGAGAGGGAAGTAGGAGCACTTGGATGCTAAGGAGATTCCTTTAGCCTGCGTTCTAGCATCAATGGGGATCGCTTTCTCGATGACTTTCTAGGATAGTAGAGAGATTTTAGGCAGGAGAATTGGGTGCCAGACCCATTTGGACCATGCGATAATCGCCTCATTCAGCCGAGAGCAGCACCAAGTAGAGGCAATGCTGAATTCACCATTGCTGGACTTTAACCAAATTTGTTGGTCATCCAAGGTGGATGTGGAGAAGCCTTCTCCTTCAATGTGGTCCATCACCACTTGAGGTAGAAAATCTCAGGCCAGCCACCTGTTTGGACCAGCCAGTCCTGCTATGGTTATAATCCGTAGCTAGATGTCTAGATCTCGTTTCCAAATAGTGTCTGTATAAAATTGTTTAACCCGAAAGTAAAGTTTGGGAACCTTCGGAAAAGCAGTGGATAAAAGGTGAGATTAACTGTGGTAAAAATCTCAAATCCTTAACTAAAATTAAAATACATGAAAAGAAAACACAAAAAAAAAAAAAAAACAATTTATTTTATTTCCATCTGTATCTAGTACACTGAATTAATATGAGTCGGGATCCTCTGTTATCAGGTCAACGGAGAATTGCTGTTAGCCCAGTGGTTTGGCGTCCGAAGCTTTTTATTTTATTTTGTGAGTGGTGACGTGGACAAATGAGGAATAGGGTATTAGGAATTCTCTGTCGACCTGATAACAGAGGTTCCGGACTCAATTAATATATATCTCATCTAGTACACTGAATTAATATCTACACCTACCCTCATTGACATCCATACATCCACTTTCCATTTTGTGAATAAAAACGACCAAAAACTTAAACTAACGACACCCAAACAAAAAATGGGTCTAGAATGTCATAAAATATGTGTAAATATAATCCATCCTCAATATTCTTGAAATATCTTTGGCCCCACTTTTTGAGAAAACTGTCCCAAACGTGTTTATAAAAACCCCATCACAACCGTCCCTCACAAAGCAAATAAAAGACTAGAGAGAGAGAGAGAGAGAGAGAGAGAGAGAGAGAGAGAGAGAGCATGGATTCTTCTACTTCTCTTCAACAAATTCTTTTGTTATTGTTATTCCTCCTTCCATTGCTTGTGCTTTTCAGGTTCTTCCTATCAAAGCGTCGTAACCATCCATTACCACCTGGCCCACCTCCACTCCCCATCATCGGCAACATGCTGATGATGGACCAGCTGACCCACCGTGGCCTAGCAAAGCTGGCTCAACGCTACGGTGGCCTATTCTATCTCCGGCTAGGATTTCTCCACACCGTCACCGTATCGACGCCTGAGATGGCCCGCCAAGTCCTTCAAGTCCAAGACAACCTCTTTTCAAATCGCCCTGCCACCATCGCCGTCAAATACCTAACCTACAACCGTGCTGACATGGCCTTCGCTCACTACGGCCCGTTCTGGCGCCAGATGCGTAAGCTGTGTGTTATGAAGCTCTTCAGCCGCAAGCGGGCCGAGTCATGGGCATCGGTCCGTGATGAAGTCGATTCGACCATCCGAGCCATCACCGATAAGGCTGGCTCAGACGTCGATATCGGCGAGCAAGTGTTCTCTCTCACCCGTAATATAATATATCGGGCCGCTTTCGGGTCCACCTCTCATGAAGGCCAAGAAAAACTTGTGAGCATCTTGCAAGAATTCTCAAAGCTCATGGGCGCTTTCAATATAGGTGATTTCATCCCTTGGCTCAGCTGTATTGACCCACAAGGCCTTAACAAGAGAATGATCAATGCTCGGCGGATGCTCGATAGCTTCATCGACAGGATCATTGACGATCACATGAAGAAGCGGAAGATGGGCTGCAAGGATGATGAGGAAGATACCAATATGGTTGATGATCTGTTGGCTTACCTCGCCGAGGGTGGCGATGATAAAGCCCCAGCAGACGATCTTCAGGCTACCTTGAAGCTCACTAGAGATAACATCAAGGCCATCATCATGGTACTATTCATTTCTTGAACCCCACTTAAATGTAAAATCCAGACCGCCCATCTAGTGGGTCCCACCGTTTTTGGACTTTTGGTGATGATCTTACTTACTGACGATACTGGACGTCAATTAATTTTCATCTTGACCATCAGCATTTTTTAATTTATATTTTAACTGTCCATATCAAGGTCACAATCAGTTTGATTGAGATAATAATCTATTCCTCGTGGCCCTTGAGTAGATTTGAATCCCAACTTGGATGGTCTGGATGAAATATAAAAATAATCCTTTCTAGATTTTTATCTCCCACAGCTGAAAATCTTGTCTTGCCACCTCACCAACCTTGCCATGCTTTACCATCACCAACTGAAAAAATAAAATAAAATCCAACACTGGATAACCTGCTTCACCTGAAATATTTTTTTTTTTTTTTTTTGGGGGGTTAGCTTGTTAGTACACACACTCCATGTTAGCCACCCCCGCTAGGGATAGATACCAAAGACCTCAAGTGTTGAAACGAGGTATCTCCACTCAGTCTGCCAGTTGAGCTATGGATATGGGTGTGGAATATTTCATTTCCGTTACCTTGAGATCACTCAATGAATTTTTGTTTTTTGTTTTTTTTTTACCGAGTGCTAATGCATGGTATGTTATCAGGATGTAATGTTCGGAGGCACCGAAACTGTCGCTTCAGCAATCGAGTGGGCTATGGCAGAGATGATGAAGCGCCCAGATGAGCTCAAAAAGGTGCAACAGGAGCTGGCTGAGGTAGTGGGCTTGGACAGGATGGTGCACGAGAGCGACCTAGAGAAGCTATCATATCTAAAATGCGCCATTAAGGAAACACTACGCCTCCACCCACCTATCCCTCTCCTCCTCCACGAGACTGCCGAGGACAGCGAGATTGCTGGATACTTCATCCCTGCCAGAACACGCGTTAGTGTTAACGTGTGGGCCATCGGACGGGACAAGACAGCATGGAAGGACGCCGACGTGTTCAAGCCGTCGAGGTTTGCCAAAGAAGGCGCCGTCGATTTCAAAGGCAATTACTTTGAGCTGATACCGTTCGGATCTGGCCGTCGATCTTGTCCTGGAATGCAGCTGGGCCTCTACGCATTGGAGTTAGCCGTGGCCCAGCTAATCCATTGCTTCGATTGGACATTGCCCAACGGCATGAAACCGTCCGAGCTTGACATGAACGATGTCTTCGGACTCACCGTTCCAAGGGCAGTCCGCCTTGTCGCCATTCCGACTCCCCGTCTCATTGCACAACAGTGAGGCAGATCCAAATCTCAGACGGACACAACGGTGATTGAACGCCCACCGTTAAAAATAAAATTAAAATAAAAATTTATGGGCCACAAGATTTGGATCAAGCTCATCATATTTGTGCTTTCCCTTCATTCCCGTCTGGGCGACCTTACAAACAGTTAGGACAGGAAATAATCATTATGATGGGCTCTCGAAAGTTTTTAATTGTGAGCGTTCAATCAGCACCGTTTACTGTGGTGTGGTCCACCTGAGATTTGGATATGGTTCATTTTCTGTAAAATTCTCTAAAAAGACCTACCTAAACCGACCAACGGAGTCGATATACCACAAATACATCAAGGTGGGCTGCATGGTCATGGCTTGACCCAAGTGAATCAACAGCGGATGTGGAGGATTGTTCGGTTTGGCATTTTAAAAACGCACAACATGCAGCACAGGGAAGCATATTGGTGTATGTATCAAGTTCTATGGGTCCAACATGATGTATGCGTTATATGCACACAGGTTTTATTGACTTTAATTGGGCTTGCAATTTTTCCATTTAAATATTTTGCTTTTGGCTAAAATAATTTGAGAATTTTATTCTAAGTTTTAAAGTCTGAATTTTATTTATACACATTCAACAGGTGCATTTGACAAGTGCAAATGATTATAGGGTGAGCAGGCTAGTCATGGGCACTTAAACCATCATTTGAATTAGTCATGAGCAATGCTTTTAATATTTTTGACATTACTTGGGTTGGGCTACCCGAGAGGATTTTGTCCTGTCATTGGACAACATAAAGCTCAACCTAGCTCAACATGTCACTACAAGAAAGTTGGCCTTTACCGGCGGTCAAAACCGCCGGCAAAGGCAGAAAACCGCCGGCAAAGCCTTTGCCCGCAGTCAGGTAACAGCCGGTAAAGCCTCAGTCGGTAAAGGCTTTACACTTGACGGTCGGACCTTCTTGACGCGGTTGTCTTGGCTGCCGCTAAATCGTCGGTTTTTTATTAAAACGATATAAAAAGCTACGGATAAAATCCGTAGCTAAATCTAGGTACAGTTGTAGTCCGTAGCATAACGGTATGTATAGTTTTAAAAACATATAGCCACTGGTAGCCATAGCAAATCTTTTTTGTCAGCAAGAAAAAAAAAAAAAAAAAAAAAAAGAGAGGAAGAAAGAAAAGGTGACACTCATGTATCCTAGTTTTTTTTTTTTTTTTTTACACTCTAAATGTTATCATCCTTGCTCAGGCCTTCTCTTTCACTGGAAATGTTATCAAATGATGCAATGTGATCTTGGACAACTATGCTTGGACCTGAATCCTGGGAGTGGATCGAACCGGTGCGCTTTGAGGCTGAAATTCCTCTCATTGCCCTTGTGTAGAAAAGGTCGCAGTGGCCATAGAAGGACCGCCACCAGGCGCAATGAATAAGGCTGGTTATGGGCCCGATGAGCATTGAAGCCTAGCAAATCGCTAACTGCAGCAAATTTCACAAAATGATAGAAGACCATAATCGAAAGGACTAAGAAAGGGAAATGGAAATCAATTAATATATTGAAATGAATAATCATATAAATAGAGTTTAAGGAATTAAACATTCGACATATAAATCCACGTTTCTAAAGTTACTTAATCAAGCCTAAATTTACAAGATATGAAATATTAATGATAAAACAAGCAAATGATATGTGTGACATCATCACAAAAGAGGAGTCAATAAATAGACTTTATTGACTATGTTCAGAATTTTCTGAAATTGTTGCTGCAAAAGGGTTAATTTCCCTATGATTCAGAAAATGGTAGGTTCTGGTAATATTCTCCCAATGAATTAGGTGTGAAATATTCCTTTTCACTATCTATTTGAAGGTTACCAATCAGATAAAGCTTCCACCCTCATTCTCGTTGGAAAGATAGAGTGCTTTATTAAAGCTTAGTTGATACAACCATTTAGAACAACCAAGTGATCCTAGTCCTAATCGGCTACATTACCGAAAAAACCTCCATATTCAAACAAGTGGTTTGAGTGGATATCACATACATATTCAGCGTGTTCTACCCGAATACCAACCATCTGTTGATCAGTTGGGGCTATACATATACATAGGATGTAGGCCATTCACCCAATATTTTAAAGCATTTGTTCCAACGAAAAGTGGCCTGCACAAAGAGCTCACGATGATCCGTTCAAAGAATGAACATACATACCACATTATCGATCCGAGCCCAACACCGATGCATGTATCCAAGTGTCTTAAGGGGTCATTTGAAAGCTGTAAAATAGGCTAAGTTTTAAATTACATGTAAATCATTTACAGGCTAAGGGGTCCCTTCCAATGCCTTTTTACCTATAAATCATTTGCAGGATTTGTAACAGCATTTACATGGGTTTTCTTCTTCTTCCCCGCTAAGTAGGCGACATACATGGGCAATTTTCGGACCTCCTACGAATGTTTGAATATGGAGGTTTTCCACCAGATGCCAACTACCTATTCCTAGGAGATTATGTTGAGAGGGAAACGAGCATAGAGTCAGATGAACATACACATTAAGAAGTTTATAGCTTTTTTGGAATGGCAATCATGTATCGATTCTTTGTGAAAATGATCAAGAAGCCATCATAGAAATACCTTTGTATCTTCGATGTCAATATCACGGCAATGCATGCAATCGCTTCACTTTCTTTCCATCGGAACTTACAACCTGCACGTGAAGGGACAATGGAAATAAGATGTGTGTGTGTGTGTGTGTGTGTGTGTGTGTGAGAGAGAGAGAGAGAGAGAGAGAGAGAGAGAGAGAGAGAGAGAGAGAGAGAGAGAGAGAGAGAGAGCTCTTGGATAATGGATTTGAAAAGGCTTAGAGTCGCATGCTAAACTTACAAGTGAGACAAGGTCCTAAGTGCGACCTCGACCAATGAAATGTCTTGGACAAGCTTTTTCATTTTCCTAAAAGAAGCAATAATGCCATAGCTACTGCAACAAGAAAAGTGAAACCAATTTTAGCATGGCATAAAAATCACTTGTAAACAACTATTCAAGAAATTAAATTAAGCTCTAAAAATTACTTCGTAAAATTTCCATGGACTTAGCATTATTTGACTTCCTTCCAAGAACTTGATACATATAATCCCATATCAAGTATAGATTCTATAGAAATGCCAATAGAAATCAGTAATGAGAGATGCCATATGTGAAATAAATGCTAGCACATGCCTTTTAAGATCAGTAAGTGTTATGAAAATCAATACGACTTGTTGCTTGCTTCCAGATTCTAATTTCCTGGTTCAAGTTAAGCCCCAACCCTTTCTACCATAACACATTGAAAGAAAAATAAGAACCCAATTCAAGTAAGAAAGAAATTCTGAATCAACTGTAGAAAAATCAGAAGATAAGAGAAACCCATGCCAGAAATATTAAGAAAACTTTTATCTAATGGAGCACATCGAAGGATGACAGATCATTCTTACCAGTGAAAACAAATTTTCAGAAGCTTAATAGAATGCCTTTTCATGATCATTTTAGTTTGGGAAATAAATCTGAATTACTCATATGGTTCTAAGAAAATGCCAACTGAATTAAATAGATATTCCGTATTTAGCATGAACAATTTAATGAACTAATCATCAATGAGTATCAGTAGCTAGTTGCCCACCTCTTGCTTTTGTCCCAATTTTATAGCTGGATGTTGATCCTTTAAATGCCCCCACTTAGGCCGTCTCGGTAGGCCTAGAAAGAAGTGTATATGTCATAAAATAAACTGACAAATAAGCAAGAATCTTCTATATATTTGGGACAGAGTCGAGAGAGAGAGAGAGAGAGAGAGAGAGAGAGAGAGAGAGAGAGAGAGAGAGAGAGAGAGAGAGAGAGAGAGAGAGAGAGAGTGTGTGTCGGTGAGGGGTTTGAGAGTGGAGAGGGAGAGACAGAGAGAGATCGAACGAGACGGAGAGGTGCGAGAGAGAGAGAGAGAGAGAGAGAGAGAGAGAGAGAGAGAGAGGGAGGGAGATGGAGAGGGAGAGCGCACAAGAGGGAGAGGGAGGGAGAGCGAGAGGGAGAGCGAGAGGGAGTGGAGAGGGAGAGGGAGATCGAGTAGCGGAAATGAAATTAGGGCTGCAAAATTTTTTTTTAATAGGGCCCTTTTCTAGCGGTCGTTAGAACTGGCTGCGGGCAAAGGTTAGCCCCATCGGTCGGCTATGCCTGTTTTTCTTGTAGTGACAGAAAAGAACATACCTTACAAATATTTGCTATGTTTGCTCCACCCTTACGGGCTAGGAGTGGATTAGGTGAGACCCTGAACTCACCCAAGACAATGCGACCCACACCATGGGGCCCACCTTGATGAATATATTTTATATCCAAGCTATCTCATTCAGGCGCTTATCTACTCTCATGGTGCAGACCTATACACAAGCATCACAACCAGTTAGAATTACAAGGATCCATTCAAGACATGGCCTACCAATCAGACCATTCAACTGATTTCCCATTTCATCTTGCATGGAACTATTTAAAATCTGTAAAGTCCACTGTCATGATCTAATGCTGAATTCTTGACATAAGGTGTTAGTCTAGAGGATTGAATAATGCAATAGAGAACAGGGGATTTTCATTTGATCTATAACTAATGCTATTAGTCATGAGAAAATAGGCATTGGTATTTAACTGGTTACCTAGTTTTCAACTGCAAATCTTGTCGGAGACTTTCTATCTTCTCATCTGTGTGAAAAGGTTGGATGGTTTTTCAATTCCCATGGCATTGCTACCACCAAATGCAGAGAAACTACCACTCCCTTGCGGGTTGCCAAAGGCCCCAAAGACTGAAATAAAGGAAATAAGTTGCTTTAGGAAGTTGAAAAGCAAAAGAAGTAACTTACTTTTTCTTACGAGATACTTATGTAAGTTTAATAACCAAACTAAATAAGAAGTAACTTCTTGACTTACATAAGTTAGAAGGACTGTGAATGAAGTTAGAAGGAGCAGAGTTCAACCTGGTGTAAGGGAGGGTACATTGAGTTTGTACATACAGGGCACTTAAGAAGCTCATTCACACCATTAGTGGAAGATACACCTCCTTTAATGCTAGGAGCAATAGTAGACTTAGTTAGCTGGAATTTTTCCAATTCATCACTTGCAATGGATAACTCATGATCTGCAGCTTGAGATTCAAGGACTTCCTTGCAAATGCTACTCCCAGTCCCGGAGCCATGTTGACTAATTCACAATCTCAGTTTCACACACCCCAGACAAACAATGGACATATTGTATGTTATAACATTCCAACTCCTTCCTGCAGCTGCACCTATCCGATGCATGAACCTAAGAAAATCTTTGCCCTCACATAAAATAAAATACATGATTAATGCCAATCCATTCACTGCTGCAGTGGCAAGAACCGTTGCAGTTGCTAAGCCTTGTGCCACTTGGCTAGGATATGCACAGTTTCACGATCCTGTTTGTGAAGCACCTAAGGAAAAATAAAAATAAAAAAGCGATTTGAGTCCTCTATGATGCACTAATCACAATTCTTGGACTATAATTTTCTTACCAAGCAAATGTAGTTGCCAATAGCAAGCCTATTGAACTGAAACCATAACATTATTGTACGAACCGTTCATAATACAGAAAACTGATATTTATTTGTTGATAGATAGTCTTTAGCAAATCACATCTATATAAGAATACTCAGCTTTTTGATATCACTGTTCACTCACATAAACTTGTATAAATTTAGCTCAGGCACCCTTCTCATGCCAAAATGGAAATTAATAATCATCATGACCAAAACTTAAATAAAAAGAAACCAGAGACATACATCACTGCCATACAATTCCAATCCAATCCCGATTCATGAATTAAAGGAAATTATTCAAATTTCACACTTACCATTAGGAATAACTCACTTGAAATCCAACTGATTAGACCTATCCAATATGGATTAAACCTATCCAAACTTCAATGAAAGACTATTATAACGACTGTTAAAGTTTTAATACAAACACCAATTGGCAGATCCTCAAAATTTTCATCAATGAAAAAGAAGAAGAGATTCAAGCTAACTAAAAGCTAAGCATACTGTCAAATTCTCATCTGCAAAAATTCAACAAAACAAAGCCTCAACAGCCAGAGAGACAGTGAATTCGTTTTCTTATGACTCAAAATCTTGTTCAAGACTTCACATCTATGAAACATAGCCCTCAATATTTCAATTTGGAGAAAGGAAAGACTACAATGACGATTCGCCAGAGGACTTGAACCATACAACTCACCCTGTATCAGTTGTTTTTTATCCTGTTTTGGCATGGTGGCCCATTTCATTTTGGACCAAAACCAAAAGACTCAAGAAGATAACGAGTTGTATCAGATGATTTTCTAAATCATCCCTGGATCCCTCTCACATGCATCATTTTTCAGCAGTGGGACTTCATCAATCATTCTCTGCCTGGATCCCTCTCACATGCATCGTTTTCTTATGATTTTCTAAATTGTCTGCTATGTATGTGACTTCTAAGTGCCTGTGTATCATCAATCATTCTCTGCCTGAGTATCAAAGTTTTTCTGTGTTCTTTCAGATTCTTGAATTTTGTAAGCTTCTATTGCAATTTTTGTGGCATTTATATGACATATGTTGTATGTGATTTCAGCCCTACTGCTAAAAATTTAGTTCCTATCTGTGTGGATGATGGACAACATTTCAAAGATGCATTTACATGGAACCCTTCTGGTATGGTCTAATTTCAAGAAAGATTCTTTGCATGTGCTATGAGAGCGATGATCCAATACACATTCTTCATACCTTATTTTCCTCAACTCTTTTCCCATCAACCAGAAGACCATAGGCAGTGATTGCATCTTCTCCATGCACCAGCAATAATATGAAAGGTTCCAAAATTTTAACCCCTTAACTAGACAGCCTCTTATCTTTGTTGCGACATAATATCTTCCTCTTAACCAAAATATAGGCCCAAAAATTGCTGTAAAAAAATTAACAAAAAAAAAAAAAACATCTAAAACCATTGCTTACATATCCCAGGACCCAAACAGTAAAATGGATCCTGCACACCAGTATCCCTTAATCCATGAATGTCTGTTCCTTTAACCATGATCTCTGTAGCTGTCCTGATAGCAATAAGTGCAACCCAATATATTTATTTCTTTCCCCCTATGGATATGATGATCTGAATACCCATAGCCTGAATTTCTCTCCTGAAAAGACATGAGCCGAGGCTTTTGGCTTTTGAAAAGCTGCTTTTTTCTTTTCTTTTTGAACATTGGAACATTTTATTAACAAAGCGGCAGCCAAATTTGAAAAGTTGCTTAATGATCACTTTTCTAAGGGCAGCCCAACCTCCTTGCTCTTTCCACAATTCAACTCAAAGCCTCTACCACCAATGCAAACAAGAAAGGAGATAAAAGATCTCCCCAACACAAGTCTCGTGTCCCCTAAAAAAATTGGAGATCTGTTTACTAGCACAAAAAGATATGCAGAACACGTACATTCTCCCATCCACTTACTCCATCTTATCCCAACATCCTCAACATACAGTTTGCCAGAGTTGATGTGGAATAACCAAGTTAACAATTGGGAAACTAAGAAGAAAGGGGACAGGTGGGAGACATCAAAACCAATGCACACAAACAATTACCAAGATACCCTCATCATGGACGATGGAACAACACTTAGACATATATAAGCACATTATGCACAGAATTATATAATAATAATAAAAAAGTGATACATGGTTCCATGTTGCATAAAAAAGCCTAAGGGGAAAAAAGCATTGGAGGACTTACCAAAGGACGATAAAGCACCTGAATAAGTTATTGTTCCTTATATTTGTAGAGCTCTTGCCAATGACCAAGGGCTATGAGCAAGATCCAGAAATTAACACCTTGCGCCCAACTGTCGTATGTAGGAGGCATGTGGTGCAATAAAAGTCACTAAGGAAGAGAGAAGCAGCACTGATTCCCAACATTACTTGATCCAAATCTACCATTGCATCAAGAAAATATTTCCTTGACAAATTAAAGATGTGAACAAATTTAAGAAAATATGAGTCGAAGAAAAGTATAATAAACTATGAACTATATATATATATATATATATATATATATATATATAAACCAATGTTATTTGCAATTTTGTAACAATCATAAGCTTACTTGATGAATGTAAGCCAAACAAGATTCAATTATATCAGCGTAAGAATGTTACTATCCACCAACCTGCCATACACATTCAGGTAAGAAAACCATACAAATCTCTTTAAGAAAGTTGAAATGGGAAGTGGACACTGAGATTTAGCAAACAGATCATTTAACCCCATCTTCAGTGAATGGATCATTTAACGCCCAATACTTACAAATGCCATTTTCCTTCCAAACAATTTCTAAATCCAACTGAAGCAACAAAACGTGACAAAAGGAAAATGGATCTCTCCTTTGACAGCAAGTTCCAAATCAAATAGAAAGAGTCTGAAATGCTAAATTGAGTATGCAAGTAACAGAACCCGTCATTTTTTTTTCCTTCTTCTATGATGGTATTTTCTCAATCCATTCCCAAATCAAACTAGATATGCATAAGAAGAAAAAAAGAAAAAAAAAATGGGAATTTCTCTAGAAAATATTACCAAGGTCACATGGCAACCTCCGAGAAAGGTAATCTCCTTTCGGCTTTCATATAACGAAATGTTAAAATATGTGTATTTTGCTTATTGGTTGCTTTCAGTTTCTGCCTTCATCACTCAACCATCTCAAGATCCTGTAAGGAAATGAATTCTACCATTTATAGCAGTTCTATTAAGGTTTCTAATGACGGGTGTTCTAGAAGAGATGAAAAGCAACTGATGCATGATTGAACCCACTTACCAAAGATAAAACAATTTGTAAGACTTTGTGCCATGCTTCAATAAATGAAAATCAAATTGTAGAAAAACTTACTGTTTCTCTATTTTTTTATCATTCACTTTTAAACACTAGTTGTATCTGTGGTCAGATGGTTAGCATTGTTTGATCTGATCAATGTAGTGCCTCACTACCACAATTTATGAATTATTCATAGTCTGCAAATGCATGGAATTCAAATTTATTTGCATGTAGAGTCAAAACATAAAGAAATTTCCTCCGATACAATGAGTGAAAATTACATGGCTATATAATTTCGACAGACAAAAGCCACAATTCCTGATCTTTATACTTACTCTTTGCTTTCCCAGAATAGGGGTAGTTCGCTGTAAAGCATTCTGCAACCCTACAAAAAAAGGCAAGAAATTTTAGATTCATGTATTTATATAATTTCTTAGCAAAGTAAGTGGCATTCCCAAAAATGCAAAATGCAAATTAGAAGGATGCGTAAGCTCACTGATCTTTTATCTGTATATGGAAAGCTAGCCACCAAATTACTTGTTGGTGAAAAGAGAGGAACGTCCATTAAAGAATAAGATAATGAAAAGGAAAGTATATACCAAAACCTATCTCTACTAGATACACTTTGGCTAGTCCATCGTCAAAAGGGCCACCAGGGAATATTGTAGCTAACACCGAAACCTCCAAATCGACAAATCAAACCCTAAAAATCAAGAAAACATGAATAAATAACCATCGAATCCTCCAAATCGGCCATCAAAACCCTATAAATAAACAAAATATGAACAAATAAACATCAAATCTACCAAATCAGCTATCAAAACCATTTGAAATTCCCAATTTCAAAATTCCTCAAGATCCCCAAAATTCTAAAATCCCCAAATCCCTGATTTGTAATATCAGAACATCCCCAATTAGCGCATATCTCAACTCATTGTGTACTAAAGATTTTAACACATATATTAGGGCCTTTATGCATCTCCCTTCCACATCAACTTGTCCATTCCCATGCTCAAAAGTGTTTCCATGGAACTGGAAAGAGATAGGAGTGTGGAAGTTCAATCACCTCAAGAGGTAGTGCATCTGCTGCCAAAGCACGATCATCAACAATGAGGGGATTCAGACCATCTGAAGAAGTTCATGAATACCTGTCAAAAGTGGCTGCCATCATCTCAAAATGGCAACAAATGGAGGTAAAATAGTTACTCTTTCTGATGGATGAGCCACAATGCAGAATTAACCATAAATAATCAATTTCCCAATTAACAAGGACTTCAAATTTGGTGATATCTACAAATGCATCAAATAGATACCTTCCCGGAGGGCAATGGGAATTGCTAGGCCTTTTCCTTTGCAAAGCCCACAACTCCATGATAGTTGCCACAAGCTAACATGGCAAGTGTACTTGACCACTTGTCCTCCCTGAAACATGAAGTGAAGAGAAAGATCACATACAATAGAGAAATGAATTTTATTCCTAAGAAAGAACCCAAATAAAAGAGAAAGGAGCATCACCTTTGTAACTTTGCAAGTTCGATTTACATTAATTAGTTTCATATCAAAACCCGCCATTATTCCAGAAAAAAAATTAGAAGTTCTCAAGAAGAATGAAATACACAAAAGGTTGGTGCAACAAATGAATGACTTGCAACTTAGATAAAAGGTTTCACAAAGAATTATAGAGAAAAATTTTGAAGCAGAGCTTGTAAGCACAGTGAAAAAGAATCATATCAACTAAAATACAATGCAATTAAAGATGAAATAGATGGTTATAGCAAGCATCCATTATAGGAAGCATGAAGAGATAATAGGAAAGCAATTTTTGCGAGGACTTACACAGATGTCTATGTTGACATGGACATTGGCAAGTTAATCTTAAACAATCCACCGTCATAGGAAGCATTTTAAGGAAAGGATTTTCTCCAAAGGACTTATAGATTTATCTATGTTGACAATTGATTTGTTAGCGGGTAATCTTTCTTTTTCTTTTTCTTGTTCTTCTTTTTTAACACTTGTTGGCAATTATCTTAAGCCATCCATTGCTTTCATATAGGGGTGGTCACCGATGAGTGGACTGACCATGTTGGCACTCTCATTGCATTTGCAAGTGGAGAGCATGCATATGGGGATAGCAAGCCCCTTGTTTACCAACAGTCAACGAGATGATTTTTTTTTTTTTTTTAACTCAGAAGATTTTATTGCACAAAAGGCCAAAAGCCAAAAGAGTTACAGAAAAGAAAAACCAAAGAAAAGAGAAACTACAACTACAAATTAGCCAAATTTACAGAAACTAATCCACCACAATTGCCTTAGCATCTTACTCCTCACTTTTGATGCATCCAGGGACCTGACATGCCAGACTAGGAAAAAAAAAAACATCAATTTCTTTAAAACACAGTTTGCATTGAACCAAAAAAACAGACTACTAAGTCTACAAATATTAACAGAATCTAGAAAAAAATTAAGATTCAGTTTGCATTGGACAATTCAACAATGTTGCTCAAAATTGGAACAAGAGAGATTCGAAAACTTAAATTTGAAGCACATATATAACCTTGTCCACGAGTCTAAGACTAAACCAAGTTGGAAACGAGAACCAACATACTGTTTCACCATCATCACGAGTCGTTCCAGCTTGAATTGAGGTAAAGATAAATTGGTTGGTTTGGATCCATCCATTGCAAGTAAAGCAGTTCTACTATCACGAACTCTATGACAGTTGACACCAACTAATCAATGCAAATGGCTAATTATTGGCGTGTATTGTGCCATTAGACAAGACATGAGAGTCTACCAATAACAAATTGTATATGTAACAATATATAGGAGACTAACAACATAAGAAGTGATAGGAAACAGTTTTGTATGTGGAACAGAAAGCAACTAACAACTGAAAGGCTCAACATTCGCATGTATAATTCTACAAGCAAAAAAAAAAAAACAACAACAACAACATGGTTTTACAAGTATTAACAACCATTTTCTGAATTTTCCAGATTACTACAAAAATCTATGAATCAAACTTGTACAGGGTCCAGATATCCAGATAATTTTTTAGACAATTTCACATCTAGGAAGAAATAAACCAATATCAGCAGTCTTCCACCATAACGAAGTGGGAAAATGAACCTGATCAGCTATGAAAAACATGTGGCTATGGAAACACCATTACAGAAATGGCCAATTTCAATTAAAGATCACGTATTTAAAAATTACTTCCTTTCACTAAATAAAACAAACGAGATAAAACAAGAAAAATCAACTTTCTACCATACTTGGTTCTCCAACCCCAAAAAGTCTTAAGTTCAATTCTTCAATCTTGAACCTTGAGACTCAATACTCCTCTTCAATTCGTCAGCAACTATAATTGAATTAAAGAGGAGAAAATCAACATTTGTGTTATGGAAGAATCAAGCCTATGTTTACACTGAAGAAGCCTGCAAAACTAGAGGTTTATAAATATCATATCTTGCATTCTATCACTTAAAATTGTCTCATGATCAACATGGTATCGAGCAAGTTCTCGATCTTGTAGAAAATTTTTAGGCTTCACATCTCTCGTGGACGTAACTAATATAAGACACGAAGCATGGTGTTGGAAATAGAAACGAAAAAAACTATGGCTAACGAAAAAGGCAAATTTCTCCAAGACCTGCATCAATTATATATCACTTCAACTCAATAAACAAAAACACAAACAAGAAAAGTCGAGAAAAAACTAGAATATGAATGTTACAAGTAATAACACTGGGGTACCGATGCAATTGAATTAGGTTTTATCAACATCATGTAAATGCAATTTTCCAACATTTTCAATTTCATAAGCTTAAGGTTTGTAGTAACACACCCACATGAATGGCCTAAAGCTCAAGCCAATGTGTAGGAAATCTAGATATTTGAGTGGATTGTAGTAGGTCTTAAAAATTATTCGCTACTCCTAGAAGCAGATAACTATAAAACATAAGCAACTTAAGAAATGTGTAATAGGAAATATCCATTTTGATTTTGAACTCGATGACGCGTGATGCTGCAACCTAGGAGTTGGTTCCACGAAAGCCCAGAGTGGGCCCCACAAGTTGTTTGATCGAGATTAGGGGCCCTACAATAACAATCCAATACGAGTTGAGTAATTGGTCAGCCTTTTTGTATTAAAAATCTTATGTGGTCGGACATTTCAAGCAATTGATCAACATTTCGGATAACCAATTTCTACAAAAAAAAAAAAAAGAAGAAGAAGAAGAAGAAGAAGAAGAAGAAGAATTTTTTTTCTCGACTTGAGGTGCTTCCATGAGGTAATGCTTGGGAAATCAACTTGGAGCTGGTATCATTCATTGGTGAGAAACAGTCCGGTTGAGGAATTTCGTCAAACATGTAGAATGGCATGAAATTCAAATCGCACTGCATCTTCCCTTCACAACCCCCATGCTCCAGCTTTTTCATTTATGGCATGCACTCACTTGTTTGTGCCCAAACACAATAGTGATAGTTCTCTAAAATTTCAACTAACCCGATGATGCATTCGGACCCAAAGTTTATTCATCTCTCGTGAAGTTTTGAAGTACAAATTCCATAACATCATTACAAGTGTTAGCATCCCCTAGGAAGACAATGGACAGGGTATAGAGCATTTTATCGGCGATTTATAAAAAGATATCATTCATTTTTCAAGATATCTACACCATATATCACATAAGAACCTTAGATCCGACAAGAAATCAAGGAAAATCAAAGTAGAAGGGCATAAAACGCAGACATCGCAGAAAAGATCTCAGATCTGAGGGAAACTGACAGACCTGGATGTTCTGCTTCGAGGTCCCAACATGAAAACCCTAATCCTCTTGTATAATCCAAAAGAAGCAGGAGATATCGATTTTCTCCATTTTACGTTGATCCGATGATTTGTACAGATGATCGATGGGAATCAGAAGTTCCTTTTGAGCATGTTATCGATAGAGGCACCCTAGCGCTTTCCTTCCAAATGCCCAATAACACTGTCTCTCGATCTTGATGGAGGCTGATCGAGCTCTTCGAACTCTTGCACTGCCAAGAAGAAGGTGGAGTGATGTGGGGGTGGGGAGAGAGAGAGAGAGAGAGAGAGAGAGAGAGAGAGAGAGAGAGAGAGAGAGAGAGAGAGAGAGTCGTGTGGGGGCGGGAGATCGAGAGGGGTAGGGAGAGGAAGGGAGAGAGATCGAGAGAGTATGGGGGAGAGAGATCGAGGATGGGAGAGGGAGAGACGAAACGGGAGAGGGAGAGACGAGATGCCGGAGATGGAGATGAGAGGGAGAGAGAGTGAGAGGAAAAGATAGCGAAAGCGAGAGCGAGAGAGTGCTAACTAGGGCTTTCTTCCGTTTTTTTATTATTATTATTGTTATAGGGACCCTTTGCTCGCGGCTGTTAAAACTGGCTGCGGGCAAAGGGTAGCCCCATCGGTCGGCTAAGGCCTGATTTGTTGTAGTGTGTTGATAGCCATGTGCGTTGTATATGGAACTTACCTAGGTTTAAGGACTACATCCGCTCAGTCCATAGAATGCGCTCCCTAATTCTAGGGCTGGAGTCCAAAATCTAGCCGATCCAAAATATAGGTGGGACATAAAACAGGTACGGTTGAGATGAGCACAACCTCCATAAAACTTTTAAATTACGTGGTGCCCACCATTTTTTTTTATATACCATCAAATCCATTCATGAGATACGAACTATCAGTGAATGAACACATTAGTGATCAGGACATTCCAAAATTGTGGTGGGCCACACGTAATTTTAGAGTTTTAGCATGATCACATTTTTTTGTGGATAACCCAATTTTGGTTTAATAGTACATCCTAATAGTGGATGACCCTACATGTTCAATTTATCTCTTCCAACTTGAATGCCATGGGACTGGCCTTGGAAAGTTTTGATACAAGGAGGAATTTGCAGATCCTCCAGAACTAGAGCTCATAGGGCTTTGAACCCAAATACACTACACCAAAATTACTGTTCTGGAACGGCTATAGTTTTGGTTCAGAAACGGTTTTAAGCCCTTTCTAATACAAACGGTTTGTACCCGGGTACAGAGATACAACACACTTCATTAAGATCAGGCCCACCCTGAGATTAGGATCGGCCTGGTTTTTGGGATCCCGGCCTAAAATGATCTGGCAAAAAGGATGAACGGCTCGGATGAAACATATATACCATGATGGTCCCACGAGTGGGCCCCGACTCCACGCCCCTGGAGGGCGTCCGCCCCTTTGGACGCTTTCAATAGCTCCAGTTTGTTGCTGGCACTGTATTTTTTGTTTATTATTTTTTATCACACAATTGTGGCGCATTTGGATGATCTACTTCGTCCACTGAAATGGCCAGCTTGAGTGGTGTCTAATAGGCCCTGGCTTGGGCCAGTTTGGAGTAACATGAATCCGACGGTGGGCCTTGAAAGGTTTCAACAGCAAGTATTATATCCCACTGTGTGGCCCACCTAAATTTCGGATATTTCTTAATTTTCAGTGTATGTTTTAAAATGATCTTTAGAAACATATGAACGGTGTGGATCTATAAAATACGCCGATATGGTCCCACAAGGGGGACATCCCTCCCCGTTTGCATGCATCTGACGTGGGTGTTCCCACTTCCACCGTTCCCTGTAGTGTGGTCCACCTGAGGGTTGGATCAACTTCAATTTTTGTCTCAACCTATTAAATGAGGTGGGTAAACAGGTGGACGGTGTGGATATAAGAAATAAATCAAGGTGAGTCCCACGAGTGTGGGAACCCACTTCCCTGCTCCCCGCAATGTAAAGTCTGTTTACTAAAGTACAGCGTCACTGACGCTTGGGCTCTCCAGCCCATTGCTACTCAGGGTTACGGACAGATTTAGTAAGAGAGCATGCGTCCCGAAAAACTCCCAAACCCGAAAAAACCCCCAAATTCTAGAAACCCTAACCCCATCCGCCTCAATCCCTCCCATTCTAGAAACCCCCGATGAGCACCCTACCCCGCCAAATCGCCACTCCATCCACCCTTCTTCGCTGCATCAAGTCCAAAATCCTGTCATTCGCCCCAGCGATTGGAAAGTGGTTTCTTGAAAAAATTCGAAACCCGCATTTTCAGCTACCCTCCCTATTCATCGGCAACACCTCTAGGACGACCTAAGTCAGATTTTCGGGCATTTTGGGAAGATAACAGACATCTACATACCCTGGAACCCCACCTTCAGGAGACCTCACAACTACACCTTCATCTGTTTCCTATACGAAGATGACGTGCGCGCAGCTATGGGTTTCCTTGATGGGAAGATGGTGGACAGAAGGATTTAGGGAATCTCCTGGGCTAAACCCAGGGTTCCTCCCTCTCCCACCAGATCAGAGTCCCTCATCGAAGATTCCAACTCAAGGGCATCTCCTGCTCAAACGCTGAGCACCGGCCGCTCCTTCATTGATGTAGCCAAAGGCCCTACCAAATCTGCATCCGGACCCACCAATCTGCCCAAGTCTCCGACCAGAAATGCATCCATCCCCATCAGCCGCGCATTTGGTGCATGTAGATTCTAAGGAGGTCCGAGAAAAGCTACGAGATCTGAGCCTCGCCTTGGCGGGGTATGCCTCCAAAAGTGACCTGTCCATCAGCCATTTGAGTTTCATGTTATGAATATAGAGTTTCCAAGCTATTCTTCTAGACCATACAATCAAGTACGTGTTTATATATATATATATATATATATATATATATATATATATATATATATATATATATATATATATGCTGATTTATTATCATGCTTGGTATGTAATGGCGATCTTGAAAATATTTTATAATAGAAATCTAATTCATTCTTTCCCGTATTCATTCTAATGAAGTAGTCTCAAATTACATTTGTATTTATTTCAAGTCCAACATTTACAATTTGATTATTTCCACTTTGATGGGCTAACTGCTAAGAATTCCAATTCAGTTCGATTTAGTAATCCATCTATGCATGCCATTACTGTGTTGGTATTGTTTCATCAGTCTATTATTGATGATAGGTTATCCACATCTTCATGAATCTTTTATTTATTTGAATCTTTGGCAGGGACCTCAATTACATATGTGAAATTCTTCGCTTATATCATGAGGAACTATGATCAAGGTGTCATAGTTTCCTCATATATTTTAATATGATAACGGAGAGCATAGCGCATTGCACAAGGTACTTCAATGCATTTACACCATCTCCATTGGTTGCTGTCACTACAACAAAAGAAGGATTAGCCGATGATGTATTTGGCTAATTAGCGGCGCTAATTAAAATGCGGGCGTCGGTTAGCGATCGGGTATAAATACCATCCTAAAAAGCCCTAACCCTCTTTTGCTCCCCTCTCTGGACTCTCTCCCTCTCACTGCCCCCGACGCGCTCTCTAACTCTCTCTCCATCCCGACTCTCTCTCTCTCTCTCTCTCTCTCTCTCTCTCTCTCTGCATTGGATCCTGGATCTGGTGTGGCGTCTGCATTGAGAAGTGAAGTCTCTCGATCTCTCTCTCTCTCTCTCTCTCTCTCTCTCTCTCTCTCTCTACCTATCTATATCTCTGCAAATCTCGAAAAGTAACTTTCACTTTCTCTTTCGTTATTTTATCTTTTTCGGCCCTAATTTCTTCGATCTCTGTTTGTGATGATTTTAGGAGAGGATTTCATTCTGTTTTGGGAAATCTAACAAGTGTTTTGTTTATTTTCTGACAATTTAGTTTCTTGCTTTGGATTGAGGGTATTTATTGAAGGTTCTTTTCAAATCAGTAGATTTGGGTATGAGGGTTTTTTGTTTTCTTTTGTTGGAGGAATTGCAGAGGAGCTCCTCCGAATCCTTGAGAAATGTCGAAGCAGATCCACGAGATCAAGGATTTCCTTCTCACTGTGAGAAGGAAAGATGCTCGATCAGTTAAGATCAAGAAGAGCAAGGATGTCGTGAAGTTTAAGGTCCGGTGCTCCAAATACCTCTACACGCTTTGTGTGTTTGATTCGGAGAAGGCTAATAAGTTGAAGCAGTCCCTTCCACCAGGTCTGAGTGTCCAGGATCTGTGAGAATGGGTTGGTAGAACTTGAAAAGTGTGTTGGTGGGAACTATTTTTGTTTTGGTATTGTAGTTGGTTTTGGTATAGATTTTATACTTTGATGCTTGGTGAAAATGCTTGGTGACTTCTTTTTCTTTTCTGTCAGTGCTTAGAGAATTAGGTACACATCTTGCCTTTAAATGATTTATTGAAGTATTTCCACACACTAAGTATTAGCTAAAATTAAAGGGATCAGGACCATCTAACCTCCCACGCCATCTCCACTTACGGACTGCGATCTGCAGTCCTAATTGATTCTGCACTCTGTCATTGCAGATGCTACTGGCTAACTCAATTTCAAGGTGAGCTACATGAAAAAATTGAGTTTATGAATGGAGGGAAAAACTAAATATCTGCTTTATACAACCCTTTGGTGGGTTTCAAGAAAATTTAGAAAAAATTATACTTGAATCTATAACACTTTGAATTTCACAAGTTTGTTTCTCATGTTTAAATCACTACAAGAAAGATGGATGTTGCCGGTGGGTTTTATTTGCATCCAGCATACATCGTTGGTAAAGGTCATTTATTTACTTTTCCTTAAGCAAAGCTCTACTCATATTCTGAACTCATGGCAGTAAGAGCAAACTTTGTAGTGCTTCCTAAATAGTTGGACTTCCCAGTGAGTCATTCATCTTTTTCTTCTCTTCTTGCCTTTTTGTTTGATTGAATTCGATATACATTGTAGCTGCCAAGTGGCTGCCATGTGTGTGTGTGTGTGACCAGTTTTAAGTGCATTGCAAGTAGGTAGGACAGAGACATGCCTATGATAATTGTAAAACAGAAAATGTTTAAAGTTATTTCCCCTTCTTTCCTTCTTGTACTGATTGTGGATGTAGGAAGGGAAAAAAAGAAAAAAAAAGAAGAAGAAGCAAATCTTGTTATTTACGAGTCTGCAATCTTTGTTTCAACGGAAACATTGCATTTACGACCTTTTAGCTCCTATTGTAGGAGTGAGTTCTTAATAGTGGTATTCAAGCAGGACCTAATCGTATTGGAGTAATATGCTAGTATGTTGCTTGACATAATAGTGGGATCATATGTTATTTTACTGTTCCTAAATGGAGTAACATGGTCATAACATGTTTGATTTTTCATGTTGATTTGCCTAGAAATGAACCTAAGGTAGCATTGGACATTAATGATTCAAGAATCTGGCCATTTTATAGGGTTGCAAATGAAATGAACCTAAGGTAGCATTGAATTGATTTAACTGTCCATCTGGTTTTCTTGCAGAAAGCATTTAGAATTATAATATGGGGCCAATAGATGTAACGGAATTCAAGTTATTCTTGATTGTTTTGGCCCACTTTTGTTTTGCGGGCATCAAAGTTCAAGATTAAACATGTCTTTTGATTTGGGTCCATCTTATTTGCAAGAAATTTCAGTATTTCCTCTGGGTCCCACATGTATCAAGATGCATATGTATTAACAAAGATGAAAAATATTTGAAACTATAGCATGATACTGTTTTCCCTTTCAACAATGATTTGTATTATTGTGATAACTGATAACATGCATTTAAACTTTGTGCCAATGCCTTTCCACTTGGTTTTCCTCACAACGAGAACACATCATATTCTTTCTTTTTACTCATTCAGTATCAAAGAGTTCTATAACTCGGGGCTTAACTATCCGAGCTTTTTTATGTTTCAATCGCATGCTCTCTCTATGTGCAGCAGCTAACACATCAAAGAAATCATATAGACTATCCAACTAAGAGTATAAGCTATTAATCTGTTCACCAATGGCCGAGAGGGCTTGTGTGAAGCACCTTCAAAAGGAATATAGAGCACTATGTAAGGTATGTCTTATTGCAGAGTCTTCTTTAATTTTCCACTCACCTAGCATTCAATAGCATGCACATGTATTCAATAGTATAAACTTTCTCTACATTCTTCATTTCATTTTTCTGATATTCAGTTGTGGTAAACTGAAATTCTTGCAGATTTGTAGACTTCATGCAAGGATCAGGCAGAACCTTGCTGCCATGCAACAGTTGGAACATGAGCTTGGGGCCATGTCTTCCTTTGATTATAGGCAAGTTTTTATCAACTCAGTCTGGTCAAACTTTAGAACTGAAAGGCTAAATCTTGCCTTGAGTCTTAGTATCCAACATTAAAAACTACTGCATTAGTTGTATGTCTTTGAATCAAAGTTAGGTTTGGGCTGAATCATTTCATGCATTCAAAATGCAGCGTCTTCCATCAATTACTTATATCCAAGGTGTCCCGTATCGGTATCGGTTGGCGTAACGGTGACCTCCAAAACCGATATGGATACGGGGGCGTAACGGCGATACGGGGCGAACGTCTGCAGTAACGCAAAAAAATTTTTTTTTTGCCAAAAAAATATGAAAAAATATGGATTAAATCCGGAATATTCTAAGCATTCCAAATATGCATTCATTTATAAATTGGAACATGGTTATGGTGGTGTAACGGTCCACTCTTTGGTGAGAAGTTGTATCGGACTGTCTGATGAATTTATGAACCAGATAACCTAAATTTGACTACAAAATTCATATTTTTAATTTTCTAACTGTCTACTATCAATGATAGATACATTAGAATGAATGTAATATGAAAATATCTTACATTAGGTGTTTGCAATTATTTTTGAGGAATTTCTCGAACATACCTGTGGTCCTGTGCACGTGACTGAGATTCTTGTCTATAACCTGTCATCCTCAAGTCAAGAATATTAAAAAAAATAAATTAGTAGTGTCTGATATACTCCCCTGCAACTTGATTAAGGATTACTTGATTGGTTGTCAGGGGAGTTATTTTAAATACAAGTTCGACAAAGATTCAAGTGTGTGCATGACTGCATGACTTCTTGCAATATCTGCTTTGTGGTCATGCTGCTACAAATACTTACCTAGTTACCTTAATACAAATATATACTCACAATCACAAGTCACCACCAAAATGAAAATCGCTTTTTGTGGTTGCTCGACCTCCACATCATCGTCATCGTCACCATCGGTGAGGTCATCCAATAGGTGTAGGTGCTTTGCATATCCATAATATCCATGCGGAAGGAAATACTAGATCAACGAAACCAAGATGACTGATCGACTAGGCAACGACTCGACCCCGAGTAAGGATATCCACCGGTGCCGTCGAATAGCCATACTTGGTGCCCATACTCAGGTTGTTGAGAATCTTGAGATTGAGAGTGCGTCTGTGCGATGAGTAACTTGGATTTGGATCTGGATATCTATAATCATATGAATATTGATCGGGAGGGCTACTCCAACATGAATGTGATGGAACAGGCTCAGTATAACCATCATAATCATAATCCAATTGACCATAAGAATATCCATCATAATAACCAAGACCATGAGCCATTGATGTTGGGACCTCTCGGACCCCGTGCACCACTAGATGTACCCTCATCACCAA
This sequence comes from Magnolia changhungtana, assembly GCA_030180095.1. Classification (NCBI taxonomy): domain Eukaryota; kingdom Viridiplantae; phylum Streptophyta; class Magnoliopsida; order Magnoliales; family Magnoliaceae; genus Magnolia; species Magnolia changhungtana. The sequence continues at coordinate 1,942,789 of JASAUF010000445.1, read as the reverse complement.
TGGTCAGTATCGTGACTCGGTACACTCGTAAGTCCGACCCGTGTACCACGTCGTCGATGTTCATCGCCATCGCGATCTGTAGACGGCTGTATATGGGGGTAAGTAACACCAGAAGTGCCAGCACCAGGGGCAGGGGGGTCGTCATCATCCGACACGGTCACGCTACCACTGCTCGTACTATTTTGTTGATCTTGAGTCGTATCCGTACGTGGCATAAACACTGTCCCTCTTACTGGGTCCAACACATCTACACGACTCTCTTGTTGCGCTTTGCGTATTTCTGGGTCATCAATTTCCAATTCTTCACTATCATCTTCAATTTGCTTTTCCCTTGTTTCCAACCAAGGTAGAAGTGGGTCATCCTCATCATAAATATTGTCCAAGTTTATTGGACAGTAGTCTCCGTCATCGGCAGCTGTAATGCTCCTATGATGTCGTCGCATTCTTAGTTTTATATTGTAGTGCATGAAGACAAGTCTATCTAATGTTCTACTCAGCAATCTATTCCTATTCTTTGAATGAATGAGCGCAAAACAACTCCAATTCCTTTCGCAGCTAGAGGAAGATGTTGTTTGGCTCAAAACTTTTACTGCAATTTTTTGGAGAGCCTTCGTACTCTCTCCGAAATTAATCCACCATTCGGCCGGTTGCAACCTAGACACTGCATGCTGTGCAAGAACATCTCCAAAGCTACCAAGGCGATTTCCAAATGTATCTAATTCATTCAACGCCTTTATTTGTAAATCTAAGTCAGGCTCTAATCTCTTTATCACATTTTTTAGCCCGACACGAACTTCATCATCCTCAACAAATGATTGGGCATATCTATACCTAGGATTTAGGTAGTAACCTGCTGCATGAAGATCGTGATGGAGTTGTTTTGTCCATCTCCTGTCGATCATCTTCCAATAGGTCTCCCAGCTTCTACAATCACGTTGAATTGCAAGCTTTGCCTTATCCATGGCATCATATAGGAAGCCCATGGTAGGTGCTTCATCGGTTTCAACAAGACGGAGTACCCTCATTAGTGGCTCCATCACCTTTAGGATCGCTTTAACCTTCTTCCAATATTTGTTGTCCCGTATGGTATTCACAACGTCGACCGGTGTGCCTGATGTCTTCTTCCCATGTTTTGTGTTGAGCCATTCTCGGGAAGCAAACATCTCACTCAACTCTCCCCTATGCTGGAATAAACTCTCTAATGCTATAAAGTTTGTTGCGAATCTAGTTGCCGCAGGCCTCAACAACTCTCGTCCTTTCGTGAACTTTCTCATTATTGCGACTACTTGATTATGGTTGTAAATAAACGTCGTCACTTCCTTTGCCCTTTCGACCATTTCCTTAACATTCTTCTTCTTCCCAATATCTTCCAATATAAGATCGATACAATGGGCAGCACATGGTGACCAAAAAAGATGTTTTCTCTCATCCATCAACATATGTCCTGCAAGCTTATATGATGCTTCATTATCTGTTACAATCTGCACTACATTCTCCTCTCCAATCTCATCCACAACTTTATCCATTAGACCCATAATATATTCAGAATCTTTTGTTGCTTCTGTGGCATCAATTGACTTGTGGTATATAGTTCCTAAGTGGCAGTACACCATGAAGTTGATCATGCTACGTCTGGTTGGGCCAGTCCAACCGTCACACATGATCGTGCATCCTCTGGCTTGCCATACAGGTTTAAAGGTAGCCACGTATGCTTTCACATCCACATACTCTGCATCTGTCCATTTTCCCCTAATCTCCTTAGCCGTGGGAGCTTTTATTCCTTCACCTGCTTCTGCTGCTGCATCGATTATCACCTGCCAATATGGAGAATTGGCCGCGTTAGGAGGTATGTTGGCATGTATAAATAACTTTGCTGCTGCTCTACCTAATTTCTCAACGGAAGTTCTACTACACATTTGTTTTATTTTTTTTTGTTTAGTTGATTCTTTCCTAAATAGGATTGGATCAATAGAGGGTCTCCTAGGCTCATTTACTTCTTCATCCAAACGTATAGGGGCATTACGTGAAGATGTCTGTCGTCGGCTCCCAAACATACGTCGTAACCCACCAAACCTACCCCCCCACCCTCAGTCCCCACTGCGAAGGCGATTGCACTTCCAGTTGCACTCCCCCACTCCCACTCCCACTCCCACCGCCCCCCCCATCACGCACCGACCCATGCGTGCCAAACATGCGGCGACGTTCTTCCTCTTCACGAGCTAGACGCACGCTCTCTCTCTAGCTATAGTTAATTCCCGATCCGAATCTTCGTCGAATCAATAATATCTTCATCACGAACGCCCATATATTCAGACCAAACACTTCTGTCGTCGAGCTGCATCCAAAATATCATCTTTCTTCTTTTGTACAGCAGCACGTTTACCCTTCGACTCATCCAAACTAGCTTGCATTAAAAGCATTATTTCTTTCGGTACTCTGACACATGGCGCAACTTGGCCCTTTCGATGTGCTAAATGTTGTTTGAGACGGGTAATTCCACCAGTCACTAGTCTATCACAATACTTGCACTTCATTTGATGCCTAGTACCACCAACCCTCTCACAATGTTGCCATCCAATATCCTCACTTACTTGTTGTTGGCCAGACCCAGACATTTCTTTAGGTTTAGGATATGAGTATAAGTGTATGACCTATGTTAATAAAGATAATTTTATGTTCTAACTAAACCCTAAGAAGCTCCAAAACCTGTTCAATATAAGCAAATAAAAATATAAAGTCACTAATTTGAAAATACAAATTTTTTTTTATAAAATGACACCACAAATCTGTAAAATGCACATTAGCATGTTTTACACTTCTACTATGATTAACACATCATATGACATGATTAAAACAGCAAAACAACCCTTAAAAATTGATTTTTCAAATTTTAAAAAAAAATGGTCAAAATTCATGCGTAAATAGAAAAAAAATATAAAAAAATATAAAATGGCACTCCAAATCTGTAAAATGTACATTAACATATTCTACTATGATTAACACATCATATGGCATCATTAAAACAGCAAAAGAATCATTAAAAAATGATTTTTCAATTTTCAAAAAAAAGGCTAAAATTCATGCGTAAATAGAAAAAAATATAAAAAAAATATAAAATGGCACTCCAAATCTGTAAAATGTACATTAACATATTCTACTATGATTAACACATCATATGGCATCATTAAAACAGCAAAAGAATCATTAAAAAATGATTTTTCAATTTTCAAAAAAACGGCCAAAATTCATGCGTAAATAGAAAAAAAATATAAAAAAATATAAAATGGCACTCCAAATCTGTAAAATGTACATTAACATATTCTACTATGATTAACACATCATATGGCATCATTAAAATAGCAAAAGAATCATTAAAAAATGATTTTTCGAATTTTCAAAAAAACGGCCAAAATTCATGCGTAAATAGAAAAAAAATATAAAAAAATATAATATGGCACTCCAAATCTGTAAAATGTACATTAACATATTCTACTATGATTAACACATCATATGGCATCATTAAAACAGCAAAAGAATCATTAAAAAATGATTTTTCGAATTTTCAAAAAAACGGCCAAAATTCATGCGTAAATAGAAAAAAAAATATAAAAAAATATAAAATGGCACTCCAAATCTGTAAAATGTACATTAACATATTCTACTATGATTAACACATCATATGGCATCATTAAAACAGCAAAAGAATCATTAAAAAATGATTTTTCGAATTTTCAAAAAAATGGCCAAAATTCATGCGTAAATAGAAAAAAAATATTAAAAAATATAAAATGGCATTCCAAATCTGTAAAATGTACATTAACATGTTCTACTATGATTAACACATCATATGGCATCATTAAAACAGCAAAAGAATCATTAAAAAATGATTTTTCGAATTTTCAAAAAAACGGCCAAAATAAATGCGTAAATAAAAAAAAATATAAAAAAATATAAAATGGCACCCCAAATCTGTAAAATGCACATTAATATATTCTACTATGATTAACACATCATATGACATGATTAAAACAGCAAAACAACCCTTAAAAATTGATTTTTGGAATTTAAAAAAAAAAGGGTCAAAATTCATGCGTAAATAGAAAAAAAATATTAAAAAATATTAAATGACACCCCAAATCTGTAAAATGCACATTATCATGTTCTACTATGATTAACACATCATATGGCATGATTAAAACAGTAAAACATATTTAAAAAAATAAATACCTATTTTTGATAATTTCTGAAAATGGCCCACCGAGCTTTGATTCAACCAAATCCGTGATATAACGTGTTTTTGTCCCAAATAACCACCTCAAGTTGGTCGAAATTACTATTGGAAGGAATGAAAAATAGTTTAGAAGCAAGAACTTTGAAAAAAAACAGCAAAAAAGTCATTAAAAAGACAAAAAAATAGAGCCGTTATCGGACCGTTACGGCTGACCGTTACGCTGACCGTTACGGCTGACCAATACGGGCCAATACGGGGCCGTATCGGCTGATACGGGTGCAAAAAAACGTAACGGCCGATACGACCCCGTATCGCGTATCGGCCAATACCGTTACCGTTACGTATCGGCCGATACGGCCGATACGTAACCGATACCGGACACCTTGCTTATATCCTTTTTTTTTTTCTTTAAATGAAGGTTCATGCATTCAAAAATGCAACATCTTTCCCTGCTTAGGTAACTCATCTCCTTTTGTTTTTCTTTAAATGAAGGTTGGGGAGAACGGCTATGGATCTATTCCTTCATATTCTTCAAAGCCATATGGGTTTGTATTTCATATCTTAGAGTTTTGCCTCTGCTTCAGGCTGGTTATTTGGGTACTTTAATTTTTATCTGAGCCTGCTCTTTGTATATTTTCATTTGTACAGACTGCCTTCAACCCTGAAGATTGTCATCCTGGCCCATGCAGTAGGTAAAGTGATGGGTAAAGGTGGAGCAAACATAGGAAATATTCGTAAGGTATGTTCCGTTCCTAGTTATTATTGTTTTATATAATTATATCAGGTAACAGGCTTGTGTTTTTAATAGTCCGATTCAGTGAACTGTCCCAAAAAAGTCAATTCAGTGCAAACATTATACCATTCATAAAAGGTGCAAAAATTATAGTTTTAAAGCATAAAAGGTCCCATTCAGTGAACTGTCCCAAAAAACTGTTCAAGCAAAAACTAATGCCATCTACGATTTTGGTGGAAAATTTATTATAACTAACCTTTTCAAGTAATTGGATGATTCATATGATCCAGTAACATTTGTTGTTTTATGTCGACTTGTTGAGGCAAGGCTTTTAAGATTAAATGGTTGTAGCTTGATTGGGAAGTAATGGGATTTTGGTTGTTAAGCTATTAGCGGCTCTTACTTTTTTGGTTGGAGAGCATTCTGATTACAGTATATGTGCATCCAACATGACTGTTCATTTTCTGATACATATGTATCCCACCTTATATCATCCAAATGCTCCTTTTGGTTATGGCTTGTGTTTTTTGAACTTAGCAATGGATGTATTCACGAATGTAATTCAGGATTCCATGACTGCAAGGTTTGTCAGTTCATGAGTTGATTGTTTCTCCTCTTGTTGGTGAACTTGTGTTTCTGAAAATATTATCTTTCTGAAACAGAACATTATTTACTTCGATCTTGCATCTAACTTCAAAATTTCTTTCTCCTATTCTTGTTATTATCAGAATTTTCTATTCATACTTATCAAAGGAAAATAAAAATATTTTTTCAGAGATGATGAAGCTCTTTAATGTTGCATACCATTCCTAAATGGCACATGACGCATACCATAACTATCAGAATTTGTTTTTATTCCTGAACTTCATCTTGCAGTTTTTGGAATGGGTTGATGAAGTAGCAAACGGATGACAAAAAACATCACTATGGGGCCTTGGTAGGTTTCGACACTTAACATCATTATCCCCACTGTTTCTACAGTGTGGTCTACTTGAGCTGGATATGCTTTAATTTTGGGTCTGTGCAATGAAAAGTATCACCTCTTTTCTATGGACCATGGATGGATTGATTTTTTACCTGAAATATGATGTAGTGGCAAAGTAGATGTTTTTCCCACATTAGTTTCTTTATGACTCTTGGGGTCTGTGCAATGAAAAGTATCATCTCTTTTCTATAATCTAGCATGTTGATGGATTCTTGCCCTGTTGCTGCATCTTTTTAGGTAGTTGAGTTTATTTATCACTAATAGGATAAACATTTGTACATTGCTGATAAGAGACACTTTACTAATGTGACTTTTTTCTCTAATGGATTTTATTTATATGTTCTTGCTTGTATGTTTCATCTAGGGAGCCCAATCCCTAAACAAAACAAGGACTTTCGAGAGCACCTTGGTTGAAGAAGAGCTCTGATTCCTGAAACAATGATTGTTCATTTACCCACATGGCCTAACACAGCCAACAGAACAATCCTCCACTTTCTTTTTCCTAAGCCTCCCCTGTGCTTATTGTGCCACAAGCAGAAAAGGTCTTCAATTGCTTTAGCATAGTCCATGAGATTCCTGCCATCCTAAGAACCCCCCACCAAATATCCTTTGAATAAGGACAATGGATAAAGAGATGATCTACTGTTTCCTCAGCCTTAAAGCACAGCAAACAAACATTTGGAATGTCCATTCCTCTCTTCTTTAAGTTGTCATTTTTCTACCTATCACATTTGAGATTGGGTGAGTACTGCATCATCGCCTCACTAGAATGCATCCTAAATCATACTGTTGTGTATTATCATGGATGTTGTGAATGTTGTTTTCTTTTCTTGCTCTCCATAAATTGGATGCTTGCAGAAGCTCAAAATCTCTATTCCTCTAATAAGCAATGGTTCTTCTTAGCTATCTTGATGGACTTGGTTGCTGGTTATATGTTTGGATCCTTTGCTGCAGCTTATGTCATAATCCAAGAGGATGGATTCATTTGATGATGGCAAGGTTAGAACTAATATAAGACAGACAACATAAAAATGATGGCAAGGTTAGAGCTAATGAGCTGAATTTCATTTTTTTTAAAAAAATGTATGAGTTTCCACGATTCAGAATGACCCATACTGGCTCAACTTATGACATTGGAGTCTCCAACAACTACAAAACCAGAATGCTCTTTTGCAACTAACCTTGCCTATTTTCTACCTAGACTACCACTCAAATTGTTTGCTAAGCATATAAAGCCCCTAATCTTATGTTAGTTCTTCAAGTTCACAGCTGCAACTCCAGTCATTACAGTTTTCACAGGAGTGATTACTGATAACAAAAGAATCATATAATTTTCTTTGAAATAGATCTTTCTTGGCCTAGTCTTTTTATCATGTATTTGAAATAAAGTGGAAGAGGAGGCACGACTAACCAAGTGGGACATATTTGGCAATTTCCAGGAAAGCCAAAATTGGTGTTTTAGGTTGGTAGCTGCAAAAAGGAAACTGCTTAATATCAACCTACTCAGAAAGGAAGACAATGATCACAAATAAGTCTCTTCTGTGTGGAGGAGGAATCAATTAAGCATCTATTCACCCATTGTGGATTCTGCAGGAGTTTGGAAGAGGGTCCTTGATCTACTTGGAATTTGGAAGAGGATTCCTTCTCAACAAAATCGAAGCTTTTTTCATTGCCCAAGTCCAATGTGGAATTTGGAAGAACGATTCAATGTTCAACTTTGAGTCTTCGAATCATTCTTATTCTTTTAGGTGTCACCAATTTATTTTCTTCAGCTATCAGCTACACAAGTGGAAATGCTATCAGCATGGATAGGTTGCCTGAAGAAATGAATGATATATGAAGATAAGGGATGACAAGGTAGGTTTTAATATAATCTTATCTCTGCTTTCTTGATAGCATATTAGCCTTCTATATGAAATGTGAATTTTTCCTCTAGGAAATGGAAACTGTTGTGGTCAATGGAAATGGCACAGAGACGGGTCATATAATCGTGACAACTATTGGGGGTAGAAATGGCCAACCAAAGCAGGTAATCACTACATGAATTCTAAAATAATTAGTGCGTGTTGTTCACTAAACTTGTTGCTCACCTCACCTTATCCCTTGCTTTCAGGATTATTTGGATTTGTTTGATAGATGGATTTGTTTTTATTTATTTATTTATATTGAAGACCATTTTTAATTTATTGTAATAAATATTTTATTTTTTTATTGTCTAGTAATATAAATTTTGTTTCATATTCAGTTTTATTTGTATTGCATCATTTTTATGTTTCAAATATTAAAAAAATACAGGTTTCGATTGAATTATATATAATAAAAAAATTTACTGGCAGGCTAGGGCCTCTCAAATCCATACAAAAGCTTTCAGCTGTGCTTGTTTAGAAATCGTACGGCGCTGTCCAGAAGAAAACATTACAATTAGCGGCGCTCAGACAAGCACCACTAAAAGTTACGTAGCGCCGCTAATACTTTTAGCGACATACCCATTTATCGACGCCTGACTAGCGCTGCTAATATATTCACCGGCGCTTTTTGGTTTAGCGGCGCTTGAATATCCCAATTGTTGTAGTATGTCTTTGCTTTATCATGAGTATGTTTGTTCTTCCCAACTGGTCTGGTGAAGATCTTCAAAATCCACTAAAATTGAAGCAATGGCAAAAGCCATTGAAGGTACAAAAGCTTTCTACACTGGGAAATCTAGCCTTCTGAAAAGCCTACTTAGGGGAGGCCGGCTCAGAACCTATGCACACTTGTGTGGATCAATACCGTTTCATCAGGTTGGTCTGACTGTGTGTTGTGGTGCAAAAATCAGGTCAGCCCGAGTCATCAAATGGGCCATGTATGTATGTCAAATGTGAACAGTTGGTTTTCCTGCTCTCTGTTTTTTGTCGTACAAGTGTGGTCCACCTGATGGCCTTACTTGCCTAATTTTCAAGCCATGGAACATACACATCTTTTGCCGTACAAATTCCTTTCCTGCTCTATGTTTTCTAGGACATTCTACATACCATCACCTTCTTTACTATGATATGAGTAGCAAGAAACATCATTATTAATTCTTTTGCCATTATGATTAGACTACATGTTGGCTATTTAAATCAAACATTGCTCACATTTGTTGAAGAAATGAATGGCTATTTAAATCAAATTTATTTTTCTTTAAGAACTATTTTTGTTCCTTATGTTCAATTTTTGTTTTCTCATCACACTTCTTTGCAGGTTCATCAACATAATTTTTGCTCAAATTATAGAAACCATACTAATGATAATTTTTGTTTCTTTTTTGTTCTTTAAATTATAGAAACCATACTAATGATAATTTCCAACTTCATGCATATGCCACTTTTGGGATTTGAAAGTTTAATAACTGAGGAACTTATTGTGGAGCCCCATAGTGTTCCTTCTCTTCTTTCCAAGTCATCAATATTCTTTTGTTTCCTATGGTGTGGCCTACCTAGTTTTTAGAATACTACACTTTTTAGGTAGTTTTTTCATCTTGACGAGGAACATTAGAAGAATGGCTTTAATGTAATTTGCAAGTTTGTGTGGTTTGTGGGAGATACGTGTGCATTGACAACTAATATTTTAATGGGGTGGATCTTATGAAAGTTCCACCCAAGGGGCTCTCAGTTTGCTAGCCTGGTTCTTTTTGGATTATGGGAGATGTGTGTGCATTGACAACTAGTATTTTAATGTAATCTGCAGGTTTATGGCTAATGATGGGAAGATGAAGTTGAAGGCAATGCTTCTATCCCATTCCTCTTCAAAAATACATTCTAGAAAACTTCAGAACCTTGGTCTGATTTATATTCTTAATTATACCTGCAATGCCATTCCAAATTAGCCTAGAAAGTGAGTCCAATTATACTTGCAATGTCATTCCAAATATCTTTTTACAATCTACATGATACATTTCTCATAAGAATCTAGAGTATTTCATTCTGGATTTTGAACATTCCTCAGCAGAAATTTTCAGCATCTTTACCTTTAACTAGTTCTATATGCATTACAAGTTTCAGTTAAGATGATTGCCGGAGTTTCCTTATTGAACTACCATAAGTGGTGTTCTTATGTTGTTATAGATTTCATAGGAGATGCATTTTCGCACCTAACAAGTGAATAAGTTTGCTTCGCTTGGTCTAGAACGAGCTCCCCTTGGGTCAGGAGTGCATCGAGCATATCCAAAAACCAGGTGATTCAACTAACAACAATCCCTCATATGTATGTTCAATTGTCACAATTTTTTTCACACTATTTTGATAATTGATTGTTGTTCTTTCAATTTATTCACATGTTTTTGTTCTTATTTTTTACTTGTTGCTTGTTAGTTAGGTACATAAAAGGCCATCACATTGTGGAGCTCTTCATCTGCCTGACGGACTTTCATTGAATTGTCTTTTTATTTTAAAGTCTTCCATTGTAGGTTATAGTTTTTACCGTTAGGTGCAAGTTAGATGAATAATGTTTCAAATTATATCATGGTTGTTTTTACTATCTTTTGATTCTTAAATGAATATGGCTTAAATATATTTTATTTTATTTTATACAGCAGGTTTTTTTTTTTGGTTTAAAATCATTCCGAAATAAGAAAAAATATCGTCGTCAAATATGACTGTTGGCACTAGAATGGTTTAAAACCGTTCCTAAAATTCCGTTTAAAAAAATTGAAACGGTACCCAAAACGGTTTTGAACCGTTCCTTTTTTTTTTTGCGACACCTCATTTAGGAACGGTTTAAAATTGTTCCTAAATGACAATTTTGGTGTAGTGATACATATTACCTACAATGGAACTTGAGGAGGATCAACTTACTGATGAAGGAGATCTGGGCTCTAAGTTAAGGTGATCCATACGTAATGTCATACAAGCAACTTTGCAACAAATGTTGAGGAGAAATCCTACAGTACTTGGTTTCAGTAGTGACCCCTCAAGTGTCGACATTGGTGTTGGAATAGATCATGGCACCATGATGTATGTGTTTTATTCAGGCCATTCATCAATTTTCCAACTCATTTTATTGTACATTGACACAGGGAAGGGTGTGAGGAAGATGATCACCATCTACCTCAAGTAGGCAAAACCTTAAATCCACAATCTTATTTTTGAATCCATAGGATTATAAAAAAGAAAATTTAAAATTTTATTATTCAATAATTCTCAAACTTTCCGATTACATCACTTATAATGAAAATAAAAATAAAAACCTAAGTAAAAGTCCTCGTTCGACTAAAATATAATTTCCTAAATCGATTAAAATACAATTTATCTAAAATATTAAATTTTACCAAAAATAGAAAGTCTTAAATTAATCATGTCGGATTATTCCTAAGCATGATTATGAGTAATTCCTAAGAAGACTGCATATACTAAAACTTTAAAATAAAGGAGATACATTAAAATTAAAAATGAATAAAAATAGTAAGTTTTTCATAATATTGTGAATTTAAATTGGAAGGAAGCATTTTCTCACAAAATGGACTGATGCAACACATTATAGGTTTGTTGGTCCTGTAACGATACCCAAATAAAAAGTTATGGTCGATTTACATTCACACTTCAAATGATAATTTCTCTCTATCCAGAATGAATTTCTTCGAATCAAACGTGACTAAGGCCCAGTTAGGTCATGCCCTATGTAGGTCTAGGCCTAGATTTAATGGACTATGTCCGCTTCCATTCAAGCTTCTTTCAGTCACAACTTGTGTCAAGAATATTTCTATGGCTCGATTAACATCAGTCCCCTCCACTTGAAAAGAACTGGTCCCCAAGGTATCCATTGGACTTGGCTTTTGATACTTGTACAAATCTTCCACATTGAACATACATAATATTTTCAGGTCATCAGGAAGATCAACAACATAGATGTTATCATTGATTTTCCTGAGTATTGGGATTGGACCTATCTTCATATTTCTTAGCTTATTATATGTCCCAGTCGGAAACTGCTTCTTGCGTAGGTGAAGGAACACGTTATCGCCCACTTCAAACACCTTCTAGCATCGATGTTTATCAGCATCTTTTTTATACTTGGTGCTACTCTTGTAAATTTATTATTTATTTATTTATTTTAAATATTGTTATGCATAGTCGCGATTCAATCCACTATATTTTGCGCAACAACAATCATTCCTAAAAACTTAAGCAATAGGATTAGGTCGAATGTATGCTTGGGAACTTGACCATACATAAACTTGAATGGTGACTTACTGGTGGACCAATTTTACATGTTGTTGAAAGAAAACTCTGCTTGATCTATATCAAGATCCAACTGCTTAGGCTTATTACCAGAGGTACAACATATTAGGTTCTTGAGGGTACGATTCACCACTTCTATTTTTCCATCATGTGTTTTAGATGAGCCCGATATTTTTTTGATATAATGTGAACTTGATTGTTGGGGAACCGTTGAAGCAAACCCTAAATTCGGATCACACAATGATGAGAAAATGCAAACAAAGCATGCACAAATACACACTAATGTTACATGGAAAAACCCTTGTGGGAAAAAACCATGGCACAAAGCGACAACGATCACTATGAAAACGATAAGTATAAGGGATAGAAGAACTTACAATTTACAAAATCGCCACTTTCTCCTCTCCAAACCCTAGAAAAATTTAAACACGGATTGTAATACCCTAATTACGTAATTACACTTATATATAACATAACACCTATAATAGGAAATTGATTGCACAATTACAAGAAATTACATGTGCGGTCAATCTAATCATCGATCGATCGACATTGATCGAGCAGTCATCAATCGACTGAGCCCCACATGTTCGATTGCTTGAACATGCTTAAAAGTATCTAGGGAGTTTTTAAGTATTTCTGAATTTTTTTAATCGATCGACCTGACAATTCGATCGATTGAGACTAAACAAAACTATTCAAAGACCAATCTGTAAAATTCTAAGTTCACTCGATTGATTAACCAGGGTGGTTGATCAGTCGAACCCCTATTTCATGCAAGGATTGAAGACATCTAACAACAATCTCCACCATGGCTTCAATCATCATGAACCATTACTCCATCTCTAACCACCTTTATCATAACTTCAACATCACCATCACTTTTTGTGCACACTTTGTCTTCATCAAACCTTTGTCAGACCCAGAAAAGTCGAACAAAATCAAAACTTCTCTATGAGAACCACCTCAGTAAGCATATGCACCGGATTCACACTCATGTGGATTATCTCGAGAGTGACATCGCCTTCTTCAAGCACTTATTGGATAAATGATAACGAACATCAATATGTTTAGTTATATAATGGTAAACCGAATTCTTCGTCAAATTGATCGCACTTTCAATGTCACAATTGATCTGCATGGCCTTGTGCTGAAGCCCAAGCTCGTTCATCATTCCACGCAACCAAACATCTTCTTTGAAAGCCTCTATCATTTTCTTATACTCAGCTTCTATTGTGGAAAGAGGAACCACAGACTAAAGTTTCAAAATTTAAGTAATCGCTCCACCCTAATACAAATCAGTAATCAAAAGTCAACCTTCTATTATCCACATTTCTTACGTAATTTGAATCCACATAGCCTATAAGACTTACCTCCGATTTATGAAATGTTAAGATGTAATCAGTTGTACCTCATATATAACGAAGTAACCATTTCACTACCTCACAATGCTGCTTGCTGGGGTTTGATATTATCTACTCATAACACTGATTGCATGTGAAATATATGATCTCATAGAGATCATGACTAGAAGTGGGCACCGGACGACTTGATCCGACTAACTTGACTCGCCTGACTCGTTCAGATTCGACTCGACCCGAACCGAATTGGTGAGTAGGTGTCACGCCCCAAACTCGGAAACTGGGCTCACAAAATTCCCAATCGCCGAATCCGGCACTGACAGCCTCCGTAGTATCCCATTCTCAGCTCCTGACACTCATATGCAATATTCCGATCTTGGGATCCTACAAGGAGGATTTTTCAGTGTGAATTTTTTAAAAACGATTAATCTGTTTAGCCAGTTACACATTTCGTACATGGTATCAACGCATATCGAAGAGATGAACCTGTTCGACATGTCACACATGATATAGTGCACCAGCTCGATAGTAATGAAGAAAACAATAGCAAACTCCAACAGCTCTTGTATGCATCCTGAAAAGTGTAAGTCATACGTATGAGCACACCACAACTCGTGAGTCTACTGCGTGCCGAGAGTAAAATAAGTCTTATCAGGGCGCTTCCGTAAAGACATCCAAAACAACCATAGGCATGTTATCAACCAATCATGTTATTATAGGTGAGTAGGTTGTCAATCAAGCATGTCGTATAACTATATATGTTATTATGAACATGACATCAACAATAGGCGTGTCACTCAACAAGCGACCATGAATCATTAAAATAGCCAATCATCATGAACAAGATAATCAAATTTCATTTTCTACTATATGACATACGATGGAAAGGTAATGGTAAGGCTAACATATAATCATTCGAGTACAAGGACATAATAAACCAAATGTCATATGCCGAAGATGCAATGCAATATACAAATCCTGACGAATCCACGAATATGTGGGATAAGGTCCTACCTACACTGTGTGCACAGTAGCCTGCTAGCACAGTAGCCTACCAACGACTGGTAACTCGCCCAAGCCCACTAGGCCCTGCCCACATCAGCGTCCCTCTACGTGTGCCCACTCACATATGACCATAGTGACGAGGCATCACAATATGTCATATGCAGAGGATGTAATGCATTATGCAATGCAAAAGAAATGACAAGGCTAGAGTATGTAGTCGGGATGATAGTACTTGGTATCACAAGATGTGGGGTTCATCACAAGGGACTTCTATCCAGATCAGTCTTATACCTAAATTTGGATAGCTAGACTCAATGTAGTAAACTCTTGATCTCAGGTTGGTTGCACGCCCCAACCAAAATCCTGGCCATTGCGAAGGTATACATAATGATTTAGTTACGTACCACAAGCCCGTGTGGATAGTGAATAAATGAATGAATGAGTCAAATGCTGAGTACGCAACTCCTGCTTAGTAAGTCCACATATCAGTACTGTACATCTTTAGGATCATCACCGATGTTTAGTACAATGCTATCAGCTATACCAAGGCTATGCGATGCAAGACCTATGTGGCCAATGTCATATGTAAGGTGCAACCACAAGTCATGCCAATCCTCATATGAATCCATATATTAGTACAGTTCTTCTCTGAACAATCACTGGGGTCTAATACACTATACACCACACTGTCGCCATACACTAGACGCACAACCGTGCAAGCGGAAGAGACCTCACTCTCTGCCTGGCCAATAGTCAGCCAATATCTATCTGACATGTCGATAGCGGACCCATTTACGAGCTAGTCATACTCAGCCTAGTAATTGCCCCTACCCTCAGGTGGGTAAGGCCACACCCCCTTCCAACCGACCACGGCATAGTGAGAGACGCGGCCTCCTGGTATTCAGCCCTCATACGCTCATGTATCTACTCAGTCTCGACATTGGAGCGTCTTCTGGTACCGTCAGGTTTAGGGACTTTTACCCAAGGACATCCTTCGCGCCCCATATAAAGAGAGGATTTTCGGTGTTCAAACTTGCAATCCACGATATGCATGTGGAGGCTATGGCCCTGATGTCGCTAAGGCTTATAACAATCACAACACACAATGCAAGATGCATGAGTCACACAATCCAATCATGCATCAACCGGCGCTCATTCCCATAAATAACCTGCCCTATGGCATATGCAATGGTCAACTACATCTTATAACAAGCATGCAGATGATGCGTTTGGGCATGAATCATAGTGTATGTCATGTATGATTATCAATCATAACAATGATCAGCCTCACACAATCACAATGGGCTTCACACATCGCAATGGGCCTCATCCAGTCACAATGGGCCTCATACAATCATAACGGGCCTCGCACAATAGGCCTCATACAATCACAATGGGCCTCATACCATCACAATGGGCCTTCTACAATCACGATGGGCCTCATACAATCACAACAGGCCTCGCACAATAGGCCTCATACAATCACAATGGGCCTCATATAATCACAATGGGCCCGCACAATGGGCCTCGCACAATGGGCCTCATACAATCACAATGGGCCTACATATCACAACGGTCCTACATATCACAATGGGCCTACTTATTACAATGGGCCTACATATCATAACCATAAGATGGGTTCCAAGGTTTGAGTAGTACTACAAGGTATGGTGGAAAACATTATTCTCAATAAGGGGAAAATAGAAATGGGCTTAACAATGGGCTCTAGAGAGTTTGCAACGTGGACATTTAACCATCATTGCTCCTAAAGTGCAGCCCGCCTTAGATTCTAACTTACAATGGGGAATGGGCTTAGCAATGGGCTCTAGGGAGTTTACAATGTGGATATTTAACCACCATTGTCTCCTAGAATGCGGCCCGCTATAGAGACTAGCTATCTCACAATGGGCCCATGGCCCTTAAACTAGCTAGAAAAATAGATGGACATCATAAACATTATTATATACATCATGATGGGATCAACATCATAATTGGGCCTGCACAAGAGTCTCATATATCACAATGGGCCTCATCACATGGGCCTCACATCACAATGTGCCTCATCACATGGGCCTCATCACATCACAATGGGCCTCATCCCATAGGCCTTATATACATCATAATGGGCCTCATCACATAGGCCTTATATACATCTCAATGGGCCTCATCTCATAGGCCTCATATACATTACAATGGGTCTCATCACAGGGGACTTATATACATCGCAATGGGCCTCACCACATACGCCTTATACACATCACAATGGGCCTCATACAAGGGCCTCACATACATCACATTGGGCCTCATCACATGGGCCTCATATACATCACAGTGGGCCTCATACAAGGGCCTCACATATATCTCATTGGGCCTCATCACATGGAAGGTAAGGCCCATACAAGATAGCCCATACTAGATAGCCCACTTAAGGTTTGAGCCCAACAACACCTGAGAGTTATTTTTCAGAGTTTAGATACTACATGAAATGCTTTGGGAAGGTGGTGGACCCCACTGACGTGCCCCCACATAAATTTTACATTAAACAGATTTTTGTGCAATGTTGGTTCTAGGCCATTTTAGAGTCAGATTCATGATCACGTGGGGCCTACATATGGTGAAAGAGAATAACCACTTGGTAGCTCTATGTATGGGCTTTACAAATTATAAGCCAGGCCTCATTGGTTCGGTGAGTACAATTTACGTTGATGGCCCAAACATGGGTACTTGAAAAAATTGTGCAGGAAATATAATGCAGAATTAGTTTTAGCCCAATTTTAAGTATATATATCCTATGATTACAAGGGACCACATTTCAGTGTGCCGTCAGGTGCCTTTGGTTGTACTATATATGCACTTTAAAAATTTTTAAGTTGGGACCAACTGGTTGTGCAGATGTAATATTTGGTATAGGGCCAAACATAGGCACTTTGATTTTTTGCACATAATTTTTCTACACAACCATGCTTGACCACATTTTGGGATTTACTCCCTGATCATGTGGGGTCTCATGATTTGGCCCAATTAAAATATTATTTATATATTCATTAGTGCAGGTTAGAGGTTCCAAGTGGTGGTCTACTCAAACCTCCAGCGTGTGGTGCACTACAGAGGCCCAAAGTTGGTACAAAATACAAATAATCAGATAGTTTTCAAAAATGAAATCTGTCACAACTTAGGGCCCAATTTCCAAACACTTAGGGATCATTCCTGACAAAAAGGCACTACAAGAAAATCCACTTTTACCAACAAAAAAATTCGTTGCTAAATGATAGTTTTTCGTAGGTAATAAGTTATACCGACGAATTTTTTCGTCGGTAAATTCATCGTTAAAAGACCAAGGGTAAAGGCTTTTACCGACGAAAATGGGAGTTGTCGATAATGACAAGACTTTTAGCGACGAATCTTTTTGTAGGTAAAAAATAAATAAATAACTTTTACCAACGAATTTGTTCGTAGGCAAAAATGTTTCACTAAACTTTTACCTATGAAATTTTCGTAGGTAAAACTGTACTATTTTCGTCTGCAATAGTAAGACTTTTACCTACGAAATTTTTTGTAGGTAAAAAATATTGTCCGAACTTTTCCCTACGAAACTTTTGGTAGGTAAAAAAGTTTACCTATGAAATTTTCCATAGGTAAAAATGTGGTTGGAACTTTTACCTACGAAATGTTTCGTAGGTAAAAAACGTGTGGAAAACTTTTGCCTACGAAATATTTCGTAGGTAAAAGTCTCTTTTTTTTTTTCCACTTTTCAGGCAAAAATTCCTGATAAACTATTTCATCATATTCTTTCTGATATACACCTGTTATAATATATTTCATCATATTCACATTCACATCTATCTAAACATAAACTACATACATCCATACAAGCAAAAACTACGTGCATCCAAACATAAACAATCTTATATATACTACAAGAAAAGGGGGCTTTAGCCTCGGTTCAAAACTGTGGCTAAAAAGGTTAAAAAGTGAGGCTAAATCCTTTATACTTAGTTTTGCCTCAGTTATCCAAACCGAGGTTGAAACCCCCGTGGCTAAAGGCTTTAGCCTCAGTTTTAGCAACCGAAGGTAAAATGACTTTTATAGCCTCAATTCTTCAAGTGTAGCTAAAAAAAAAAACCTTTCTAGCTTCAGTTTTCTCGAAATGATGCTAAATCAAAATTTTATCCTCCATTGTTTCCAACTGAGACTAAATCTAAATTTTATCCTCAGTTGCCGCCAATCCAAGCTAAATCTAGCTTGTTCATGGCTATAAACTCAATGATTTCCAAGTTATTCATACCATATAAATGCGTGAGAAGTGAACGACTAATGCAACGCATCCAGGTCAAAATCTAATTGGTCTAGATGTGATGCATAATTCAGGCGGACCACATCAAAGGGAACTATAATGGACATTGGGGAGGGTAATGGCCAAATATTCTAATTGGTGGTTGGGATCAACCTAACTAAATCAGGTTCGTTAATGGGCCCATCCATGGTAGGTCTAGATAGATGAACGGTCTAGATATCACACACGTATGACGTGTGTAATAAGATGGTGTGATTGATAACTATGGTTTAGATGGTAGACTTTTAGCCTCGGTTCCTTGATTTAGGTTTAGGTTTATAGGTTATAGGTTATATGTTATAGGTTATAGATTAAGGTTATAGGTTTAGGTTTAGGTTATAAATTAAAGGTTATAGGTTTAGGTTTAGGTTTAGTTTATAGGTTATAGGTTATAGGTTATAGGTTATAGATTAAAGGTAATAGGTTAGGTTCAGGTTTAGGTTTATGTTTAGGTTTAGGTTATAGAATGAGGTTTAGGTTTAGGTTTAGGTTTAGGTTATAGAATTAGGTTTAGGTTCCAGGGTTCGAGTATCCATAGGGGGGTGAAATTCCCCAGGTGTAGGGAGTGAGTGTGTGCGTGTGTGGGGGTGTGTGTGTGCGCATGGGTAAAAAATAAAAAAAAAAAAAAAAATAAAAAAATAAAAAAGGGTTATAGGTTTAGGTTATAGGTTATAGATTTAGGTTTATGTTATAGGTTTAGGTTCGGGTTTAGGTTTAAGTTATAGGTTTAGGAATTCGGGTTCGGGTTTAGGTTTAGGTTCGGGTGTAGGTTATAGATTAAAGGTTATAGGTTTATGTTTAGGTTTAAGTTCAAGTTTAGGTTTAGGTTTAGTTTATAGGTTATAGGTTTTAGGTTTAGGTTAGGTTTAGGTTTAGGTTTATGTTTAGGTTTAGGTTATAGAATTAGGTTTAGGTTTAGGTTTAGGTTATAGGTTATAGGTTTAGGTTTATATTTAGGTTATAGGTTATAGGTTATAGATTATAGATTTAGGTTTATGTTATAGGTTTAGGTTCGGGTTTAGGTTTAAGTTATAGGCTATAGGTTTAGGAATTTGGGTTTGGGTTTATGTTCGGGTTTAGGTTATAGATTAAAGGTTATAGGTTATAGGCTATAGGCTATAGGTTATAGGTTTAGGTTTAGGTTTAGGTTTAGGTTTAGGTTCGGGTTTATGTTTAGGTTATAGGTTATAGAATCGGGTTCGGGTTTAGGGTTTAGGTTTAAGTTATAGGTTATAGGTTATAGGTTTAGGTTATAGGTTTAGGTTTAGGTTTATGTTTAGGTTTAGGTTTAGGTTTATAGGTTATAGGTTATATGATATAGATTAAGGGTTTTAGATTTAGGTTTAGGTTATAGGTTTACGTTTAGGTTTAGGTTTTGGTTTAGTTTATAGCTTATAGGTTATAGGTTTATAGATTAAAGGTTATAGGTTAAGTTTAGGCTTAGGTTTATGTTTATGTTTAGGTTATAGGTTTAGGTTTATGTTTATGTTATAGGTTATAAGTTATAGATTTAGGTTTATGTTATAGGTTTAGGTTTATGTTATAGGTTTAGGTTCCGGTTTAGGTTTAAGTTATAGGCTATGGGTTTAGGTTATAGGTTCAGGTTTAGGTTTACGTTTAGTTTAAGTTATAGGTTAAAGGGTTTAGGTTTAGGTTATAGGTTATATGTTTAGGTTTAGGTTATAGGTTTAGTTTATAGGTTATAGGTTATAGGTTATAGATTAAGGGTTATAGATTATAGATTTAGGTTTAGGTTTAGGTTTAGGTTTGGGTTTAGGTTATAGGTTTTGGTTTAGGTTTAGGTTCGGGTTTAGGTTTAAGTTATAGGTTATAGATTTAAGTTTAAGTTATAGGTTATAAATTAAAAGTTATAGGTTATATATTTAGGTTTTCAAGATATGGTTTAGATTAAGGTTTTAGGTTTAGGTTTAGGCTTAGGTTATAAGTTTAGGTTTAGGTTTAGGAATTCGGGTTCAGGTTCGGGTTCGGGTTTGGGTTCGGGTTTATGTTCGGGTTTAGGTTATAAATTAAAGGTTATAGGTTATACATTTAGGTTTATGTTATACGTTTAGGTTTAGGGTTTAGGATCTGACTGGGCACAACACGATTAGGACACCGAACATTGCATAAAAAATGAAATATCGAAACGTGACGAAGTGTTGATTAAATTCCCACCATTAAAAACTTCTTGGGGCCATAAAAGTTTTGGATCAAGTTGAAATATATTTTTTTCCCTTGATCCAAGTTTGTATGACATAATCAACGAGCTATATGTCAAATAACCATTAAAATGTGGCCTATGATTTTTTAATGGTGGAAATTCAATCACTACTTTTTCCCATGGTGTGGTCCACCTGCGACTTATATCTACCTCATTTTTGGGATAAAGCCCTAAAATTTTCATAAACATGAGCATGCTCCAACAAATTCGAGCTAATACATAAACATGGCCTGTCCAACTAGCCAGGCCACTCCAGTGTTATCCACAGGAAATGGAGAGCTTCATCATAGTCGTAACAGCGGTTCCCACCTTCCAAGGACCCTCGCTCAATATCCGGATAGCTCTGACGCACATTTGAGTCTGCTCCAAAATTTCAAACTAATACATAAACACGACTTATCCAAATGGTCAGGCTACTCCAATGTTGTCCATAGGAAATGGACAGCTTCATCATGGTTATAACAGCAGTTTTCACCTTTCAGGGACCCCCACTCAACATCTGAATAGCTCCGACACACATCCGGGTCTGCTCCATCAATTTTGAGTAAATACATAAACACGGCCTATCCAAATGGCTAGGCCATTCCAATGCTGTTCACAGGAAATGGACAGCTTTATCATGGTCATAACAGCGGTTCCCACCTTCCAGGGACCCCCGCTCAACATCCAGATAGCTCCGACGCACATCCGGGTCTGCTCCATCAATTTCGAGCTAATACATTTAAAAACAACATAAAAGGTAAGTAAAGCAAGAAACATCCATATGAAGATATTGAGGGAAATTACTAGTGTATCTATATTCCTTCTATGTACTAGGTTGATTTTGAGTTGATTATGACTAAGATGTTGATATTACATTATATGTGATGAGGGTTGCATTACTAGTGTATCTATATTCCTTCTATGTACTAGGTTGATTTTGTGTTATTACTTAAATGATAAAACTTGATATCATTCCACTGTAGGGATGGATGCCTTAAGGCATGTCATTATTTGTTCATATTGCATCCCTATGACATGGTGAATTGTTCTTGCCATGAGTTGAAGGAAACTTGATACATATTGTACATTATATGAGATTAGGCACAGGATGTCTCAGTCAATGAGAGGAAATATGGTTTCTTTTATTTTTATTTGTTTTTTTTAAGAGTTAGCCGCATCATGGCGGGCTAAACCTCTTAGCTAGGGCTAAGAGGTGAAACTTGTGGCGTGATGGGAAGATTTTACGGTTTTGATTCATGTTGAACTTGTTATTGATTAGTTTGATTTTGAGGAAGACTTTAGTTTTTAATGGTTTATTGTGACTGATATTACAGTAGATCTGTGATGGCTTGAGTATTTCCTTTTCATTATTCTGATTATGCGATTAAGAAGCCCTATTGTTCACCATCGTCTCCTGGGCATGGTTGGATGACAAAACTCTTCCTGACATTCATACTTCTCTCTCTCTGATTGGCTGTGGATTAGTTTAATTCTATTGTTTACTTTGTCTCATGGGTATGGTTTTGTGATGGAATCCACTCTAATTCACATCGGTCTTATCTCTTGAAGACTAGATCAAAAGAAGTTCAGTTGAGATCATGAATCAAGCTTAGATCTCCCAGATCTCTACGAGTGGATCCTTGGCACCCTAGTTTCCTAACTTTAATTTCACAATTTTTATATTAATATTTTCATCATCATTCGCTTGATTTTTCCTGATTTAGATTTCATCTCATTCTAGTTCTGATCCTAGTTATTTTTAGATTACGTACAGGTATCAGTCCCTGTGAATTCGACCTCGATCTTACCGAGTTTATTACTACATCACAACCCTATACTTGGGGAGTGAACAAGTTTTTGGCGCCGTTGTCGGGGACTGACAGTTACGTTTTTCTAAAATTGACTAGTTTTAGAAGTAGGTTAAGATTAGGATTTTCTATCTTTAGGTTTAGATTTTTCTGATTTCTAGAAACTAACTGTTTTCTTGTTTTGTAGGACCTTGACATACACTTTCTAAATTGGTAATTCCTTTCAGATTTATTTTTTTTTAAAGTTTTTCTAACTTTTTATTTCTAGATTAGGATTTATTTTATATTTTTAGTAATTTTCATGAATTGTTTCATCTTTCCTTTTTTCTATTTTTACAAACTCTAGGATTTCCTCTGTTTTCAGAAATTAACATTACTTTCTATTTTAGGATTAGGTTTCTTTTTTAGAACTTTCTAACTTTAGGTTTAGAACTTTCTAACATAGAACTCCAAGTCTGGTAACTTCTAACTTCTCCTTTACCTACTTTCCATATTGCTATAGGATCTTTTCTTCTATTTTTCTTCAGATTAGATTCAGATTGAGAGTTTCACCATGTATATGCACAAGTGAGAACGTTAACATGCTGAGATAACTTTTGAACATGCGAAACAGTGCGAAGGGATGTATGATGATTATGATAAACATCAACCTATGTCTCAGAATTTTCCTAAACCAATCATCGAGAACCGACCTGAGCATAACACTCCATTGGTTAAGAAGCCCTTACGCGATCATATACGGGAGAACAATTCCACCCCACGGACAGTGCGTGAATGTTGAGGATTATTATCACCCATCTGAGAAAAAGAAAACAATGCGTGATTATATTATGAGTGATAATAAGTATTACCAACCATCAGATTCTCCCACTTATAATCCGTATGACTATAATCAGTGGAAACATCAATGTCAGGAAATTGAACTAACAATGTATCATAGTGATAATTCTCTTGGGTCTTCTACCTTTGAAACCTAATCAGAAACAATCCAAGAGAATTCACTTCAAAAACTCATGAAAGCATAAGAGTAGTTCAATCAACTTGTCATACAATCATGTGAATTACTCAAATCCTCAATTCCAATAATTCAGTCACACCTTATGAAGAAGGAAAAGGCTAGGTTACCCCAACCTCATCTCAATCTAGAAGCACAATGTGAAGAAAGTGATCATAACTCGCTTGTGGCAGAAACTGTAATTACAAATGAGGAAATAGATTCCATTAATGAGCAGATGGTTCAAGTTCCCGATGAGTCGACCTCGATGATTGTCCAAAGGAATGAACAAGAGACATAGGTATCTTTCAAATACAATGATAATGACACACTTCTCTCACATGACACACATGATTACAATGATGAGGTAGAGGTTAGTTTATTCGAACCTCAATCCAGTCTAGGAATAGAATGTGAGGAATGTGATCCCAACCCAAGTGTGCACTACACAGAATTAGATGATGATGAGTATTAGGATTCAATCTCAAGTGTGGCCCCTGCCAATGATCACGAGGTTCAGGAAGTTGTCGACCATAGTGATCTACTTCACCTATCTGACATGACTGATTTAAATGTGGAGGATGAACCACTTTCAACTAACCCTTCCAACCTTTATAATGCATGTTTGGACCACTGCTCTAAATTGAATGATGATATGATTCGGGAGATGGACGATTTACTTGACATGACTATGGAATTTGAAACTACCCAGTTCAGGCTACAATCTAAGCTATACACTTTAAACGAATCAATGCCTCCACTGAGAAGCTTGAATGACCAGAGTCTTCATATCAATGCTCCCCCTATTGATCTCCAACTTGTCTATGTAAAGCAAGAGCAAGAAAGCATGCGTTCATCCACTTCTAAAGAAGATAGAAACCCTGGGCAAATCATCATAGACTTCGATGCAGGAGACGAGTCACTATCAGCTAAATTTTCCAATTCTTTGGACGATTGCGTGGCACACTTTTTAGATTCGAATGATCCTATGATTAAAGAAATAGTGGATGCCTTGCAAGAGACTATCTCGGTAGTTGTTACTAACCGAGAACACCCTTAATCTGAAGCCCCTTCTTCCTTAGATCTTAATTGTTTACCATTAAGGGAGGAAGAGCTAAAAATTGAACCAAAGTCTTAAACTTTGGAATATGTTGAGGATACATCACTACCTGATAGCCTCTCTGAATCTTATATACTTGTAGTCTCTGATTCACCAAGGGACACTAACATTCAAACTTCTTCTATCATAGGTGAATCGTATATACTCTGAATACCTCAGGTGAATCGATGATAAATTTTTGATGAGGTACATAAGTTTCTCTGGAATGCCATGCTTTAGGGCATCCAAGCCTTTTGCAAAAAGGGCTTTTGGATGATCTTGTTGAGGAACCTACTGAGAAACTTATCAAGATATTGGCCGGAAGAGGAATCTTGCAGCATGATCGAGTAGTTTTTCCATTCTTTCATAAGACTAGGGTAGTTTGCTTTATACTGTTCTAGGATAGTTTGCTTGATACGTTGCCATTAGGTTCATTTGCTTTCTTGTTTTTCACTCTCGTGCTGACCTGCTCTTACACTGCGATATTTGGAAAAGCCTCTTAAGTCCTTCGTCCAGGTACTATCTTTCCATCACTTCTCTTTCAATTTCATTGTCTCATGTGCATTGCATGCTCATATCTTTTACATTGAGGACAATGTAGATTTTAAGTTGGGGTGGGAGATTATGTAATCAAAATAGTGTTTTGTTGGTCTTGAGCAAAAATTGTGAAAATTTTTAAAATTTTCTGAAATTTCTTGTGAATTCGAAGTGATTTTGATGGCCATCTATGACACCTAGAATTTCAAGATAAGCGATGTTGGTAATTTATGACTATTGGATTCCGTTATTTGTTAGATTTCACAGTTAAGTTCAAACTGGTAATCCATGATTAGAGGTTTTAAACATTGATTGAGTCATGATTTCATGAGACATATCTCGCTTGCACATTCAGGTTTCAGTTCAATATTGAATTGTAACTTGGTAATCACTAAGCATGTAAGGAACCAGCCTAGAAAATTTGCCCGTCATGATCAATTGAAGAAAAAGAAAATACATATCTTTAAAAAAATATAATTAATAAAAACAGATACCTTTGGAAAGGGTTGGGCGAATAATCTTCACCATAGGTTTGCTTCCTATAGGTGTAAATTTAATTCTCCATGGATGATATGTGAAAATGGTTGGGTGTACGATCTTCACCATAGGTTTGCTCCCTATAGGTGTGGATTCGATTCTCCTCTCCCTCGATGGAAAAATCAAAAGCTGGAAGAATGAAAAAGAAGAACTGTAAGGAAAGTTCTGGTTTAGGTTTTAAGTGTCCTGAATGCTCTTTTGATTATCAATGTTATCATGGAAATTGACAATTGGATCTCTTAATGATGGTAAGCTGAGATTACACTATACACCCATGGAATTCAATGTTTAGAATTTTCCTTAATTGATGGATTAATACTTTGAACTTGATTATGAAGTTTATCGTGCACTTTAATCCAGGAGAAACTAATGCCCAAAATTCATGCATATTAGAATTCTAATATCGAGATTGTTTTTCAAAAATCACTCGACTTTATAGAAATTGTCCTGTGATTCTCAACTTAGTTTTCGCATACTTTGCTAGGGACAAGCAAAATGCTGGTTGGGGGTTGTGTTGAGGGTCAAATATTGCATATTATACCCCACTTATTACCTGATTTTATGAACGTGATACTGTTTAATGGCTTATTTTAATCATGTTTGTGGTGCAAGGTGAATTTATGAAGCTTGGACTGAAAATGATGCTAAATGTATGAAATGGATGCTCCGCAGTCACCAAGGCAAGGGATGGACTCTAGGGGACCAAGACCGATGAATGTACATGCCAGAAATCTAAGAAAATCAAGAAACTGAAGCTCAAGTGGCTCGAAATTGGTCTAGAATGCAAGATCACAGAGTTCTCACCATCCGTTTGGCTCAAAATTTCATAGATGGCCTGAAGACCCTAAATAAACCGTACACATATAATTTCAGCCATTGGATCCTTGCAGAAGTGGCCCAACGAACAGATCAGCCCCTAAAATCCTGATTTAGGGCCCACCTGATATCTGGATATGCTTCAAGTTTGGTCTCAAACCTTAAAATGATGTGACAAAATGGATGGATGGAGCGGATTTCAAAGATGCATCATGATAGACCCCAAATGTACATTGCATGTACATAGGGTACATGTGTATAAGAGATGCACTGGACGGAGAATTCGGTCAAACATAGGATTGACCAATGCTTCCCTTAAAAAACATAGGATGGGATAAGTAGTGGGCCCACACTGTTCATCACATGGACTATCAGGACCGTCCATTCGATCCAGGGGGTGGGGATGACCCCAGCCAAGATCTCCTTTTGCTCCAATGCATGCCCACACAGGCAAATCTCATGTAAATGCAGGAATGGACGGTAAAGTATAAATCCTGATTGGAAGCACCAAACTTGAGCAAAGTATGCATTCTTGATGGTTTTTTCACCACGATTCTAATGGACGGGTTAGATTTCTCTTTTGACGTCAATCATGGGTCCCACAGTTAACGCAAAATCAGAATTTTCAGACTCTTTACACAGACGCGCATCCAAAGACGCTCGGACGTTTCGGTCCGTTCAATGACCTTGGCCAGGATCGGACCGTCGATCCTGGCCATCCAAATTTCTTCCATGGGACTTTCAATCAAGCCCAAGGAGACTGACCGATCGGATCTTGCATCAGGTCCTTGTTTTTGCTATGAAAAGAAGAGCTCCCCGCCTGTGGTTTTCTACTACGCATGGTGGTTGTGTAAGTAGCAGTCACCAACTCTCCACCGTCTTGCCTGTTGCATATAAGAAAGAGAGAGAGAGAGAGAGAGAAGTGAAGGGGATCTCTCCTTCCTGGGACGTGCCTGCACAAGAGAGAGTAGTTCGAGTTTGGTTTATTTTATTTTATTATTATTTTTTTTAAGAGTTAGCCGCATCATGGCAGGCTAAACCTCTTAGCTAGGGCTAAGAGGTTAAACTTGTGGCGTGATGGGAAGATTTTACGGTTTTGATTCATGTTGAACTTGTTATTGATTGGTTTGATTTTGAGGAAGACTTTAGTTTTTAATGGTTTATTGTGACTGATATTATAGTAGATTTGCGATGGCTTGAGTATTTCCTTTTCATTATTCTAATTATACGGTTAAGAAGCCCTATTGTTCACCATCGTCTCCTGGACCATCGTCTCCTAGGCATGGTTGGATGACGAAACTCTTCCTAACATTCATACTTCTCTGTCTCTCTCTCTCTCTGATTGGCTGTGGATTAGTTTAATTCTATTGTTTACTTTGTCTCATGGGCATGGTTTTGTGATGGAATCCACTCTAATTCACATCGGTCTTATCTGTTAAAGACTGGATCAAAAGAAGTTCAGTTGAGATCATGAATCAAGCGTAGATCTCCCTGTTCGATCTCTACGAGTGGATCCTTGGCACCCTAGTTTCCTAACTTTAATTTCATAATTTTTAGATTAATATTTTCATCATCATTCGCTTGATTTTTCCTGATTTAGATTTCATCTTGTTCTAGTTCTGATCCTAGTTATTTTCAGATTACGTACAGGTATCAGTCCCTGTGGATTCAACCTCGGTCTTACCGAGTTTATTACTACATCCCCGGCAACGGCACCAAAAACTTGTTCACTCCCCAAGTATAGGGTTGTGATGTAGTAATAAACTTGGTAAGACCGAGGTCGAATCCACAGGGACTAATACCTGTATGTAATATGAAAATAACTAGGATAAGAACTAGAATAAGATGAAATCTAAATCAGGAAAAATCAAGCGAATGATGATGAAAATATTAATCTAAAAATTGTGAAATTAAAGTTAGGAAACTAGGGTGCCAAGGATCCACTCGTAGAGATCGATCAGGGAGATCTACGCTTGATTCATGATCTCAACTGAACTTCTTTTGATCCAGTCTTCAAGAGATAAGACCGATGTGAATTAGAGTGGATTCCATCACAAAACCATGCCCATGAGACAAAGTAAACAATAGAATTAAACTAATCCACAACCAATCAGAGAGAGAGAGAGAGAAGTATGAATGTCAGAAAGAGTTTTGTCATCTAACCATGCCTAGGAGACGATGGTGAACAACAGGGCTTCCTAACCGCATAATCAGAATAATGAAAAGAAAATACTCAAGCCATTGCAGATCTACTATAATATCAGTCACAATAAACCATTAAAAACTAAAGTCTTTCTCAAAATCAAACTAACCAATAATAAGTTCAACATGAATCAAAATTGTAAAATCTTCCCATCACGCCACAAGTTTCACCTCTTAGCCTTAGCTAAGAGGTTTAGCCCGCCATGATGTGGCTAACTCTTAAAAACAAAAAAGAAAAACAAATAAAAAAAAAAAGAAACCAAACTCAAACTACTCTCTTGTGCAGGCACGTTCCAGGGAGGAGAGATCCCCTTCACTTCTCTCTCTCTCTTTCTTATATGCTACAGGCAAGACGGTGGAGAGTCGGTGACTGCTACTTACGCAGCCACCATGCGTAGTAGGAAACCATGCAAAGGCGGGGAGCTCTTCTTTTCGGAGCAAAAACAAGGACCTGATGCAAGATCCGATCCGGTTAGTCTCCTTGGGCTTGATCGAAAGTCCCATGGAAGAAATTTGGACGGCCAGGATCGACGGTCTGATCTTAGCCAAGGTCACCGAACGGACCGAAATGTCCGAGCCTCTCTGGATGCGCGTCTATGTAAAGAGTCCAAAAATTCTGATTTTACGTTAACTGTGGGACCCATGATTGACGTCAAAAGAGAAATCCAACCCATCCATTAGAATCGTGGCGAAAAAACCATCAAGAATGCGTACTTTTGCTCGAGTTTGGTGCTTCCAATCAGGATTTATACTCTATCGTCCATCCTGTGTTTACATGAGATTTGCCTGTGTGGGCTTGCATTAGAGCAAAAGGAGATCTTGGCTGGGGTCATACCCACCCCCTGGACTGAATGGACGGTCCTGATCGTCCATGTTATGAACAGTGTGGGCCCACTACTCCTGATCGTCCATGTTATGAACAGTGTGGGCCCACTACTCATCCCAGCGTCCGGATGTGGGACGCTAGTGAAAATGGAAACTTCTGTTTTTAAAGGAAAGGCTTGGTCAATCCTATGTTTGACCGGATTCTTCGTCCAGTGCATCTCTTGTGCACATGTACCCTATGTACATGCAATGTACATATGGGGTCTATCGTGATGCATCTTTGAAATCCGCTCCGTCCATCCATTTTGTCACATCATTTTAAGGTTTGAGACCAAACTTGAAGCATATCTAGATATCAGGTGGGCCTTAAATCAAGATTTTAGGGGCTGATCTGTTCGTTGGGCCACTTCTGCAAGGATCCAATGGCCGAACGGATGGTGAGAATCCTATGATCTTGCATTATGGACCAATTTCGAGCCACTTGAGCTTCAGTTTCTCGATTTTCTCAGATTTCTGGCATGTACATTCGTCGGTCTTGGTCCCATGGAGTCCATCCCTTGCCTTGGTGACTGCAGAGCATCCATTTCATACATTTAGCATCATTTTCAATCCAAGCTTCATAAATTCACCTTGCACCACAAACACGATTAAAATAAGCCATTAAACAGTATCACGTTCATAAAATCAGGTAATAATTGGGGTCTAATATGTAATATTTGACCCTCAACAAAATACATACCAAAATCAGTTTGGTTTAAAGCTCATACTTGAAGATGTTTATGTTAAAATAACCTTGTGTATAAGTATGACTTTGGATCCACTTGTGTGGATGTACGACTTCCCAATTATGATAACATCTTAGATATCGAGTTGTAAACATAAAGTAGATTAAAAAAAGTGAGTTTTTCAATTTTCAAGTCACCACTTTCCTGCTATAATTGGCCTACAAGTGATGCAATTTATTGTCATTAATCTACAAGATATTCCAATAAAGAAGCAGGAGTTCTATGAAATTTTAATGCCCTGAAAATTGGGGGTCGAGCAGAAGCCCAACTCCCGAGTTCCAATGCATCACTTATGCAACATAGAAAATGATGATTAAATGTTGTCTGTATTAGTGCATGAAAAGTGAATGGGATTATACCAAAATAGCATATCATACTCTAGAGACCAGTGAAATTGTAAGCGAAAGACTGATAGATATATAAAATATATAAACTGTTGTAAGTCTCCAGAGTGTGATAATGTTACTAGGTTAAATAATTACATGTACAATTCCAAAATATACAAAAGGTGTAATGTCATCTAGTCAACATCCTATAAATTTCTGTCGATCAGGACACGGCTCACATGAACCCGTCTAAAAACTGCTTGTAAGAGAATGCCTCTTCATCATCCTCAAAGTCCGGCTCTGCCTCGTAGGCATCGCCACCACCTGCAACTAAGACAAAGTCTGGTTGGTGTGTATAATATCGTCCCGTAACGTGGAAGTGAGTAATAAACTCAATGGAACTATAAAGTAAAGGTTAACATGTTATCAATTCAGTCAAGTAGTAATGATAAGGCAATACAACAAGTATTCCTAAGTACTCTGGTTAATGTAAGAATGGTATGTATAAATGATGCATGCCCTCGCCTACACTCCCTTTACGATCTTCACCTCACGATCTCGGTATGTCAGTCACTTCCTTAGTGCTCTACTCCGACGCCAACGACACATGCAATGCGGTGCATAAGCGTGATTACCAAGTTCTTATTAGTCCTGTTTCATACAACAGGATTGGGAAACTAAGGTACCTCCCATATATCATTTCCCAAACAATGATCCATTCTAGGTTCGTCAGTCTTAGTAAATCTCATACGATGTTGTGGTTCTAAGTCACTACAAAGGGATCGTCACCTCGATGCAGTGTAGGCCTAGTTTATACTCTAGTTGCTACGAAAAGGCACGTTGCCTCAACGCCGGCTCAGAGTATGCTCGAGGTCACTACAAAGGGCTCATCACCTTATCAATGTAGGCCGACAACTCGAATACAGTGTCCCATACCACCGTATTTGGCTCACGAAGCTGTGTTGCTCACTGGACACTACGGAGAGGCTCGTCACCCCAGCGTAGGCCTACAGCTCGACCACGGTGTCCCATACCACCATGTCTGGCTCATGAGTCTTAGCGGATCAAGGTACCAAGGTTAACGGGGTTTCCACTGGTGAGATTGGTACCTTAGGTTCAAGCAGTAGCATCCATACATGGTGAACATACATCGGGTCAATCGAGTTACTTGATGAGCTCGACTGGTACGAGCGCACCTCGAGTTAATTGACATGAATTGTGTAAGCACCCCGTGTGGCCTAACCACTGTCGACAACGCAAGTACGGCTCAGATTCATCGAACACATCCTGTGTGGCGAAGAGACTTCAACCACTAACTCGAAAATCATTACCGATCGCTTGGACTATGTCGTAGCCCCAAACACACTCTAAGCAGTTGTGTATGCATGTAGTAGCCAGAGAGAGCATATGACAACTAAAATCAAACATGAATCTCATTTGAGCATTTCAACGAACACATAGTGTACATGTTAGCATATATAGACATTTCAACAGTAAATCACATAGTAGTAAGATAGGTTACATAAAGGAAACTCTAATTATGTATAAGGGGATTGAGAATCCCATCTCAACACCCTCATTAAGTATATTACATCAAGCATTTTCTTGTTTAGGCATTTCATCAAACACTTAGACTACACATATCCATGTACATATAATGTATTAGTATTAACATATATTATGACAAGTCCTTTCATAAAGGAGTTGTCACACATACAACCATCATATATATACGATCACTAAGTATGGCAAACACAAATGCAAATTCCATATTCATTCAAACATTATAACAAACACTTGGAATGCATTTTAATCAACATAACTTACATACATATGTAATATACAGGAAATATCTAATCTAAGCACATGTGATAGCGATCAAGTCAGTCATAAATCATTAATTGACATTGAAGGCCTTGAAAACCATAACCTAAACATCTATAGTCCGCACCTTTCATCGGTAGACTCGTAACGAATTCAGTTTAAACACTAAGTCTTTGTCTACGACACAACGGTAACCTATAGCATGAAATAGGTTAGCCATTACACCAAATAATCTATTTAGATCTCTTGAACAGCTTAGGGTTAGGATTTCTTACCCAAGTATGGAGTCGAAATCGCCGAAAAAGTGATACAGATGTAGTGGTGAAGCATGTGGAGCGTCAGGGAAGAATCCTAGAAGCAAACGCCAACTCTCTCTCTCTTTCTCTCACTTTCTCTCTCTTTCCTTCTCTATTTTCTCTTTTCTATCTCTTAGGGTTGGAAATTCATATGGCATGAGAGAGAGAGAGGGTTTAAGGCCCTTATATAGGCCCAGAATTGATCGGAATAGCCCCAGGGTCATGGTATACTTAGGTTATAGCCAAATAGGGGCTGTTTCAATCTAACGAAGCACTTCTGGAGTCCCCCTTTCTACGTGAGCTTGGACTTAAGCTCCCTGGCATTGGATTTAGGTTGAGTTACATTTTCAGACCGATCAGATTTACAGATCGACCATGGCAGACCAGTTTCAGTTCAATGGTCACCGCCACTCGATCAGGGCCACAAGTACATTGACATGTGTATGAAATTTTTTCTGATCCGAGGGTGTATTTGGGTCAGATTCTAACGGTCTGAATCCTTATATTTGGCCTGCAATTAAACGACTCAATTTACTTAAATCTAAGCATGTTTCTTAAAGATATTCGCATTTCTCACACACTTTACTCCAGGCTCAAGTTGTGCGTTTCTAGATACTATCTGGATTTGATTTCCGAGATGTTGTCAAGCTGAGTAAAGCGGTCATAATGATTTAGTTTCGCAATAATCGGACTTTCGACGCGTGGTCCAAGTCCGATACGAAGTTTCGTGCTATTCCCAAGAGCAACTGGGTTTTGAGATTGATCCTAGATTATAGAGTAATGTAGCGTCAACGATTCTGCAAGTTTTGGGTCTTGCAGTTCGTATTTAAAGTGATTAGTACTAATTTCACAGGTAACCTAGTTTAGCACTTAGTTAATTTCATCTAATTTTTAAAGGATTTGATCCTGTGTGATTTCTGCCTGAGGTGGTACTCGGGTCTTTGTACGGACTTTTCCGAGACGTTACAATCTACCCCCTTAAAGAAAAATTTTGCCCTCAAAATTAGTACCTTTTCGTACTCGAGAATATGAGGGTAGTTCTTACAGACCTCGGCCTCAGTTTCTCAAGTAGCCTCTTCTGTCTGCTCTGCGCTGCCAGAAGTCGACGCCTAATAATGTCGATCTTCTCTGAGGTCGCCTGTACTAACTCGGAGCCAATCAAGATTTTCTCGCCAACCTCTGTTAAGCAATGCGATGCCCGACAGGGACGCCCATACAGTGCCTCATAGGGAGCCATGCCAATACTCACCTAGAAGCTATTGTTATAGGCGAACTCTACGTAAGGAAGATAGTCATCTCAACTGTCCTTGAAATCAAGCACGCAAGCGCGCAATATATCATCTAACACCTGGTTTACCCGTTCCATCTGCCTGTTAGTTTGTGGGTGGAACGCAGCACTGAACTTCAACTCATACCCATTTCTTCCTAGATAAGAGTCCAGAAGATAGATGTGAATCGCATGTCTCGGTCTGACACGATCTCTATGGGAACTCCATGCAGACGTCCAATCTCCTTGATATACAACCTGGCTAGCTCGTTTGCAGAGTTCAAAACCTTAATCGAAAGGAAATGGGCTGATTTCATCAACCGGTCCACGATCACCCATATGGAGTCATGCCCCTTCCTCGTCTTCGCCAGCCCTAATATAAAATCCATGGAGATGAAATCTCATTTCCATTCAGCTATAGGTATGGGCTGAAGCAGTCCAGGAGGTCGGCGATGTTCGACCTTGACCTGCTAGCATGTGAGACAACGTGATACATACTCTGCTATGTGGGCCTTCATGTTGTCCCACCAGTATGACCTCTTCATGTCTCTTTACATCTTCATACTGATAAGATGCATTGCCATCCTCAAATCCTAAGCAGCCTTGAAGACTTCCTTTCTCAAGTCAGGAAGATTTGGGACGCATAGGCGGCCACGGTAACGTAAGCCCCCATCCACACCAACTCTTCATTCGGCATCCTCATCGTTGCTAGCCTGCTCTAGAAGCTCAGACAATCACCCATAGTCCTTCTGGGCCTTAATAATCTTATCATCAATAAGTGGCCGCAAACAAACATGCACGATGCTCTTGAACGGCTCCTCTACAGTGAGCTTCTACTCGAAGTCTTGCACGAACTCTACCATACCCCATTTTTCCACCATCAGTGGAACCGCAAACTCTATGGTCTTCTTGCGGCTCAACGCGTCAGCCATAAGGTTAGCCTTGCCCGGATGGTAGGAAACCTTGAACTTGAAGTCCTTCAAGGTTTCCATCCACCACCACTGCCTCATATTCAGGTCTCATTGAGTGAATATGTATCTGAGGCTCTTGTGGTCACAAAAGAACTCGAACTCCTCTCCGTAGAGGTAATGTCTCCAAAGCTTTAGTACAGAGATGACGACTGCCAACTCTAGGTCGTGTGTAGGGTAGTTCTCCTCGTGTTTCCTCAATTGTCTCGAGATGTAAGCAATTACCCTGTCCTTCTGCATAAGGACACAACCCAGACCAACGCGAAATGCGTCGTTATATATAATATACTTAACCCTTTGCTCAACAATATTAGCACAGGAGTGGACTTTAGCTTGTCCTTCAGCTCTTGAAAAGCTGCTTCTGCCTTCTCATTCCAGGCGAACTTCAGATCCTTCCATGTCAACTGAGATAATGGTCTAACAATCTTGGAAAAGTCTCTAATAAATTGACGGTAGTACCCTACCAGACCAAGAAAGCTTCTCACCTTAGTAACCGAACCGGGCTGCTCCCAATCTTGAACTGCGGTTACCTTTGCAAGGTCAACTGATATCCCTTCCTTGGACACCACATGTCCTAGGAACTTGACTTTCTCTTTCCGGAAGTCACACTTCTTATACTGTACGAATAACTGGTTCTTCTTCAGAGTAGCCAAGACTGCTCGTAGGTGTTTCTCGTGCTCTTCCTGACTCTTAGAGTATATCATAATGTTATCTATAAAAACGATGACGAATCGGAATAAAAATTACCAAAACACCCTATTCATCAGGTCCATGAACATGGCCGGTGCGTTCGTAAGGCCGAACGACATGACGAGAAACTCATAATGCCTAAAATTAGTCCTGAAAGTCGTCTTCTGCACGTCCTCATCCCTGACTCACAACTGGTGATACTCTGACTGTAGATTGATCTTCGAGATGTATCGTGCTCCCTTCAACTGATCAAACAGATCATCTATCCTGGGCAACGAATACTTGTTCTTCACCGTCACCTGGTTCAACCTGCGATAATCAATACATAATCGCAGTGAATCGTCCTTCTTCTTCACGAATAACACAGCTGCTCCCCAAAGAGACACACTAAGTTGTACGAAGCCCGCATATAGCAGATCATCAATCTGTTTCCTCAACTCCTCCATCTCACATGAAGGCATACGATCGTGGGTAACAAGATGGGTGTTACATCGGGTGCCAGGTCGATAGTAAAATCGATCTCGCCTCGGAGAGGTAGTCCAGGAATCGCCCTGAACACGTCCTCAAACTCCTGGACCACTGGCGTGTTCCCTAACATCGGCCCATCAACATGCTCTAGTAAGGTAGCGTAACAACCAACACGACAGGGCCAACTGACCTGCACTAGAAAAGTAAAAACCGTGCCCTCAGGTCCGTAGGCTGTCATGATCCTGGCCTCGTAATCTATCTCTACCTATCTTGGTGAGCCAATCCATACCGAGAATAACGTCGGAATGCCATAATGGGGCCATGATCAGATTGACAAGCACTGTCCTACTACCCAAATCTATTGAGCAAGCCTTACAGATCCGGGTGACATCTGTAAAGGTCCCTGTAGTCATAGTAATCCTCACTCCCTTCATAGGAGCAATAACCAATAATAGCTTCTTGACTACCGCGCATGAAATGATGGAGATGGTGGACCTAGTGTCCGCCAACAAGAAAACTGGAGTACCTTGAATCTGTGGAGTGACTTCGAAAGCCACAGGTGCTACATCTGATGCCTCGGATGCCTTAACTGTAAGTGAGTGCACCCGAGCCTACTGAGAACGATTCGACTGTGGCGCCATAAGTCATTGAGGCGGCCTAGTTCAAGGTGCGGGTGGTCGGAATG
Source organism: Magnolia changhungtana (assembly GCA_030180095.1). Classification (NCBI taxonomy): domain Eukaryota; kingdom Viridiplantae; phylum Streptophyta; class Magnoliopsida; order Magnoliales; family Magnoliaceae; genus Magnolia; species Magnolia changhungtana. The sequence continues at coordinate 1,905,614 of JASAUF010000445.1, read as the reverse complement.
ATGGATGAGTTGGTGCCGACCGTAGAGGTGGTGCTGATATAACCTGGGGAAGTTGGCGGTTAATCCTCTGGGGTGGTGAGAAGCCGCTATCTCTCATCCTGGTGAAGTAGTTCACCTCTGTGTGGCTAGGCTTCTTGCAGTAGGCAAACCACACATCAGGTCGTCTTACTGGGGCAGGGAAGCCATCAACCTCGGTGGTGAGTCTGCCGCGACCTCTTGCCTAGGAACGGTCTACTCAGAAGATCAGGATGGAGCTAGGGAGCCATAACCATCCACGTACAGGACAACTTGTCCCATCCTGCTCAACTCGCAGGGACATGCCCACTAGTTCAGCATAGGTAGATATGCTAGCTCAGCACATCTTCGAGCGGATCTTGGGTCGCAGACCCTCAGAAAACTACCACATCCACATATCATGATCCCCTAATATCAATGGAGCATACCTGCTCAGCTCCGTAAATCGGTTCTCGTACTTGGACACCGACATGCCTCTCTGATGGAGGCGAAGAAACTTACTCTCCTTCTCGTGCCGATAAGTAAGGGGATAGTGTTTCTCGTGGAAACGGGTCTCAAATGCTTCCCACGTCCACACATAGCAAACCGCAACGGTTCATAAGACGCTATCCCACCATAGGCTGGCTTCCTTCTCGAACATATACATGACCAACTCCACCTACTCAGGCTCTATGGAGTGTAGCAGCTTTAGCATCTTAGAGATGTTGTCAAGCAATACTCAGCCTCCTCAGATATATGAGTACCCGCAAATGTAGGAGGCCGTAAGCGCTGGAATCGCTCAAAGTGGCCCTGGCACCTGCATTTCCTGCAGGATGTACGAAAGGTGCAGGTGGAGCCACACCCATACTCTGGGCAAAGATTTCCCTAAGGGTGGCCAAGAGTTGCTGCTGGTGCTACATCTGCTGTTGCTGCATCAATAATATCATCTGCTCGAACCTATCAGTAGGTTGAGCCATTTGAGGCACGTGCGGCGTCGAAGAAGACGCATGGGCCTGCTCAGGGGCCGGTGGTGCAATGGGTGGTGCAGTAGATGGTGGCAAAGGTGTCAGCCCATTAGTGGGGCCATTGGCCTGCTGAGAATTCGGCATTGTGTCAGAGGGCGACGGGCCTGAACTGGGGTCTGTATGACTATCGCTTAGGGGAGGTGCCCCGTCAAACGACTCGCCAAGTGTACCACGTGTCGTACTCCATGTGGCCTCAGGTGGCATTCCCTATAGAACATAGGGCGCAACCCGTGTCAGATGTAGCATAACAAAACTCAATTCTTCAAGCATTCAATGCACCTTATAGCAAAAGAAATGGCATGCATTTCATTTAACAAAATTTGTCATAATACATGGAATAAAATTCTACATGAATTATGACAGGAACACATGTAGTTATGCTAAGCCCAAATTACCAAACACAAACATACTTTCTACCTACTACACTACTAGGCCCATCAACATTAAAACACAGACATCCTAAAACAGCAACAAAATAAGCTACAGGGTGACGACATGGATGACTAGACATCCTAGTCTGGCGACGGAGGAGGGGTACCCTTATCCTGCAGGCAACACAGGATAGCTTTCAAGGTGCGAGTCACCTTCTTAAACTTGTGTTTCATGAGGGCCTAGGTATCAATAATCTCCTGTCGCAGGGCAGCCTGGCCCTCCTCAAGTCGAGGTAAGCGGACTTCCCTAGTAGCTCGATCAGTGTCATGCTCCAGTGCCATAGGAGGGGAGCTCTCATCTGTATCCTGAGCCTCTTCTTCTTCTTCCTGTTCCTCCTCTATCTCTTCCCTACTTTCTTCCTCGCTTCCATACTCCTCACTAGCCATCTCATCCTCACTCTCATCAAGTTAGGCTTGCCGCTGCCGTGGCCCAATTTCCATCTAATTGAGAGTCTGTAACCAAACTCACATGCAATCTTGCATATGAGTCGGCCGAATGGGAGCAAATTAGACATTCTACTAGAGCGTGTGGTAAGAACTATTTGTCATAGAACATACGTAGGCATGCATAACTTCTCTCCCTGTCCCACTTGGTACAGGAAATCTACCATCAGGCGCGTTCACTTGCTGCGATTGTTCCACCTGGGGTAGACGTTGAACATAAAAATGTGGTGAAGTAGACGGAAGTCGTCTGTGATAATAGATGTTAGGAGACTATTGTTTGGCTCCTAATGAACCAGTCGGCCACAAAGGAAATGTGTGTGGCTATCCCTTTCACATGCACTCTTCAAATTCTTTTCGCTTGCATGGACCTCGCCAAGTGGCATTTTTATAAGCTGAGCTATTAACCCAACATCAATTGTGGCCTCCTGATCTCTACCCACTGGGATCTTGAACTGTAAGGGCTCCAGCGTAGGCTCTTGAATGTGGGCATAGAAGGCTCGGACAGTACCCACATTTGCACGATACTTGCCTTCAAATATCGGACCCCACCTGGCCTCCAACAGGCAATCCATCAACAGATGCTCCACAAAGAGCCGCTCATTCACGTGTGCTTCAAAAAGGACCCTATGACCATGAAATCTCTCATAAGACATATCTGTCAGAAGAATCCTTTTGAGGGGAGCCTGGGGATCAAGCTCCCGCTTGGTCCTTATCTCTCGATTGACACTTGAACATGTGGCGGCGACCCCTGTCTCCTTGAACGAGTAAGGTGACTAGGCCCGACTTCATCCACGGGAGCCCTTTTCTTTCCCATGATAGAAAGAATGGTGGGAATCGATAATATGGCTGTAACAAGCTCGAATAAGGCCATGGAAAAGGGAAGGGAATAGGGAAATAGAATGGTTTATTGGGTTCCCCCGGACTTGAGACATAAAGTGGGGTTTGGATGCTCAAATGAAAGGAAATGAAGAAGGTGAACAGTTATGAGAGAAGTTTCAAAGGGTGGCGTGAGTGGTGCACGAAAAGGGAAGGTAAAGCACTTGGAGGGGCGATTTAAGTGAAGATTTTTGGGTTTTCTTGGGAAAAGGAGATCTAAGAAGGGTGAGATATGAAGAGGGATAGCCATGGGGGTGTTTTAAAATATTTCAACACAAAATAGTGGGCCACACAACGCCCTAGGGGCGTCGGCCCGCACGGCCCGCACCGGCCACGCCCGCCAGGCGACGAGGCCTCGTAGAACCGGCAAGGTCCTCGCCGACCTGTGGACTTTTTGGTGAGGGGTCGCCGATGGGGCGAGGTCCTCTTACCCCCTGGGTCCTAAAAACATGTGGGTCCCATTCTGGGCCCCCCTGGAGATGCCCCGTTTGGCCCCCGAGTCCCTTTTGAGTCATTTCGGGTCATTTCAGGTTCCTTGCTGATGTATATTTGCATTTATCGATTTATTAAAGGCTAGGATGGGTAAATCGTGGTCTAAACCCATCAATTGATGGTCTAGGGGTGATTTGGGGTCATCTCAAGAGATCACGGAGGGGTACGGACCTGATCTCGACGATCGATATCAGTTAATTTCGCCGATTGGCGAAACTGAGAATCCTATGCCGGTTTCTACGTTTTCTCGCACCCTCCTAAGTCAAAATGCATCAATGTACGTCGTGTGACTATAACCCAGGTCCAGTTTAATCCAAATCATGCTTTGATACCAACTTGTAACGCCCTGAAAATCGGGGGTCGAGCATGAGCCCAATTCTCGAGTTCCAATGCATCACTTATGCAATATAGAAAATGATAATTAAATGTTGTCTATATTAGTACATGAAATGTGAATGGGATTATACCAAAATAGCATATCATACTCCAGATACCAGTGAAATTGCAAGCGGAAGACTGTGATAGATATATAAAATATATAAACTGTTATAAGTCTCCAGAGTGTGATAATGTTACTAGGTTAAATAATTACATGTACAATTCCAAAATATACAAAAGGTATAATGTCCACGTCGATCAGGACATGGCTCACATGAACCCGCCTGAAAACTGCATGTAAGAGAATGCCTCCTCGTCTCCTCGAAGTCCGGCTCCACCTCGTAGGCCTCGCCACCACCTGCAACTAAGACAGAGTCTGGTTAGTGTGTACAACACTGTCCCGTAATGTGGGAGTAAGTGATTAACTAAGTGGAACTATAAAGCAAAGGTTAACATGTTATCAATTCAGTCAAGCAGTAATGATAAGGCAATACAACAAGCATTCCTAAGTACTCTGGTTAATGCAAGAATGGTATGTATAAATGATGCATGCCCTCGCCTACACTCCCTCTGTGATCTTCATCTCTGGAGGTAACCATAGTTATGCCTATCCTTTTAGAATCATAACAATTCTGTTCATACAAATTGTCTTGGAGTTTGATGTTTTCACCATTTTCTGCATGGTGTTTATACATTTCTTTTTTGAACTTATTGCTAGGTTTGGGAGACACTTCTCTCAGAATCAGAGAGGAAGCTTCTCGGTCAGTTTGTTCCGAGAGGGACTAATGTAGATCAAGTGGTGCAAGCATTCTTCTCAGGGATAACCTTCACTTCGGAAATTCTTTCATCATATGGCAAGTTTTATAGTTTATACGTTCTTTATTTCTTCAATTAGTTCGAAAATCCTTTCCTCATATGGCAAGTTTTATAGTTTATATGTTCTTCATCATTATTAGTGTTCTTCTGGGAGGCAAAAATCAAGCAAGTTCTATTTGGGGCCTTACACAAAACCTTAAGATCTAGCCTCCCAAAACAAACCAGAATTATGGGATAATAAATCAAAGCATGAACCACACCACACATGGGATTTTTACGTGGAAAACCCTCAAAGAGGTAAAAACCACGGGACCTCGTCCAGATCAACAATCCACTATGAAGTAGAATGTTACAACCTTCTTCACTCACGCAGGAGCAGATAAACAATAAGAAAATAAAAGAAAAATGGAGAGATCTAACCAATTACGAGGACGTAGAATCGCTGAGATATCAAGTGCACAGTAGATCACCTCTACGAGCAAAACCTCCCTTCAATAAGCTTCATCTCTCTCTCTCTCTCTCACACCTTTGATAGCCCTAAATTCTTTAACAAACCCTTGTAAAGCTTTAGGAAACCCTCTCGTATTACCTAAAAAAGTGCTAGGCACCCCTATTTATAGTTTAGGAAACTCCCTTTCGCACCCTTTGCGAAAGGGCCTCAAAAATCCGTAATCCGCACAAAATCGCGGAACGAATCTGCGTAATTTCGACTGGTCAAATAGGATCCTTGACCGGTTAAGCGGCCCACTCGACCGGTCGAGCACCTCTCTCGACTGGTTGAGCACCTCAGAGAAAATAATTAGATGGTCGCTGGACTTTAAGTCGAGCCCCACTCAATTGGTCGAGCGCCACCCACGACCAGTCGAGTGAGGCTTACGACCTGTAGAGCCTGGGAGGAAATCCCATCAAAACTCTCCCTTTTTGACCCAGGAGGGATTCACCTTCTTCAAGCCAGTTAGGTTTCTACAAACCTTAAACTCATCCTTTAGCAAAGCCTTGATCATCATGTCTGACCCATTATCGTCCGTGTGGGCCTTCTCAAGCCGTAACACCTTTTATTCCAAAGTATCCCTGATCCATTGATACCAAATCTCTATGTGCTTTAACTTGGAATGCTGACTTAGATTCTTGCTCAAGTGTATAGCACTTTGACTATCGCAATAGACCACGTGCTCCTCCTGCTTCAGGCTAAGTTCCTATAGGAACCTTTTCATCCAAAGCATCTCTTTGCATACCTCTCTGACCACAATGTACTCGGTCTCTGTCGTCGATAATTCTATGACCTTCTATATCTTTCTCTGCCAAGAGACTACTCCCCCTGCAAATGTGAACATGAACCCCAACGTAGACTTCCTGGAGTCTATGTCACCTATCATATCTGCATTTGTTTAGTCCTCTAACACAGGTTTACCATCACTATAGCATAGGTTCAACCTGGATGAGCCTCTTAGATACTGCAGTATCGATTTCACCGCTGCCCAATGCTCTTTGCCAGGATTGGAAAGATATCGGCTGACAACACCAACTACATATGCTATGTCTGGGCGTGTATACACCATAGCATGCATCAAACTTCCTACTGCTGATGCCTAGGATATCTTCTACATCTCATCCACCTCTGCCTTCATCTTGGGATACTGCCTATCGCTTAATCTGAAGTAACCATGTAGTGGAGTACTGACCAGCTTCGCTACATTTATATTGAACCGCTCTATTACTTTCTCAATATATCGCTCTTGTGATAGCCAAAGCTTCCTGCTACTTCTGTCAGGGGTTATCTCCATTCGTAGGATCTGTTTAGCAGGGCTCAAGTCTTTCATCGCAAATGACTTGCCCAACTCCTGTTTCAACCTGTCGATCTTTTTGATGTCTTTTCCTATGATGAGCATGTCATCAATGTATAACATCAGAACTAAGAAATCACCATCTGAGAACTTGCGCGTAAACACACAGTGGTCTGACTCCATTCTGTCATATCCATGCTTCAACATGAATGAGTCAAACTTCTTGTACCATTGCTGTGCAGCTTATTTCAGCCCATATAAGCTCTTTCTAACCCTAAACACCATATGCTCCGTGCCCTTAACTTCGAACCCTTCTAGTTGGTGCATGTAGATCTCTTCCTCCAGGTCACTATGGAGAAAGAGAGTTTTAACATCTAACTACTCTATCTCCAGATCTATGCTAGCTGCCAATCCAAGCAACACCCGTATGGATGTCATCTTTGACATTGGTGAGAATATCTCCTCAAAGTCTATGCCTTTCCTCTAACCAAACCCCTTCACCACAAGTCTGGCCTTGAACCTCGTCTGTGAATTCTTTTGCTCAACCTTCTTTCTAAACACCCACTTGTTGCTCAGAGTTTTCTTACCCTTAGGTAATTTCATCATATCATAGGTGTGGTTCTTATGCAAGGATTCCATCTCCTCTTGCATAGATTTCAACCACTCCCCCTTATGCTCGTTGGATAGGGCCTCAGAATAGACTTTTGGCTCTCCCCTATCAGTGAGCATAATGTACTCACGCGGTGAGTACCTCTTGGATGACTGTCTGTCCCTAAATGACATCCTCACCTGTGGTTCAACAGGTGGATCAAGTGAGGGTTACTCCCCTAGTCCATCTTATGAAGGAACTCCCTCGTCCTCTACACCTTGTTGTACTCCCCTGTTATTAGGCACCACAGGAGGAATAATCAGATCCATGTCCTCTAGCTCACATAAACTAGGCTGGTTCTTCTCTGGCTTACCAATGTCTTCTATACATTAATCTTCAAAGAAAACCACATCTCCGCTCCTGACGAGCTTCCTCTCGGTTGAATCCCACAATCTATAACTGAACTTTTCATCACTATACCCCAAGAACACACACTGTCTGATCTTTATCTCGAGCTTAGACATCTCATCCTTTAGTACGTGAACGGATGCCCTGCATTCAAACACCATGAGATGACTGTATGATGGATCTTGTCCAGTCCACACCTTCTCAGGCACTTCTCCATTCAACGGGGTTGATGGAGACCTGTTTATCAGATACACCGCTGTGTGCATTGCTTCTCCCCAGAACATCTTGGACAATTTTACATGGGATAACATGCATCTGATTCTCTCTACAATGGTGCGATTCATTGGCTCAGCCACACCATTATGCTGGGGGGTCTTGAGAACCGTCTGTTCATGCCATATACCCAGGGACTTACAATACTAATGAAAGTCACCAATGTATTCACCACAATTATCAGTGCAGATGCACTTCAATGATCTACCTGTCTCTCTCTCTCTCTCGACCATAGCATGAAACAATTTAAACACACCAAAGATTTCATCCTTGGATTTCAAAGCATAAACCCAAACCCTCATAGATGCATCATCTATAAAAGTGACAAAATACAATGCCTCACCTAAGGTTTTTGTCCTCATAGGACCACAAACATCAGAATAAACCAAATCTAATGCATGCACTTTATTAACATGAGAAGTAGTTTTAATGAATGAAACTCTATGTTGTTTCCCTAATAAACAATCAATACATGTTTTGAGAGGTATACCTGTCACATCTGGAAGGAGTCATTTCCTTGCTAGTACCTGAAGCCCTTTTTCACTCATGTGGCCTAGAAGCTTATGCCACATGTTAATAGCTGAATCTTTTGCTGTGTTTAACCCACCTTTACACACACTGACACTTACCTTATAAAGGGTGCAACACTTCTTTCCTCTGGCTGCGATCAATGAACCCTTGAAGAGCTTCCAACGCCCACGAACAAATCGGCTTTCATAGCCATCATCATCCAGCCTTCCCGTCGACATCAAGTTGAGGTGAAGGTCTGGGATATGCCTCACATCCCTGAGAACCAATGTGTAGCCCACATCGGTCTTCACACAAATATCACTAACGTACGATCTTCGATACGCCAAAATTTTCTATTTTCACGGTCCCAAAGACACCTGACTTGTAGCTTGTGAAGAAGTCCCTGCGTAGAGTCACATGAAAAGAGGCTCCCGAGTCAATCACTCAGTCGGTGTCCTAACTCATAGCCGTGAGACAAATATCATGATCCAGTTGTTAGGAAGATCAGAAAAATCAGTCCAGATCAGAAATTCCTCGGAACCACCCGTTCTGGAGCTGAAATGAGTCGGGGGCCTCCCCACCTAAACACACTAAGACCCAGGGTCGAACCAGGGTGCTTCTGGCACCTTGGGAGTATGCTGAACAGGGCCCCACCGCAGCGGCGTGGCTCCGACCAAGGCGGACCGCGGTGGCGCCATGGTCATCGCGGTGCGCCGCCGTCCGGCGGCTTTTCTGGTGGTGGGCCGGGCCTGGGGTTGGTCGGCCCGACCTCCCCTACCCCCTAGCATGTGCGAAAATCTTTGGGGTTTGAGATTTTAGGGACTGGAGCATCCCTCCCTCTCATTTCACCCCTTCCAAACCCCCAAACCCACCATTTTCGATTTTTCCTCTCAACCCATCCCTCTAAACCTTGCAATCCTCCATTTCCTTCCATAACCCACACACTCCAACCATCCACAACAGCCCTAGCCTCCTCCTTTTCCCTTTTTCTCATGTTGAAGCTCTCATATCTCCATTTGGAGCTCAAAATCGGGTAATCTCCTAACCCATTCCATTTTCTTTTTGTTCCTCCTCCATTTCCTACCCCTAGTGTCTCTTCTACACCTATTGGAACTGTTACTTGTGGAAGATCAAAGCAATCAGCCCCCTTTTCTCCTATTTTGTCATTTTTCCATGGCCCTCTTTGGTGTGGCGGCGGCTATTTTCTCCATTTCCTCCATCCTATCTCTCATGGGAAAGAGGAAGACCGCGGCTGATGTCGCTGGCCCAAGTAGGCCAGCCCATTCCTGAAGAAGATCTGACGATGGGGCTGGCACTAGTACCGTTCGGGAGTATAGGTCGAAGCAAGACCTGGATCCCCAACTGCCGCTCAGGGATGCACTACCGATCGGTTTCGAATACGGTCGTTTTGCTAACCGTAAGGTCGTGTTTGAAGCTCACGTGGATGAAGGGATGTTTGGAACACACCCGATGATGGACCATTTGGTGGATGTCGTCGGATGGGGTCCTATATTTGAAGGCGAGTCTCCCTCATGTGAGAACACGGTTCGCGCCTTCTACGCTCATATCATAGATCCATCGTTGGAGCCGCTTCAATTCACTATCTCTATAAGGGGTATAAGACGTACGATTACTGTGGCTGAGGTGGCACAACTCCTGAACATCTCGCGTGGTGAAGTGCTTCCAAATAACGACTTCTCCAGGAGTGCACGAGAAAGGGATCGCCGCACACGATACCTTTGTGGTCGCCGAGTTACTTGGACGCGAGGAAATTGTATTGCGGTGACAAAGATGGCCGAAGACTTCCGTTTACTCCATTACATTTTCACATACAATGTATACCCACGGTGGGGTAACCGCACGGAGTGTACTCAGTTGATGGTGGACTTTCTGTACAAGATGGGATGCGGGGACAATATATGTCTGCCCACATTCATCCTATTTCAGATAGTTCAGGTTGTTCGATCTACCAGGAACGACCTTTCGCTCCCATTTAGTCGCCTGATCTGCAGGATGGCACGTAGTGTCGGCTACCGGTTGAACATGGAGGACCTTACACCAGTCCGAGTCATAAGCGAGGCGACACTTAAGAATATGAAGATCGGCCCTCGCCAGGCAGGCAAGCCCGGCTCGACGAGTCCGCGATGAGTCGGATAGTCCGGTGAGGAGAGTGTTGACCTTGAGGCAGAAAGTGATGAGGAGGGCGGTGATGACATACAAGAAGAGGAGGAGGAGGCTCAGGATACTGAGGAGAGCTCTCCTCCTGGTGCACCTGAGTCGGACGCTGCTCAGGCAGCGAGAGAGGCTCGTATGGATCGCATTGAGGAGAACCAGGCCGCCCTGCGGCAAGAGGTTGGACAAGTTCGGGCTGAGCTTGGTGAGACCCGAGCCAAGCTTGAAGAGACCGAAGCCTACATGAAGAGGAGCTTTAAGAAGGTGTCTCGTACGTTGAAGGCCATTCTTTGCTGTGTGCAGGACAAGAACGCTCCTCCTCCATTGCCTAACTCGGATGCCTAGGCATCAATGTTGTTGTATGTGGTTGTTTGTTTTGGTTGTCGCGATAGGCGGTTTATGTTTTTATAAAGATGATGTAGTAGATAGTAGCATGTTTTAAGTGTTTGATGTTGTGGATGTATTGGCTATCATGTGATTTCTGTCATGATTCATGTAACTCTGTATTCCATGTATTATGACAATTTTGGGTAAATGAAAGGCATGTAGCCTCTTTGTAATGATGATGTGTGGAATGCTTAAAGTGCTTTATGATGCGTGTTATGCTTTATCTCACAAGTGTTGTTCCCTATGTTGTATAGGGCATGCCGTGACAATACGCGCTAAGCACGGCACATCTCCGCCTGACTGGCTCTATGGACCAGACTTCTTCTGGTAGTGGCGGTCCTGCGGACCGTGGATTAGGTTCTGATCAGCCTCCTGCTGGTCCTGCCGGTGGATTGCCACCTTACACGCCCCCGGTTCGTGAGCAGTATCGGGCCTCTTCATCTGCGCAGCATGACTCCCAGGCTGCTCCGCCGACTGATAGGATTGAGCAGCTGATGTTGATGATGCATCAGCAGCAGCAGCAGATACAGCAGTAGTAGCACCAGCAGCTTATGGCCACTATCGCTGAGGCCTTATCCCATGGTGGTAGTGCGCCTCCACCTACGATATCCGCACATCCTGATGAGCATTCTGAGCCTCCTGCTCGGTTTGAGGATGTGCCTCTGCCCACATCCGTCGCACCTCCTACTGGAGATACAGGTACACGCGGTCTACTCGAGTGATTTCAGCGCTTGAGACCTCCTTCATTCATGGGCACTCATAGACCCGAGGAGGCGGAGTTTTGGCTTGACCGCATCTCTAAGATGCTTCGGATACTGCATTGTTCAGAGGCAGAGCAGGTTGCGCTGACCGCTTTTATGTTTGAGAGGGAGGCTAGTTTATGGTGAGACAGTGTGCTACGGACGGTCGCAGTGGATTACGTGTGGACCTGGGAGGCTTTCGAGTTCCGGTTCCACAAGAAATACTACCCTCAGACTTATCAACATGAGCGGGAGGATGAGTTCCTACGCCTCAGGCAGGGAGGCATGACGATTACGGAGTACAAGCACCACTTCACAGAGTTGGGCCGCTTTGTCCCGACTATACTAGTGGATGAGCAGATGCGGATGCGTCGTTTTTCCATGGGTTTGCGACCGGAGATACGGTCGAAGATATGCTGCCTCAGTATACCTACCTACGCAGCACTGGTCCACATGTCTATGACGGCAGAGTAGGATGTGGACCAATTGGCCAGATCACATGGTGCTATGATTGCGAGGCCACGCCAGGATTTACAGAGCAGGCCTATTCTAGGCAAGAGGCCTCGTGCTGATTCGCCTCCCAGGGCCGCGGCACTAGCAGTTCCTGTGAGACGCCCTATTGTGACCTGCACATACTGCGGGAAGCAGGGTCATCTTATTGGGAGCTGTTTCACGCGGATGAAGGATAGTGGTTTCTCTCCGCCACAGATGTTGGGTCATTCTCGCCCGCAGGCTATATCGACTCCACCTTTACAGACGATACCTGCCCATCCTTCCTTCCGACCTCCTGTATCACGGTTCAGGCCACCGCAACGGCCCTTGGCCCCTCAGCCGAACCATCAGCAACAGGTGCGAGTTCATACACTTGTGGATGAGGCACCTGAGACGTTGATTTCGGCACCGATGGCTTTTGAGGGTACGGCTTACATTCATGGTACTTCCGCTTCCTTATTGATGGACACTGGGTTCACTACTTCTATTATTTCTTGTGGGGCGGTTAAACGTCTATCTTTGCATACTATTCCCACTAAGGGAACGAGACTCCCTACGGCCACTGGGACCTTCTCGGATGTCACACGGTTATGCGAGGGTTGCTCGATAGTTTTGGGTAGCAGCACAGTGCTCGTTGACCTCATTGTTGCTCCACTATGGCACTACGACGTTATCCTTGGTATGGATTGGCTCGCCAAGATGAGGGCGGAGATAGATTGCGATACTCGGATCGTGACTGCCTATGGACCTGATGGCACAGCTTTCATGTTTCCGGTCAGGTTCGATTGGCCCTGCCGTGTTGATTGTTATGCTGCTTTACTTGTGCCGATTGATGGTCCGACAGTGGAGGGTACGCCGGTGGTTCCAGAATTTGCAGGCGTGTTTGAGACTATTCCTTGTTTACCTCCTCGACGCGAGATCGATTTTACAATTGATCTTACGTCGGGTGCGACACCCATCTCACTGCCGACTTATCATATGCCTCCATGTGAGATGGAGGAGCTGCGGAAACAAATTGATGATCTGGTAGACAATGGTTTTATACGACCTAGTGTGTCTCCTTGGGGAGCACCTGTGCTATTTGTGAAGAAGAAGGACGGGTCGCTACGGTTATGTATTGACTACCGTAGGTTGAACCAGGTCACAGTGAAGAACAAGTATCCTTTGCCCAGGATAGATGATCTGTTTGATCAGTTGAGGGGGGCGAAGTATTTCTCGAAGATTGATCTTCAGTCGGGGTACCACCAGTTGCGCGTGAGAGATAAGGACGTGCAGAAGACAGCCTTCAGGACGTGCTTTGGGCACTATGAGTTTCTGGTGATGTCGTTCGGCCTTACGAACGCACCAGTCGTGTTCATGGATCTGATGAACCGGGTATTTAAGTCCTTCCTGTACCGATTCGTCATTGTCTTTATTGATGACATTTTGATATACTCTACGAGTCGGGAGGAGCACGAGGAGCACTTGAGAGCGATGTTGGGTACGCTGGAGAAGAACCAGTTGTTCGCACAGTACAAGAAGTGTGACTTCTGGCAGGAGGAAGTCAAGTTCCTCGGACATGTAATGTCCAAGGATGGGATAGCAGTGGACCTTGCTAAGGTAGCCGCGGTTCAGGATTGGCAGTAGCCTGGTTCGGTTACTGAGGTGAAGAGTTTCCTTAGTCTGGCTGGGTATTACAGACGCTTCATTCGGGATTTCTCGAAGATCGCCAGGCCATTGTCTCAGTTGACTCGGAAGGACCTGAAATTCGCCTGGAATGAGAAGGCGGAGGCAGCTTTTAAGGAGCTGAAGGACAAGTTGACGTCCGCCCCTGTGCTAGTATTGCCAGAGCAAGGGGAGAAATACATGATATATACTGACGCGTCTCGCGTTGGTTTTGGTTGTGTCCTGATGCAGAAGGATAGGGTGATTTCGTATGCCTCGAGACAATTAAGGAAGCACGAGGAGAATTACCCTACACATGACCTGGAGTTGGCAGCCGTCATCTTTGCATTGAAGCTCTGGAGACATTACCTCTACGGAGAGGAGTTCGAGCTTTTCTACGACCACAAGAGCCTTAAGTACATATTCACACAGCGAGACTTAAATATGAGACAACGCCGATGGATTGAGACTTTGAAGGACTTCAAGTTCGAGGTTTCCTACCATCCTGGCAAGGCGAACCTTGTGGCAGACGCGTTGAGCCGCAAGAAGGCGATAGCATTTGCGGCACCATTGATGATAGCTGAGTGGGACATGGTCGAGTTCGTACGGGACTTCGAGCAGAGACTCACTGTGGAGGAGCCATTTGAGTGTGTTGCGCACGTTCGGGCGCGGCCACTTATTGACGACAGGATTGTTGAGGCCCAAGAGGGCGATATGCGGCTGTCTGAGCTTCGAGAGCAAGCTAGCGACACCGAGGACTCCGAGTGGAGAGTTGGTTCTGATGGGGGTCTACGATTCCGTGGCCGCCTATGCGTTCCTGATGTGCCTGACTTGAGGCGCGAGCTTCTCGAATCTGTCCATAACTCAAAGCTTGCGATGCACCCTGGTAGCACGAAGATGTACCAGGATATGAGACGGTCGTATTGGTGGGATAACATGAAGACCCACATCGCTGAGTATGTGTCTCGCTGTCTCACGTGCCAGCAGGTCAAGGCTGAACATCGCCGACCTCCTAGATTGCTTCAGCCCATGCCTATAGCAGAGTGGAAGTGGGACTTCATCTCCATGGACTTCATATCTAGGTTGCCGAAGACGAGGAAGGGACACGATTCCATTTGGGTGATTGTGGACCGGTTGACCAAATCGGCCCATTTCCTCCCTATCAGAGTTACGAACTCTGCAGACGAGATGGCTAGATTGTACATCAGGGAGATCGTCCGTCTGCATGGAGTTCTATTAGAGATCGTGTCGGACAGAGACACTCAGTTCACATCCATCTTCTGGACTCGTATCCAGGGGGCGATGGGTGTGAAGTTGAAGTTCAGTACGGCATTCCATCCTCAGACTGATGGGCAAACAGAGCGGGTGAACCAGATTCTGGAGGATATGTTGCGGGCATGTGTGTTGGACTTCAAGGACAGCTGGGATGACTGTCTTCCGTACGCAGAGTTCGCCTACAACAACAGCTTCCAGGTGACTATTGGCATGGCGCCATATGAGGCCCTATATGGTCGTCCTTATAGGGCACCGCACTGTTGGGCTGAGGTTGGCGAGCGTAGTCTGATTGGCCCGGAGTTGGTGCAGGCGACTACAGAGAAGGTCGACATTATCAGGCGTCGACTACTTACAGCACAGAGCAGGCAGAAGAGTTACGCCGATACGAGGCGACGACCGCTTGAGTTCGGGGTCGAGGATCATGTGTTCCTTCGAGTTTCCCCTATGAAGGGAGTCCTTCGGTTTGGGAAGAAGGGGAAGCTCACACCGAGATTTATCGGTCCATTTCAGATACTGGATCGAGTGGGTGATGTAGCGTATCGTCTCGCTTTGCCCACACCACTGGTATCTGTATACAACGTATTTCATGTGTCTATGCTGAAGAAGTACGTTTCCGATCCTTCGCATATCATCAGATGGGAGCAGGTACAGCTGAGTGAGGATGCTACGTATGAGTTGCGCCCGACACGTATCCTTGACAGGAAGGAAAAGGTACTGCGTAGAAAGGTCATTCCGCTTGTGAAGGTACTATGGACACATCATTCCGAGGAGGAAGCTACTTGGGAGACTGAGGCCGAGGTCAGGAAGAACTACCCTCAGATTCTCAAGGAGTACGAAAAGGTATAAATTTCGAGGATGAAATTTTTGTTTAAGGGGGGTAGATTGTAACGACCCGTAAATTTCCGTACTTTGGTTCAAGTATCACCTCGACCAGAAATCACTTATGATTAAATCCTTTAGAAATTTAACAAAGTTAACTAAGTGCTAAACTCGATTAGCCATGAAATCCATTTGGATCGCTTTAAATACGATCTGCAAGACCCAAAACATGTAGAATCATTGACGCTAGGTTACCCTAAATGTTAGGATCAAACTCATTACCCGGCTACTCTCGGGAATGACTTGAAACTCCGTATTAGGTCTAGACCGTACATCGGAAATCCGATTAACATGAAGTTAAGGACTTAGGACCGCCTCGCTGGGCTCGATAACCATCTCGGAAATCAGATCCAATCGATGTCCCACGGCTATTCGCTTGAGTCCGGAGTGAGGGAGTGTGAAAATCACTCTTTCCTTTACAAAATAAATATCTAGAATAGTGATCTGGCACCATTCGGTTGCGGATCAGTATTAAGCAACCAGACCGTCAGAATTAGACCAAATTACACCCTCGGATCGGGAAAAATTTTAGGAACATTTACATGTACTCGAAATTTTGGATCGTGGCCCACTGACCGTTGAACTGAAAGTGGTCCGCCCCGTGTGATCTGGGAATCCGATCGAGTCGAAAAAGTAATCCCACGTAGATCCATGAGTGGTGAGCTTAAGTCTGACGTTTGGCTCAAGGGGGGCCACTAGAAACACTCTTTTGAGCTGGAAAAGTGCCGAAATACCTATAATAGGAGTAACCCTTGAACCTGAGCCTATTCTGGAAAGGTTTTAGGCTATAAAAGAGCCTTAGAACAGCCCCTCTCACAGCCATACGAATTTGGGATAAAACCCTAGAGAGAGAGAGAGAAAAAAAGGAGAGGAAAGTTTGGGATTTGTGGGAGTACTTCCCTCCTACTGTTGTAGATCATCCAACGGGCTACACCACCACTTCCTTGACGTTTTTCCGGCGTCACCGACTCCGTTTTAAGGTGAGAAACCCTAACCCTAGGTCTGATTTGAAGTGTAAAGGCTTTAGGTTATGAAATAGCTAACCGATTTCACTCCTTAGGCTAGAAAACTCCCGAATATGGAAGCTTATCCAACCTTGCTGATTTGTTGAGATTCCAAGAGACAAGGTGAGGACTTTAGGTGTATAGGTTACGTTTTTCAACACTTTCAATGTCAGATAATGGTAGATTCATGATCTGCATGCAATTGCACATGTACAATGTGCTTTCCGTTTTCTGTTTCGATTAGAATTGTAGAATTTGGAATTTCACATACTCTAGGTATTCGTATAAAATACCGTATACGTATTTTTTATGAAAATGTTTTTGACATGTTTAATTGTCGTATGGATATATGATGTATGGATAAAATACTTATTTGGCGAAAGGGTTCGCCTAAATACATGTTTACTGATATACACCGTGTATGTAGAAATATGGTATTGTAAGAAGTACCGTATACGTGTATATTTTAGCGATGTGTTTGTCATGATTAATTGTTGTATAAATATATTATGTGCGTATAAATTATTTGCTTGGCGAAAAGAATCGCCGTAATATAAGTTCCCTTGTAAACACTATGTATGTCGAAATTGAGTATCCTAGAAAATACCCTATACGTATAAAATTTGTTGATGTAATTGTCATGATTATTTGCTGTATGAATATAATGTATACATATAAAATACTAGTTTGGTAAAGGGACAGCCCTAGTGCACTTTCCTCTAACATACGCCATGTATGTTGAAAAAGTGCATTCCAAGTGTTTGTAAAACTTGCTAGTGTTAGAACCTTAGGTAGGTGCTGAGATGTGATTCTCAACTACCTTAGGGTCACATATGATACCCTCCATGTGATTATTTACTCTAACCACTCACCTATGAACTAGATGTATTTGTATTCCTATTTGTATAGTGCTTTACAACATGCTTTTGAATATGCTTTGTAACTTGTTTATTAACATGCTTTATGACATGCTTTATAACATGATTGCTAGCATTTCTGAATTACCTTGTTTATCATACTGTACTTCACATGTTATGGTTAGGAATTGATTGAGCTTGGGGCTATGTCCATAGTCCAGGCATCCGGTATCAGACTTGGAATTGTGGTTGAGACTTGTTTCGCCACACATGATGTTTTGGCGAACCCGTGTCGTACTTCGCTTGGCGATAGTGGTTAGCCACACGAGGTGCTTCTGCGCTTCATATCGCCCAACTTGTTGTGCGCTCGAGCCAGCCGAACATGTCAAGTAACCCGTGTGTCTTATGTATGTTCACCATGTTTGGTCGCTAATGTTTGAACCTAGGGTACCAAACTTACCAGTGAAAGTCCCGTTAACCATGGTACCTCGATCCGTTAAGACTCATGAGCCGGGCATGGTGGTATGGGACACCGTGGTCGAGCTGTCGGCCTACGCTGGGGCTACGTGCCTCCCCGTAGTGACCAGTGAGCAACTTAACTCGTGAGCCGATTATGGTGGTATGGGACACTATATTAGAGCTGTCGGCCTACATTGATAAGGTGATGGGGGAGTGGTGCAACCTTTGTGCGTAACGGCCCTGACAGCCCTTTGTAGTGACCGCGAGCATATTCTGAAGTCGCATGCACCTTAGGGTTCGCCGCGATATATAGAGTATGAACTAGGCCTGTTTCTATATAGTGATGAATCGTTTAAGGGGTAATGGGGGAGTGGTGCAACCTTTGTGCGTAACAGCCCTGGCAGCCTCTGCAGTGACATAAAAAACACACCATCGTCTGATATTAACTAGGACTGACGACCCTAAAATGTATCATGTTTAGAAATGATACAAGGGAGGTACCTTAGTTTTCCAACCCTGCTGTTTGAAATGGATTAATTAAAAACTCGGTAATCATGCTCATCATGCATCGCATGTGCTTGGAAGATGTGGAGCACTGTGGGATGTAAGCATGTCGAGAACGTGAAATGGTGTCGCATGAGGGAGTATGTCGGTAAGGGCATCCATCATACCTGCATTCATGCTTGCATTAATCAAAGTAACTAGGAGTGTTTGATTTACTGCTTTATCATTACTGCTTGACTGCATTGATGAACATGTTAACCTATGCTTTATGGTTCCACTGAGTTAGCTACTCACTCCCACGTTATGGGACGGTGTTACGCACACCAACCAGACTCTGTCTTAGGTTTAGGCGAGCCGACGACTTTGGAGGCGGAGCCTGATTATGACGAGGACCAGGAGGAGTTCTCGTATATGCAGTTCTCTGGCGGCTTCGACTAGGCTGCCAGGACCGACGAATTTTACAGGGATTGTACCTAGTTTATTTTGACATTTTGTTTATAAATAGACATGTATATGGTGACTCAGAAGGATTCATACTCTGGAGAATGAAACGTTTATTTTGTTTCTTTACATACACATATTTACAGTTCAGTCTTCCGCTTGCTTTTATACAATTGATCTGGAGTATGAATTACTGTTTTGTTATAATCTCATTCATGTTTATTGCTCTAACACAGACAGCATTCAAACATCATTAAATATGTTACATAAGTGATGCGTTGGAACTCGGGAGTTGAGTTACACTCGACCCCCGATTTTCAGGGCGTTACAATGAACAATTATACAGGATAATCATAAAGCATGTAAGATAGCAATTTAATTTCCACCAGCTAACATATGTGATTATAAAGGGAGATAGCAATTATGAATTTAAATAAAAACTATAACTTAAGCTAATGAGAAGATGGAAAGCTCAAGGGGAAGAATCATCACCTGAAATGACGTAGTTCTTTCCTTGATTTGAGTGATCGTGAGTCCCTTGTTGCCTGATATCGCATAGTAGCTCCCTAAAGTTATTTCTAATATAATAGCTTGTGTTAGAAGGCATTTCCACCTTTTGGACGAATAGGGCTAGCTAGGACTTGATGGTTAAGGGGACATGGGCCCGATTTAGGGTTGTCAGGCCCACCAATCATGACACAATCACTGGGGCCTGGGTTAGGCCCTATATTACTACCCAAATGAGGTCCAAACTATATTACACTAGGGCCCCAGTAGTTAGGTTCCATCCAAGCCCAAGGTGGAGCCGAGTTAGACCGCCCCTGGCCCAACCTACCACGGCCCAATGGGCCATTTCCAACCGAACGAGGCCCACCAGACTTTACATGGTGCGGCCCACCAGCCTTGTTGTATGTAAGCCTTACTGAGGTTCCCAAAAAAACTTAAGTTTGAGCTGATTTCAGCCCATCACGTGGCCCAAATAAGAGACTGTTTTTAGGCCAAATCACGACCCAATTTCAGGCCATTTTTGGCCCATTCCAAAGATCCATATAGCGGCCCTATGTGTAGCTGTTTCCAGCTCCCCACGTGGCCCGATTGCAGGCTATTTTTGGGCCTGATTAAGGGTCCTATGAAGGGCTTTTCTCAGCCCAAGACATGGCTAATTTCAGCCCTTGATTAAAGCCCTATGCAGGGACCAGCTGCAGTCCTACTAACGGCCCAACAGGTCGCTCCAGACATTGGCCACGCCATTCAAAACAACGGACAACCATCCATTCAATCAAACACACATGTGAACGTTGAAAAAAATCAGGTGGGCCACGTATGTACATCAGATCCACCCCATCCACGAGGTGGGTCCCTCAACATTAGGTGGGCCTGAGC